>OZ007589.1:34760010-35977260 GCA_963931845.1 Maratus michaelseni | reverse complement strand
GCATGTCTGCATTTATTTGGCATCAATTGATGAGATATTTAAACAAATTTGCTATCCGCGATAATTTTACACCATGTTATGTCACTTGAATATTGTCCATAAGAAAATCGGGTACTTTTCCAGTATAGGAACCTTTGCATTTAGGTTTGGCGTAATTCGAGTTTCGAAAAGGGATAGATTCGTTAATATACATAGATTTGTTGCCAAAAGTTATGAAAACAAACCCAATGAACTTTTGGTGCGTTTCTATTATAGGAGTCTTGACGCTTTTTTAAAAAGCTTGGCGCAATTCGGGCATCAGAAAGTGAGATTTGGTGCCAAATGACATAAACAGCCATGGAAACAAATTCGACGATTTTTTTGTTTATATGCGTATTTTAATTATACGTATATTATTATTGTTTTTTCTATACAAATTACTTCTGATTATATATAAAATAGGATAAATGACATTTTACGCTAAACAAATTGTATAAATATTTTTTTGCTCCTTTCTTTTGCGTTTACAAAAATGACGTCATTTGGACGAATTTATTCAAAATATTTTCAGTTTATGAATTAAATTAAATGCTGACAGACGATTGAATCCTGTCGATAGAAATGTGATTTTTTTTTCAAATTTTCCTGAAAAACATAATTTAATCACAAGCTTGTCTTCATTATCGATTGAAATAAAGGATAAATTCAATTCAATTTGAAAATGACGAATAAAAAGAAATCAATAATCCCTATCGGGATCCTTTTCAATTTTTTCCCCTTTTTTGTCACAAAAAACTGAGTAATTAGTTGCCATCATTACAGAAATGTCATTAAAATTAGAAAAAAATTAATATCTCGAAAACTAATTCCAATTTCAAAATTCTATCACCAGTTTTGACATCCGCGGATTTTTATGGACAATTGGTATTAATTTCACCATCAAGCGTTTAATATTTTATTAAAAATAGCCCTGAAATATAATCAGTCGTTTAATCAGTTGTTTCATAAAATCGTTTCATAAATTCGTTTCATAAAATCGTTTCACAAATTCGTTTCATTAGGATTTTATATATATAGGGTAGATATATATTTATTTTATTTTTTTTCTTTGTATGCATAGCATTTGAAATTTTATCCTTTGATTTTACTATGAGGATTGTCTTGCTATATAAAATCTACATATTTTATACTTTTTCCCAGGCCAAATTTTACAAAATTATTATTATTATTATTAATTTTTGTTTCTCTCAAATATTAAGTATTAACTCTTGCTTCATAGCCAAAGAAGTTTCACTTATTTATTTATTTAAAATTGATTCTAAAATACGATTCCTACACTTATCTATTTACTTATAGGTATTGTTATTATTATAAAAAAAATTTCTTTCTAAAAGAATATAAAGTAAATAATTTCCCATACATTTTCCTTAAAAAAAAATTTTTTTTTTCCTAAAAGAAATATACTATAAATAATTTTCCCTAAATTTTCCTTAAAAATTTTATATATATATATTTTATTTTTCTACCGCTTTGTTTAAAAGAAAAGTGAAAAAAAATTGTCTCTATTCCGTAAATTTTATGCTGGCATATCATTATCGCAACCTTGTTTTTTGAGATATACCAATAGATAGTCTCTTCTCCGCCTTGTTGTAAAGATGCGCACAATCGCTCCCCTTTTTAAGGGGAAAGAGGGGATGCGAGCCTCCTTCCTTAAACTGCATCTGTACTAATAACAATCCCTCGAAATGCGTGGAGTGACAGGGAAAAAAAATTCTTCACCTACTCCGTAATATTTGCATCGTTTATTAGTCACAGATTTATTTATTGTAAAATAATATTTGATTTGAATTCTATGCATTAAGAATAAAAAATCACTGTATCACTGTATCGTCATTATATCTGATTTTTTTTTCTCAATTTATTGACTAATAGTCCTAAAAATATAATACTTTTATTGTATTTCTATTTATTTATTTATTATTATTATTCTTATTTATTATTATTCTTATTTATTTTCGTTACCCACGGATTAAGTTTTGATTAAAAATTATTATTATCCTTTCCTTACTCAATATTTGATTTTACAATGCGCTTATATAATTAAAACTTTATTTTAAAATTTTATCCAAAAATATTCAATTTAATATTCTAATTCGCTGTGAATCTGCTATTTTACAGTTTCAACCTCGTTTAACCAGTTTGAGAGATACTTATACTCAAAATACTTTTCCAACAATTTTTTTTTTTTCAAAAATATTATTTCTAAAATTTGAATAATTTCCCAACCGTACTTTCGAGAAAAACATCTCCTCACAGAAATATCCCGACAAATGTACGTCTTCCTACCCTATACTGATTATAATTTAAAATGCCTAAACTTTAGTAGAGGTGAAACGAGGGTGTAGGTACACCTTAGAATATACCTACATAAATACTCGCCGTTAATACAATATACTTAAATATTTTTTCTTTTATATTTACAACTATAATACACGCAAAAATTCCACATACACGCTAGTAGGGGTGTACTGAGGTTTCCACCGCTTAACTCTCTTCTAGTAACTATTCATTGTTTGAATTCGAGTTATCCCCCAGCACAATTTTTGCCGATGGTTGCCACATATGACTAATGTGTCTTTTTATGGTGCTTCTGGATTGTTCCAATAAGTGTTTTAGAAGGTAGTTATTGTGTCGAAAAGCCCTAATGACTTCGAAAGGTCCGTCATACTTTGGGTGTAATACCAAAGGCTTTCCGATTACCTTTATATACACTTGATCCCCTATTTCAAGAGTTTTTACTTTTTCAAACTCTTTGCCAACGTATTCCGTTTCTATTTTCTCTTGATTGGCTAAAGCTGTTTTCCATACTTCCTTCATATGTTCAATGCGTTTTTTCACAAACTGTTTAGTATATTGAACATCTGGTTCATTTAGAGCTGTAAAATGATTAGCCGTTTCTCTAGCGAAAAATAATTTATCTGGGCGAAACCCCGTAGCTCTATGAATTGAAGTATTATAAGATAAGATAAAAAATGGTAGACGGATATCCCATTCGGTTGTTTTATTAGACATAGCCTGAATAGAAGACTTTAATTGTTTGTGTGTGACTTCCAAAAGACCATTCGTAGAACCTTTGTACGTAGAGGCAAAATGGGGGTTCACTCCCACTGCTTTCAAAAATTCTCGGAAAAGTTCCCCTCTAAAATATGGCCCGTTGTCTAAAGTTACTTGTTTGCAGTATCCGAACAAACTAAAGTAATTTGTGAGTGCATTTATAATAGTCTGCGACTCCACATTCCTTAATGGCACTGCTTGTAAAAACCTCGAAGCGACATCTACGCTTTTCTTCTATTTCTTCTTATAGAATTTAAAAAAAACAATAACACACGTTTCGAAGAGTGTAACACAAAAGCCAATTGGTGGTGCATCCTTTCCACCACTAGGGAACAAATTGAGAGTTATGAGAAGTTAAAGGAATTAGTTCTAAGGGAACACGAGCCGACACCGAAGGCGTGTTTGGAAAATTTCAAGAAGGCTAGAAGGAATCAAAATGAAACTCATGTATTATTTGTGTCACGTTTAATAGCAACGTGGGAAAATTACTGTAAGATTAGAGGTGCAGATACGTATGAGAAGGTTAATCAGTTAATTGTCACGGATAAGTTGTTAACTACTTTAGATGAGGAAACCGCGACGCATGTTGGATTAACTCAGCACAGTAATTGGTTAGAAGTTTCTAAAATTGCTAAGGAATGTGATAATTTCTTTGATGCTAAACAAAAATCTTATGCGGTAACTTATAAGGGTTATAAAGGTAAAGAAAGGTATGTTAATAATGCAGATTCTAGAAGGGCAAAAGATGAGGGATTTAGTAGTAATTGGAGACAAAATGGGAATAATGAAGTTAGTCCATTTTTGGGTAGAAAACCGGAATATAAGAAACCTAATGATATGACGCCTATCTGTTTCAAGTGTGGTCAACGAGGACATGTTCAGCAATTTTTTACAAAAGGAAATAATGAGGGAAGTAATCAAATTAATAACCGACAAGAACCAAGGGCTAGTATCAATAATGTCTCAGTGCGAGGAATTAAAGAATTACCAAGGGGAGCGAGTATGGCAAGAATCGGAGCAAGAGGGAATTGGAGAGCTAAAGTTATTGGAGAGAAGTTAAATAATCTCGAGAAAGTGGAAGTTAGTGTAAATGGGAAGATAACAAAAGGATTGGTGTATTCTGGTTGCCAAATTAGCGTCGTTCATAAAGATTTAGTACCAACAGAAAAATTAAGAGGGGCTGGTAGCATCTATTTACAAGGGATATTTGGTAAGGCAGTTAAATCGCCGTTAATTCAATTACCTTTAGCAACCACCTTGCTGGTATATCCATTTGTCCCCACTTAGCAACTTTCCAAATAGGATTAACTGTACTTCAAGCGTTTTCTGGTAATCTTTGGAACATTGACGACCTTTCAAAAGAGCAGTTTAACGTAGACCAATCAAATTTTCCCATTTCATGTGTACAGTGGGAGTCATAAAGAACAAACAGGTTTTTCTTGCTAACCAACCGTAATTGAACCGACAGTGACGTCAGCTGCCCTTTCCTTATATCGGTTGTTCCATTATAAGAAAATGCTCCCCACACCATGAGTGAACCCCCTCCTTGTTGTCTGCTGAAAAAAGTTCGTGGTTCCTTGCGAATATCGTGCTAGTAATATGCCCAACCATCGGGGCCATCTAAATTAAATTTATTTTCATCACTGAACAGAACACTCAACCATTCATCTGTTCAATTCATGTGATTTCGGACCCACTGAACACGAGCGTCTGTATGCCGTTTTGTAAATTTTGGCGAACGACGTATTTTGCGATAATCAAGAAATTTGCTTGCCTGCAGCCGTCCGATGGACCGTGGATTTAGATACTGGAACACTTACTTCTTTAGAAACTGACGGTACACAGACAGGTTCTGGGTTGAAACTAATCTCAAAATCTCTCTGTCTTCCCGTTTAGTTGTTTTCTTTGATCATCCAGAACAGGATTTTGTTTCAAAATTGTCACTTTTTGACAGATTCGGTAAATACCAACCTTGCTGCGTCCAATTATTTTTTTGCAATGTCCACAACTTTCCATCCACGAGCCTTTAAGCTATACATTTTCAAAATTTCCTTTTTGGAAAACTGCACATTGCGAGGCATCTTTGCAATCAGAATCAGTCGGAAACGGAAAAACAGATTCACTTTTATTTCAGGAACCTATTGCGTAACAATTACACGACCTGACCTTGGAATATGCAAATTTTGGATATCACTACCTAAATTAGTTTTTAACACCGATTGTCTATATACTTTTGAGACAACATTTTTTTGTTTTAAATCTATGATTGTTAAAAGTCGTTTGAGTATTTTATTATTTTTATTTTATCATTATATATTTGCATAATTTATTTCGTCTTTCTTACTCGTTTAGTTAGATCTAGAACCCAAAAAGATGGTTGTCTATAAACTTTTAGGACGCACTTTATGTGATTTTCCTTTATTCTTATGTGAATGATGGTACTTGTTCTACTCGGTATGTTGAATACAAAGAAATTTCTTATGTTTTTAATAGTTGTGTTTGATGTGCTAAGTTCCATTTATTAGCCGCTTTTTTTTTACCTTATTGATGTAATGACTTTTTATAATTAGGGACATTTGAATTGTTTCCAATTGATAATATTCGTATATTTTTTATATAAAATCAAACAGTATACACGGGCATTTACCTACTAATTCTGGAAAAAGATAATTTATCATTAACGTGAATAAACAAGTTGGAAATTGTACGTCAAACGTTACAAACGAGGTGCGTTCGTACGCACGTTTTAGAATTAAATTCATGATATCCCGTGCGTAGAACGGGTTAAACAGCTAGTTAAGTATATATTTTCTGACACTGTTCATACAAATATCTTAACTAGTTATATAAATATTCAGATATATATGTATCAGCTAGTTATATAAATATTCAGATCTTGATGATTTTTAATTCTGTGAAATGAATTATATCGTCTGCAGATTAATTTCTGTAATAAAATAAGTATCTCGGTCGCTTGACGATTTAACATCCATCGGAAGCTCCTATAACAAAAAAGCACCGATTTAAAAAAAAATCAAATTTCTTAATAAATATTTTTATTAATATCTCTTAAAGTTTTGATTCGATTTTAATAAAATTTGAAATGTCTCGACAAAATTCTGCAAAGATAATATATTTTAAATTGCAAACCATTTGGTTGGGTAGTTTTTGCGTTGTTATATGCGGACAGACAGACGGACGGACAGACAGACAGACAGAGAGACGGACGGACAGACGGACGGACCAAACGACGACTATAGGTGCTACGTATTTATATTTTATATTTAACGCACCTAAAAAGATGTAAATTTGTCCCATCAAAAAATTTCAAAGTTTTCTCGCCCTCCCTGATTTCGCTTTTGATTCAGATTTATTCAGCATGGGATGTTCTAAACATTTTAAACATTAAAAACAAAATTACGAGAATTTTTTATAAAATTTTTGATTTTTTTAAAATAAGAAAAATAAATAATGGTGTAAATAAATTTAGCATAAGCGTCCGTAGGGGTGTACGACAGATGCGACCGCACAGGGCCACGCGCCTAAGGAGATCTCGTGGACGGGAAAAAGAGGTTTTTTTTTAATTTATATAAAAAAATATTTAAATACTTAACATTCTTTGTAAGCATACTGTTTAAATATTTAGCGTTCGCTTAGCAATTAACTTTATTTCGCATGTTTCATTATTGTTTTATTGTTTTTTTTTTTTTTTTTCCATTTGTGTACATATGCTGTGTGTTTTAGCTTCTACATGTAATACTGAAAAAGATCTGCTCGTTTCTCAGTATACGGTATACCTATTTATATGCTATTATTGTAAGTGTCGCATTTTTCGGAAATTAAATCAAACAAGTTGATGGCACTACATTTTAGGATTTGTTACTAATATAGTCAAAATGAACTCTTGATACAGTACTAATACTACTAATTAGAACCATAATACACTCACTTGTGATTCATTTTTAACACTTTCCAACCTAGTTGAAAAGTGTTTATGACTTCGGTTTGTCTGGCCGTATGGCCGTCTGTCCGTGCTCTAACTCACGTAAATATGCTCGGATTGCTCTGCAATTTTTATATCTTATAATCGTTATCTATAGCATGTTCCCTATTTCAACGGAAGTGTGTAGCACTTATAGTTTTTTACAGGGACACTCAAAAGAATTCCATTACATTGCGGTCTATGGGGAAAAATCATTTGCTGTTTATTTAAATAATGTTTCACTATTTTAAACGCATTGAAATTTATATATATCACTAAGGTGTATTAGAAGAAGCTTAATATGGAATAGGGTGTGCATAGCACTTATAGTTACTTTACAGGGACAGTCAAAAGAATTCCGTTACATTACGTCTATGGAGAAAAATCGTCTGCGGTTTATTTAAATAATGTTTCCCTATTTTAAACGCATTGAAATTTATATAAGGTGCATTACAAGAGGCTTACTACAGAATAGTGTGTGTATAGCAGTCATCGTTCATTTACAGGGACACACAAAAGAATTCTCTACTGTATGTTAACAATAATTCCTGGAAGTGCGTTTTAAGTTAATGAACGCGATTTTAATTTTAACTCGCTTTTTGTCTATTACATGGTGTGTATAAATTCTGTAGATCCTATACAGGGAAGCACAAAAGTTCTCGGACACATTTCCGTATTATTTAACTCCAGACGGAAAATTTTAAACTGTGCTACGCGTTTTCTAACTGAACTAAAATTTAGCATCCTATGTAGTATATATACAAATCTATAGATCCTATACAGGGCTGAATAAAAGTATTCGGATTTCTTAGATGTTATCTTTTAGCTTATTAAACGGTATGATTTGTAAAATTATTTTGGAAGCGTTGGAAAGTGTTACATAATCTATGCTTGACGCATGGTTTTTCGTTCTTGTTTATTTTGAAGTTTGAATATGAATTTTTTATATGCCCGTTACTGTTGATGATTTTGGATAACCACCAACTATTATTTCAATAATTATTTGCAATGTAATAATGCATATTTGCTTTTCTACAAAAGCTATTTTACTTTAAGTTTATTGTTTAATCAATTTTCCCCTTTTTATATAACGGAAGTGGGGAGAAAGGGTGGTCGACATCAGCAGGAGGAGTGAGGACTACTCCCTCTCATTTGCTCCTCCTACCGAGAGCGGAGTCCTCGTAGGAGCTGACTCCTCCTGTAGAAAGCTGGCTCCTCATCTTGTTGAGAGCGTTATCTAACACGATGTGAGATAATAACTTTTGGAGAAAGATTTTTTATGTATTTTTCGAAATAAAAAGGGGGAGCTAAAAAACTAAAATTAAAGTTAAAAAGCGAGATATTGAAAAAATATAGCATTTTCTCTAGTTAATAATAATAAAAAAAAGACTAACGTGAAAGGAAGACAAACGTGAACGTTTTAATGAAATTTTTTGAAATATAAAAAAAGAGAGTGAAACTTTTTTTGACAATCATTTTTCCCCTACGACATTAAAAGTTATATTACCTTAATCAGTAAACCTTTCCCTGTAGGAACTTCTTACCTGAAAGAAAAGAGTGCTTGGAACTGGTAAAATTATTAGTTTATCACACATAGAGATGTGAAATTTCCGGAAATTTTGAAGTGGCAGAAAAAACCCAGTTTTTTTCTGGAAAAATTGAAAATTTTGGAAAAATTGATTTCTTACAAATGTTTCTCAAAAATAAGTTTCATTTTCTTAAAAGATATAAAATAATAAACATTTTTTTAATTTCTGCATACTAAAGAATATATTATTTTTCACTTTACATGAATATATTACAAAAAAGATAAAAAAAAGGCAACTTTCAAAAGTTAGCCTTTTAGTTTCAGAATTTTCACAGTAGCTTTTCTTGCTTAATTTAACACCATTGTTTGTAATATATCATGTCTCTGTTGAAATGATTTTTCATTTGCATTTGTTCAATTAACAGTAGAGATAATAAAAATAAAAAAAATAACAAAAGAAAAAATCTTATGAGTTTCAACCAGTATCACTGCAGTTTGAAAGCAAATTTAAATCCCCTCTATA
Organism: Maratus michaelseni; assembly: GCA_963931845.1. Taxonomy (NCBI): domain Eukaryota; kingdom Metazoa; phylum Arthropoda; class Arachnida; order Araneae; family Salticidae; genus Maratus; species Maratus michaelseni. The sequence goes on along the minus strand of OZ007589.1, from coordinate 35,968,134 downwards.
TAGTACTGCTTTGTATATAAATGACACCATTTTAAAGAAGCAAATTATTGTAGTTATGACATTATAAATATTATTTTTATATCTTCTATTGCTTAAAAATTGATAATAATTTACAATATTACAATTTTATTTTCGTACGAGTAGAATTTTCATTTATTGTGTACTAGCGGCCCTCCCTCGCTTTGCTTCGGATTAACCTTGAAAACCTTCATCTCTTTGTGTTTTCTGTAGACCTTTTTAATGTGTACAATAATTAGTACATTATTTTGATAAATCTTGTAGGGTTCAGCCTGCGTTTGCAATGTATAAGCGGAAAAAATGAAATTATTTACGACATCACATTAAAAACCTCAAAAATAACAGTATTTCTCCACTATTTAATGGATATTATTATACATATAAACCTTCCTCTTGAATCACTCTATCTATTAAAAAAAAACGCATCAAAATCCGTTGCGTAGTTTTAAAGATTTAAGCGTACATAGAGATATAGGGACAGAAAAAGCGACTTTGTTTTATACTATGTAGGGATTTAGTTTTGGTATAGCTTTCCAGTCTAAACCTAAACCAACTCTATGTTTTGGTTACCAACTCTATGTTTTGGTTTTAATTTAAGTTTTAGATTCTTAATATGAAAGTAATATTTATATGTATATATATTTCTTTAATGAAATTTATAAAACAGGTGGATTTTTTAATACTTCGAAACATTTAGTTGAAAACAATTTTTATCAGAAAATTTACATTTTCTTTGCAAAGTTTATATATATATATATATATATATATATATATAAACAGTTAGACAAGTCTTAAAATCTATATTTAAGGAAAAGGAAGAGACGAGAAAAAAAAGCTTGAAAAGACTAAATAATTTCAATTGCATGTTATTAAAAAATAACTTGTTTCTAAAAATAGTTAAATATTTCTGGCAATTATTATCTGATTACATGAAAAATCGCACCTATGCCAATAAAAATAAATGAATGTTTCAAATTTTACATTGAATTTCGCTATATTATTGAAATAATTTTGCACATGAATTTTCATTTTTAACAAGAGAAGTTGCATGCGTCTGTCTACATTTTTTTTTTCACGCAATCCTGTTTTTGTGAACATTTTGTATAAAAAATATTGCCTTATTAAAAAAATCATATAAAATTGTCATAAAAAATGTAGTCAAAATTTTGTGAATTAGAAATTATCGTTATATTTAAGTTCTTATTTAGATATTTTTAAAAAGGTCCTTCATAAATACAGTAATACAGTTTCTCATACAAATACGTAAAGTATTTCAGTGATAGATCATCAACCCAGTACAAAAAATATAAAAACTTTTAATATCAGCCATCATGAAGAAGATCATGGTGTGAAGTTTGAATGGCATTTTTTTGCCTTGTTTCATGGAAAAAGAGTTTGATGGAATAGGTGGTACCATAAAAAGCATATGGCACCAAAACAAGCCTTCAGTGTCAATTTAAAAATGGAATATTAAATGCATTTGATCTGTATACTTTTGTAAAAGAATCTGTTAAATGGATGGAAAGTTTTTTATAACAAAACCTGAAACTAGAGATGTAAAATTTCCGAAAATTTTGAAGTGGCGGAAAAAAACCAGTTTTTTTTCTGGAAAAATTGATTTCTTACAAATGTTTCTCAAAATTAAGCTTCATTTTCTTAAAAGATATAAAATAATAAACATTTTTTAAATTTCTGCATACTAAAGAAAATATTTTTTTTTCACTTTACATGAATATATTAAAAAAAAAAAAAAAAAAAAAAAAAAAAAACTTTTAAAAGTTAACCTTTCAGTCTCAGAATTTTCACAGTAGCTTTTCTTGCTTAATTTAACACCATTGTTTGTAATATATCATGTCTCTATTGAAATGATTTTTCATTTGCATTTGTTCAATTACCAGTAGAAATAATAATAAAAAAAATAACCAAAAAAAAAAAATCTTATGAGTTTCAACCAGTATCACTGCAGTTTGAAAGCAAATTTAAATCCCCTCTATATAGTACTGCTTTGTATATAAATGATGCTATTTTAAAGAAACAAATGATTATAGTTGTGACATTATAAATATTATTAGTTTATGTCTTCAATTTCTTAAAAATTGATAATAATTTACAAATTACAATTTTATTGTCGTACGACTAGAATTTTCATTTATTGTGTAATTAGTTTTGGTATAGCTTTCCAGTCTAAACCTAAACCAACTATATGTTTTGGTTTTAGTTTAAGTTTTAGATTCTTAAAGTAATATATATATATATATATATATATATATATATATATATATATATATATATATATATATATATATATATATATGTATATTCCTTTAATGAAATTTATAAAACAGGTGGATTTTTTAATACTTCGAAATATTTAGTTGAAAACAATTTTTATCACAAAATTTACATTTTCTTTGCAAAGTTTATTTGTATGCATTTATAGTAAAAAATAAAAAATAGTTAGACAAGTCTTAAAATCTATATTTAACCCATTAACCGCCAAAACTATGTGGGCGGAGCCTTCAATATTTTTACTGAAATTTGTTTCCCACCAAAAATTCTGAAAGATGATATTCGGTGTCTTTAAGAGTCATTGCATGAGCCAATCAGGCAAAAAAAGAAAAAAGTTTCCATCACCATCTCAGAATTTCTTTATTTTTTTTTCTTGTGTTGTCTTTCCCAAGGAAAGAACAAATCTCAAGGATTTTTGTTATATCTCTTTTAGTTTTGGAGTTAGGGGAGGTCAAAGTTCCCTAGAACAGGGCGTAGAAATAATTTTGTGTCATTTTTGCCACTTTATTCCCTCAATTGTAACTGGCTCTGATGTGCTTCAGAGATTTTTTGTACTCTAACTGATACTATACCTTGAACATTAACATCTCAAATTGAAAATTCATTTGAAGATGGTCAGAGCCTCCATACAGGGCCTCCCCAAATACCCTTAATTTCGTAAAAAAACGGTTTTTAAGAATGCTTTAAATCTTGGCTATGATGTGATACAGAGAAAATTTTTGCACAATGTACTTAGACATTTCCATACAAAAGGAATTTAAGCTTAACATTATTTGAAGGTGACCGGAGCCATTCGGTATGGGAGCCCAAACATGGACCTGAACGCTAATTTGTGTAACTTCAAAGCATTGGTGTAGCGGGCTCTGACCTCCTACAAGAAAACTTTTTGCATGGAGTTGTAGCACCAACATAGTAGTTTCATATTATGAAAAAATATATTTTGAAGGTACCACCATTTTCAAGAAAAATCCAATAAAGTACCTACCTACTTGGGATATTCCCCTGACATCCCTGGGAAATTTGTACAATGTAATACACATAAATAGGTTGAGTCAGGTGGACAAAAATTATTCTAATGTATACACAAATTCCATTTACAACTAATTTTCTGAAAATTTCAAAGGATTAGTAATTTTTTCTTATAACATTTCAACTACAATTTCAGTAAAAAAATGTAAAGGTACTTTTCGGTTAGCCGGGCGCCAGTGATATATATACATATATAAATATATATGTATATGTATGCACACACACACACACACACATATATATATATATATATATACATACATATATGTGTGTATATGTATAGATACACTGGTGTGCAAAAATTGAAGACAAAGCTGATAAATTAGCATAAAAGCCAAAAAAGGCAACAGAACTAAATGAAAGACCAATCAGGGGATAGACCTGAAACAAATGCAGCAGGACATGCCCATATATGGCATATGGCGCAAAAGGAAGAGGTGCTAAGGGGAAAAAAGCACAGAGGCGGTGACCGTTCAGAAATTTCGTAAAATCTATTGCACTGTGTAACGTGATTTCAGTAACTTTTTTTGCCATTATTGTGTGATATGGCCAAGAGGCATTCCAGAAGATGTCATCTGGATGACCTTACACGAGGTCGAATCATTGGGAAGTTGGAAAAAGGTGGAAGTGTGGCACAAGAGTTCGGTATCGCTCATAACAACTTTTCACGAGTCTGGAGTGCATTTCAAACGAAGGGAATAGCTGTCCAAGCATTCAGCAGTGGTCGCCCACGCGCAACAACAACAGTGGAGGACCGTTATATTGTCCTACAGGCGAAAAGAAACAACTGGAGAAATCGCAAGGCAGATGGAGCAGACTACTGGCCGTCGGATATCACGTTTTACCGTGGCTAGGCGGCTGCACAAAGGAGGCCTGTATGCACGACGACCAGTACGGTGCGTATCACTAATACCTGCTCATCGGAGACGCAGGTTTCTGTGGTGTCAGGAACATAAGACTTGGACACAACATTAGTGGTGTTGAGTACTCTTTCCGGATGAGAGCCGATTTAGTATGACGAGCGATTCTGGACGTATACACATCTGGAGCGAGCAGGGAATAATTAATCACCCTTCAACATCATCGAAAGCCGTATCGACCTCCATGTCTTCCAAGGAGGTTCAGTTTCTGGTTTCTGCTATTGTGCCGAGATTCTCTTGCCTCACGTGCGTCTTTTTAGAGGTTCTGTGGGTCCGGACTTCCTCTTCATGGACGACAACGCTCCCCGGCATCGTACACCGGCTGTCGAAGAGCTCCTGGAGAGTGAAGATATTCAACGCATGAATTGGCCTGCAAAGTTCCCGGACCTTAATCCCATAGAACACGTGTGGGACCTTCTCGGGAGACGCTTGGCACCACGTGATCAGGCGCCAACAACGATTCTGGAGCTGAAATTGGCGTAACAAAGGAATGGGACTCTATTCTTCAAGCGCTACTAGACAACCTTGTCCTCAGCATGGACAGACGTTGCAAATCCTGCATCGCAGTCAGGAGTGACCATATCCCCTATTAGAGACTGAATTATTCCTGCCAGGTGCTTGGAAGATGAACGTTTCTGTCTTCTCTGCATTTGTGCTCCAAGTGACCTTTTCAATAAAATGCTTTCATATCCTTTTGATTCTTTGTTTAGATGGTTTTTATCACTTGTCCCATATTTTCACATCTTGAAGATCTTATGGTAAGATTTTGGTCGATGTGGAAATCTTCTGTGCGACGTTACATTCGAAAAACCCTCTCGTCCTTAATTTTTGCACACAGGTGTATGTGTAGATATATGTATATATATATATATGTGTGTGTGTGTGTGTGTGTGTATACATGTACATATATAACTGCCGCCCAGCTAACCGAAAAGTACCAATGTAAATTGGGACTGATAATGCAATTTGAAACTTATTCTCAATTATATAAAAAAAAAAAAAATGCAATTTTCTATTGAAAATAATCCCCAGGAGTAACTGAAAATTACCTTCACTAATTAGAAGTATTTTTCATACTGATTGTAGGTTTACAAAGGTAATCCTTTTTTGTTTGAAATTTGTTAAACCTAACAATAGAACTGTTTTATGTTACCTAGTTTTTTATTCCAAAATATAAATTTATCTTTTAATTCTATAAGTGTTTTAGGTAATATGCTAGATACATTTTCTAAAACTCACCTTTTAAAATGTACTAAGCTAGTCTTTCTCTCCAAAATAACCAAGTTACCATAACAAAAGATTTCAAAATGGCCACCACTTAACAGCATTGCCACTCAGTTTGTTACATTTATAAAATTATTCTTATTCTTGTAAACACTGTTGCCATTTATATTTTTCTACATTTACCAAATATATAGTTTTATTCTTATTAATTAACTAAATATTTGATAGTTATATTTAAAAAGAAGAAGCTTCAAACACATAATTACACCACCAAAATCTGTGTACTTTATTGGATTTTTCTTCAAAATGGTGGTACCTTCAAAATATATTTTTTCATAATATGAAACTACTATGTTGATGCTACAACTGCATGCAAAAAGTTTTCATGTAGGAGGTCAGAGCCCGCTACACCAATGCTTTGAAGTTAGATAAATCAGCGTTCAGGTCAATGTTTGGGCCCCCATACCGAATGGCTCCAGGGACCTTCAAAAAATATTAAGCTTAAATTCATTTTGTATGGAAATGTCTAAGTACATTGTGCAAAAATTTTCTCTGTATCACATCAGAGCCAAGATTTAATGCATTTTTAAAAACCGTTTTTTACGAAATTAGGGGTATTTGGGAGGGCCCTGTATGGGGGCTCTGACCATCTTCAAATGAATTTTCAATTTGAGATGTTAATGTTCAAGGTATAGTATCAGTTAGAGAACAAAAAATCTCTGAAGCACATCAGAGCCAGTTACAGTTGAGAGAATAAAGTGGCAAAAATGACACAAAATTATTTGTACGCCCTGGTCTAGGGAAATTTGACCTCCCCTAACTCCAAAACTAAAACGGATATAACAAAAATGTTTGAGATTTGTTCTTTCCTTGGGCAAGACAACACAAGAAAAAATAATAAAGAAATTCTGTGATGGTGATGGAAACCCCCTGCCTGATATGCTCATGCAATGACTCTTAATAGCAAAGTTTTTGTCATTAAATAAAGTATTTTTTAACATATTAAAATTCTGGTGGCTTGACAGGTTTTTTTTTTTATACACTTTTATTTTCAATGTTGCGTTAACGCAACACCAGCGGGTAATGGGTTAAGGAAAAGGAAGAGAAGCGAAAAAAAGCTTGAAAAGACTAAATAATTTCAATTGCATGTTATTAGAAAATAACTTGTTTCTGAAAATAGTTAAATATTTCTGGCAATTATTATCTGATTACATGAAAAATCGCACCTATGCCAATAAAAATAAATGAATGTTTCAAATTTTACATTGAATTTCGCTATATTATTGAAATAATTTTGCACATGAATTTTCATTTTTAACAAGAGAAGTTGCATGCGTCTGTCTACATTTTTTTTTCACGCAATCCTGTTTTTGTGAACATTTTGTATAAAAAATATTGCCTTATTAATAAAATCATATAAAATTGTCATAAAAAATGTAGTCAAAATTTTGTGAATTAGAAATTATCGTTATATTTAAGTTCTTATTTAGATATTTTTAAAAAGGTCCTTCATAAATACAGTAATACAGTTTCTCATACAAATACGTAAAGTATTTCAGTGATAGATCATCAACCCAGTACAAAAAATATAAAAATTTTTAATATCAGCCATCATGAAGAAGATCATGGTGTGAAGTTTGAATGGCATTTTTTTGCCTTGTTTCATGGAAAAAGAGTTTGATGGAATAGGTGGTACCATAAAAAGCACATGGCACCAAAACAAGCCTTCAGTGTCAATTTAAAAATGGAATATTAAATGCATTTGATCTGTATACTTTTGTAAAAGAATCTGTTAAATGGATGGAAAGTTTTTTATAACAAAACCTGAAACTAGAGATGTAAAATTTCCGAAAATTTTGAAGTGGCGGAAAAAAACCAGTTTTTTTCTGGAAAAATTGATTTCTTACAAATGTTTCTCAAAATTAAGCTTCATTTTCTTAAAAGATATAAAATAATAAACATTTTTTAAATTTCTGCATACTAAAGAAAATATTTTTTTTTTCACTTTACATGAATATATTAAAAAAAAAAAAAAAAAAAAAAAAAAAAAACTTTTAAAAGTTAACCTTTCAGTCTCAGAATTTTCACAGTAGCTTTTCTTGCTTAATTTAACACCATTGTTTGTAATATATCATGTCTCTATTGAAAGGATTTTTCATTTGCATTTGTTCAATTACCAGTAGAGATAATAATAAAAAAAATAACCAAAAAAAAAAAATCTTATGAGTTTCAACCAGTATCACTGCAGTTTGAAAGCAAATTTAAATCCCCTCTATATAGTACTGCTTTGTATATAAATGATGCTACTTTAAAGAAACAAATGATTGTAGTTGTGACATTATAAATATTATTAGTTTATGTCTTCAATTTCTTAAAAATTGATAATAATTTACAAATTACAATTTTATTGTCGTACGACTAGAATTTTCATTTATTGTGTAATTCGTTTTGGTATAGCTTTCCAGTCTAAACCTAAACCAACTATATGTTTTGGTTTTAGTTTAAGTTTTAGATTCTTAAAGTAATATATATATATATATATATATATATATATATATATATGTATATTCCTTTAATGAAATTTATAAAACAGGTGGATTTTTTAATACTTCGAAATATTTAGTTGAAAACAATTTTTATCACAAAATTTACATTTTCTTTGCAAAGTTTATTTGTATGCATTTATAGTAAAAAAAAAAAAAAAAAAATAGTTAGACAAGTCTTAAAATCTATATTTAACCCATTAACCGCCAAAACTATGTGGGCGGAGCCTTCAATATTTTTACTGAAATTTGTTTCCCACCAAAAATTCTGAAAGATGATATTCGGTGTCTTTAAGAGTCATTGCATGAGCCAATCAGGCAAAAAAAGAAAAAAGTTTCCATCACCATCTCAGAATTTCTTTATTTTTTTTTCTTGTGTTGTCTTTCCCAAGGAAAGAACAAATCTCAAGGATTTTTGTTATATCTCTTTTAGTTTTGGAGTTAGGGGAGGTCAAAGTTCCCTAGAACAGGGCGTAGAAATAATTTTGTGTCATTTTTGCCACTTTATTCACTCAACTGTAACTGGCTCTGATGTGCTTCAGAGATTTTTTGTACTCTAACTGATACTATACCTTGAACATTAACATCTCAAATTGAAAATTCATTTGAAGATGGTCAGAGCCTCCATACAGGGCCTCCCCAAATACTCTTAATTTCGTAAAAAAACGGTTTTTAAGAATGCTTTAAATCTTGGCTATGATGTGATACAGAGAAAATTTTTGCACAATGTACTTAGACATTTCCATACAAAAGGAATTTAAGCTTAACATTATTTGAAGGTGACCGGAGCCATTCGGTATGGGAGCCCAAACATGGACCTGAACGCTAATTTGTGTAACTTCAAAGCATTGGTGTAGCGGGCTCTGACCTCCTACAAGAAAACTTTTTGCATGGAGTTGTAGCACCAACATAGTAGTTTCATATTATGAAAAAATATATTTTGAAGGTACCACCATTTTCAAGAAAAATCCAATAAAGTACCTACCTACTTGGGATATTCCCCTGACATCCCTGGGAAATTTGTACAATGTAATACACATAAATAGGTTGAGTCAGGTGGACAAAAATTATTCTAATGTATACACAAATTCCATTTACAACTAATTTTCTGAAAATTTCAAAGGATTAGTAATTTTTTCTTATAACATTTCAACTACAATTTCAGTAAAAAAATGTAAAGGTACTTTTCGGTTAGCCGGGCGCCAGTGATATATATACATATATAAATATATATGTATATGTATGCACACACACACACACACACATATATATATATATATACATACATATATGTGTGTATATGTATAGATACACTGGTGTGCAAAAATTGAAGACAAAGCTGATAAATTAGCATAAAAGCCAAAAAAGGCAACAGAACTAAATGAAAGACCAATCAGGGGATAGACCTGAAACAAATGCAGCAGGACATGCCCATATATGGCATATGGCGCAAAAGGAAGAGGTGCTAAGGGGAAAAACGCACAGAGGCGGTGACCGTTCAGAAATTTCGTAAAATCTATTGCACTGTGTAACGTGATTTCAGTAACTTTTTTTGCCATTATTGTGTGATATGGCCAAGAGGCATTCCAGAAGATGTCATCTGGATGACCTTACACGAGGTCGAATCATTGGGAAGTTGGAAGAAGGTGGAAGTGTGGCACAAGAGTTCGGTATCGCTCATAACAACTTTTCACGAGTCTGGAGTGCATTTCAAACGAAGGGAATAGCTGTCCAAGCATTCAGCAGTGGTCGCCCACGCGCAACAACAACAGTGGAGGACCGTTATATTGTCCTACAGGCGAAAAGAAACAACTGGAGAAATCGCAAGGCAGATGGAGCAGACTACTGGCCGTCGGATATCACGTTTTACCGTGGCTAGGCGGCTGCACAAAGGAGGCCTGTATGCACGACGACCAGTACGGTGCGTATCACTAATACCTGCTCATCGGAGACGCAGGTTTCTGTGGTGTCAGGAACATAAGACTTGGACACAACATTAGTGGTGTTGAGTACTCTTTACGGATGAGAGCCGATTTAGTATGACGAGCGATTCTGGACGTATACACATCTGGAGCGAGCAGGGAATAATTAATCACCCTTCAACATCATCGAAAGCCGTATCGACCTCCATGTCTTCCAAGGAGGTTCAGTTTCTGGTTTCTGCTATTGTGCCGAGATTCTCTTGCCTCACGTGCGTCTTTTTAGAGGTTCTGTGGGTCCGGACTTCCTCTTCATGGACGACAACGCTCCCCGGCATCGTACACCGGCTGTCGAAGAGCTCCTGGAGAGTGAAGATATTCAACGCATGAATTGGCCTGCAAAGTTCCCGGACCTTAATCCCATAGAACACGTGTGGGACCTTCTCGGGAGACGCTTGGCACCACGTGATCAGGCGCCAACAACGATTCTGGAGCTGAAATTGGCGTAACAAAGGAATGGGACTCTATTCTTCAAGCACTACTAGACAACCTTGTCCTCAGCATGGACAGACGTTGCAAATCCTGCATCGCAGTCAGGAGTGACCATATCCCCTATTAGAGACTGAATTATTCCTGCCAGGTGCTTGGAAGATGAACGTTTCTGTCTTCTCTGCATTTGTGCTCCAAGTGACCTTTTCAATAAAATGCTTTCATATCCTTTTGATTCTTTGTTTAGATGGTTTTTATCACTTGTCCCATATTTTCACATCTTGAAGATCTTATGGTAAGATTTTGGTCGATGTGGAAATCTTCTGTGCGACGTTACATTCGAAAAACCCTCTCGTCCTTAATTTTTGCACACAGGTGTATGAGTAGATATATGTATATATATATATGTGTGTGTGTGTGTGTGTGTGTGTATACATGTACATATATAACTGCCGCCCAGCTAACCGAAAAGTACCAATGTAAATTGGGACTGATAATGCAATTTGAAACTTATTCTCAATTATGTAAAAAAAAAAAAAAAAAAATGCAATTTTCTATTGAAAATAATCCCCAGGAGTAACTGAAAATTACCTTCACTAATTAGAAGTATTTTTCATACTGATTGTAGGTTTACAAAGGTAATCCTTTTTTGTTTGAAATTTGTTAAACCTAACAATAGAACTGTTTTATGTTACCTAGTTTTTTATTCCAAAATATAAATTTATCTTTTAATTCTGTAAGTGTTTTAGGTAATATGCTAGATACATTTTCTAAAACTCACCTTTTAAAATGTACTAAGCTAGTCTTTCTCTCCAAAATAACCAAGTTACCATAACAAAAGATTTCAAAATGGCCACCACTTAACAGCATTGCAACTCAGTTTGTTACATTTATAAAATTATTCTTATTCTTGTAAACACTGTTGCCATTTATATTTTTCTACATTTACCAAATATATAGTTTTATTCTTATTAATTAACTAAATATTTGATAGTTATATTTAAAAAGAAGAAGCTTCAAACACATAATTACACCACCAAAACCTGTGTACTTTATTGGATTTTTCTTCAAAATGGTGGTACCTTCAAAATATATTTTTTCATAATATGAAACTACTATGTTGATGCTACAACTGCATGCAAAAAGTTTTCATGTAGGAGGTCAGAGCCCGCTACACCAATGCTTTGAAGTTAGATAAATCAGCGTTCAGGTCAATGTTTGGGCCCCCATACCGAATGGCTCCAGGGACCTTCAAAAAATATTAAGCTTAAATTCATTTTGTATGGAAATGTCTAAGTACATTGTGCAAAAATTTTCTCTGTATCACATCAGAGCCAAGATTTAATGCATTTTTAAAAACCGTTTTTTACGAAATTAGGGGTATTTGGGAGGGCCCTGTATGGGGGCTCTGACCATCTTCAAATGAATTTTCAATTTGAGATGTTAATGTTCAAGGTATAGTATCAGTTAGAGAACAAAAAATCTCTGAAGCACATCAGAGCCAGTTACAGTTGAGAGAATAAAGTGGCAAAAATGACACAAAATTATTTGTACGCCCTGGTCTAGGGAAATTTGACCTCCCCTAACTCCAAAACTAAAACGGATATAACAAAAAGGTTTGAGATTTGTTCTTTCCTTGGGCAAGACAACACAAGAAAAAATAATAAAGAAATTCTGTGATGGTGATGGAAACCCCCTGCCTGATATGCTCATGCAATGACTCTTAATAGCAAAGTTTTTGTCATTAAATAAAGTATTTTTTAACATATTAAAATTCTGGTGGCTTGACAGGTTTTTTTTTTATACACTTTTATTTTCAATGTTGCGTTAACGCAACACCAGCGGGTAATGGGTTAAGGAAAAGGAAGAGAAGCGAAAAAAAGCTTGAAAAGACTAAATAATTTCAATTGCATGTTATTAGAAAATAACTTGTTTCTGAAAATAGTTAAATATTTCTGGCAATTATTATCTGATTACATGAAAAATCGCACCTATGCCAATAAAAATAAATGAATGTTTCAAATTTTACATTGAATTTCGCTATATTATTGAAATAATTTTGCACATGAATTTTCATTTTTAACAAGAGAAGTTGCATGCGTCTGTCTACATTTTTTTTTCACGCAATCCTGTTTTTGTGAACATTTTGTATAAAAAATATTGCCTTATTAAAAAAATCATATAAAATTGTCATAAAAAATGTAGTCAAAATTTTGTGAATTAGAAATTATCGTTATATTTAAGTTCTTATTTAGATATTTTTAAAAAGGTCCTTCATAAATACAGTAATACAGTTTCTCATACAAATACGTAAAGTATTTCAGTGATAGATCATCAACCCAGTACAAAAAATATAAAAACTTTTAATATCAGCCATCATGAAGAAGATCATGGTGTGAAGTTTGAATGGCATTTTTTTGCCTTGTTTCATGGAAAAAGAGTTTGATGGAATAGGTGGTACCATAAAAAGCACATGGCACCAAAACAAGCCTTCAGTGTCAATTTAAAAATGGAATATTAAATGCATTTGATCTGTATACTTTTGTAAAAGAATCTGTTAAATGGATGGAAAGTTTTTTATAACAAAACCTGAAACTAGAGATGTAAAATTTCCGAAAATTTTGAAGTGGCGGAAAAAAACCAGTTTTTTTCTGGAAAAATTGATTTCTTACAAATGTTTCTCAAAATTAAGCTTCATTTTCTTAAAAGATATAAAATAATAAACATTTTTTAAATTTCTGCATACTAAAGAAAATATTTTTTTTTCACTTTACATAAATATATTAAAAAAAAAAAAAAAAAAAAAAAAAAAAAACTTTTAAAAGTCTTAACTTTCAGTCTCAGAATTTTCACAGTAGCTTTTCTTGCTTAATTTAACACCATTGTTTGTAATATATCATGTCTCTATTGAAATGATTTTTCATTTGCATTTGTTCAATTACCAGTAGAGATAATAATAAAAAAAATAACCAAAAAAAAAATCTTATGAGTTTCAACCAGTATCACTGCAGTTTGAAAGCAAATTTAAATCCCCTCTATATAGTACTGCTTTGTATATAAATGATGCTATTTTAAAGAAACAAATGATTGTAGTTGTGACATTATAAATATTATTAGTTTATGTCTTCAATTTCTTAAAAATTGATAATAATTTACAAATTACAATTTTATTGTCGTACGACTAGAATTTTCATTTATTGTGTAATTAGTTTTGGTATAGCTTTCCAGTCTAAACCTAAACCAACTATATGTTTTGGTTTTAGTTTAAGTTTTAGATTCTTAAAGTAATATATATATATATATATATATATATATATATATATATATATATGTATATTCCTTTAATGAAATTTATAAAACAGGTGGATTTTTTAATACTTCGAAATATTTAGTTGAAAACAATTTTTATCACAAAATTTACATTTTCTTTGCAAAGTTTATTTGTATGCATTTATAGTAAAAAATAAAAAATAGTTAGACAAGTCTTAAAATCTATATTTAACCCATTAACCGCCAAAACTATGTGGGCGGAGCCTTCAATATTTTTACTGAAATTTGTTTCCCACCAAAAATTCTGAAAGATGATATTCGGTGTCTTTAAGAGTCATTGCATGAGCTAATCAGGCAAAAAAAGAAAAAAGTTTCCATCACCATCTCAGAATTTCTTTATTTTTTTTTCTTGTGTTGTCTTTCCCAAGGAAAGAACAAATCTCAAGGATTTTTGTTATATCTCTTTTAGTTTTGGAGTTAGGGGAGGTCAAAGTTCCCTAGAACAGGGCGTAGAAATAATTTTGTGTCATTTTTGCCACTTTATTCACTCAACTGTAACTGGCTCTGATGTGCTTCAGAGATTTTTTGTACTCTAACTGATACTATACCTTGAACATTAACATCTCAAATTGAAAATTCATTTGAAGATGGTCAGAGCCTCCATACAGGGCCTCCCCAAATACCCTTAATTTCGTAAAAAAACGGTTTTTAAGAATGCTTTAAATCTTGGCTATGATGTGATACAGAGAAAATTTTTGCACAATGTACTTAGACATTTCCATACAAAAGGAATTTAAGCTTAACATTATTTGAAGGTGACCGGAGCCATTCGGTATGGGAGCCCAAACATGGACCTGAACGCTAATTTGTGTAACTTCAAAGCATTGGTGTAGCGGGCTCTGACCTCCTACAAGAAAACTTTTTGCATGGAGTTGTAGCACCAACATAGTAGTTTCATATTATGAAAAAATATATTTTGAAGGTACCACCATTTTCAAGAAAAATCCAATAAAGTACCTACCTACTTGGGATATTCCCCTGACATCCCTGGGAAATTTGTACAATGTAATACACATAAATAGGTTGAGTCAGGTGGACAAAAATTATTCTAATGTATACACAAATTCCATTTACAACTAATTTTCTGAAAATTTCAAAGGATTAGTAATTTTTTCTTATAACATTTCAACTACAATTTCAGTAAAAAAATGTAAAGGTACTTTTCGGTTAGCCGGGCGCCAGTGATATATATACATATATAAATATATATGTATATGTATGCACACACACACACACACAGACATATATATATATATACATACATATATGTGTGTATATGTATAGATACACTGGTGTGCAAAAATTGAAGACAAAGCTGATAAATTAGCATAAAAGCCAAAAAAGGCAACAGAACTAAATGAAAGACCAATCAGGGGATAGACCTGAAACAAATGCAGCAGGACATGCCCATATATGGCATATGGCGCAAAAGGAAGAGGTGCTAAGGGGAAAAAAGCACAGAGGCGGTGACCGTTCAGAAATTTCGTAAAATCTATTGCACTGTGTAACGTGATTTCAGTAACTTTTTTTGCCATTATTGTGTGATATGGCCAAGAGGCATTCCAGAAGATGTCATCTGGATGACCTTACACGAGGTCGAATCATTGGGAAGTTGGAAGAAGGTGGAAGTGTGGCACAAGAGTTCGGTATCGCTCATAACAACTTTTCACGAGTCTGGAGTGCATTTCAAACGAAGGGAATAGCTGTCCAAGCATTCAGCAGTGGTCGCCCACGCGCAACAACAACAGTGGAGGACCGTTATATTGTCCTACAGGCGAAAAGAAACAACTGGAGAAATCGCAAGGCAGATGGAGCAGACTACTGGCCGTCGGATATCACGTTTTACCGTGGCTAGGCGGCTGCACAAAGGAGGCCTGTATGCACGACGACCAGTACGGTGCGTATCACTAATACCTGCTCATCGGAGACGCAGGTTTCTGTGGTGTCAGGAACATAAGACTTGGACACAACATTAGTGGTGTTGAGTACTCTTTACGGATGAGAGCCGATTTAGTATGACGAGCGATTCTGGACGTATACACATCTGGAGCGAGCAGGGAATAATTAATCACCCTTCAACATCATCGAAAGCCGTATCGACCTCCATGTCTTCCAAGGAGGTTCAGTTTCTGGTTTCTGCTATTGTGCCGAGATTCTCTTGCCTCACGTGCGTCTTTTTAGAGGTTCTGTGGGTCCGGACTTCCTCTTCATGGACGACAACGCTCCCCGGCATCGTACACCGGCTGTCGAAGAGCTCCTGGAGAGTGAAGATATTCAACGCATGAATTGGCCTGCAAAGTTCCCGGACCTTAATCCCATAGAACACGTGTGGGACCTTCTCGGGAGACGCTTGGCACCACGTGATCAGGCGCCAACAACGATTCTGGAGCTGAAATTGGCGTAACAAAGGAATGGGACTCTATTCTTCAAGCACTACTAGACAACCTTGTCCTCAGCATGGACAGACGTTGCAAATCCTGCATCGCAGTCAGGAGTGACCATATCTCCTATTAGAGACTGAATTATTCCTGCCAGGTGCTTGGAAGATGAACGTTTCTGTCTTCTCTGCATTTGTGCTCCAAGTGACCTTTTCAATAAAATGCTTTCATATCCTTTTGATTCTTTGTTTAGATGGTTTTTATCACTTGTCCCATATTTTCACATCTTGAAGATCTTATGGTAAGATTTTGGTCGATGTGGAAATCTTCTGTGCGACGTTACATTCGAAAAACCCTCTCGTCCTTAATTTTTGCACACAGGTGTATGTGTAGATATATGTATATATATATATGTGTGTGTGTGTGTGTGTGTGTGTGTATACATGTACATATATAACTGCCGCCCAGCTAACCGAAAAGTACCAATGTAAATTGGGACTGATAATGCAATTTGAAACTTATTCTCAATTATGTAAAAAAAAAAAAAAAAAATGCAATTTTCTATTGAAAATAATCCCCAGGAGTAACTGAAAATTACCTTCACTAATTAGAAGTATTTTTCATACTGATTGTAGGTTTACAAAGGTAATCCTTTTTTGTTTGAAATTTGTTAAACCTAACAATAGAACTGTTTTATGTTACCTAGTTTTTTATTCCAAAATATAAATTTATCTTTTAATTCTGTAAGTGTTTTAGGTAATATGCTAGATACATTTTCTAAAACTCACCTTTTAAAATGTACTAAGCTAGTCTTTCTCTCCAAAATAACCAAGTTACCATAACAAAAGATTTCAAAATGGCCACCACTTAACAGCATTGCAACTCAGTTTGTTACATTTATAAAATTATTCTTATTCTTGTAAACACTGTTGCCATTTATATTTTTCTACATTTACCAAATATATAGTTTTATTCTTATTAATTAACTAAATATTTGATAGTTATATTTAAAAAGAAGAAGCTTCAAACACATAATTACACCACCAAAACCTGTGTACTTTATTGGATTTTTCTTCAAAATGGTGGTACCTTCAAAATATATTTTTTCATAATATGAAACTACTATGTTGATGCTACAACTGCATGCAAAAAGTTTTCATGTAGGAGGTCAGAGCCCGCTACACCAATGCTTTGAAGTTAGATAAATCAGCGTTCAGGTCAATGTTTGGGCCCCCATACCGAATGGCTCCAGGGACCTTCAAAAAATATTAAGCTTAAATTCATTTTGTATGGAAATGTCTAAGTACATTGTGCAAAAATTTTCTCTGTATCACATCAGAGCCAAGATTTAATGCATTTTTAAAAACCGTTTTTTACGAAATTAGGGGTATTTGGGAGGGCCCTGTATGGGGGCTCTGACCATCTTCAAATGAATTTTCAATTTGAGATGTTAATGTTCAAGGTATAGTATCAGTTAGAGAACAAAAAATCTCTGAAGCACATCAGAGCCAGTTACAGTTGAGAGAATAAAGTGGCAAAAATGACACAAAATTATTTGTACGCCCTGGTCTAGGGAAATTTGACCTCCCCTAACTCCAAAACTAAAACGGATATAACAAAAAGGTTTGAGATTTGTTCTTTCCTTGGGCAAGACAACACAAGAAAAAATAATAAAGAAATTCTGTGATGGTGATGGAAACCCCCTGCCTGATATGCTCATGCAATGACTCTTAATAGCAAAGTTTTTGTCATTAAATAAAGTATTTTTTAACATATTAAAATTCTGGTGGCTTGACAGGTTTTTTTTTTATACACTTTTATTTTCAATGTTGCGTTAACGCAACACCAGCGGGTAATGGGTTAAGGAAAAGGAAGAGAAGCGAAAAAAAGCTTGAAAAGACTAAATAATTTCAATTGCATGTTATTAGAAAATAACTTGTTTCTGAAAATAGTTAAATATTTCTGGCAATTATTATCTGATTACATGAAAAATCGCACCTATGCCAATAAAAATAAATGAATGTTTCAAATTTTACATTGAATTTCGCTATATTATTGAAATAATTTTGCACATGAATTTTCATTTTTAACAAGAGAAGTTGCATGCGTCTGTCTACATTTTTTTTTCACGCAATCCTGTTTTTGTGAACATTTTGTATAAAAAATATTGCCTTATTAAAAAAATCATATAAAATTGTCATAAAAAATGTAGTCAAAATTTTGTGAATTAGAAATTATCGTTATATTTAAGTTCTTATTTAGATATTTTTAAAAAGGTCCTTCATAAATACAGTAATACAGTTTCTCATACAAATACGTAAAGTATTTCAGTGATAGATCATCAACCCAGTACAAAAAATATAAAAACTTTTAATATCAGCCATCATGAAGAAGATCATGGTGTGAAGTTTGAATGGCATTTTTTTGCCTTGTTTCATGGAAAAAGAGTTTGATGGAATAGGTGGTACCATAAAAAGCACATGGCACCAAAACAAGCCTTCAGTGTCAATTTAAAAATGGAATATTAAATGCATTTGATCTGTATACTTTTGTAAAAGAATCTGTTAAATGGATGGAAAGTTTTTTATAACAAAACCTGAAACTAGAGATGTAAAATTTCCGAAAATTTTGAAGTGGCGGAAAAAAACCAGTTTTTTTCTGGAAAAATTGATTTCTTACAAATGTTTCTCAAAATTAAGCTTCATTTTCTTAAAAGATATAAAATAATAAACATTTTTTAAATTTCTGCATACTAAAGAAAATATTTTTTTTTCACTTTACATAAATATATTAAAAAAAAAAAAAAAAAAAAAAAAAAAAAAACTTTTAAAAGTCTTAACTTTCAGTCTCAGAATTTTCACAGTAGCTTTTCTTGCTTAATTTAACACCATTGTTTGTAATATATCATGTCTCTATTGAAATGATTTTTCATTTGCATTTGTTCAATTACCAGTAGAGATAATAATAAAAAAAATAACCAAAAAAAAAATCTTATGAGTTTCAACCAGTATCACTGCAGTTTGAAAGCAAATTTAAATCCCCTCTATATAGTACTGCTTTGTATATAAATGATGCTATTTTAAAGAAACAAATGATTGTAGTTGTGACATTATAAATATTATTAGTTTATGTCTTCAATTTCTTAAAAATTGATAATAATTTACAAATTACAATTTTATTGTCGTACGACTAGAATTTTCATTTATTGTGTAATTAGTTTTGGTATAGCTTTCCAGTCTAAACCTAAACCAACTATATGTTTTGGTTTTAGTTTAAGTTTTAGATTCTTAAAGTAATATATATATATATATATATATATATATATATATATATATATATATGTATATTCCTTTAATGAAATTTATAAAACAGGTGGATTTTTTAATACTTCGAAATATTTAGTTGAAAACAATTTTTATCACAAAATTTACATTTTCTTTGCAAAGTTTATTTGTATGCATTTATAGTAAAAAATAAAAAATAGTTAGACAAGTCTTAAAATCTATATTTAACCCATTAACCGCCAAAACTATGTGGGCGGAGCCTTCAATATTTTTACTGAAATTTGTTTCCCACCAAAAATTCTGAAAGATGATATTCGGTGTCTTTAAGAGTCATTGCATGAGCTAATCAGGCAAAAAAAGAAAAAAGTTTCCATCACCATCTCAGAATTTCTTTATTTTTTTTTTCTTGTGTTGTCTTTCCCAAGGAAAGAACAAATCTCAAGGATTTTTGTTATATCTCTTTTAGTTTTGGAGTTAGGGGAGGTCAAAGTTCCCTAGAACAGGGCGTAGAAATAATTTTGTGTCATTTTTGCCACTTTATTCACTCAACTGTAACTGGCTCTGATGTGCTTCAGAGATTTTTTGTACTCTAACTGATACTATACCTTGAACATTAACATCTCAAATTGAAAATTCATTTGAAGATGGTCAGAGCCTCCATACAGGGCCTCCCCAAATACCCTTAATTTCGTAAAAAAACGGTTTTTAAGAATGCTTTAAATCTTGGCTATGATGTGATACAGAGAAAATTTTTGCACAATGTACTTAGACATTTCCATACAAAAGGAATTTAAGCTTAACATTATTTGAAGGTGACCGGAGCCATTCGGTATGGGAGCCCAAACATGGACCTGAACGCTAATTTGTGTAACTTCAAAGCATTGGTGTAGCGGGCTCTGACCTCCTACAAGAAAACTTTTTGCATGGAGTTGTAGCACCAACATAGTAGTTTCATATTATGAAAAAATATATTTTGAAGGTACCACCATTTTCAAGAAAAATCCAATAAAGTACCTACCTACTTGGGATATTCCCCTGACATCCCTGGGAAATTTGTACAATGTAATACACATAAATAGGTTGAGTCAGGTGGACAAAAATTATTCTAATGTATACACAAATTCCATTTACAACTAATTTTCTGAAAATTTCAAAGGATTAGTAATTTTTTCTTATAACATTTCAACTACAATTTCAGTAAAAAAATGTAAAGGTACTTTTCGGTTAGCCGGGCGCCAGTGATATATATACATATATAAATATATATGTATATGTATGCACACACACACACACACAGACATATATATATATATACATACATATATGTGTGTATATGTATAGATACACTGGTGTGCAAAAATTGAAGACAAAGCTGATAAATTAGCATAAAAGCCAAAAAAGGCAACAGAACTAAATGAAAGACCAATCAGGGGATAGACCTGAAACAAATGCAGCAGGACATGCCCATATATGGCATATGGCGCAAAAGGAAGAGGTGCTAAGGGGAAAAAAGCACAGAGGCGGTGACCGTTCAGAAATTTCGTAAAATCTATTGCACTGTGTAACGTGATTTCAGTAACTTTTTTTGCCATTATTGTGTGATATGGCCAAGAGGCATTCCAGAAGATGTCATCTGGATGACCTTACACGAGGTCGAATCATTGGGAAGTTGGAAGAAGGTGGAAGTGTGGCACAAGAGTTCGGTATCGCTCATAACAACTTTTCACGAGTCTGGAGTGCATTTCAAACGAAGGGAATAGCTGTCCAAGCATTCAGCAGTGGTCGCCCACGCGCAACAACAACAGTGGAGGACCGTTATATTGTCCTACAGGCGAAAAGAAACAACTGGAGAAATCGCAAGGCAGATGGAGTAGACTACTGGCCGTCGGATATCATGTTTTACCGTGGCTAGGCGGCTGCACAAAGGAGGCCTGTATGCACGACGACCAGTACGGTGCGTATCACTAATACCTGCTCATCGGAGACGCAGGTTTCTGAGGTGTCAGGAACATAAGACTTGGACACAACATTAGTGGTGTTGAGTACTCTTTACGGATGAGAGCCGATTTAGTATGACGAGCGATTCTGGACGTATACACATCTGGAGCGAGCAGGGAATAATTAATCACCCTTCAACATCATCGAAAGCCGTATCGACCTCCATGTCTTCCAAGGAGGTTCAGTTTCTGGTTTCTGCTATTGTGCCGAGATTCTCTTGCCTCACGTGCGTCTTTTTAGAGGTTCTGTGGGTCCGGACTTCCTCTTCATGGACGACAACGCTCCCCGGCATCGTACACCGGCTGTCGAAGAGCTCCTGGAGAGTGAAGATATTCAACGCATGAATTGGCCTGCAAAGTTCCCGGACCTTAATCCCATAGAACACGTGTGGGACCTTCTCGGGAGACGCTTGGCACCACGTGATCAGGCGCCAACAACGATTCTGGAGCTGAAATTGGCGTAACAAAGGAATGGGACTCTATTCTTCAAGCGCTACTAGACAACCTTGTCCTCAGCATGGACAGACGTTGCAAATCCTGCATCGCAGTCAGGAGTGACCATATCCCCTATTAGAGACTGAATTATTCCTGCCAGGTGCTTGGAAGATGAACGTTTCTGTCTTCTCTGCATTTGTGCTCCAAGTGACCTTTTCAATAAAATGCTTTCATATCCTTTTGATTCTTTGTTTAGATGGTTTTTATCACTTGTCCCATATTTTCACATCTTGAAGATCTTATGGTAAGATTTTGGTCGATGTGGAAATCTTCTGTGCGACGTTACATTCGAAAAACCCTCTCGTCCTTAATTTTTGCACACAGGTGTATGTGTAGATATATGTATATATATATGTGTGTGTGTGTGTGTGTGTATACATGTACATATATAACTGCCGCCCAGCTAACCGAAAAGTACCAATGTAAATTGGGACTGATAATGCAATTTGAAACTTATTCTCAATTATGTAAAAAAAAAAAAAAAATGCAATTTTCTATTGAAAATAATCCCCAGGAGTAACTGAAAATTACCTTCACTAATTAGAAGTATTTTTCATACTGATTGTAGGTTTACAAAGGTAATCCTTTTTTGTTTGAAATTTGTTAAACCTAACAATAGAACTGTTTTATGTTACCTAGTTTTTTATTCCAAAATATAAATTTATCTTTTAATTCTGTAAGTGTTTTAGGTAATATGCTAGATACATTTTCTAAAACTCACCTTTTAAAATGTACTAAGCTAGTCTTTCTCTCCAAAATAACCAAGTTACCATAACAAAAGATTTCAAAATGGCCACCACTTAACAGCATTGCCACTCAGTTTGTTACATTTATAAAATTATTCTTATTCTTGTAAACACTGTTGCCATTTATATTTTTCTACATTTACCAAATATATAGTTTTATTCTTATTAATTAACTAAATATTTGATAGTTATATTTAAAAAGAAGAAGCTTCAAACACATAATTACACCACCAAAACCTGTGTACTTTATTGGATTTTTCTTCAAAATGGTGGTACCTTCAAAATATATTTTTTCATAATATGAAACTACTATGTTGATGCTACAACTGCATGCAAAAAGTTTTCATGTAGGAGGTCAGAGCCCGCTACACCAATGCTTTGAAGTTAGATAAATCAGCGTTCAGGTCAATGTTTGGGCCCCCATACCGAATGGCTCCAGGGACCTTCAAAAAATATTAAGCTTAAATTCATTTTGTATGGAAATGTCTAAGTACATTGTGCAAAAATTTTCTCTGTATCACATCAGAGCCAAGATTTAATGCATTTTTAAAAACCGTTTTTTACGAAATTAGGGGTATTTGGGAGGGCCCTGTATGGGGGCTCTGACCATCTTCAAATGAATTTTCAATTTGAGATGTTAATGTTCAAGGTATAGTATCAGTTAGAGAACAAAAAATCTCTGAAGCACATCAGAGTCAGTTACAGTTGAGAGAATAAAGTGGCAAAAATGACACAAAATTATTTGTACGCCCTGGTCTAGGGAAATTTGACCTCCCCTAACTCCAAAACTAAAACGGATATAACAAAAATGTTTGAGATTTGTTCTTTCCTTGGGCAAGACAACACAAGAAAAATAATAAAGAAATTCTGTGATGGTGATGGAAACCCCCTGCCTGATATGCTCATGCAATGACTCTTAATAGCAAAGTTTTTGTCATTAAATAAAGTATTTTTTAACATATTAAAATTCTGGTGGCTTGACAGGTTTTTTTTTTATACACTTTTATTTTCAATGTTGCGTTAACGCAACACCAGCGGGTAATGGGTTAAGGAAAAGGAAGAGAAGCGAAAAAAAGCTTGAAAAGACTAAATAATTTCAATTGCATGTTATTAGAAAATAACTTGTTTCTGAAAATAGTTAAATATTTCTGGCAATTATTATCTGATTACATGAAAAATCGCACCTATGCCAATAAAAATAAATGAATGTTTCAAATTTTACATTGAATTTCGCTATATTATTGAAATAATTTTGCACATGAATTTTCATTTTTAACAAGAGAAGTTGCATGCGTCTGTCTACATTTTTTTTTCACGCAATCCTGTTTTTGTGAACATTTTGTATAAAAAAATATTGCCTTATTAAAAAAATCATATAAAATTGTCATAAAAAATGTAGTCAAAATTTTGTGAATTAGAAATTATCGTTATATTTAAGTTCTTATTTAGATATTTTTAAAAAGGTCCTTGATAAATACAGTAATGGCCAAAATTGTGCAAACTTTTTGGAAAAAAATGCTTTTTTGAAGTTTGATGGCTCATAACACCCAATATTTCTTAGTAATACCATAAAAGCTATATACAACTGGAAAGATAATTTAGTCAAGAATATTATGCAATATGGTTTGATCAATTATAATTATTTTATAAAACGTTATAGCCAAATAATCAGAAAAAGGCAGTAAAACCTGGTTAGGTTGACGATAATTATTTTTCTTTTTCTTGAATATAGCCAGTGCATATGAACGTTTGGAGTGTCCAGACAGATTCCATTTTGATTCATAATGTGTCAAACAAAGCTAGGGTAGGATTAAAAAAAAAAGTATGCCATATTTTGGTACTTATAGGAGGACTTTTATCACTATTTTTTATGATTGCTATACTTTGCTAAAGTTCTTTGCCACCTTTCAGTTTTTGAGCTAGTAAAGCAAAATAAAATTAACAAAACATCATAAAGAGTTGATTAGTTATCCAGAAATCAATGTATAACAATATTTTAAAGTGTAGAAAGCTATGGTTATGAAGAAATTTGAAGTAAAGTTATAAGTAAATAAACAAAGGGGTGTCTAATTCAACCAAAACAAGACTGGTAAAGGCCGGAAAAGGTGCAGGAGAGCAATTAGCGGTAGAAGAGTAAGGTCCCTGTGTATAGGTCACAGAAAACAATCATCTCGGTACGTGGAACATGAAATGATGCACTGTAATGGAGAACTGAAACAAAGTACAGTTCTGTGCAAAGTGCAGTATTTTAGTCTAAATGCTAGAATTCCATAAAAAAACATTTTAACAATCTAAATAACATGACCCTACTATTTCTCTGTCTAGTAAACATGCCTTTTAGCTCAGTTTAATATTTACAACCTTTATTTGATATATAATTCTTTTTTTCCATGAAATTCTAGCATTCAGAGCAAAATACTGCATTCTCTACAGAACTGTACTTTGATTCAACTCCACATTTCAGTGCACCATTTCATGTTGCATTCACCGAGATGATGTTTTCTGTGACCTATACACAGGGACCTTACTCTTCTACCGCCAATTGCTCTCCTGAACCTTTTCCTGCGTTTACCAGTCGTGTTTTTCTTGATTTAGACATCCCTTTCTTAATTTACTTCAAATTTCTTCGTAACCATAGCTTTCTACACTTAAAAATATTGTTACACATTGATTTCTGGATAACTAATCAACTCTTTATGATGTTTTGTTAATTTCATTATGCTTTACTAGCTCAAAAATTGAAAGGTGGCAAAGAACTTTAGCAACTTGATAGCAATCATAAAAAATAGTGATAAAAGTCTTCTTATAAGTACCAAAATATGACATATATATAATTTTTGAAATCCTACCCTAGCTTTGATTGACACATTACAAAATAAAATGGAATCTGACACTCCAAACATTCACATGCATTGCCTACATTCAAGAAAAAGAAAAATCATTATCATTAACCTAACCAGATTTTACTGCCTTTTTCTAATTATTTGGCTATAACGTTTGATAAATTAATTAGAATTGAACAAACTGTATTGCATGATATTTTTGATTAAATTATCTTTCCATTGGTATATAGATTTTATGGTATAACTAAGAAATAAAATGGATGTTAGAGCCATCAAACTTAAAAAAAAACGTTTTTCCCAAAAGGTTCCACAATTTTGGCCACTACTGTATATACAGCTAGATAAGAGATTCATTAGCGATTTCAGCTGTTATGTGACATGTTTTGTTATTCTAAAATCATCACATTTCTGGAGGATTCAGAATGGAGACTGAAAAATATTCCAAATTTTTGAAAGGTCCTATGTTTTAAAGTGAAAAAATTGTAAAAGATCGAGTTCTGCCTTTATTTGATAAGGATCAAGTCCTTTGAAAGACTCAAATTCTGCATAAACTGTTTACAGATCATATTTTCTATGTTAACATTTTCATAGGAGACTCTGAACATGAAAAAACATAAAGAAAAAATATCAGAATGCAACCATGATAACATTTTGAATATATTATTTTATAAATTAAATTTCAATTTTTCCAATTTGGAAAAATGGAAAAATACACCTCGGAAAAAAACGGAAAAAAAACCAGTTTTTTCCCCAAAGTTTCCGTTTTTTTTTCCCGAGCATTCCCATCTCTAATCACACAATTTTTTTATGAAAAGTTTAAATTATTTTTTGAGATACTTGAAATTATTTCTTCTCCTATTTTTTAAACTCCTATCTTTTGTTTTAATAACTTTTAAATGCATCTAAAGATGAAAAAAAAAAATGTTTAAAATGTAGTTTAAAAAATAGATAAATTTTTTCGAAGTTAAATTCCTATTCCTACTCCTACTCCAATGGGCTATAAGCTAAATATTCTGAATTATTATAATTTAGAATTCTCATTTCCCAAGATGACCCTGATCTAGTGTAGGAAGTAGCCATCTCGCACTCACACTATCCCTTTTTTCCACACCCACCCCCTTTTTTTTACCTTTCTTACAATAATAAAAAAAATTCTACATTTTTATTTTTTAATTAGATTTTTTTTATATTTTCTAATATTTTTTTATGTATTTTCATATTTTCAATCTTTATACATTTTTTTTTCGCATCATGTTTTATTAATTTTACGATGCCTGTAGGCTAGACTTGTAACTCCATCTTTTAGCAGGCAGCGCTTGTCATCGAAAAGTGACAAACATTTTTCATTTTGTTACATCGTGAATAATTGATGCGATTTCTGCCCAATATTTGTTTGTATTTCATAAGTCATGGTTTGATTCAACAAGCAATCTATGTACTGCTGAAAGTTTAAAGACTGATCTCGTGAGTAAGAAGTCTGACAAAGACGAGTCTATTCTTGTTCTTGGTAATGGGAAAGTGAAAAATGAAAGGGAAGTATTCCCTAATTTTTTGTTTTGTGGGGGATGAAAATGAGAATTCTGACAATTTCGCATTTACTTGTCTCCAAGATTATAAAACAAGAACGAAAAATCATGCTTCAAGCATAGATTATGTAACACTTTCCAACGCTTCCAAAACAATTTTACAAATCATACCTTTTAATAAGCTGAAAGATAGCATCTAAGTAAATATTTTGGAAAACGCATAACATATTTAAAAACATAATTTCAGGAATTTGCAACCTATACAGTATTCGGAAAAATATCCGAATACTTTTATTCAGCCCTGTATATGATCTATAAATTTGTATATATACTACATAGAATGCTAAATTTTAGTTCAGTTAGGAAAAGCGTAGCACAGTTTAAAATTCTCCTTCTGGAGTTTGTCAATAAACGGAAATGTGTTCGCGAATTTTTGTGCTTCCCTGTATATGATCTACAGAATTTATACACACCACGTAAATACACAAAAAGTGAGTTAAATTTAAAATGGCGTTCAGTAACTTAAAACGCACTTCCAGGAATTATTGTAAACAGACAGTAGAGAATTCTTTTGTGTCTCCCTGTAAATGAACGATGACTGCTATACACACAATATTCTGTAGTAAGCCTCTTGTAATGCACCTTAGTGATATATATAAATTTCAATGTGTTTAAAATAATGAAACATTATTTAAATAAACCGCAGACGATTTTTCTCCATAGATGTAATGTAACGGAATTATTTTGACTGTTCCTGTAAAGTTACTATAAGTGCTATGCACACCCTATTCCATATTAAGCTTCTTGTAATGCACCTTAGTGATATATATCAATTACAATGTGTTTGAAATTGAGTAACATCATTAAAATAAACCGCAAATGATTTTTCCCCATAGATCGCAATGTAACGAAATTCTTTTGAGTGTCCCTGTAAAAAAACTATAAGTGCTACACACTTCCGTTGAAATAGGGAGCATGCTATAGAGTACTACCATAACATATAAAAATTGCAGAGCAATCCGAGCATATTTACGGGAGTTAGAGCACGGACAGACGGCCATCCGGCCAGACAAACCGAAGTCATAAGCACTTTTCAACTAGGTTGGAAAGTGTTAAAAAGATTTTGCTTCTTATGTGGTAATAATACATAAAAAATTGTAGCTTTCTCTTCGATGAAGAGGTATCTTTAAGCTAAAGAAACATGTTATGATAATTTATATGCTTAAATATGTATTATTTTTATTTAAAAAGTACATTATAAAACAATTTTAAAAGGTATGAAATATAAATAATGCTAATGGTAGAAATATTTTAATTCTTGATTCAACGGAAAATTTTCAGGAAGGGTATCGTCTTGTTTGAAATAAATTGCATTCCGATAATTAAAAATTCGATAAAAGGCATTTTACTCCAATTTTAAATGATTCAGAGAGGCGATCTTTAAATTCATTTTTCTTAGTTTGTGGGTTTTTTTTTTTGTTGTTGTTGTTGTTTCCTAATATGATGCTTCCCTTCCTTAGGAATGGTCTGTTTTTTTTGGCAGCTTGCCGACAAATCAATATAGTCTTCACTTCACCATTACCGGAAATGTAAATCCACAGGTCCTCCACCGCGAATATTGGCAAGGGGGTAATATTCAACCGTTTGGGTAGCTGAAATTAAAAAGAGATCGAATTCGGATTTGGCGCAGGCAGCAGAATTTTTCATGTATGAGTCCAGACATCTTTGAGCGAAAAGATCGTGATCAGTTTTCAATAACCGTTTGGGTAGCAGGAATTAAAAAGAGATCGAATTCGGATTTGGCACAGGCAGCAGAATTTTTCATGTATGAGTCCAGACATCTTTAAGCGAAAAGATCGTGTACTTTCATTTTCTTGGCTTTACGACAGATGACAAATATGTTCCTCTTTTTTATAGCGATGACCTGAACCAATCATGGTTTTTACTTTAGTAGCAACTTTATCAGTTAAGTTTTGACCGGCTTATTTTAAACATCGCTCGCCAGCTTCTTTAATGTCTTCCCCTCGCGTGTGACCACTCAACACAATCACACCCGACTGAAATAATTGCTTGTCCACGGCTTCCGCCCTGATTTGAAGAGGGGCACCGCTACACGAAAAAGGGATCGAAACAGTCCACCGAATCCACAACCTCTTTGTAAAGTAGTGCCTTGATAGTAGTTAAGCAAGTACTCGACTGAGGGGTATAATAATCTTCGAAAGATTTTGTAAAATTCTGGCAGGGAACAAACATCACGATAGGTATTTTTGACGAAAGTGAAGCTTCACGTATGACCGCCCACGTTTAAATGGTGTCAATGCATCTAGGTTTCCGATCTTTATAGCTATTTCTAAAGTTTGCGAAATGTATACATTTTAACGTCTGAATGTGAAAAATATTAAAAACACCAATTAAAATAATTGTTGTTATAACCTTTTCTTTTTCCTTGTTCTGTGGTTTGTTATGCAATAGATTGTTTTTGTACTGATGATGCCTTGTGTGTCGCTTGGCGAAACGTCTACTATTTTGTATTTTTAACTGTTTTTAAGTATATATTTTTTTATAAATTTTTATTTTATGTGTACTCATGTCTGTCTTAAATTATTTTAATTGGTGTTTTTAATATTTCTAAAGTGTCGATTGATTTTCGGGTAATAATATGATGGGTAAGTAATGCGGTCAATCGAATTTCACACAAATCACTTCTCTTTTTTTTCAGGTGACATTGACGATACGTATCAGAAGTGCCAACGCCAACACATCCCCGACAATTTGCGATTCCACAATATCCGAACAGATAATCAACACTCTATACTGAGCACACGAATCAACCACATACGAACTATCAACCGCTTGTTCTGTATTGCTGTCTAGTATTCAACTTCACACAGTTCGGTTCGAACCTCAGAGCAGATATTAGACTCTATCACTGCTCTAAGGTTCGAACACCAACATCTGAGCTAGGCCGTTTTGCAATATCACTTTGGCGTTATCTCACACGAGTGAGTTTTTTCATGATGGTGTTGTAGGCGACCGAAACTTTTTTCAATGTCTTTTATAGTGGTCGCTTTCAAAATATCCGGCACCGTCTCATAAAATCCAGGGTAATTCGCCTGCTAATTATCTTTCCATTATTCAAGTCAAATGCAATTACGTCAGTGTTATGATTTACCTTGTACCAGGTATGAGGATAAATAAATTCCACGAGTCCTACATCGCATTCTCCCTTTAGTTCGATAGGAATATGCTTTCGAATAATGAAATGAGAAATTTTATTCTCAGGAAAATAATTCCTGGAACTGTCCGAGGGTAACATTAGATAGAACGACATACTGTTGAATGATCCTTCAACATTCTTGCACGGTCTTATAAAGAAAATAAATCAGACGAGTTAATCCATTGATTAAATTTGGTAGGATATCCTTTAAACTTCACATGATATTCGACACGACCTTTTCGCATACGCTTCTCTACAATTTTTTCAATCATATATTTCTCTTTCAGTTGCACTCTTTGATGTTCTTTTCCTTCAATGTGTTCGTCTAACAGGTGCTTAATTCAATTACTTAGGAGGGTTTCTCGGCACACATTCAGTCACCACAAACAGTTCTTCAGTCCAATCTGTTTCATAGCCTTTTTCAAACATCAATTTCTGTTTGGACACGCATACATCATCTCCCGGTTGAAACACGGAGGGTTTTCTTTTCACATTCTCCATATCTTCATATAAGGTAAGTCACACACATGGGGTTATTGGGGTGCTATAGGTTAAGCTCTTTGGCAGCACTTTCATTTTCCGGCGTCACTCTTTAATACTCGAATGATAAGCATGGTTATAACTCCGTAATAATTCATCCAGCACGCCGATATAACGATACATATAATTGTAGTTGAAATATTTCCACATTTTGTTTTTAAGGGTGCAATTAAATCATTCCATATTTTCTTAAAGAATTTGGGTGGTTAATCCACCGGGCTCAAATGGTAAAGTAAAAGTAAACTGACTCTGAATAAGAGGATGGCTTAAATTAATAAATAACATTTATTAAACATACTTTAACATTATAAGAATTAACAAACAGTCTGGCATACTTGCACAGACATTTAAAAATAACTAAAACAAAACATCGTACGATATGCAGCTGCCACATAAGCAAAAAGAGAAGAGAGAAGAGCAGACAAGTCATGCAGTGATATTTAAGCTAGTTATTCAACACATGCGCAGTCATGGCATCCAATCAGGAAACGGCACCTGGCAATGACGCAATGCATACGTGGGAGCAAGAAAAACATGTGTTTTTGTTTACGCTAAGAGATCGCGTATCGTCGTACATACGATCGCGATAGAAGCACTTAAAGTAGAATATCTCAGTGGCGCGAGACCTAAAAGGAAAAACAAATATGGGGAAGTTAAGCTTCCACATTAACGTTTTCACAACATAAGGCCCCCCTCTCGCGATCACTGAGATCCAAAAAAAAACACAAATGTCTAACAAGACATGCCCCCCTTAATATTTAATAATAAATTTTCCTTAAGAAAGAAGCATTATGAAATTGCAAAAAGGACTCTTAAATTTAAAAAAAACTGCAACAAATAAACCGTCAAATCCGCTCCTGATCCAAAAGCCAAGACTGCTTACAACAATCCCATTTAAGGATACATAAAACATTTCATTTAAAAAAAAATCTTTTTAATAAGTGGCATAAAAGCATCAAGAGATTACATGTAAGAGAGATTATCCTCAAAATATAAAATGAAACACCAGGAGATATACCTAAAATATTACAATTATCATAATCTCAAACTATATACTTTAAAATTTTCAAAAATATGCCATAAAAATTTTTATTACACTTATATAAATAGTTTGGAAATGAAATCATCAACAGACATTTTAACTAGAGCTTTTGTGAAAATATCTGCAAGGTTATCTGTACTTCTTACATAAGATAAATTAAATAGCTTTTCAGACACCAAATCTCTTAAAAAATGCAATTTGACGTCAATATGCTTTGATCTAGCATTTTCAATCGGTGACTTGCAAAAGTCAATAGCAGATTTATTATCACAACAAAGTTCATATTGTGTTATTTCATTCCCAAATAACCCCATTTCAGAACACTCTAGAAGTATATGTCTAACCCAAGTGATTTCCTTTGCAGCCTCAGTAAGTGCAGTAAACTCAGCTTCCATTGTGGAAAGGGCAACAGACTTTTGTTTGAAAGTCTTCCAAGAAACAGGTGACTGACCAATAAACAACACAAAACCCCCCATACTCTTCCTATCATCACGATTAGTGGCATAATCTGCATCACTATAACATGTGACACTAAGGTTATCAATCTTAGATAAGTCAAGCTTTTTTTCTCTGGTTGTATACAAATAACCAAGTAGCTTAACTAACCCGTTCCAATGAGTAGGCCCAGGGTTTTCCTGAAATTGTGAGAAAAGGTTTATTGCAAAACAAATGTCAGGTCTAGTCCTGTTAGCTATAAAAGCGAGACATCCAACAAGGCTGCGATATGGGATACCTTGCATTTCATTTAGTTCTAAATCATCTTTTGGACAATCTAACTTTGAATACACAACTCCTTTAGAAATTGGGAGAGATGTAATTGGAGGTTTATACTCTTTAAACATATTGTAAACCTTTTCAATGTAACTCTTTTGATGAATGAAAAGTTTACAGTCCCTCTCTTCAAACTCTACACCTAGGAGTTTCTTAGTGCGTCCTAACAATTTAAGATCAAACTTAGATTTTAAGAGATCTATGACTTCAGAAACCAATATTTCTGTTTGTCCAAAAATGATAATATCGTCCACATACAACAATAATAGAACCTTTCTTTTAAATATAAAAATGCAATTTGCCCATTTTAATTTCTTAAAATTTAATCCCTCAAGTGCATTCCGAAGCTCGAAATACCATTCACGACCACTTTGTTTAAGGCCGTAAATTGCCTTTTTCAGGCGGCAAACATACTCAGAATTCTCACTGACATAGCCCAAAGGCTGACTCATAAAGACTCTTTCAGATAAATTCGCATATAAATATGCACAGTTTATGTCAATTTGATGATGAATCCAACCGAAAAAACAGACTAGTATACTAAAAAATAATCTAATAAGGGAAAAATCAACTACTGGGCTATATACTTCCTCGTAAGATATGCCTTTTTCCTGCTTAAAGCCTTGTGCTACAAGCCTAGCTCTATAACGAGCAATCTCACCTTTCTCATTACGTTTAATGGAATATACCCAGCGGTTACCTAAAACTTTCTCTTCTTTAGGCTTGGGGACAAGTTCCCATACTTGCCTTTCCTTCATGGTTGTTATTTCATCATCCATCGCCTTAGACCATTCTTTTCTAAAAGGAGAACGCATAGCTTCAAAATAAGAAGATGGTATTTCTACTTCCGTTATGTTAGCTTCATAGTGTTCAGTTTTGGGACGTGGTTCTAAACCAGAATAATCATCTTTGTTTCTAAAACTAAAAAATTCCTTTCGATAATCAATATTTCTGGCTTTACAGTAATTCTCAACATCTCTATAAGATCGAAGTTTAGTATTGGAACCCTCCACACCATAATATATATCACTGCGGGACTTATCTTTTCTCATAATGGCTTCTCGGACCCATTTAATAGCTTCACAAGGGGTTTTTTCAGTTTCATTCACATCCCGGTCTGGGTGTTCATCTCCTGACTCTTCAGTTTCGGAACTTACTTCAGCTTCCTTTTTGGGAGTGCTTTGTAACTTTATAGAGTTTTGTGGTATAATCTGATCAAATTTAGATTCAGAATCAGATTCTTCATTATCAATATAACGATTTTCAACTCCTGACAAAACTTTCCCATTCTCAGAATTACAGTCCATGGTGCCCAGGATGCGACCACTGTACATTTCTCTCTCATTGAAATTCACATTTAAAGTTTCCTCGACAACACCCCTTTCAGGATTATAAATTCTGTATCCCTTTGTCTGTCCTGCATAGCCAACCATGATACCTTTAGTTGCACGCATATCAAATTTTTTTCGTAGTTGCCTGGGGATCCCTATAAATGCAGTGCATCCGAACGGTTTTAAATGACTCACAGAAGGACGTCTCCCACCGTATAATTCAAATGGCGTCTTTAATTGGCCTTGATGGACAACTCTATTCCAAACATATGTGAAACAGACAGCTGCCTCAGCCCAAAATTTTTCTTCTAAACCACTATCCTTCAACATTGTTCGAATGCCATTATTTAAAGTGCTATTAAATCTCTCAGCAACCCCGTTTTGTTCCGGCGTGTACCGGTTCGTCTTCTGATGATCTATTCCCTCTTTTTCAGTAAGCTGTTTAAATTTGTAATTGCAGTATTCCTTTCCATTATCTGACTTTATGGCCTTAATTTTCTTTCCAATGAACCTTTCTGCTCTGTTTTTAAATCGAACAAAAGTATCAAAGACCTCATCTTTATGTTTAATTGGGAAAACAGCAGCCTTTTTAGAAAAATCGTCTATGAAAGAGACAAAGTACCGTGATCCCCCAATTGAAGGTACTGGCATTGGGCCACACACATCGGTAAAAACAAGTTCAAGAGGCCCACGTGTTCGGTTTCCCGGCAATGGCTTAAAACTTACTCTTCGTGTCTTTGCCAAACGACAAGGTTCACAATTTAATTCCTGATTTTTCAGTTTAGGTAACCCACGAACTACATTATTTTTACTGGTATCAACTATATAATTTGTGTTGATATGACAATATTTCTTATGCCAAATCTCAAGATTTGATTCCTTAGACTGAGTTAAATTTACATGCTCTCTGATAACACCGGGGTATTTTGGTCTAAGAAAATATAAACCATTTTCTCTTTTTGCAAAGAAGTCCAATTTTCCTTTATTATTATACACGAAAATCTTTCCATTCTTGCCAACAAATTTCCCTCCTTTTTTATCTATGGCACATCCTGCAAATAAATTTCTCCTCAATCTAGGTGAATAAAGAACATTGTTCAATGTTATTTTCTTCTGGGTACCTTTTATATTTACCAAAAATTCCACTTTGCCAATTCCCTCAACTGAGCAAGACTCTTCACCGATAGCGACTGATACTGTTGTATCTACTACTCAACAAACAAATTTTTATTACGGCAAAAATGAGAAGAAGCAGCAGAATCCACAACCCAAGACAAATCATCAGGACCATTACTACCTTGACTGTAGTTAGCCTCTACAATGTAACTTGAATTGTCTCGGTTAAAATTCCCCTTTGGTTTAAACTTCTTAACCTGAAATTTACCAGAATTTGGCTTCTTTTCTGGGCAATTAGAAGCAAAATGGCCTAATTTAGAACAATGGAAACACTTAATGTCTTTCTGTTTATTAAATTTAAAATTGCTATTATTCCTATTTCCTTGTTTATTAATTTTGACTTTATAAGCAGATGCATCTACACGTTCAAGGTCAATGTTACACTGTCTTAACCTATCCTCCTCAACCAACAACTCTTTTAATACATTGTCAAAAGTAAATGTTTTGTCATCCCATCTATAAATTGACTGAACAATCCCTGAAAATTTGGATGGCAAAAACCGGATAAGTTGAAAAGACTGGTACATTTCTTCCATTACATGTTTTGCGTCTGCCAATTCATTAACTACCTTTTTAAGGTTAGCTGCATAAATACTAATGTCATCCCCTGTGCCAAACCTCAATGAGAAAAATTTGTCCAATAAACTCACAATCCTACTGCGAGACATAGGCTGGTAACGCTCCTTTAATTTCCTCCATGCATCCCCAGCATTTTTAGTGTCACTTATTATACTACGATATGGTTTCTCAATATTTAAATAAATTGAGGTATATGCCCTATCCCTACACAATTCAAAGTCACGAAGTTCCTTTCCAGTTAAATCTTTAGGTGTTTCAAGGTCTGGTTTTTCTACAAATTGCCAAACTCCACGATCCATCATATACACCTGTATTTCCTCTGCCCAAGTAGCATAATTGCTACTGTTAAGTTTTTGGATAGCAAACTCCATCGTATAAGCTAATGGGGATAGTTAAATATGCATATCTCAATACAATATTAATAAACCATTCAACAATATTAAAACCTACTAACCCTTCAAAAAGAACCATTTAACAACAATACATACATTAAATATACAAAATAAATGAAGTAAAAAAAAAATTCATTAATTACTCAAATTTAATCAACCGTTAATTACTCAAATTTAATCAACCATTAATTACTCAAATTTAATCAACCATTAATTACTCAAATTTAATCATTAACTATTTAAATTAACTATTAATTATCCATATTAAATTAATTATTCACTGTTTTATTAAAAATACAATTCTATACTCAAACCATTTCAATATAAAAATCTTTAATTAAAAACTTTCAATTAACAACTTTAACAAATCTTTCTTTTTTTTTTCTTTAAATCTATTTAAAATTTTAAAATTCTAAAAAAAACAAATTCTAACAATTAATTCATAACAAATAACATATCACAGTATACTATTAACGTTAAAAAACTTTAAATTAATAAATTATTCATTTGATAATACTCAGAAAAAATAACTTTCCTAAATGAGATGAAAAACATTCATTTAACACTGAAGACTAACAAGCAAAAACACTTCACCAATAAAACAAACAGCAAAAGTTTTATCAATCCATAATAACTTCACTAAAAAACCACAAACTTTACTCCATTCCAAGTTAACAGCTGTTCACAAAGTAAACAACATTCGCGTAACGTAACTCCTTATCAGTCATGGGGGAAAGGGAAAGAAAACACTACAGTTCCAGAGTCCACGCAAGTTTATCTTAGTCAGAAACCAGGAAGGAGCAGCCTTGAAGTTCATTCACAACGAAAGGGTGGAGATAAAAACAAATTAGCTGTCTGCTGTTGCTTGTCAAAACATCAATACTGTAGCTCTCGAAGAGGCCCCCCATCTTTGCCATTAAAGATGACCTCATTATGATAATTCACGCCAACACCTCAGAGTCAAAAATTACATTTAAACATTACCAAAAATGGACAAACTCTTTTTAAATTTAGACTTCATTTGGCCCATAACCGGTCTTAAAGAATTTGGGTGGTTAATCCACCGGGCTCAAATGGTAAAGTAAAAGTAAACTGACTCTGAATAAGAGGATGGCTTAAATTAATAAATAACATTTATTAAACATACTTTAACATTATAAGAATTAACAAACAGTCTGGCATGCTTGCACAGACATTTAAAAATAACTAAAACAAAACATCGTACGATATGCAGCTGCCACATAAGCAAAAAGAGAAGAGAGAAGAGCAGACAAGTCATGCAGTGATATTTAAGCTAGTTATTCAACACATGCGCAGTCATGGCATCCAATCAGGAAACGGCACCTGGCAATGACGCAATGCATACGTGGGAGCAAGAAAAACATGTGTTTTTGTTTACGCTAAGAGATCGCGTATCGTCGTACATACGATCGCGATAGAAGCACTTAAAGTAGAATATCTCAGTGGCGCGAGACCTAAAAGGAAAAACAAATATGGGGAAGTTAAGCTTCCACATTAACGTTTTCACAACAATAAGCATGGTTATAACTCCGTAATAATTCATCCAGCACGCCGATATAACGATACATATAATTGTAGTTGAAATATTTCCACATTTTGTTTTTAAGGGTGCAATTAAATCATTCCACCACCAAATCTTAGTGTTATTATTCATTGTGAAAAATAGAACCCCTTCTTGTTTTAAAAACCTTTGAAAGAGGTTCTTATGTTCCATTCCAGCATCCGACTGAAGCGTCTTGGGCTTTCTCGTTGAAAAACTAGATCGAAAGGCTTTCACTTAACCCTTTAACATTCATTGGTTTCCCTAGCAAACCACAAAACTTTAATTACGAAATTCAACAATGACAGCAGAATTTTAATAGAAATGTTTTTTATTTATTATGTATATGAAATATCGCTTTTTTCTTATATACAAATAAATTTGATCATAATTTCCAGTGTCAATCATTTATTTCAACATTTCAGCAATTGAAGTGCTTTATCCGTTAAAGGGTTAAGAAGCCGAAGATTAAAAAAAAAGAAAAAAAAAAAAAAAAAAGAAAAGAAAAACCGCTTGAATTCAAAGTGAAACATAAAGATGTCGGGCTATACGAATGTACTTTACTTTTTTGTCATTTTAAGTTTCCAGATTGAGTTACTTTTAAACTTTTATTAACACATTTTGTGAAGCTTTTTATTTTTTCAAATAAATATTAAAAGCCATTTACAAGACATAAATTAATAAATATAGTAAAACTCGTGGAAATGAAATCTGTCTATAACGGAAATATTTCATGATCCCACGGAAGGAATACGATGCAATTATATTTTACTGAATGGAACTTTTTACCGGTCACTAGAGATTCCGTTTTACTCTATACAAAAAAAAACAAAAACAAGTAGACTCGATAGGGCATAGATAAAAATTGCGTTTCAGACAGGTTTTTGTATTAGCAGGCAGTTTAAAAGTATTCTTTTCGACGACACCGTCAAATCTTTCCGTTTTGGCAGGTTTGCTTCATTTCTGAATTTCAGTTTTAATGAATTGCAAAATATTATTTGCCCTAATGTAATAGAATTATTTGCTGCGATGAACCATTAGGACGGTGGGGGAAGGGGGCGGTTCTGGTTCCTACCCCCCCCCCCCCCCCCTTGCGTACACTACTGTTCCCATGGGTTGAGATATTAAAAAATATCTGATTTGCCGCTCAAGTTATGTTTTAAAAGAAAAACATCCTAATAGTGATTAATTCTTGCAGGTAAAAAATCTAGTTTTGAAACATTAAAGATTATGCAGATTTTCTTTTAAGCATTGTATTATTATTATTTTAGGTATGTATTGAACAAAGCATTACACTATCTACTTGTGTGAAAATCCACAATTTTGAATAATTTTTACAGCCTTTTATCTGATAAGGATTTATTATTATGAGACACACGTTATTGAAATGTGCCACCCCATTTTCAAAATTAAATTGATGCAGACGTTTTATTCTATTTTATTTTTTCTAATATAAGTTATGCGAAAACTTGATAGATAGAAATTAAATACAAGTTAAAAGTCTGATTTTAAAAATCGGCGATAAGTAAGTCTCGAAATTCTTAATGGTACAATCTGGCACTGCATTTAATTATTATTGCTTCATTTTTTACAGTTCTGTACAACTTCAAGGTAGTTAAAACATAATTCATAATAATCTTTCAGAAAGAACATTGAATAGAAAAATGAAAAACAGCTAAGGATTTATAATGTCTTTAAAACAAACAACGATAATTTTTAAATACCGACGGATGTTTCCTCTGTGAAATATCGAAACCAAAATATAAACAAAGACATGTGTCTTAATGAGTTGAGTAAAGAAGAGATGATTGAAACCTGCAAGCGCGTAAAATGTTCCAGATCTCACTGAATGTGTTTAACGAAATTTTAAGTGAATATTCATTAAGTAATTTAAAGAACAGAAAAGTTACTTATATTTAAATTAGACTCATCATTAGTGAAATAATGTATCACTAGGACATGGAATTGAATATTCTTCTATTTATATTTCTTTTATGAATTGAAAAATGGCATCAAGAAATATGAGCATCCACATTCTGTAAAACTACCAACC
The DNA here is from genome assembly GCA_963931845.1 of Maratus michaelseni. Taxonomy (NCBI): domain Eukaryota; kingdom Metazoa; phylum Arthropoda; class Arachnida; order Araneae; family Salticidae; genus Maratus; species Maratus michaelseni. The sequence goes on along the minus strand of OZ007589.1, from coordinate 35,928,442 downwards.
ATCTAACCAACCGATTGTGTAAACAACCATACTTTCTTGCATGGCCAAATGTGTTTATTTCAATTTCAAACAAACAATCTTTAATGTTTTTTTTTTGTTGTTGTTGTTGTGTGTGCAATAATTACTTTACGAAGATAGTCACTGCAATGGACTTGTTTGATTTTTTTAAATAAAATATGCTGAAATAATTTCTTGAATACACAATCACCTTGTTCTTATTATTCAATGAAACTGGATGGGCTAGAGCACATCATTTAAGCAAAAAATCGGGGAAGGGATACATAAAAAATATTGTAATGGGTCCTTTAGGACGGATAATTTTTCACTTGAAAGATTGAAGAAGAGGCATACTTTGTTTTGAATATATTGAATTTGTCTATTTATAAAAAGAAAGCTCACTTTTGGAAGTGGTTTTGAAAGAAACCGAGTTTTTCGGAAGTATCTGGGTTCCAAGAACCCAGAATTTCAAAAGCCTAGCGACATCACTGTATTTTTTTTAAAATTATTTATTTAAAAATACTGCCTTACACCAGCAGTTATTTATGTGACAGAGTGGCTAAGGTCATCATGGTTTTTTTTCAGCAAGAATTTTTCTTCTATATATTAATTTAAACTTCATTTCTCGCTTTATTTATTTGGTAAAATTATTATTTATAGACTGAAAGTCCTTCAAGTATAATGAAAAAAAAATTTAAATGAAGCTAAATAAATATTAATTATTATTACATTCACAACAAAAACATCAAATGCTTTTAGAGTAAAACTTAATAAGACAGAATCGTGAACAAGTACACAAAGAAAAACTCCATTTTAAACAGGTTCCCTCTTTAGCATGTCTCTGTAAGATAATAGTGACATATGGATAAAAAAAAAATTGATCGGTCGCTATGATTTTATAAAAAATGAATCAACAACACTAACCAACTTGATGAGCTTTGTATTATCGCCAAACTAATGTTTGTTGACTTGTCTTACTCATCTAATTGAACTCATGAAGGTAAGTATTGTTAAGTTCTGGAATGTGGATTGCCATAGTTGGACAAAAACTGTGCTTATTCATTATTTGTCTTTCCACGACCAATGAAATACATGGCGGTTCATGACTTTTAAAACGTCACATGGAGTGGATCATCTATACACAGCGATTGGCACAAAACGATGGACACGCAGCTTTGTACCAATCGTTGTGTAAAGATGATCCCCTCCGTGTGATGTTTTAAACATCATGAATCATCCGTGTATTTCGGTGGTCATGGTCTTTCGCCATTGTTATGTGTAAAGGTATTCTACTTCTTCAGTAGCTTTGCAGAAGTAATGCCACCTATGAGAAATTTTTGGAATTCATTTTTTTATTTACTTAAACAAAATTTTCGATCATAAGAAGCATTTTCGTCTAAACTGCACTCTCATATGCCAACTACTTGATTTTTTATTGAATTTTAAAATATGTTAAGGACTTTTGGACCATCCTGTATATAGTGAGTCACACTGATTCTATAATTAATGAAAATCAATAGATTAGCTTCTTTCAATCTATATTCAAGCATGAGTAGCTGCTAAACATATTAGTAACATTACCATTTAACTGTGCAACAGTTTTTAATATATTTTCTATATGCAGAAAAAAAAAAATAAGAATTGGCTAGTTTTTTGCCGAAATTTTAGAAATTCTAAAAACCGGTCTTCAGGATTACAGATTTTTTTTTTTACAAATCATAGTTCAAAAGTCTATTGATAATTACTGTGTGATATTGGGAGGAGGGGTTTGGTGGAGAATCGGAAATTATGGAAAATGAAATACTTCACTTTCTAAGGAATGGATGGAATAAATAACAGATTTTCCTTAATTTCTTAGCTCCTGACACATAGTAGAGGATAACTGTAAGACATCCTAACTTAGCCATGGTTTCCATTACAATAAAAAGGTGAAATTCTTTAATAAACAATGTCATAAAGTTTTCAACATTTAAGAAGACTAATATTTCATTTCTGTATGACTATGTGATGATTATTGCTTAATAACAATCACTATTTTCTAAGGGATACTACTTTGAAGCAGAGTAAATTTTAAATCTTTCTCTGTTTGTTATAATAAATGTTTGTCAATTCAGCTTTTAAAAATATGCCATACTTTCAGGATTAAAAACAATGCATTCAAAATTTCAGTTGTCATCCAGGCGGGCCATTTGAGGAAAGTTAGGAGAGGGGGGCAATTGTCCCCGCCCCCTCCCCAAGGAATCTGATATTTCAGGGCATCAGTTATCACAGATCAAATTTTAAAAAATTGTACAAAAGCTAAAGTAACTTGTCAGACTTGATTAAAATAAAAACATTAGCATTAATAAATACTTGAAGCACAGAAATTAATAATTATCAATAATATTTGTGAAAGCCCTGCTACTGCAACATTCACAAAGTGAGAAACACTTTTATCATTAATGAATATTTTTTTCTAATTTTAAAAATATATGTGAGAATAAAACTGTATCAATTCATCCTCAACTGTGCACAAGATCAAAAGAAATTTTTGTCCTCTATAAAGGAAAAAAGTTTTGAAATGGAATTCATGTTGACATCCCCTTGGGCGTAGGCTCATGTACCATATGCTTAACCCTTTCCGGCGCGGAATAAATCTGTTTGTAAAATAATGAAATAATGGACTGACACCAGATTTTACAAACGATTTCCTTAGAAAAGAATAACTTGCTGATTTTCCCTTACTTTATAAAATGAAAATTTTAATTAAATATTCTTGGTGCCATTTGTCAGTTTTGGAATTAAAATTAGGTGTCCTTTTTTGTGACCACCGCCCGCTAAAGGGTTAAACTCTGTCCAGACTATGTATTTTTAAAAATATATTGACAAAATGAATGGCTGTTTAATTTGCACACACAAAAATTTTGTTTTCTTGTTTTTTTATTTGTAAAATGGTAGCTAACTTTCTCCAGATCAAGTTGACAAACTATTGTTTTTCAATCAATATAATTCATAAATAGAGCTAAGAAGATATGACATGCTGTTTCTTAAATAAGTTTGGGAAATTTTCTTTCGGCAGTTGCTGTCATCAACACAAAGATCTAATAAAAATTAGGCATTCTGAAATGATGTGGTAAAAATGACTTGTGGCTGCAGTGTGATGCTAATTAAAATTAAAACTTTGCGAATGAAGAATTTATTTTAAGTGAGTATAAAAACAAGTTTTTAATCAAAGTCATTGAAGTCGAAAACATGGTGAAATATAATAGTGATATACCGAATGTAACAATTATGATCCACTCATAATATTTTGTTAATGATCAAAAAATATTATATAAATACCTTCTTAAATCTTTATCTCAAAATTTCTAATTTTGCAGCCTTATGATTTATGTACCTAGAGCAGTTGGCTCTAATTGTTCCACAGCAGCTATAACACCTTAATTTCATATTTCACACACAAAAAATATGAAAATTTTTGAAACAATATAAATATGTTTGGGATACTTTATCTAATATTTTTATGCATTTAGCGATGCAAATGGTTTTGTGAGTATGCCAGAAACAAGAGAGCTCAGACATGAGAATAGCTTTAGCAAAAATTGAATTTTTATGTTTACATTAGCAACAAAGAACTTTTTATACTACATCATTTATGACATAAATATTACTGTTTCTAAAAACATAAATAATTTTATGAAATAAAATTCTGAAAATTTGTAATAGATGATCCCTCTACAAAACTTAATTTCTGTGAAATCACTAGTGACAGAAAAGCATTCTGCTTTTAATAAATTAATACATTGGATATACAAGAAAAGTATCACTGTTAATTCAGTAATAAAGAGGTTAATACTCATATTCATTCATCCACAGTGCTGCTAAAGCTGCACTGAAGTTCAAACTTGCTACTGTCTGACACATTTATAAAATCATTTTTCTTTATAAGCACATGAAATTTCCAGGTATTATTATGTAAATTACCAAAAAACTGGATGTTTTTTATTTTCCTATAAAGACAAAGAATTTTTCAGAATATGGAATATATATATATATATTTTTTTAAACCAGTTTTCAGATCATGACAGACACAGATCACATATTATTGGAAGGCTATCAATTTTAATTTAATATGTATCACATTAATAAGAAAATGAAAACATTGCTTAAATCCTTGTCACTTAAATAATAATGTCTAGAATTTTCTGGCATTTATATATAAAAATAACTTTGTGAATGTGTCAGAAAATAATCTGGTGTTCATCTGCAAAAAAAATTACAAATTCAGCTGTATCAGTTTACAATAAAATTCCAACTGCTGAAGCATAATTGACATCTACTAGATAGTGGCAACTTCTAGTATACTGAAACCTCCCAAGATGGACACTTTTTCTATGAACAGAATGCATACATAGGATTAATATTATGTTCAAACTTAAATAGGGATTGCACACCTCTCTAACTGGGACTCTCTAAAACTGCCCTAATTTGGACACTTTCACCTTACTTAAACAAAAAATCCAGATTTTTTTTTTCACACTATCTAAAAAATATTACAATTTATCCTACATAACAAAGAAAATAGTTATATTTGTACCTAAAAACCAATGTTTCTAGTATCAATAATTTTACTCTATCTTATCTTGGAAAAAACCTTTATTTTTCTGACTGAAAAATTCACAGTTCGAATCACACTGATATTTTAAACACCTTATCCTACCAAAATCCTATGCTTACAATAGATATTTTATCAGACATTTACAAATAAAAAATAAAATTAATAAATAATGAGTAAAAAAAAAGGTTAAAATTATTAAATGTATAACATGTTAATAATTTTACTTACTTTTGATGTGTAGTAGTAATTAATAATAGGTATGTTCTTTTTGTATTTATTACAATTTGTTTAGGTTTTTAATTAAAAAAAGTAATTCTTTTACGTAAATAGTGACTGTTTGATTATTTTTAGAAGTGATAAATATAATTAATGTTTAAGAAATTTGCATCTAAACTTGTAGGCTGAAAAATTTATAAAAGCACCTCTATAAGTTGGACATATTTTTCATAGAACCATGGGTGTCTAACTTACAGGGGATTCATTGTACAAAGTAAATTTATAAATGTATTTCATATAGAAAAACAATCTTAAAAAGGAAGAAAACCATAAATATTTTCTTTGGGCAACATGTCTTTATTGGTAGCAAAATAACATTTATAAATAAATAAATTGTTTAAAATTTGGAATTAAAACATTAAATTTTAAATAGTCTTGTGTGCAACAACGGTGTTTCTCAAACATTTTTCTTGCAATCTAGTTGGTTCACTCTCTTAAATTTCCTTCATGGCCTTTATAATTTTACCACTCCACCTTTATAGGCAATAATATTTCCATGTAAAATAAATCAATTGGCAAAATAAAATGAAGTTAAATGGCCACATACAATGTTTAAATATTTTAATAGAAAAGTATTTACTCTAGCAAAATTTTAAAAACAATAATACAAATTAATTACTTTCATGTTAACGATACTCTTCAAGTTTGGAAGAAAAGTTGATAACTGAAGCCCAGCATTTAAGAAACACTGATCTACATACAACAATCCACATTATTATGAGTAATGTGTAACATAATGTAATGTGAAAGCAAATCAATAGGAAATAAATCCTTTTAATTATTAGAATGAATGAAATAAATAAATATGAAAACATTTTTTTGGCTACATAAATATTTAATAAAATATTTACATATGTACAATGAATTGAATAAATAAGTACCATTGCAAAACATTATACAAGAATTTGGAGAATTTCTCGAGCTCTTTCAAATGTGATCAAATCATCTGCACTTACTGAAAAGAGAAATTGTTAGAAAATTTTCAATCATCTTATAAATATACTGACATATAAAACAATTTTTAAAAAAAGTAAAATAATGTGTTCAAAAGTGATAATTTATTTAATATACTGATTTACTAAATAACAGTAACGAGCAACATTTGCATCAGATAAGGTCAGGATGGGAGATGAGGAGAAGCCAAATAATCAGAAAGAAAGGCAAAAGAGTATCATTCTATTCCTCTTTAACTCTTTGAGTATTAGGGTATATTTTGACATACCTGTTTTATGCTTCATAAAGTAATAACTATGCAATGTATAAATATGTAGAGTGATACTTGAATATTTATTGATTAATCTTATGCAATAGTATAAATCAACATAAATTTCAGGGATCTGTTTATGAAACATTTGGGTCCTTTAAAGTTTTTTCATGTTATAACAGAACCCTTCAGAAAAATTCCCATCTTAAAAAAGGACCCTTCACAAATTTTTTCACATTAAAACAGACAAAACTCCTTGTCTTAAAAGTAGATCTTTCACAAAACTTTTTCATTTCCAAGCTGAACCTTTCTGAAATTTATCATTTAAAAATAAATCTGACTAGTCACAAAACAGATGAAGTTACCAAAGAGCCTATTATCTAGCCTTTTTATACATATAGGATCTTGTTAAAAATAGATAAAGAAGAATCTAAATATGACATTAATTTAAAATTCACAAAAATTATGACTAGATCTTTCACAAATATCAGAAACCATTCACAATTTCACAAAAACATGACCCTGAGAGAAAAGTCTGGACAGACACCTTAATTTTAATTTTGTTATACTAGTCTTTTAGTTTGTCAACTATATGATAGAAAAAGATGTGTTCAATGCTCATAGAGTTAGATAAAATGAGCTTAGGAGACCCTTTAATGATAGAAAAAGAAAAATAGTACTAAGAAAGAAATCTAGATTCTAAAATTAGCCTAAATATAAATAACTATGAGGTTTCTACTGTAAAGTTTTTAAAAATTTAAAATTGAGCTATTCTGAAGGTGATCTCAAAAGTCAATTCTATTACTGAAAGGTACAGATTCAATATTATTATTAGAAAAAAAAAAAAGTTTAAAATAATAATAATAAAAATAAATAATTTATCAAATAATCGAGATTATTGTTATATTTATTAACAGGTTTTATGAAATTAATCATTTTTTTAAGTACTATATGGTCCTTCAAACTATAATTGTGATGATGTTTTAAGCCTAGTTAAAAAACTACTTGGTTGAATAAGCCAACATGTTGGAAGCCTCTACAAATTAATTTCAATTCGTAACAATTCAAAATCTAGTGAATCTGCAGATCAGGCACTCAATGTCAGTTGCACAAATCATACCTTTTTTGGGGTGTCATTTTACATAAAATCTGATATCTTACAATCAGCAGCCAATTTATTTTAAGTTATATGTATATGAATGAGCATATACATTTTTTCAAACATTCAGAAAATAAGTTGTAGAAACTGTTAAATCAAGTTAAACATTTAACACTATTACATGCAATGATGTTCTTGAACTGTTGATTGTCTTGTGATTTTTTTAAGAGTAAAAAATACATTTTTCAGGGTGGCTGTGTCCACTTGAAAACACGTTTTCGCACTAATTTTATGTTTGCAATGTTTTATAATTGTCCTATTTCTCCAATGTAGCATGTCTTTGGATGCAATTTACATTGTGGCATTATTAGAATAATGTGAAAAAGGCACTTATGGAAATAGGAAGTGAATTTACTAGACTTATATCAAGTTTAGAAATCTAAAGTTTTTACAGTAGCAGTTTTAATGGTACTTCTTATAATATTTAAAAGTAATATCTTATCTAAATACATCCTAATCCATTTTGATAGCAATAGCATACTAAAATCATCCAAAAATAGGCATATTTGAAGATTTTTAAACCTATTGATTAATCATTCATAATTGTGTCTACTGTTAGTTGACTATTTTAGCAAATATGACTTTGGGCCTATAAAGTGGTTTTGTGACAGATTTTTAATAGTATCCACATTTAATTTAAATCACAATGTTATCATTATCATTCATATTTGGCACAAACCTAAGCTGTAGACCCAAATATGAAAGATTTGCAAAATCTTTTATTTTCCGTATTCCATGGAACAAGGAATCTACTGGATGGAAAACCACTATCCCCTAACACAGCCGAGTGATGAATGTTTCCACCAATGAATGTTCTGATGAATGTTTCCACCAATTTTTGACTACCTTGGTGCAAGAGAGGCACTAGCCTGGCATGATTATTGCTGTTAGGCTTTTTTCTCTCGCTTGACACTTGTTAACACTTTCCAACCTAGTTGAAAAGTGTTTATGACTTCGGTTTGTCTGGCCATCTGTCTATTCTCTAACTTCCGTAAATATGCTCGGATTGCCCTGCAATTTTTATATGTTATTGTCGTTATCTATAGCATGTTCCCTATTTCAACTGAAGTGTGTAGCACATAGTTTTTTTACAGGGACACTCAAAAGAATTTTGTTACATTACAGTCTATGGGGAAAAATCATTTGCAGTTTATTTTAATGATGTTACACAATTTCAAATACATTGTAATTGATATATATCACTAAGGTGCATTACAAGAAGCATAATATGGAATAGGGTGTGCATCGCACTTATAGTTACTTTACAGGGACTTTTTTAATTTAAGAATGTTCTAAATATATAAACATCCCCCCCCCCCCCTGACACACACACAAACAAACACAACAATGTGAAATTTTCTGAATAACTAAAGTGCTTTGAAATCAAATAGCATTTTCAATTTTCCTATAAATGTCTGTCACTGACTCAGTCGGGATTTTTCCTGGAAGGGGTTTTGAATTATTATTACACATAAAATGAACAATTTATCTGCTTTGCATCTAAGTAAAATTTTAGTAAATATGTAACATTTGAAACAGGCGAGATGAAAAACACTAACAGTCAGTTGCTGTGTGTATGTACACACAGCAAATATAATTAAAATATCACACTATACTCATATGTAACAATTATTTTTATAGCAAATCAGAATATATGATTAAATGTTACTTACTAGTGCCATCTTCAAATTTTTCATCGTGCTTTTTTACTAATTGTTCACTCTCTTCTACTAATCTATCTTTAGCAACACCTTTCAAATCTATTAGGTATTTCAACAGAATCTTGAAATTATCATCAGATATCTAGAAAAAGTGCAAGTAAATGCAAATGACAAGGCAGATAAATAAAATATTTACAATAATATTTATAAAATAATTATGTGATAACATGTCTTAAAAGCATTTTTTAAACTAATTTTTAAGCTTATCAAAACACTTCAATTAGACTGTATACTTTAATATTAAAATATGATAATTTTTCTGAATTTAATTTATTTTATTATAAACATGCTGTTTTAAAATGAATTGATCATTTAAAAAATTTATGAAAGTCCAATTTGCTTTGTGTACTTTTTTTTACAAATGCATCCTTCAAGTTAGGAAAAGAAGTCTTCTTTGTCAAGAACTGTAAGGGTTAGGAATTTCAATACAAGTGTAACAAAGATAAATCAAAAATTTACAACCATTAAAAAAAAAAAGTCTTTGCCCTCCCCCCCTCCTCCAAAAAAAAAAAAAAAAAAAAAGAAAGAAAGAAAAAGAGCATCATCTTTGGATGATTGAACGTTGGAAACAAATAATATGCTTTATTATTTTTAACTCAATCACACTGACTGGTAAATATATCACAAGATTTGTCATTGTTCCAACTCAGTGAAAAAGTGTCTAGGCCAGGAGTAGAACACAAGATATAATTTAGCTTAAATTAGCAATGCTCTGCCTATTGTGCTACCTGGGCCAAAAACCAGCCAACACATTTCACTCAGACAGCACAACAATACTGTAGGTAATGGAATTACATTAAATGACGAATATGTAGTTACACTTTATTTTTATTTTAATTATACTGATTGGTAAAGATATCATATGAATTGACATTTTCCCAACTGAATCACTGAATGAAAAAGTGTCTGGGCCAAGAATTCGAACCCCAGATTTTTGGCTTAAATTCCCAAAGCTCTGCCTCTTGAGCTACCTGGACCGACAACTTGCTGACACAATTCACTTAGACAATGTTATTGACAATTTAAGTCAAAGATGTTGAGTTCGACTCCCGGCCTAGACACAATACACATTTTCATTAAGTAGGGAAATTTACATTTCTTCCAACTGAGTAAAAAATATTCAAGCCGAGAGTCAAACCCAAGACCATTGGCTTAAATGGCTACAATCTCTATTGAGCTATCGACAACCGGCTGACATATTTCACTCAGACAACCTTTTGGTAATAGCATCTGGTCTGTTATCTGAAGGCAGTGAAACAGAATATACTGCATGAAATGGAAGTCCATAAAATGATGGATACATAGATACATTTTATTTTTAACTCAATCATACTGATTGATAAGTAAGGTATCAATGATTTTAATCAGATGATTTAAATCAAGTGATTTTATTTTTTAAATCAATTGATTTTTTTAAATCATAAATTTTCTAAATGTTTAAAATAACATACAAAAATAAAATAAAATCTAAGATGAACATATTTTGGAAAGTTTCTATGGATATTTTACCTTATGAATAAACAAAAAAAAGCTTTGAATAATTGTTTCTAAGCTTAATTTCTTAGACTTGTAATTAAGTAAAAAATTAAGTACAGTAAGTTTGTAAAAAGCAAGCTTTTATTGGGCATTAAAAGCATTTTATTTAAAAATGATATTTAAATCTAATATAATTTGCAATGTCATAATTTCTTTTATATTATTCTTTCTTTTACATAAAATAAGAATATCAAGTATAATAAATTTTTAATAGCAAAATAATAAATAGCCAGTACCTTATTTTTGTAATAATAAATTTATAGCAAACTAGAACTAAAGAAGAATGAAAGAATGCCATCTGCTCACTGGCCATTGTAAAACAATGTACAAGAGAAAAAGAGCTAATTGGCATAAAAATGTTAAGCACAACAACAGCTTCTTCAGTAGAGGTTGAATAAATTATTATTTTTACACTTTTAAACTCATATATACTCCAAATAAAGAAATTAGTTAGGGATTTAAAAAGATACAGTCCTTTTTTATTTAAAATGCTGAGTGCTAATAATCCCCACTGAGTAGTAATAATGCTGCTATTTAATATTTTGAGAATTTCAGCTATAACTGGCAATTCTTATATTTACTCTGTATCTGTAGGTGTTCGAGTTTAGATTTAGGCAATTAACAGGACAAACGCAAAACAAGTCGCAAATAATTATTTGTTTGTTTTGTTATTTGTGCTACTTACCAACTAATGAAATGACTTATTCGCAGTTTTTATTAATTTTGTAATTACTTAATCCGCTATCAGATTCACCAAATTTTCGAGCAACCAATTTTTCAGCCAAATTTAACCCCAACTTTTTCGCGCTCAAAGTGAAAGAAGGGTTGCAATTGTCGTTGATAAAATTGGAGGAAAAACCGGTTACTACGAGTACCAGTTGTTACTATTTATCACTCTTTTGTTGGCGTAAATAAATCGCTCCGTACTATCGGACTTGCTGCAAAACACGTTTTGTTTTCTTCAAATTGTTTTTGCTTTCTTTTGTTCCAATCTTTGTATCGACAATATGGTAAACAGCAAATTTTTATTGTTGAAGGATAAAAAAAAGTTGTGTTTAGCAATTTTATTATTAGATTCAGATAGCAGAAAGAAGGAACAGAAAAGAGAAGTTTGGATTAGAAGTTGTATGTAAATTGTAAAATGGAAAAAATGAAAAAATTATTCTCATGTCCCCCCCCCCCCCTCTCCCCTATTATTAATTTGAAAAACTATCATACAATAGCTAAAATGCTTTTAGCAGTTTTTATATTTATTCATTTTTACAATAAGTAATGCACTCGGAATTTGCAAATACCTGATATCTTTTATTCAATTCCTACTATTAGTCCACACACTCTATATATTTATATATCTTGTTCCAATTTTCAATCGTTAATAAAATACTTTTTAGCTCACAGGCTAACAAAGCCTGGGAGCTAATGTGCCCGCCGTTTCTGTATGTACGTAACGCGATAACTCTTGATAGAAATATCCGTTTTGCTTCAAATTTTGGTTACATGTTTATAGTGATAAGGCGCTTCCCTGATTAGTTTTGGGGGTTCATTGGTTAAGTATAAAGGAGAGAATGGGGGACTAATCCTTCCCCCTTTATTTTTGTAAATGGGTTTTTCATGCAGAATTACCCAATTTGCTTCAAATTTTGTATATAGATTAATTGTGGTAAGGCGTTTCCTGATTAGTTTTGGGGGTTCAATGGTTAAGTATAAAGGGGGGAAATAGGGGGCTAATTCCCCCCCCCCTTAATTTATTGTCGATCTCTTTATTTTTCAAGGGGCATTATACTTTGAAATAAGAGCATAATATACAATTAGTGTGAATAGCCTGTGAGCTCAATGCCATCAGTTTAATTGGACACTTTTCATTTTATTATTCATTCACTCAAGTTCAAATACATTTTCTTAAACTTGTAGTGGATGACACTTCATGTTATTACAGTTTTTTTTTCAAATATTAATTCAGTAATTAAATTAATTTTAGTTTTATATTTATAAAAAATCGGTGCTTTCTTGTTATACGAGCTTCCAAGGTTTAATCGTCAAGCGACCAAGATACTTATTTTATTACAGAAATTAATCTGCAAATGATATAATTCATTTCACGAAATTAAAAATCACCAAGATCTGAATATTTATATAACTAGCTATAGTACGAATGCACCTCATTTGTCACATTTGATGTACAATTTCCAACTTATGTTTGTAATTAAATTAATTAATTTTAGTTTTATATTTTCAAATTTTCAATCATTAATAAAATACTTTTTATTCATCCACTCAAGTTCAAAGACATTTTTTTAAACTTGTAGTGGATGACACTTTATGTTAATACAGTTTTTTCAAATAATAATTCATTAATTAAATTTCATTTCTATTTTGCCACTTAATATTGTGATTCTGTCATATGTATATACATATTTATATTAATTGTTATTATTTAATAAAAAGTAACTAAAATAATTTTTTTCTTTGATGACCTAAGTAGGAATTGACTTAAAAAAAATTTTTCTTTTATATTATTTGTTTAATGTAAAACTACAGTGTCATATTTGTTCATAACAAAACATTTTAAACCCATTTTAGCAATTAATAAGAAAAACACAAGGCATAAATATTAAAAAAGTATTTTGATTTTTGTACTCCATCTTAAATCATAAAACACAGAATTAAATTTTAAATATATATATAAAAAAAATAACAAGATTTTAAAAACACAAATTATTCTTATTATTTTTCTCAATATTTAAACACAAATAAAAGTTTATTGGCTTTTTCAGTCTCTAGTCAATTGTGCAGTTTGGGCTTGTTTGGCCAAAATTAGAAAAGTTTTTCACTGATGAAGCAATACAGCCATTGTAAAAAAGTACGTAAATACCAAGCTATTTTAAAAAATATCAAACAAATCCAATATTTTGATTGATATTGAATAATATTTTCAATAGGTTAGCCAACCTATTAAACTTACAAGCAAAAATTAAAAATTAAAATACTTCACTTAACATAAAAACTGTTATTCTATGTTTCTTAATAAAAGATTTTAAATTATTTATGCATTCAACGACAAAATTGTGATAAAATTTAAATATCAACAAACACAAGAACAAAAAAAATTTTTCTAAATTTTTCTCTTATAAAAGAAGTATTTTAATTTTGAAAATGGGTTTTAAATTTATTTAAATATTATACCTAAATTGAGGATCAGATGTTTGAACTAATTTTTTAAGCTGATTATTCATATATTAACTGATTTTTAATTCCAAGTTAAAATTAATCTATGTAATTTTTTACTGAAAATATGGAAAACCTTATACAAACAAGCAATTAAACATTAGAAACATGTAATAGGATACCTATAACTGATTTTACAATGTTTTTGTATGCATCCAGAATAATTATATGGTAGGACTAATAACTACATACAAAACTTTGATTACACTCTATAGATTCATAACTAGAAGCTTTAAAAATCAATACAGAGCAATACTTTTTATGCAGAATTCATTACATGGCAAAAGTAGTAAAATGAACACTTTCTGCTATTCCTGTAATGCAAGGATCGATCCAGGCAAAATTTGGGGTCTATTTAGGGCTCCTTCACAAAAATCTATTTAACAAAAGAGGCCCCTTCACAAAAATCACTTTAATAAAATAGGACACTAAACAAAAATCAATTTGATAAAATGGGCACCTTCACAAAATTTTTTATAACAAAACAACCCCTTTACAAAATTCCTTTTAATAAAATAGGCACTTTCACAAAATTCTATTCCATAAAAACTTACTATTTATTAATTATTTATTACATTGTGACATTTTAAAATGTGTAATTTGTAAACAAACAAGTTCACCAGAGAGGAAAACTTCGGCAAAAAGGATTTTAAAAAGTTTTTGTTAATAAATAAATGCTTTGTTCGAATTTGAGCAACTAGATAACTTTTGTTACAAAAAGTTATTTTTCACAAAAATATAATAAATTTCACAAAAATAACCTTTACTTTTCACAAAATCGGCCCCAAGAAAAAAACCCTGCATCAACCCCTGTAATGTTTACAAACACTGGCGATCAAACTAGGCAAGCCAAATCACGCCAATCTCATTTCATAGCAAAAAGGCGTTCCAAACGCCTCCCTCTGATTGGCTGAAATGTCGCTCCTAGCCACGATTTTTTAGAGCTGTGGCAAATAAATTGGGGATATTCTTGTTTGCTATCACACTGGGTGTTGGGACGATTTTTCACGAAAAATCGGCTCAAATCAAGAGTTGGCTCAAAAGTTGCTCGAAAAGTTGGTGAATCTGATAGCGGCTTTACTGTTCCCTCTTCTTTTAATGGTGCAGCAGCCTATCCTTTATTAAATTGGCAAAATGCATTTGTTTTTAGAAAAAAATAAAATTAAAAAAATAGTGAAATTCATCTTTAGTTGTACCTACAGATTTCTTGTAAAAAACTTTTCCATACCACAGTATTTCTAAATCCATGTGCTCAGTGGCGTAGCTACATATTCAGCGCCTTGGAGCAAGAAAAATTAGTGCGCCCTCTTATCTCTGAAATTTTTTTATTTTATTTTAGGTATAAAATTCGTGTAGAAGGTTCTTACGGATGCTTACTTTTGGATACCACTAATTCCATAAAGAAAATTTCTCTCTATTTAATGGCAGAATCTTGCAATTAAATAAAGAAAAATTTACTTTTAGGAAATATTGCTATTCCAAAGTAAGCATACTTAGGAACCTTAATATTACTTGTTTTCTATTCAAATAAGTAATGATTAATAATTGAATAATATTTGAATTTCTACCGAATAATTTATTCTAAATTTTAGGCAATTTAACAGTAAGATATTAAACGCAATAAATACAAATATAATAATAAAATAAATTATAATCCATTAAGTACTGAGTGTCTACTTATATTTACAGCAAATGGGGCTAGATTTACGTTTTATGTGTGAGCATGAGCCCAATGCTACCTGCCAAACATCAACTTTTATTGTTCGTTTCCAGAATTTCTGATTTAAGAATTTTAATAGCGAAACACACTATCGTGGAGAAATTTTTAATTTTGATAGCACGTTACTTGAAGCATTTCGATGAAAAGTAACAAACAATGAAAAAGAAGAAGAAATACATGCCTATACATCATTACAATGTAGAGACTGTAATTATAACTGTAGAAATGTATTTTTAATATTCCGTGGACCTCCCAACTATAATATTAATAACTAAGCTCAAACCTCTACATCCCCCCCCCCCATCCATCTTTTTCAAAAACTACTAAAAATAAAATTTGCACAAATGGTGCACATTTTTTTTCTGTACTTGAATTTATTTTTAAAACACAGTAGCAAGATCATATTAATTACATAATGGGGCAAACTTAACATTTTTTTGCATACCTCAAATTAGAGTGCCCCCGAATTAGATATAATCCTTAATGTAATTTGTGGTGGGAAAAGGGGCTATGAAATTTCCATTTGCCCATAACATGTAGAGTATACTTAAAAATATAAGTTCAAAATGAAATATAAAAACACGTATTGAATTCACATGGAAAATTATTGTACAAAGTATTTCTCACAGATTTAGTAATGATTCTTTTAATTAACTATATGTAAAGCAGCATACTATCTACATTAATAAAGTAAAGATGTTTATCTATCTATCTGTCTGTCTGTTTGTTGGTGAAATCTAGTGCACGTAGACAGGGCCATCGCTAACACTTTTTATTGAGGGGGGAGAGGACCTTAAATTGCCAAGTCAAATTTTAGTATTTGCCAACTCATTGAGACGCAAAAATAAATAGTTTTCGCCAATTCAACAAGCTTGCCAACTAGTTTTATAATTTTGCCAAGTTACCACAATTAGAAAATGTAATATAGTTCTTATTTGTAAAAAGCTTAATAATATTCCCAATTAGATTTATAACTGTTGCCAAGTCTGTCAGAAATAGAAAGTATATTATAGTTTTTATTAAAGTTTTAAACAAATTTGCCAACTAAAAGTTTTTAAATATACCAAGTGCAACAGCATTTGGGAACGTTTGGTGGGGGAGGCTCCCCCACCATCCCCCCCCTTAGCGAGGGCACTGCACGTAGATGTATAAAAATGTGGATGAGGATAGACGAAGACAAGACTCAATACGTCTGAGGCTCAGATTTGCCAGTTTTTGACTGATATATTAATTAAAAACTCTAACTCTAATGAACATCGTAAAATGGCAAGTTTACGTCGTTCTGCAGATTGGGGGTGTGCATTTACGGGTTTCCTAGGATCTCAGATGAAAGCGAAGTGTTCGTTTTTTATGCATTTTGGAAATCACGATCACGGTATCCCTCGCACAGTTACAAGAAAAAAGAATAGAAAAAGAAAAACATGAAACTTTTTGCCTTGCATTCCCAGTTCGAACATTCTTTTGTTAAAAAAATAATTAGG
This sequence comes from Maratus michaelseni, assembly GCA_963931845.1. Classification (NCBI taxonomy): domain Eukaryota; kingdom Metazoa; phylum Arthropoda; class Arachnida; order Araneae; family Salticidae; genus Maratus; species Maratus michaelseni. The sequence goes on along the minus strand of OZ007589.1, from coordinate 35,911,526 downwards.
TAGCTTTCAATACAAAAAAGTATAAAGCTACCTATTGCAGCCGTTCGGAGGAAAGCAGTTCCGGAAAATTTCGATACATTTTCACCGATCATGACCCCCAGACCCCAAAACCACCCTCCGTTCAAATGTTGATTTATATATATATATATATATGACCTATGTCATACGATAACGCTCGTATTTATAAATCAATTTTCATGAAACTAATTGTGTGTATTAAGCTCACCAATGTCTCGACCGAGTTCGTTGGCCAGCTTGGTCCGCCATTTTGTTTCAAGATGGCGGCCATTTAAAAATTTAAAACTAAAATAAATACCCAAAAAAGTTAAAAATTCAAATTTATTTTTTAATTCAGTGTTAAGCCTTGAAACGAGGATTCCAGAGCATTTTTTGTTTTACCTCTATCTTAAAAAACGGCTGAGATAGAGCAGTTTGAAATTCTAGGGTGGCTGACATTTTGAAACAAGACAGCACATTACAAAAATTTTCATTGTTGTAATAATTTTCCCAATCAAACGCATAAAACTATATATTCATATCCATTAGCGCCAAATTCTCGCCAAACTTGGCGACCAAAATAAGTTTTCATAAATGAAGCCAATTTGGCTATTGCTCAATAATTTGGCGAATTTCTTATTCAAATTCAGTATTAACGAATCTTTTGTAAACGTTTTATTTGCATTTTAAGTTGCTGTTTTCGTGTAACATTAGCTAAAATTTTAAAACTAAGATATAGGAAAGCTACCTTTTCCTCCCGGTACAGGCCGGAAGGACTTTTATATTTGGTATTTCAAAAACATTTTTATTTAGAGTTTTCCGTATTTTGAAACTGTTGCATCCGCTTCCCGAAAGAAAATACAAGAAAAAATACCCATTTATTCCTGGTACCTTTCCCTTTTTAACAGCCTTTAATAATAATAATAATATTTACTTTACAAAAATATAAAAAGCCGAAGTTCGATTTCAAATTGTTTTCATGTTTTCAGATTCCTTTCAAAGTTTTCTGTTTTTTTTTTCCTACATTTTAAAGCCACTTTTCTGTTTTTACTCCAGTTTTAAAATGTTTTTTAAAAAAATGGTCTTAATTAAAAAAAAAAAAAATCTTTTCTTTTTTTTAAAATCAGGATTTTTTTACACCCTATTAGTAAATATATCATGTGATTTTACATACACTTTTTCACTCAATAGGAAAAATGTAAAATCGAATCATATATTTACCAATTAGTATGACTGAGTTAAAATTAGTAAAGTATATCCATGTATCAATCATTTAATGGAGTTCCGTTATATGCTATATATTCTGTTGTGCTGTCTTCATGGCAGACCAGATGCTATTGCCAAAAAGGAGTCCAACTACAGCTCTGGCGAAAAGCACCCTCATGCAGATAACCAGCACCCTCAAACATGCAAAACTGTAAATGGTAAGAACCAGGCGTGTAGGGTGAACATTTCAGGGAACTTCATTGTCAGGAAAGTCATGACTTATTTTAAGATTTTGTCTTTAAATGTCAATTTTGATCACAATGATTCAACCCCTAACAACTATCTCATTAGGATTACATTTCCAACCCTGCATTGCTGCGTGATTCCGAATCGTCTAGGTGTACTCCACCTCTCCTAGAAGCTTGTTCCTATTCTGAATCACCCTGTATATACAATAATCCTGTAACCATTATGTTAACTTTTTAAGAAATTTGTTTTAATTTTTTTTTAAATACTAGTTGGTGCCCTTTTGACTAGCAGTTGACTCCCTTTTTTTTATTAAAGTTGCCATCACCCTCTCTGTCATGCCAGTACGACCCTGTTTATTGATGGTATATTTCATTTTATATAGAAATATATTCGGTTACAGATTATTTCTGTAAAAAAGTACATGATGTTTTCCTTTCACTAAAGTCTTAAAAGCTACAAACACCATAAACAAAATTCAGATTAGTACAACTTACGCTATTGACATCATACACATTATTTAGCAGCCAATGTTGCTGCATTTTTTTAAATGACCACATATCTCTAGCAGAATTCCACAGATGCAAATAGTTAATGGCGTCTTTCTTTGCATCACTTAAATCTTTCTTTTTGCTTTTTGCTCTTGCTTCTCGTTTTTTCTGTTTTTTCAACCGCATTTTCGCTCGTTTTCTTTCTTTATCAGCTTCAGTTGCTTTTCTCAATTCCTTTTTTTCTTCTTCATCTGAAGAATCTTCAGCTATTGCTTCTTCTATTTCAGCCGGTTTCATATACAATTTAGCTTTTGCTAAAACAAGACTTCTAACATCAGAGCTCAATTTAGATTTTGGATTCATGATGACGAGGTAATTTTGGTCCTTAAAAATATGCTTGACCCTAAAATAAAGAAAAAAAAGGTATGAGAATACTTAATGCTACAATAAAAAACTGACATATTAGTTTTATTTATATATCAGATTGGCTGAGATTAATAAATACTTTTTGTTTTAAAAGCTACATTTTGCCAGTTGGTATAAAAAAAAAAACAGTGTTTAATTTTAACTTTTAATTAATCAGAATAAACATTCAAGTATCTTTTACCTTTTCACAATGAACCTAATGTAAAAATTCACGTTTTTAAACTTTCAACATCAACGCTCATGCAGAAATAGCAAAATATTTACATCTAGATGTTGCCATCTATCGAAATAGATTACATTTATGAAATTTACTTCAATAATGTATAAATAATTATACATTGTTTATTATATTTTATAATATACATTTGTATTAATTTTTATCAAAAGTTAGATTTTTATTCATATGATTAGTAATGGTGTAACATTGCTAATTGACTAGTTTTGTAAATTCATATTTGTATGTGAAGTGTAATGAATTGATCAATGTCATTTCAATGTTTACAAACTAAACTGTTCAGTATACAGCTGGTTAATAAAAGTTAAATAATATAATTATGATTACTAGAAGCATTCGTATTTTATCGCAACCTTTTTTAAAAAGTCACAGCAATGTAAAAATGTTACAGGCAGTTAGAAATTCTGGCGGGTGAGTTAATTGAGCTTCATCGAATTTCGCCAAGACCTAATGTTTATTCTATCGTTATATGAAACTGAATAAATTTAATTTCCTATTTTTAGTTCACTAATACTCCAATGTCGTGTGGCAGTTTGTATAAGCTGGTTTCTTTATCTGTATTTTTGATGCTATACAATAACTTCATCGCGGAACTGAAATTAAAGTTTTAGATAATTTTTTTGTTCATTAGATACAAATTGTTTTCAAACCGTGTGGTCAAAATGTAGTCTATTAGTTATATTTTTAATAATAGCTGTGCAAGTTTAATATATGATATATTAGTAGTATACGTTATAGGATTATGTGTGACCAGTGGCGGGTCGTTTCGATTTTCACTGGTGGGGGCCTGGTCCGGTCCGCTGTAATAAATAATTTGTGTGTGTGTGTGTGTGTAGATGTGTCTGTGATATGCAAATAAATTGTTTAACATTAAAATGAAAAACTAATCTTATTTTTAGATATATATATATATATATATATATATTTTTTTTCAAATAATCAACATTTCTTTAAATTTAACTAATTAATTGCAATATTAAACGAAATATATCATCTATTACCAATATTGTTATACCAGTTAACTAATTTTAATTGAAAATTATTTGATTGAAAAACAAAAAAATCATACAGAAAATAATTATTTAATAATGTAATAGAAAAAAATTATATATGCTCTTCATTATAGCTACGCATTGCTGAAAAAACATATTGACAGATTAATTATCAACAAAGTTAATTTCTTTTGTGCAAGAGTTTTCAACTATCATTACCACACGTTTACATCTAAAGAGTTTAAATGCTCACATGATTTAACAATTAATCAGCTTGAATAATACAAAAAATGCCAAATTTTCTTCAGATTCTAGGATTAACATAACCTAAAAGAAGCTCAGTTATCCTTCCTTATTTCTTGCATTACAGGCAAATTGCCAAATGCCCATTTTTTGCGAAAAAGGCCAGAAGTTTTAGCACAGAAAGAGGAGTAAATCGCCAAATTTGATACCCATTTGTAGGATATGTGAAGGAGTGAATGTGCCGAATTGGACACCATCAGCTTCTGCCTAACAGGAAGTAGCAGTCAGTCAGTAAAGTGATTTATTGCATCTGGTATAAAAACAAATGCGTCAAAAAAGTGGAGCTGAAAAAATGTAAAGGGCATTTTCTTTGCACAATGCTTTCTTAGTACTTTTTATTAAAAATAAATAATTATAAAATATGTATAGGTTATCTTTTTTATGAATTGAATATACTGGTGGAAACGTCTCCCAATTGCCCTAATGGGCCGCTTGCCCCTTTTGTGATGCATAGTAGATCAAATTTTCGATTATTTATTTTATAACTTTTCTGTTAGCGTGGTCCCAGTCAAAAATGACTTTTCTATTAGCACGCCGCCAATTGTAACCAAGAATAATAATATGAAACAAAATTACGTTACTACTATGTTCTGTTCACAAGTAACCATATTTGGCTTGGTTGGTAATGGTAATGTAAGACTTAAATTCTTGCCATGCTATCACTCATTTTTGATTGGAGTCACACTAACGGAAACCTTTATTTCTTAAACTTTTGTTTTAGGAATCAGCTTAATTTTTTTTCCCAGTTCATGTTCATTACTTATATTATCTTGGCGATTTATATTTATTCTTTATATGTATTTTTCATACCTTTAAAATATGTTTATGCTTTATTTTTTATGTATTTGTTAGTATTTTGCTTTTCTTCACTAAATTCATTGGTTATAATATTTTAACTCATGCACAGTTTAAAAAAAAAAAAATCTGTTATAAAAAGTGAAAAGTCAGCAAACTTTGGGGATTTTTTTCCTTTAATGGTAACCTAGCTATTATGCTTGTATATTAAGTTATTGGTTTGGCACTGTCTTAGAAAACGCATCAATCAAAATGTCGCCAAACATCTATGCGTGAGTGTAACACATCTGTTCCAATTCAATTGATTTTTGATGAGCAAGTTTCATGAAACGATCGCAAAAGAAAACAGACAAATTCATTAATTGCTCGTGGATTAAAACTGCGAATTTCATCAAGTGGTTGCAAAAAAATAATAATAATAACTAATTTTACCAATCGATTGCAAAAAAATTGTGAATTTCATGAATCGGGCACAAAAAAAATCCGCAAATTTCCTTAATCAGTCGCGTAAAAAAAAAATCGCAAATTTCGTTAATCAGTTGTGGAAAAAATACCGAATTTTGTGAATTAGCCATAAAAGTGTGAATTTCGCCAATCAGTTGTGGAAAAAATCACGAATTTCGTCAATTAGTTGCGGAAAAAATAATGATTTTCATCAAACAATCACGAATTTCGTCAAGGAGTCATGATAATAAAACTTGAAAATTGGCGATCGGTCACAAAAAATGTAATTGATTGTCTCCATAGCGATTAAAAAAAAATTCCCCTGCAAAAAAAAAGAGGCAACGCGGCTTATAGTATTCGATCTTTCTCCGGAAATGTCAGATATTGTTACATTTATTTTATCAAAATCTAAAACCTCAAAGAAAATAAATCTTCTTCATATTTTTTTCATATATGTTTTTAATTTTGATTTTTATAGACTTTTTTTAAATACTTTGGGATGGGGGAGGGAAGAGTTTTATCTATAGAACAAAAAACTTTAGAGAATCGTTTATTTATTAAATATTCCGGCCTAACATTACAAACTTTTATTCAAACAAACTGTATATAATTATGGTGGGAAGACTATAAAATCTCATTGCTCAAATTTAATGGAGAAAAAAAAATATTGTTTTTATGTGTTTGTTTTACAGTGTGGCCACTGGATTTTTTGGGTTTAGCAGCCACTGGTTCCTTCCAGATTTTAGGAATCAGCACCTATAACATAAATTCGTAGATATGTAATAAATCTCAAGAAATAGATTTGTGAACATACTAGCACGTTTGATACACATTTGCATACTTTTAATATTTTATTATATTATTAATTATTTTCTCATGAATGAATTGATTATGGGGTTAGAACAAAAAAGTTTTATAACCCAAGAACAGATTATGCAACTCTATATAATAAAAGAGGTGCCAAAGCAGATGAAGAAATTGAAATTATCGGACATGTTTAAAGTGTCATAAATAAAGATATCAGTTTTATTTTTATTTTACAGTGGATGCGACCCACTTTAAAAAGCATGCAATGTGAAAACCAACCAATTTATAAAGGGATGGTCTGTTGTAGTTAAGATTTTTTCTAAGGTTTGGTAAGCACACTTTTGATATTTCTTTCTTCTTTGCCAATTTTTTGAATCAAAGTATTTTATTGTTTTTTTTTTTAAAATCAATAACTGTTTGTTTTCTAAATTATTTTCATTTAACTACGTACTTAAGCACAAATTATGTCTTATTCTAAACAGAATTAATACCGAAATTCCATCATATTGCCATTTGTAGACTAATTTTTTGAGTGAAGACCTAACATCCAGAAAATTCCAAAATCCGGAAAAGCAGTGGTCCTGAACTTCCTGGATTTGGGGTCCTATACTGTAAATATTGTAGTTTCTTACGAAATTATACTTAAGCAATTTACAAATATGACTGACGTAAAATTCAAGTTACGTAAAAGTTTAAGAAACATATTACAACATAAGTCGGGAGATGCTTGTATTTAAATGTCTATTGAAATTTTAAATGAAGCTCTGCCTTCAGATAAAATAATCAAATTATGCATAAATCAAATTGTATTTTAATAATCATTTGAGAAACATACTATTGTTCGAATTGGGTTTGGGCAACACAGGTAAGGGGTTAATTAATGCATGCAATGTTGCATATATCTAAACAGTCTTTGAAAATATTTAAATAAGTCCTTGAAAAGTGCTCAAATTTTATTTGCTCTTAAGTCTATGAACCATGTTTCAGAAATGCATAAAAGATATATAATATACCATGAGAGACGGTAGTATCTCGAGTGACGCAGCAAAAAACCGAAAGCCCAAAACTGAAGATTCCGTCACTGTTATATATACAGCTAGAAGGGACATCAAAGGAAAACCTAAATGCCGACATTTAATATCTCAACAAATATGAGGCATATCGTTCTGCTTTTTTCACATTAGTCTTATATCTCCGGTCTAATTCTATTCTGAAATTTCTACATGCAGTATATTTTAAGATCTGGAAGTGAATTTTTAAGTAAAATGGGGATATGTCTTGGTGTAATGGATACATACCCGTTTTCTCCAAAACGGCTTGGGCAATTTTTTTAAAATTAATATATTATATTAATCGGTTTTAGATAAAGCGAATAAGACTTTGTGTGAAATTAGGAAAACTCTTGTGTGGAAGCATGAAGTTAAAATAAATAGTCATGGTTATTATTTTAAATATTTTAAAATTATAATAAAAAAATAATAATTGTTACTTATCTTTAACTTCATTTAATATTAATATTTATATTTAAATGAAGAAAATCTGATTCACTGGATCAATCTACTGTCATATATTAAATTATAATCTGTAAATCTAACCTTATATGGATTTTTCATACCTTAGATAAAAAAAAAAAAAAGAACATAATGAATATTATTAAACATATTTCAATGACTGATAGACCTTTAATGGCATTTGTTTTCCCCTCAAATTTGTTTGAATAAATTGAAAAGAGAGCGACTAAATTAATTTAGTCTAAATATTTTTTAATATAACATCTTTTTCACAAAAAAGATAAGAACAAAAAATCATGCGTCAAGCATAGATTATGTAACACTTTCCTACGCTTCCAAAATAATTTTACAAATTATTACCGCTTAATAAGCTGAAAGATAACATCTAAGTAAACAATTTGGAAAACGCATAACATATTTAAAAACATAATTTCAGGAATTCCCAACATCTATTTCCAACATATACAATATTCGGAAAAATATCTGAATACTTTTATTCAGCCCTGTATATGATCTATAGATTTGTATATATACTACATAAGACGCTAAATTTTAGTTTAGTTAAGAAACACGTAGCACAGTTTAACATTCTCCTTCTGGAGTTTCTGTCAATAAACGAAAATGTGTTCGCGAACTTTTCTGCTGCCCTGTATATGAAATATAGAATTTATACACACCAAGTAATAGACAAAAAGTGAGTTAAATTTAAAATCACGTTCAGCAACTTAAAACACACTTCCAGGAATTATTGTTAACAGACAGTAGAGAATTCTTTTGTGTGTCCCTGTAAATGAACGATGACTGCTATGCATACAATATTCTGTAGTAAGCCTCTTGTAGTGCACCTTAGTGATAAATATAAATTTCAATGCATTTGAAATAGTGAGACATTATTTAATTAAACCGCAAACGATTTTTCTCCATAGACGTAATGTAACAGAATTCTTTTGACTGTCCCTGTAAAGTAACTATAAGTGCTATGCACACCCTATTCCATATTAAGCTTCTTGTAATGCACCTTAGTGATATATATCAATTACAATGTATTCGGAATTGTGTAACATCATTAAAATAAACTGCAAATGATTTTTCCCCATAGACCGTAATGTAACGGAATTCTTTTGAGTGTCCCCCTGTAAAAAACTATAAGTGCTACACACTTCAGTTGAAATAGGAAACATGCTGTAGATAACAACAATAACATATAAAAATTGCAGGGCAATCTGAGCATATTTACGGGAGTTAGAGCACGGGCAGACGGCCATACGGCAGACAAGCCGAAGTCATAAACACTTTTCAACTAGGTTGGAAAGTGTTAAATAATTACAATAATTTGTACAATACTGTACAATAATTAAAAATGGGATTCTTCTTTGTATTACAATAATTAAATAGTACTAAACATATCTAAAAAATTAAAATTACAGAGCACTGAAAAGTATTTATAAACTTTGCCCTCTTTGTTACTGTACAACACTTTTTTTTTTTTTCTTTTCCCCGAAAAAGATGTTACATTAACAAATAGTTAGACTAAATGTAGTCGTTCCCTTTTCAATTCATTCAAACAAATTTGAGGGGAAAGCAGGGGTGCAGAATATGTCCGATCCGGCGATCTAGGATCGGGGGAAATTTTAGCCGTCTGGGGAAATTTTTCAAAAAAATATATAATTGATTTTGATTTTAACAAGGAATTACATAATTCCCTGAGATAGAAAAAAGATCCGTATGGCGACCTTTCACAAAATCGATCTCAGAATAATATGTATACCGTATATACTCGCGCATAAGGCGAGAAATTTTGGAAAGATAATCCGCTTCAAAGTGGTGGTGGGGGTCAACTTATACGCAAGACAGAAAAGTCGAAATTTTTTTTTCCGTTTTAGAAAAACGCCGACGTTCCGGAGTAATTAACGCAGTCGCGATCCTCCGAATTTCTCAGGCTTTTTCTAATGAATTATCTTAGAAAAAAAAATTAAGTACATTTTTTATCTGGTATAATATTCTGACATTAAAAAATCGGACACAAGATTTAAAATTCAACCTGAAACCTAAAAAAATTAAAATCAACCTGACCCGCAGTGAAAAGGATAGTCAACTCGATCTGCTGCAAAAAATTAGAGCCAATCGAACCAACAGATCGGGTAAGGTTAAAAACGTATTACCCGACCCGATACAGGGCTCTAACAGGAAGGATCGATTTTTAAAACATCCATGTGCATTCACATTTATCCATAAAAGTCCACATATATTTTATACTGCGTAATTTTGCATGGATAGTCTACACATTGCATAGTTTGCAGTCGTAGCGAAAAAACAGCCATAAATTAAACACTTTTAAGTATTTAATAAGATAATATTAAAGGATTTTACAAACTGCAAATAGAAGAAACAAAGAAATTTTAAAAAATGGTAATACTTTATTAATTGTATTTAAAAAAAATAAAACTTTTCTGCTATATTTTTAGCAGTTGTAATAGACTTGATGTAAATAAAATGAAACATCAAAATCTCTCGTTTTTCTATCAAATCCAGAACTTATGAATCACTCTGCTACGTTGCGTTAGTAGTCCATGACCTTTGGATATTCCTCACAGCCGTTAGCAGTTTCTGTTTACACTTTCTCTCTTTGCCTGCTATCAGCATTTCGGACTAGTATTTTTTCCCCCAAATTCTAAAACTTGGAGAAATTAAAATATCTTTATTAAAATTTCACATTTAACTTAAAAAAGATAGTAAAGTATGTATCTCAAAAATCACCAAGATCGGAAAAAAACTTTCAGAGATATTAAAACAAAAAAAATTAAATGCACAGAGCAGGTTACATTCATTTATATTTTTCTCTTCCGTGATTAATTGTAAAAAGAGGAGCGCCCAGTGACAGAACTATCTTCAAGTGTCTGCAACGCTAATAATGTTTTCAAAAATAGTCTGCAGTATGCAATATATCATATAAATCTATTCTTGCTGCTGTTGTAGTTGTAGTGCTAATTAATTAAGGTTAGTTAATTAATTTTATCAGCCTTTCTGAGTAAAAAAGAAAAATTCTGAAATTCACAGCAGAGGGGGGAGGGGAGAAAATCCCCTCTCGGCAATAATTATTCTTGTTGCATAGGTCGGATTAACTCTGCTTTTGATTCCAGTCGATTTCAGGCTGAGTGTAGATTCTTGCAAATTGGATTTGGGTTAACCCGATTTTTCAAAAGTTAGTTCAGTATATTGTTTCAGATTAAAAGCTATGCCTATATTAATAAGCATAGAAATTTGTGTGTCTGCTGTTTTCTAAAGGAATGCTGCATCTTTTCCTGGACTATTTCACAAAATTCGCGTTTTTTTCGTGAACCTTTGACGAAATTAACGTTTCTTTTTTCCCCCGCGATCCTTTGGCGAAATTCACGTTTTTTTTTTTTTCGTGGCCCTTCGACGAAATTTGCACTTTTTCTGTGATCCTTTGACGAAATTAGCAGTTTTTTCCACGATTCTTTCATGAAATTGGCATTTTTTTCTGTGGTCATTTGAAGAAATTTACGTTTTTTCTGTGGCCTTTTGATGAAATTCGCATTTTTTCCACAATCCTTCAACGAAACATGTTTTTTTTACAGTCTTTTGACAAAAATCTGTCAACGAATCTGTTATCTCAATCTGTCAACGAAATTAGCCATTTTCCCAAATCCTTTGATGAATTTTGCGTTTTACTTTGGCCTTTGGACAAAATTCGCATTTTTTCCGCGATCCATCGATGAAATTTGCCGTTTTTTCGAGATACTTCGACGAAATTTGCCGTTTTTTTCAAGATGCTTAGATGAAATTTGCCTTTTTTTAGAGATCCTTCGACGAAATTTACCGTTTTTTTTTAGATCCTTCAACGAAATTTACCGGTTTTTTTCCCGAGCTCCTTCGACTAAATTTACTGTTTTTTCCGAGCTCCTTCGACTAAATTTACCGTTTTTTTTTTTTCGAGATCTTTCGACGAAATTTACCGTTTTTTGGCGATCCTTCGACGAAATTTGTCATTTTTTCACGATCTGTCTGCAGAATTCTCCGTTTTTTCGCAATCCGACAATGAAATTTGCCGTTTCTTCGACGAAATTGACCGTTTTTTCATGATCCTTTGACGAAATTAACAATTTTTCCCACGATCCTTTGACGAAGTTGGTGTTTCTCCGTAGCTCTTCGACAAAATTCGCATTTTTTCGCGATCCTGTAATGAAACACGTTTTTTTTATGGCCTTTTGACGAAATTCACGTATTTTAATGGCCTTTTGACGAAATTTGCGTTTTTTCGCGATCTGTCAACGAAATTAGACATTTTTGCGATCTTTAAATGATTTTTGCATTTTTTCAGCGATTATGCGACAAAATTCGCCGTTTTTTTTTCACGATCCTTTGACGAACTTTGCCGTTTTTCCGTGTAATTTGCGCACTATAGCGCGTCCGCAGCATCGCTGTATGTTTTTAGTCTGCAGGTGCCCTAAAAAGTCTGCGACGCCCGTCGCAGCGTCACGTACATTCGCCCACAGGAGAGGAGCGTATTAGGTTTTGTTTTATTAGAGTTTAGTTTTTCTAAATTCTAAAATCCTAATAAATTAAAATACTTTCTTTGGAAAATTTAACATCTGATAAGGTTAAAAAAGTGTAACCGGCAAAAACCTAAATTGGAGATACACATCCATAAGTATTAAAATAATTTTTTTTTCACTCATTTCTTTCAGCATTATTTTTTCCTGGCCGAAATATGGTTTACCGTTTTGTTTTTGTTTTAAGGTGGTTCTCAAATCATCTGCTGAACAACGCAAAACTTTCTGACACAATTTCTGACTCATTTTTAAACGCAAAGGTTTAAAATTGGCAGACCTGAGTATTAAAGCGATTTGGAATCGAAATGAGTTTTTCATTTTGACTGTTTCAGAAAAAAGTCATTCCCAAGCACATGAAAACATCACAAAAAATGAGTGTTTCAAATTCTCAAGAAAAAATGTTAAAAACCTCTGCTTAGTGATTATTAAACAGCTTAAACAAAGAATATGTGAATCAAAAATTGTAAAACATATGAGACAATGCTTCAGTAGTAAACTCATTTTGAGCCCTACCCCATCTTTAATCTTTAGAAAAAGAATCAAATCAAGAAGATCCCACACCATCATTGGTAGAAAACTAACTACAAGCTCTCACTGAATGGGTGAGCAAAAATAGAAAATAATTTAAATTTAATAATGAGAAAACTTAATCAGTGGACAACTTTGAAAAAAAACATTCTAAAAACTGAATTTAATAAAAAAAATCCTGAATTCTGAAAAGAAACCATCACTTCTAGATCAAGAAAGCGGGTATTAGAAAAGAAGCTTTTACCAATCCTGATGTGTGCACTGATGTACCAGAAATAGTTTACCTCCTTGAAAACTGCTTGAAAATTTGCAGTGAGTGTGTTTGTGAATCTGTTGGCTCTGTTATTGGAAATCACATTTATAATAGAACCTTAAAATCGGATGATCTCTTTCATGAAGTTTTTATATCGTGGAATGGACCTCCAGTGCATAAAGCTACGGAATTATTAAAAGTATCCTTAAACAGACATTTTCATGATGGAAATTATCATTTCACTAGATTTCCTTCAAGAAACAGACTCAAGATCTACAAAACATCAAAAATGATTGACAGCATCCAAAAAGACAGTAGAAGATTAAAGTTTCTCAATAATTGACAATTTATCAGAAAAGGCAATCAAAAACATTGTATTTGTTGGTTAAAACTGTGCATTTATTAATAAATATTAGGCATAAGAATTAGATTAAAACTTACATGCATTAACTTACCTTTCCAATAACTTGGCATGTTACAAGTTCAGTCCATAGGTTTTTAAAGATGCGACTTGTATATTGCAAAATTTTCTGTACCACGGTAATACAGAATTTATTTAAGCCTATAACACATCGTAAAATTTTGGGGAAATTTTCATATGGATTGGGGGAAATGTTGGGAGTAAAAACATTTTCTGCACCCCTGGGGGAAAGTAAATGCCATTAAAGTTCTGTCAGTCATAGAAATATGTTTAATAATAGTCATTAAGCTTTCTTTTTTAGGGTACGAAAAATCCATATGAAGTTAGATTTATAGATTATAATTTAATATGTGACTGCAAAACTTCGAACGCGAAAATAGTCATCTTATTACAGTGACCTCTCACTTATACGACTTTCAGGGGACCGTAGAAAAAAGTCGTATAACTGAGATAGTTGTATAAGTGAGAGATCCTTATTATACAAGTTTCAAACTTTATATGCATTAATTATTTTACCTATATTAAAAACGATAAGTTTTAGTACTAAGAACAGATTTTAACAAAATTTATAAAATAATATTAAAAAATAAAACATAAAAATTATTTTAAAAAGTTCACAAAATAGTTCACTATGTTTATTTTGAAGATTAACAGTTCAGATTTTCTCAAAAAATGAAGTGATATTAGTTTGTCTCTGTCGTCGACAAAAAGAGAAAATGTCTTCTTCTAAGTCTAATAAAGCTTTTAAGCTATTTTGGTAATAATAATTTTGGTGGACATAATTCTTTAATGTATTTAAAGCTGCACTTGCTTCTGAAAAATTTACAACAGCAGGAACATTGTTGTCATCTTTGTCATCCTCCTCGCTCTCGTCTTCATTATTGATATATTCAATAATTTCTCATTAAAGGATTCCCATACGCTCTCAAAATCGGATTCATTTGTTGACCTAGCAGTTTGGTCTTGTGAAAAACTCCATTTCCTAAAACAAGTCTTAACTGTCCGAGATGACACTTTTTTCCATGCAGATGCTGTAAGATGTATAAGTCTTTAGAATCCCTAAATATAATAGCTTTAATCTGTTTTTAGAATTGCTGGCAAAAATCAAACTTTAATTTGCTGCAGAAATGGTAGACCTTTTACATCTGGATGTGATGGACATTGATCCAGGAAAGTGCATTTTTCAATAACCCTGATTTCTCACTCAGTACTATACAGAGACGTGATCTGCAGGTGGTAATTTGGTTTTTGTTAATCGGTTTTGTTAAATGGCAGGCACAAGAAAATTCCATACAACCACCTTCCCGCCATAGATTTGATCGTTAATAGCACACCAAGGTAGATAAGAAATGTTATTCATTAATGATAAACTCATTAACAATAGTCAAAAGGATAATCGTAAGAAACGTTAATGATTTGTACTTTAATGATTATAAAAATGAATTCTTGAGTGAGAAATGTAAAATCGCCTGAACCGTTTAAAGCGTCGTATAAGTGAGAGAAGCAGTCGTATAACTGAGAGAAGTTTAATATTATTTCCCATAGAGCGTGGACGGGACCAAGAGAATTCGGCGTATAAGTGAGAGGTCACTGTATTTTTATTTAAAGACTCGACTCATCTGACTACTAATTTTACTTAATGTATAATACAAATAAAAAATTTTTTTAAATAAATAAATAAACAGGCATGCTTCTGTAACTGATAAAAGCTAAAATTTTTTTGTCAGACAAAAATTCTGAAGTCAAGTTTTTAAAATCAGACATTAACTATTTTTTATTCTATTTTGTATTACAATGGTTAAAACTACATAGATATATAAAAAATTCAGATTTTTACGAAACACTGAAAAGCTTAAAATTTACCTGTGAATAAAAAAGCAATTCCTCTGTTGTTTACAAACTGTTAATGTTCATGTATGCACACTATGCGCTACGTGGAAGAAATCTACAATTTCTTCATTAACACTATTTTAAAAGAAATATGCCCATAGCAAGAGTTCCATATCCTGTACCGGTAGATATGGCGATTTTTTGTTAAGCGATCTGTTGCAATCTTCAATCTTTTGGGTTGCTTTTTTTAAATAAAATTTTTTCTGTAAATGAACAAACATTATTCAAATCACAGCATATGTTTACATTAGCAAATTCACACAAGATTTTTTCTAAATATATTAAAATTTCTTTTAAATGCCTTGTTGTTCTGGAATGTACTAGTATTATGTAAATATATTTTTGTGCATTTTTAACACTTTCCAACTTAGTTGAAAAGTGTTTATGACTTCGGTTTGTCTGTCCGTGCTCTAACTTGCATAAATATACTTGGATTGCCCTAAAATTTTTGCATGTTATTGTCATTTACTATAGCATGTTCCCTATTTCAACTGAAGTGTTATAGTTTTTTTACAGGTTCAGATAAAAGTATTCCATTATATTACCGTCAGTGGGAAATAATCATTTCAAGCTCTACACCATTTAAAACATGATATAATTAATATATAATTATGAAGCACATTAAAATACGCTTTTTGTAGAACATGGGGTGCAATTCATTTACAGGGTCAAACAAAATAATTCTCTTACACATTGTTCTATGGAAGAAAAATTGTTTGCAGTGTAATTTAGTGATATTTCACTATTTCAAACGTAATGAAAATTATATGCACTTGATGACATAACAAAAACGTGTAACGCATCTGATGTTAAGTGAATATGATGCCACAATCTTGCATTTTTTGTGTTAAATCCTATAGTTTGGGAATAGTGTTTTTTTTTATGAAAGTGGTCGACGGGATAGTAGAGAAGTACTAAAAAAATCTATTATTTTTATAAAGATAAATATTTCTTTCTATGAAAATGATTTTTATCGACCCAGTTAAGAGTTTCTTATTTTCGGTCATTTTATACCATTTAAATTACTTTTTTGATTAAAATATTCTTGTTCTTTCCTATTATAATATTAATATAACAAACTTTACTATTTCATTTGTTTATTTATTGTAAGCACTTTTTCTTTATTGCTTCTTAATATGTTTCAAAGTAATTTATCTTTTTTTTTTCCATTACAGGTTTCATTACCGTGATATGCCTCCTAGCTCTCCAAAATGGAATTTTCATGTGGCTGATGGAATCAATGCATTCATGTGGTGGTGGATATTTGTTCATTTATGGTACCAGCCAGGACATGTTTTTGTATGTGCAAAATTTTATTTTGTTCTCATTATTTAATCTTAAATTAACAATGATTGAATTCAATCAATTGGTGTTGCAACCATAGTCACAGATTTATTTATATATATTTTTATCTTATACAGACATAGTAGTGAAACACTCAAATCTGAAATTTAAAAATAATTTGCACAATATTGGCTGAGATACATCTTTTTGAAAATTGATCATTTTTACCAAATGATGGCCATTTTGGATTATATTTCAAAATCTATACATGTCCCTAACTTGACTACTAATAACTTAAATTTTACATTTCTGGTGCCTGTTTGAAGCTATTTATACTAAAAATGCATATACCATATCAAAACAATAGTAGATTTTCATTTTAATGCTTTTTGTTATATGCAAACTGAAAATATTATGCTAAAAAAAATGGCTTGCCGTAATAAATCATTAACATTATTAGTGGATAAATGGCCATGTGTATAATTTTTAATTAAATTCAACTGACTGAATCATCCTTATGATGCGTACCTCTATCACTTCTGCTCTTTTAAAAAATGGGGGATCAGCTTTGGAAGTACCATGTGCAACAGGGGAAAAACTAAACTATGAACCAAAGCTTTTAAAATTATTTAAAACTATGCATCAAATTTGACGGCTAGGAATAATTTTGTAATCGTCAAATGCAATGATTTAGTTGCATTAGAAAACTAATGACTGCTAATTTCGAGCACTGATCCCTGGTTAAGGAAACAATGGCCAAAACTAATTTTTTAATATGAGTTAATGTAAAGCTACAAAACCTTATTTATGCATTTTTCTGAGGTCCAACGCAATATTTAAAAAAAAAAAAAAAAAAAAAAAAAAAAGTGTAATTAAAACTAGAGATGTAAAATTTCCGAAAATTTTGAAGTGGCGGAAAAAAACCAGTTTTTTTCTGGAAAAATTGATTTCTTACAAATGTTTCTCAAAATTAAGCTTCATTTTCTTAAAAGATATAAAATAATAAACATTTTTTAAATTTCTGCATACTAAAGAAAATATTTTTTTTTCACTTTACATGAATATATTAAAAAAAAAAAAAAAAAAAAAAAAAAGTCAACTTTTAAAAGTTAACCTTTCAGTCTCAGAATTTTCACAGTAGCTTTTCTTGCTTAATTTAACACCATTGTTTGTAATATATCATGTCTCTATTGAAATGATTTTTCATTTGCATTTGTTCAATTACCAGTAGAGATAATAATAAAAAAAATAACAAAAAAAAAAAAAAAAATCTTATGAGTTTCAACCAGTATCACTGCAGTTTGAAAGCAAATTTAAATCCCCTCTATATAGTACTGCTTTGTATATAAATGATGCTATTTTAAAGAAACAAATTATTGTAGTTGTGACATTATAAATATTATTAGTTTATGTCTTCAATTTCTTAAAAATTGATAATAATTTACAAATTACAATTTTATTGTCGTACGACTAGAATTTTCATTTATTGTGTAATTAGTTTTGGTATAGCTTTCCAGTCTAAACCTAAACCAACTATATGTTTTGGTTTTAGTTTAAGTTTTAGATTCTTAAAGTAATATATATATATATATATATATGTATGTATATTCCTTTAATGAAATTTATAAAACAGGTGGATTTTTTAATACTTCGAAATATTTAGTTGAAAATAATTTTTATCACAAAATTTACATTTTCTTTGCAAAGTTTATTTGTATGCATTTATAGTAAAAAAAAAAAAAAAAAATAGTTAGACAAGTCTTAAAATCTATATTTAACCCATTAACCGCCAAAACTATGTGGGCGGAGCCTTCAATATTTTTACTGAAATTTGTTTCCCACCAAAAATTCTGAAAGATGATATTCGGTGTCTTTAATAGCAAAGTTTTTGTCATTAAATAAAGTATTTTTTAACATATTAAAATTCTGGTGGCTTGACAGGTTTTTTTTTTTATACACTTTTATTTTGAATGTTGCGTTAACGCAACACCAGCGGGTAATGGGTTAAGGAAAAGGAAGAGAAGCGAAAAAAAGCTTGAAAAGACTAAATAATTTCAATTGCATGTTATTAGAAAATAACTTGTTTCTGAAAATAGTTAAATATTTCTGGCAATTATTATCTGATTACATGAAAAATCGCAGCTATGCCAATAAAAATAAATGCATGTTTCAAATTTTATATTTAATTTCGGTACATTATTGAAATAAATTTTGCATATGAATTTTCATTTTTAACAAGAGAAGTTGCATGGGTCTTTTTACCTTTTTTTTTTTTAACGCGATCCTGTTTTTGTGAACATTTTGTATAAAAAATATTGCCTTATTAATAAAATTGTCATAAAATATATAATCAAAGTTTTGTGAATTAGAAATTATTATTATATTTAGGTTCTTATTTAGATATTTTTAATAACGTCCTTCATAAATACAGTAGTAGCCAAAATTGTGGAAACCTTTTGGAAAAAATGCTTTTTTGAAATTTGATGGCTAAGATTTTACTGCCTTTTTCTGATTATTTGGCTATAACGTTTTATAAATTAATTAGAATTGAACAAACTGTATTGCATGATATTTTCGATTAAATTATCTTTCCAGCAGTATATAGCTTTTATGGTATAACTAAGAAATAATAGATGTTAGAGCCATCAAACTTTTAAAAAAAACATTTTTCCCCAAAAGGTTTCCACAATTTTGGCCACTACTGTATATACAGCTAGATAAGAGATTCATTGGTAATTTTAACTGTTATGTGACATGTTTTGTTATTCTAAAATCATCACATTTCTGGAGTCAGAATGGAGATTGAAAAATATTCTGAATTTTTTGAAAGGTTCTATGTTTTAAGGTGAAGAAATTGTAAAGGATCCTTTGAAGGACTCAAGTTCTTCTTAAACTGCTTAAAGATCATATTTTCTATGTGAACATTTTCATGGGAGACACTGAACATTGAAAAACATAAAGAAAAAATATCAGAATGCAGCTATCGTAACATTTTGAATATATTATTTTATAAATTAAATTTCAATTTTTCCAATTCGAAAAATTGAAAAATAGCCCTTCGGAAAAAATCGGTTTTTTTCCCCAAAGTTTCTGGTTTTTTCCCGAGCATTCCCATCTCTACCTGAAACTGAAATTAATAACAGTCAATTAGCTGGTAGGTATGCAATGGCAGATACAATCATAGAAATAAGAATTAATCTCAGCTTTGTACTGATCAATGATGAACATTTACTTGTCTCCAGAATATCAGGTTCCTCAATAAAATTTATTGCTACTGCGGGATTCAAAGAAACCATCAGACCACTGATACTTCGCCAAATGGTCTTCTCATAATTAAAAATGGTATGATACAAAATTTCGTTAAAATCAATTCAGCCGTTTTTTCATAAAATTAGTTTGACCCTGACCCATGGTGACCCAAAATGACTCACTAATCAAATTTTTTTGATCATGTGAACTCACCCAATGGTCTTCTCATGTCCAAAAATGATAATATATAAAATTTTTATCAAAATTGTTAGAGTCATTTTTTAGATAAAATTAGCTTGACCCACTTATTAAATTTTTTCGAACAAGTGACCGAGCCCGATGATTTTATCATGTTCGAAAACGGTAGGATATAAAATTTAGTCAAAATCGCTTGAGTCATTTTTTAGATATAATTAGCTTGACCCTGCCCCATAGTGACCCACTCATTGAATTTTCTCGAACATGTGACCTAGCTGAATGATCTTCTGGTGCCCCAAAATGGTAGGGTACAAAATTTCGTCAAAATTGTTAGAGCCATTCTTAAGATAAAATTTACATAGACACACAAGATTTGCTCATATTATAATATATGATAGTGTAATAAATTTCTTCCTATTTTATGCGTTTTGAACATCGATTTTCTTCTTTTTATCTGCAATTGGTTGATAGCTATGCTGTTGTCTCTCTAAAATGATTTCTATCATCGATTTTGTGCTTTGAACATTCGCCATTAAGTAATGTAATTCATTTTATATTGTATACTGGTTTTTTCCTTGTGTGTGTGTGTATTCATCCTTTTCCCATGTTGTCTTTTGTCACACTAGTAAAATAAGAACAAAATATGTCTGTTGTGTAAATAACATGTAGTTTTTATTTATGCAAAGCAAACAAAATGATAGCTTCAAGTGATGTGCACTTAATTCACAAATTACAGTTTTGTATAGATCTAGAATAAAGTTTTTTAATGATCTGATACATCACCAATTCTTTATGAGTCTTCATTGTTTACATCGTCAAAATTTTTCTTCTCTTTCCTAGAATTATTTTTTTTTTTTTTTTTAACTTTTGTAAACTTTCTATGGATTAATTTAAAAATGTAAAGAAACTTTCATGAATTACTAACTTCAAATAAAAAATGATTACCTTGGAATTAATGAAATTAAATTGCTTAAATTCCTTATTTATGTTCTGAAAATTGTGCCTATAGAAATGCTTTTAAAAGTAATGTTACTAACTGTATTTTTAAAAAACTGTTACTGTTAAAACTTGTCACTGTGTTGGAAAATTGCATCTCATCTTTAAGGTGTCTTTTTTTTTTTTTTTTTCTTTACTCAATTTTTTACGATTCTATATTATACTTTAAGTAAATAAAAATCAGTTTTATCATTTTTTCCTTTTTGGAAAGTTAAATATAAGGGATCATAATTTTATACTTAAATTTTTCATGTATTTATAAATTTGTACTGAAAAGACAAATTTAAAAAAAAAATTCTAATGTGATAATTTTATTGTCATTAGACAGATATTTATATAGTCTTATTTCTTTTTTTAGGGAGAATATGACATACCCTCTCCCAAAAAGTGGACCGATGCTGAATTGGGTGTAGTTGATGACTTTTAAAAAATTCCTGTACCTGGGTAGAGATTAGAAATAAATGTTATTAATACTGAAAATTATTTTATCTTATTAATCATTTTTATTTATTTTTCATTAAGTTTATTGATATTGCTAGTTACATAATTGTTTTCTATGTAGAACACTTTAATAATATCACACTTCAGAGCAACAGTAAAAGCAGTCAACAGAATGGCTGTAATTTTAAAAATCAATGGGTTGATAAGCATTTATTTTTGACTCCCCAATTGGGCTGTGCATATATAATTTTATCACTTTAGGCAGGTAGGGGAGTTTGGAACTTGATATCATAAGAAATTTCTAGGGGGTAGGGGTGGGGGGATTTGTTTTTTGATATCATCATCATTTTTTATCCAGCCATTTTTATTTTTATATATTTATTTATTTTTTACTTTTTCTTTGTATTAAAATAGTAGTCCTTTTAAGTCTGTTTTCTATTTTTATATAAAAAAAATTACAAAGTTATTATTAAATTTATTAAATGATTATACAATTATTTCATTCCAAAATATGGAATACCCTAATATTTGGCCTTCCTATACTTCTGCTACATGCGCATATAATCCACTATTGGAGAAACAAGCTACGAAGCATACTTTAAATGATATATGTTGTGTTTATTAGTAAAACAAGAACGAAAAATCATGCATCAAGCATAGATTATGTAACACTTTCCAACGCTTCCAAAATAATTTTACAAATCATACCGTTTAATAAGCTAAAAAATAACATCTAAGTAAACAATTTGGAAAACGCATAACCTATTTAAAAACATAATTTCAGGAATTTCCAACCTATACAATATTCGGAAAAATATCCAAATACTTTTATTCAGCCCTGTATAGGATCTATAGATTTGTATATATACTACATAGGAGGCTAAATTTTAGTTCAGTTAGGAAACGCATAGCACAGTTTAAAATTCTCCATCTGGAGTTTCTGTCCATAAACGGAAATGTGTTCGCGAACTTTTGTGCTTCCCTGTATAGGATTTACAGAATTTATACACACCACGTAATAGACAAAAAGCGAGTTAAAATTAAAATCGCGTTTAGTAACTTAAAATACACTTCCAGGAATTATTGTTAACAGACAGTAGATAATTCTTTTGTGTGTCCCTGTCAATGAACGATGACTGCTATACACACTATTCTGTAGTAAGCCTCTTGTAATGCACCTTAGTGATATATATAAATTTCAATGTGTTTAAAATAGTGAAACATTATTTAAATAAACCGCAGATGATTTTTCTCCATAGACGTTATGTAACGAAATTCTTTTGACTGTCCCTGTAAAGTAACTATAAGTGCTATGCACACCCTATTCCATACTAAGCTTCTTCTAATACACCTTAGTGATATATATAAATTTCAATGCGTTTAAAATAGTGAAACATCATTAAAATAAACCGCAAATGATTTTTCCCCATAGATCGCAATGTAACGGAATTCTTTTGAGTGTCCCTGTAAAAAAAACTATAATTGCTACACACTTCCATTGAAATAGGGAACATGCTATAGATAACGACAATAACATATAAAAATTGCAGAGCAATCCGAGCCTATTTACAGGAGTTACAGCACGGACAGACGGCAGACAAACCGAAGT
Organism: Maratus michaelseni; assembly: GCA_963931845.1. Classification (NCBI taxonomy): domain Eukaryota; kingdom Metazoa; phylum Arthropoda; class Arachnida; order Araneae; family Salticidae; genus Maratus; species Maratus michaelseni. Next base: position 35,888,630 of record OZ007589.1, on the reverse strand, counting down.
CATAAACACTTTTCAACTAGGTTGGAAAGTGTTAAAAATGAGAGAGAATCTTGTCCACCTGTTTTGTTGATAAGAAAATCTGCTTGCCCCCTTCCCATGCAAAAAAAAAAAAACAAAAAAAAAAAAAAAAAAAAAAAAAAAATATTCTTCCATGGGATTGAATGTATTCTGTAATAAAAAGCTATTATTAAATATTTTAAAATTGTAACCATTTCTTTTAAGTGTTATTTTATTTGATATATAATAGTGATATTTTATTGACTTCTTCTCTTGATTTGAATCAGTAAAGTATGTAAATAATAAGTGTATAATCATATTTGTATATCACTGCAAAATTATAAAAAGTAAAAGAAAAAAAAGATTGGTAAAAATATATTTATAAAAAAATAGACACTTATAACGATATTATGAGGAGGAGAAGGAGTGTTTGAAGAATGATTATAACATATGATATTGTAAGGGGCAGGGGCCAAAACTTTTATAACGTTATATATGTACAGCCCCAATGGAATAAAAAAAATTTATTTTATTCTAAGATGTTTTTGATTGTTTTAGTATAATTTAGGATCTATACCTACTTCACACTCTGATTATTTTTTTTTTCCAATTAGATTGTTTAAATATGTGTTATACAAAATCAGAAACATGGGTTTATTTAGCAAATTTTAATGTGTTTCAATTACAGTAATTTCTGGTACATGAGTTTACTCTTTAAAACACTAAAATGCAAAGGAAATTCAGGTGTCAACCTATGCACTGACATCCGGCGATCGTAGTTGGTAGCTGTAACAATAGTTCAGAGATAAGCAGCAATTTTTTTCTTCCTAATATAATGCACAAAATTTATCATTTCTGACATATTTTTCACAATAATTAAAAAATATTATTTTCTATCTTATTACTATAAAAAACATAGATATATGTATATTTTAGAAAAAAATAATTGTTGTTGTAGAGGCAAATGTATATCTATTGAAGGACAAGGAAAAGTTTAAAGTATTGTATTTTGAAATATTTAAAATACAGTCAAGTCTCTCTATAACGAAACTCCATACATCGAATTTCTCTATATAACGAATTTTTAGTAGGAACGGTCCCCTTTTCCTATGATCTCATTAAAAACAGTCTCCATACAGCAAATTATCTATCTCCATATAACGAATTTTTTTCATAAAATGTTTTTTATTTATTCAGTTATAAAAAAGCTTCCAAATCACATAGAATCAATTTTCCATCACTGATTCCTGATTTATCGTTCAGTGCTAAGTTTTTTTTTATCTTACTTTTCTACCTTGAATCTCCTTGTTCTTTAATGTCCAACGAATTCATCCCCCCCTCCCCCATACCTTCCAACATTCTTCTTAAGCTCTCGAGATAAGGAATTATAAAAAAAAGATGTGGCAAAAAAGTTTTGGATTCCGGCAAGTACTCTGTCAACAATCATAAAAAATTGAGAGTCAATCACCGAACAAAATTCGGATCATGGTTCGCACGAAAAAGAAAGAGGACACGCCAATACGAGGAATTAGACGAAGCAATGTTTAAGTGGATTAAAGGCATAAGGGACCGGAATCTACCACTTTCGGGACCAATGATTTTAGAAAAGGCTCTAGAATATACTCTTGGGCACTCTGACTTCCAGGCCAGCGTTGGTTGGCTAGAAAAGTTCAAAAAGAGACATGGGTTATCCAAGAAAACTATCTGCGGTGAAAGAGTGAATGCTCCGGTGACAGCATATGAGAACTGGAGTCTTAAAGTAGAAGAAATTCTAAAAAAAATCGCTCATGAAAACATTTTCAAAGCTGACGAAACAGGTCCCTTTTACAAGTGTCTCCCAAACAAGACTCTGGCATTTAAAGAAGATAAATGTTTTGGTGGCATGTTGTGTGCTAACATGACAGGGAAAGAAAAATTGAAGATGTTAGTCATTGGGAAAAGTAAATCTCCTCGGTATTTTTAAAGGCGTGAAGTCCTTAAAAGTAGACTATGACTTTAATAAAAAGTCCTGGATGACCACTGAAATTTTTGACAAATGGTTAAATCACTTGACAATCAAATGAGAAAACAACACCGAAAAATTGCTTTGCTTATTGATAATTGCCCAGCTCACTCACAAAACTGTGGAAAAAAAAACTGCAAAATGTTGAGGTTATTTTCTTACCACCCAATTGCACATCAAAATTGCAGCCCATGGACTTGGGAATAATAAAAAATCTAAAGGTGCATTATAAGAAAAGAATTCTTAAAGAGCTGATCATAGCTATTGAAAAAAAGGATTCCACCCAAGACATCATTAGTCTTAGAAAGTGCATTGCGGAACTTTATAAAGCTTGGAGATTTGATGTAACTGAAAAAATAATCTACAATTGCTTCAAAAAGGCCGGTTTTTCTGAACCTGAGAAAAATGCAGATTCTGGGGACGAAGAAGATGTGGCTTTAGCAGACTTAAAAGAGAAATGGAAATTAATTAAGGAACGTGGAAATTTCGAAGAAAATGTTACTCTCTGAGATTTTTTGGAAGTGGATCACAATCTCACTATTGCGGAGTATTCTACTGACAGTCATATTTTAAGCAGCGTTATGAACGATGATAGCGAGAGTGACAATGAGCATGGAAACGAAAACACACTACAAGAGAAAAAACGCTTACGCAGTGAAATTATGAGTTCTTTTGATCTTATATGGCGAGGACTTCAAATGGAGGAAAATGTTCCTGGTACAATTTTTCATTCATTCCTAAAGTGTGAACATTTTTTCGAGAGTGTAACAATTTTGAAATCAAAACAGCGAAAAATTACAGATTTATTCGTCTAAAGTTACTGTAAGTTTTCTTTATGTGATTTTTATTCTCCTTTCAAATAAATGTCTGTTCTCTTTTTTTAAACTATTTAAATACGTAATTAAGAAATACAATATTAGGTTAATATTTATAGTTAAACATTTCAAATTCTTAATTTAACACTTAAAAAATAATTTTTGCTCAAAATTTACACATTAAATAGGAATTTTTACTCATTCTCTATATAACGAATTTTTTACTGGAACAATGGATTTCGTTATATAGAGACTCTACTGTATATTATATCAATATAAAGAAAAATTTAGCTCTGAAAAATCTAAATTTTCTTTATCACTATTAGATTCCTCAGTAGGAGAAAGACAAGAAAGAAATAATGATTCACTTCCTGAAAAATCATTTGAGCATTTGTGCGACACTGAGAATATTTCTCAAAAAAGAATATAATTCCCAGAAATTTCCAGATTTTATTCTACAAATAAAACTTTGGAAGGGTACTCTGTAGCACAGTTGCATGGAAATTAAGCACGTTTGTAAAAAATTAATATGCATATTCTCTACAGTAAATAAAAATAGTTCCTTTCTTTTTTTTTTACTTCTAAATATTTTTTTTTATTTTCAAGTTGTAGAGTGTACAATTTTCTTGTTTTTAGATTCTTTATTTTTGCCTCTTTATGCCCCTATCACTTTTTAAATAATGATAGCTTTCTCACTAGTTTGGTAAATGAATAATAATAATAATAATACTCCATTATTTACAATCTAGAATTGAAATTTCATTTTATTCAAATTCCATTTTTTATAATTTTATGCACTTATTTTCTGTTTTAAAATATATAATTGATTTTTAGGATTTTTTAAAACTAATTTTTTGCTCTTTGAGCTATGCATCATTGATCTCCTTTATTTATCTTTGAATAATAAAAATATTAATGAAAATCATAAAAATAACTTTTCTGTTTTTCCATTTTAATTTGACTATTATTTTTAATTTTTTACCTATAAATTGGGAAAATTCACTGCATGGTAATATGAGTGTTATAATATCATGAAATTTCACAAACTTATAACAGTTAACAATGTTCCGTTATGAAAAGACTTAAGTTTTAGAATTAAAAATCTTAACCAAACATGGCATATTCGTTATTGTAGGAAGCATTGTATGAATGTTATATACAAATTAATTGGAGATCAATGTTTATCATCAGTGTAGAATTTATTTATTTATGAATGTTTTTTTAAATAACAAGCAGCAGTGTTAAATTCAGATATTTTCTTCTAAGGGGGACTTATTTTCTCCCAGAAGGGTTTTGTGAAGTTCTGGGTGACTAATATAATCAAGAATTGCAATCCCACAAATTTTCAAATCCTATTTAATTCTAATGAGATTCTTATCAATTATTGAACACAACAGGATCCTGAGGGATTCTCCAATTTCTTTTTCTGTTCAGTTATAAAATATGACAACCTTTTTAAACTACAATTATTTTATGTAAATTAAATGAAAAAAGAAAAGTAAAGCTAATATTTTTCCAAACAATTTTAATTATTAAAAATTAATTAATCTACATATATGTAAATCAGCATGTGTGTGTGCATGTTTCTTAAGCCAATCCACAATTTTTGATTGATGTGCATAAAACTTCATATACATAAATTCGAGAACCTGATTAAAATTACTGGCTACTTTAAAAATTTGCCAGACCTTTATCCCTTTATTCAACCACCTGCCATAATTTATCATTCTACATTTTTTTTTTTTTTTTCAAATTTCTAATACAATTTTTTCTTTATTTTTGCCATTTCTTAAAAACAGTGCATGAATTGAAAAAGAAATTATAACATATGTACTTTGCATTTATAAGCTAACTAGCAAAACACACGTCTTTGCTCGCATAATTGATGAAATATGCTAAGTGGTATTTGTGAGCCTTTTTTGATTAGAAGAAATTTTACTGTCACAGATAATTTAAAAATTACTATTTAAGTCACATTTTTAGTAAACTTCAAACTTATACTGCATTAAGCAAACATGAGACTTAAATGAATGAGAAGAGCTAAAATTAATTCCAAATAAATGGTAATTTAGAATGTATTTTGAAGATTTTTGGCTCATTCCATTTGAAATTTAGTAATTTTTAGAAACCATTCTTAGTGAGAATTTGCATCTTAAATGTAATCACCATGCCAAATTTTGAGCTTCTATTTATCCAATCTTCTATAACAACTATATCTCGGAAATCACAGTTTTAGAACGTATTTTCTTCCTGCACACTTTGAAAATTCGAAATTTTTAAAAACATTTCTGTGAATGAATTTATGTCTCTGAAGTAAGAGCCATGTAAAATTTAAATTTTCCTAAAAATTTCAGACAAATCATTGTTTAGATGGCATAGAACGTTTCCTACTCATTTCACCTTTTTAAATCTCGAATTTTTTAGAAATCATTTTTAGCCTGCCCTTACATCTTAAAAATTACCACCATGCTAAGAAACCAATCTTAGAGTGCATTTTTATCTTAAATGTAAAACTCATCCTTAATTTCAAGTTCCTATTCCTTTCAAACATAAAAAAAAAATTCATTTAGAGTGATTTTTACTCCTATGCCCTTTTTAATTTCGATATTTTTAAAAAACAGTGTTGTGTGTGCATTTGTGTGTTAAAAGTATCAGCCATGTGAAATTTCAAATTTCTATCCTTAATAATTCCATAGAAATCGTAATTTAGAACATTTTTGGAATGCTTTTCCTTCATTTTACCCTTTTCAATTTCAAATTTTTTTAGAATCTGTTCTTAGAGAACATTTACATCTTATAAGTAACTACCATGCCAAATTTCAAGTTTCTAGCTCCTTCAGTATGGCAAATTTAGAACATTTTTTGCTCCTGCACCCCCCTCCCCCCCTGGAGATAGTGGAACTGACATAAAATATAGCCTGTGTTGGAGCAGGGATTGTCATCATCACTTTTTTAAATCGGTTCGGTAGTACCAGAGATTACCCTCTACAAACAAACAAACAAAAAAAAAATGTTACTTCTTTATAATATTAGTATAGATAAAAATTCAAACCCACTCACTATATTTTTGCATCTGAAATGGATGTCATTCTGAGCAGATAATACACATTTATAATTTGTAAAATTTAAAAATTTTACTATAAGAGGGTTAAAATGACCTAGTACTTTCATTTAAATATATTTGGAGTTCAAACACCTACAATGCTGTGTTTTTTTCTTATTTTGTTTGTATACTTCAACTATAAGATATATATCTTATAGCTGCTTAACTTATTATGTCTTATAGTGTGCAGCTATATCTGTGTTTCAATACTTTAGATGCAGTGGTAACATTTTCTATGATTTATTTTAAATAGGAAATAAAACATAGCAGCCATTTTAAAAAAATCAGTTCTTTCTCTTTTCAAACAAAACTTATGTCTGACTTCAAGACTAAAAGCATCTAGAAAAGGACATCATTTTTATGTAATCATTGTAGATTAGAAGATTTAGTTTTTACGAATGCAAAGTAAGTTTTCATTTAAAAATAGTGCCATACGAAATAGAATTTCACTAAATGCTACGCCATTTGGCTGAATTTTTTTTCTGTATTGTCAAGGAAACTATATTTTCTGTTGCACACGGCAAAAAAAATCTGTTTACATTTATAAAGGTGAAGGATTTTACTATGATTGCGTCAAAATAACGTCATTCTTTTTAATTGTCTTTTTAACAATTTATGGGCAGGGATGCACAGAAGAGATGCATTATTGTGATGACCATACTATTGATTTTTATTTATTTTACCCTGAAAGCCCCATGATTAACACTTTTAAAGATGGGTGATTCTGCTAGTTAATACATAAATATGCAGTTTTATAGCACAGGTCATGTTTTCTTATGTAAACAACATTTAAGATATCCAATTACAGGATACATTTATCTAGATTAATAGGATGCATTTATCTAGTTACCTGGCACTATTCTATCTGCTCTATAGTACTTCATGTATACGTAAAACTTTAATGTGTAATCTCTAGACACCAGGCCCAATCCACTCTTTTTTATGTCAATGAAAATACAATATCAAAAACCGATTAGATCCTGTTTTGTCAGCTATGATCTTATAAATCTGAAAATGCAGTCACAATAAAGGAATTCTTTTTGGCTTCAACACTAGTTGGTGCTTTGAACTTATATAATCATACATAACAGACAAATATATAAGTGTGCTATTCCACGGTTTCACATTATATATATTTGTTTTAATATTTTATCAAAATTTGTCTGTGTATGTTGTGTTTTTCTTTTTTTTTTTCTTGCATTTCATATAGTATTAAGATTATTATAAATAAATCAATTTTGAGAGATGTTGATATAAAAGTTACAAATAGGCTTTACTTAAGTAGATTACACTTAAAAAAAATTAATTAGTCAAAATCAATAAAGTATAGTTAATTTAAATATTGCTTTTTAAAAAAAAAAAAAAAATAAACAATTTTAAGTGGTTTAATTATTTGTTTGTGTATAAGTTATTTCTTAGATCATATTAAATTTTCAACAAAGAATAAGTGTTTTTTATTTCATTCTTTTCATTAATTAAGCATTTGATGGTATGCACAGGCAAAATTTACTGTATTAGATTGCAGTCTGCAATGGGATTCCAATCTTTAAATATAATAGAAGATTCTGTGTCTTCTGGGGTAGTATGTTTTTATCTTCTAAAAATCTTTTCTTTCTGGGCCACCCCTAAAATTATCACTGACATGCAGAAGTACCTCCATATAAGGTGGTCACAAGTCACCACTCACTGGTCTGTACTAAGGATTCTACAATCCAGGCTGGCTCACGCTGCCATTTAATTTCCTGTAAGAGAAGAATGATTGGCTATGCCACATCGGCAACAATCGCTGATTGGTCTAAGTGGGCAACTAAATTCTTCATGATTCAGCCTGTATTACAGTCCCTGGCCAAATTATTATTAGACGCAGTTGTTTTTATTATAATTTATTAAATATCTGGAAAGATACATGAGGAATTATCCTGAAACTTCAGGAGTGTAAACAACATGATATACATCATATATTTCCGCGAAGATTTTTTCCCGAAACCCCATAAGGGGCCGTCAACAAATTGAAGGAAAACGAATATCTTTTGGATAACCCTGTAAAAACTAATATTGCAAAAAGCATTCAAACTGTAGATTATGATTAAGTGGCTTATTGTAATAATTTGAGTTCATTTTTATGAAGATAGCATGTATACTAGAAGAGAAATTCACGTTTTTATAAAAACAGTCCCAAATTTTACCAAGTTTTTTGCTTATAATTTGCAGAGTTTTTAATATAAAAACAAGTTATTTTCAGAAAATGTGACAAACAAAATTATACACAATACCCTGCAATCAAAATTAAAAAATAATAAAAATTGTATGAGAAATGAGCAGGTTTACTAAATATTGTTTCACTGCGCATGCGCGAATTCAATCAAAATATACTGTGCATAATATATTAGCTAAATGTATAGACCAACTTTTATGAAAGTCTCAAAAACATAGCTTGAAAATTCTGATAGTAATCGTCGATAGAATAAGCTTGAATTTCGCTGTTCCCAAAAGGAAGCAAAAAGATGAGGGGTTGTATCCAAATATACTAGCTTATGAAAGTTGACATAATAAGAATGAAGTGTCTCTCATTCTATATTTGATACAACCCCTCATCTTTTTGCTTCCTTTTGGAAACAGCGAAATTCGAGCTTATTCTATCGACGATTACTATCAGAATTTTCAAGCTATGTTTTTGAGACTTTCATAAAAGTTGGTCTATACATTTAGCTAATATATTATGCACAGTATATTTTGATTGAATTCGCGCATGCGCAGTGAAACAATATTTAGTAAACCTGCTCATTTCTCATACAATTTTTATTATTTTTTAATTTTGATTGCAGGGTATTGTGTATAATTTTGTTTGTCACATTTTCTGAAAATAACTTGTTTTTATATTAAAAACTCTGCAAATTATAAGCAAAAAAACTTGGTAAAATTTGGGACTGTTTTTATAGAAACGTGAATTTCTCTTCTAGTATACATGCTATCTTCATAAAAATGAACTCAAATTATTACAATAAGCCACTTAATCATAATCTACAGTTTGAATGCTTTTTGCAATATTAGTTTTTACAGGTTATCCAAAAGATATTCGTTTTTCTTCAATTTGTTGACGGCCCCTTATGGGATTTCGGGAAAAAATCTTTGCGGAAATATATGATGTTTATCATGTTGTTTACACTCCTGAAGTTTCAGGATAATTCCTCATGTATCTTTCTAGATATTTAATAAATTATAATAAAAGCAACTGTGTCTAATAATTTGGCCAGGGACTGTATAGTAGCCCTAGTCTGCACCATATCTGTAAATATAAACTAAGAAATTTAATTCTTAAAAAATTGCCATATGACAATAAATCTTTTTTTTTTTTTTTAACTTTAATTGTACTTAAGATATGTAGTAGCAACATGTATCATTGAAAATACTTTTTTATTGTTTAAAATGACAGACATGTTAATTTTTTTTATTTTTTATTTATGATTCATATGTTGGGAATTTTTAATTTAAGCTCTCACTAAGAAATATTTGTGTTAAATCAATGATGCTTGCTCAACCAATAAACTTGTCAGTTGTATAGGGCTATAAAATGCCCCAGGTCTCAATGCTAGGTGTGAACTTCGTCAAAAGTGATTCCCTTGTAAGAAAAAAGTAATTAAATTTATAAATTTCAAAATATAGTATTTATTCAAAAAACATTCTGAAGCAAAAAGCATTTGAAACAATGTTTAAAAGATATGAGGATGTGAGTTTCAAAACTCGCTTTATACAAAAAATCAAATTCAAGGAAATCGCGAAAAACCTGACTGCTTCCATCGGTTTTCATTGTAAACCAAGATTTTAGAACACTAGAAATACATGCTAAAACTAGTTTTTCTGCAGATTGTATTGTTTTTTCAGTGAAGATTTACCAATAGAATAGATTGATAGAGAAAACTCAATTTTTTTAATTTTGGATAAGGTGAGTTTTGAAACTCATGTCCTCATATACAACAAGTTGAAAATTGTACGTCAAATGTTATAGATGAGGTGCGTTTGTACCTTTATTATTTCAGTCAAATGAATTATATCATCTATCATTATGATATGACTAGTATATAACCCCGTCAAAAATGACGGATTGTTGATCTGCGTTTCATTTTCATAAGACTTCATACAAACAAACAGCATGGAGATTTATTATTGAAAGGTTTGTATTGTAGAAAAATACATTTTAAAAAGGACAAATGATTTCTACAAATAAAAATAATGAGGATATATATATATATATATTTACTAAGTATTAGATTTCTGAAATAGTTCAACGATTGGACAAAACAATCAATGAGTTTTTAAACAGCTTGACTCACCATATAACTCATTGTTTGATTACATAAGAAAAATTAAATGCAAATTACGCTGTACTATGCATTTCTCATATTTTAATTACGTTTGATAAGAAAAAATCATTTTACAGTATATGACCCAAAATCCGGAAAGACCCGAAGTCTGGAAAGAAAAATTCGAAAATTTTCTAAATTTGTAAATTTTTACTATAATTTTAGATTTTCTGAAATTTTTCAAAAATTTTACCGATTTCTAATTTTTTTTTTCAGTCCATTGTGTTTCAATGTGTAATCACTAAAATATTGTTACTTCGGTGGTCGTCTCCCTTCTCTTCCCGAACTTAAAATCATTTTTCTCTCAAATTTTAGTTTAAAATTAATTTATATTACGATTCGTAAGAAACAAAAATTAGTTATGTATTTATTTCATCATTTGTGATTCTGTTCAAGTTTTCCTAAAAATTTAAGGCATTCGATTTCGAAAATTTAAGTCTTCAGTCCAAAATTTTGAACATAAATATTTCGAATTTTGAACGATACTCGCCGAAAAAAATCAATTATGTCTATCGTTCGCAGAAAAAATACACAATTTCTTCAAAGGATTGCGGAAACAACATGAATTTCGTCAAAGGGTCGAAAAAAAAATTGCAAATTTCGTTGCAGGATTGAAAAAAAAAAGAAAACACTAATTTTGTTAACAAATTGCAGAGAAACGCGATTTCCGTCAAAGGCTTACGAAGAAGACACAAATTTCTTCCAAGGACTCCGAAAAAATGTAAAATTTCATCAACGGATCAAAATAAAATAAAAATTGGTTAAAGGATCGCAAAAAAAAAACTGCAAATTTCGTCAAATAATCGCGGAAAAATATGAATTTCTTCAAAGTCTAGAAAAAAAAACACAAATTTCTTCAAAGCACTGCGAAAAAATTTCTAATTTCATTAAGGTATCGCGAAAAAAGGGAAATTTCGTCAAAGGATCGAAAAAAAAACCCCTAATGTCGTCAATCTCAGAAAAAACTCTAATTTTGTCAAAGGATCGTGAATAAAAGGCAAATTTCGTCAAAAAATAGCAAAAAATGCAAATTTCCTATAAGGATCGCAAAAAGAAAACGCAAATTTCTTCAAACGACTACGAAAAAATTAAATTTCGTCAAAGGATCGTAGAAGAAAAACGAAAATTTTGTCAAAGAACAGCTGAAAAAAATGCAAATTTTGTCAAAGAATCGCGAAAAAAAGCATGAATTTTGTCAACTAATCGTGAACTTCGGGAGGACCTGAAATCTGGAAAATTCCAAAACTCTGAAAGCCTTTGGTCCAGAGGATTCCGGATAATGAGTCTGTATGTACGATGGAAGCCAATTTCAACATCCGCCAGTAGATGGCGCCACTATACTGAATCAACCTCAAATCTCTCCCTATGAAATAAATCACCGCTGCTTCTGAAAAAAAAAATGCTTACAGAAAAAAATGTTTACAGAAATGTTAATATACATTTTTTTATGAAATAGTTTTTTAAGGTTTTAAACAAAATTAAAAGATTTAAAAGCTTTAATATACTTTTGCAAATATTTAAACAGTGGAATCGGATGTAGCATAATTTTTTCATTAAGCCTAACATGGCGTTTAACCATGGTCGATTCGCAAACCAGAGTGGTCGTGCCCGGGAGAGTTACACACAGTTTCTTGCCTTCGGATCTTATTATAAGTAAGATTAATTTCCATCATAAATTAAGTACATTTTAAGTTGGCACCATTTTATCTTTTCTTGACATTTACTAAAAATTCCAATGGAAAACTTAAGCCTAGCTTTGAAATTTTCGGAATTTCAAATCCATATTTAGACTTTTTCCATTTAATATCTATTTCTCTGGAAACATCTATCAAAAAAAAAAACTGTCGGTAGATTATATGATTGCTATAATTAAACAATTTTAGTATACAAATTCGGTTTCTAAATTCAGTAATACGGAAATAATATGACTCCATCTTAAATAGGATGTTAATCACCATGGCAACCTAGAATCATTACCTATCATGGGATATCATTGAATTAATAATGTATAACAGAATTTAATAGAATGAAGAATGTGACTATAACTTGGTCACCGAGGTTATAAAATGTCATATATGACTATAATGTTATACATCTCGGTCGTTTGACGATTAATCCTCTGAAGCTGCTATAACAAGGAAGTACCGATTTTAAAAAAATTTCAAATTACTTAATAAATATTTTATTAATATTGTTTTAAGTTCTGATTCAATTTTCATAAAATTTTAAATGACTCGACAAAATTCTGCAACGATTATATATAGTATTAAATTCAAACCATTCAGTTGTGTAGTTTTTGCGCTGTTATATACTGATGGACGGACGGACCAGATGATGGCTATTGGTGATACATATTTATATAATTACGAACACAACTAAAAAATCAATAAATTCTATTTAATACTTTCTTTGCTTATGTATATAAGTAGAATCTTATAATTTTTGCTTAATATATGTGAAAGAAAGAAGATGGGAAGGTAAGCATCAATCTTCGACTCTCCGATAAGGTAAAATAAATTTTTCTTTTTCTATGATGTTTGGTTTGTTTTAATATAATTTAGAAGCCATATTTACTACCTGTCGGATTTTTATTTGAAGTTTGTTTAAATGCATTGTATGAAATCAAAAACACAGATTTATTTAGCAAATTTTAATATTTTCAATTATATCATTAATTTTTTCAATATGAAGTGCTCATAAAACTGGAATAGTTTTTACGCATGTTTCACTTCATATTTCACATATTAACATATGTAAAAACTGTGATGGGGGTAGGAATGCTCCATATCGAAAAAGAAAATCAAATTCATGTAATTGAAATGCATTAAAATATGACTTGCTAAATAAACTCATGTTCCTGATTGTGTATAACACATTTAAACAGTCTTCAAACGAAAATCAATTGGAGTCAGTAGGTAAAGGATTGTAAATTATATTAAAAGAAAAAAAAAATTTCACTCTATTGGGAGGCCAAAAATTAATTCTTAGTCTCTATTAAAGACAATTGTATTTCTAAAAACATTTAAATTGTTGCAATAAAATTTGCCAAGACAGAAATTTTAGGAGGGGAGACAATCACCGAGGGTCACAAAAACATTTGGTTTGAGAAAGGTTTTTTTTTTTTTTTTTTTTTTGGGGGGGGGGGGGGGGGGGTACGAAGTTTATATTTTTATAGATAGAACTCAAAGAAAATTTTCTTTGTGTCATATATCCTTTTTTTTTTAAAAAAAAAAAAAAAAGAAAAAAATTAGTTTTAATCACCTTCTATTGATATCTTAAAGCATAGATGTTTTGTCCATGTTTTGTGAACTGATATAAATGACACTAAATGCCTGATTTAAAAAAGGGAAATGTTGAGTTGTGAATAATTATCTCCTCATAAAAAGAGTAGGGGGGGGGGGGGTTATATCATCCTAGTGTTTGGAGTTAGGCTGTTCTCAAATACGAAGTGGTTACTTTCTGACAATTTCACAAAATCATTTTAATTTTTAGATGCACGCGGTTGGGAGGTGCCCTTACTTAAAAGCTAAGAAGTCAAATAATGTTTTGAATTTTTAGACAACGCCAGAGGAACTTTCAGACAGTACTGTCAAAGTTAACATTCTGAAACAAGTTTCCTCATGTAACAGCCTGAGAAAGTTACTCATGGGACATCAATCACTTATAATTGAAAATGTATATTATGGATGCATTGAATAATGATTTGGGCCAAGCAAGTATACACAAATATTCAGCCAACTGTATAGAGATTATGATAGTGCGAATTTATGAAATGGCAACATAAAATTATGTAATAATAATAATAGAACATAAATTTGTTTTTTTATATCTTAACTCTGAAAACATTAATTTATTTAAAATCAAAGATTTGGTGTAGCACCTCTTTTTAGCTCACAGGCTATCAAAGCCTGAGAGCTTATGTGCCCGCCGGTTCTGTATGTACGTAACGCGATAACTCTTGATAGAACTAACCGTTTTACTTTAAATTTTGTTTATAGGTTCCTTCTGATAAGGCGCCTCCCTGATTAGTTTTGGAGGTTCATTGGTTAAGCATAAAGGGGGGAAACGGGGGCTAACCCCCCATAATTTAGATAAATGGGTTTTTTATGCAGAATTATCCCATTTTTTTCCAATTTTGTATATAGGTTCATTTTGATAATGCGCTTCTGTCAATAGTTTTGGGGGTTCATTGGTTAAGTATAAAGGGGGAAAGGGGGGATACCCCCCTAATTTAGATAAATGAGTTTTTCATGCAGAATTATCCGATTATCTTCAAATTTTGTATATAGGTTCATTGTGATGATGCGCTTCTCTGAATAGTTTTGGGGGTTCATTGGTTAAGTATAAAGGGGGAAAGGGGGGGGACTAATCCCCCCTTAATTTAGATAAATGAGTTTTTCATGCAGAATTATCCGATTTTCTTCAAATTTTGTATATAGGTTCATTTTAATAATGCGCTGCTGTCAATAGTTTTAGGGGTTCATTGGTTAAGTATGAAGGGGGAAAGGGGGGGGATAACCCCCCTAATTTTGATAAATGAGTTTTTCATGCAGAATTATCCGACTTTCTTCAAATTTTGTATATAGGTTAATTGTGATAATGCGCTTCTCTGAATAGTTTTGGGGGTTCGTTGGTTAAGTATAAAGGGGGAAAGGGGGGTAATCCCCCCTTAATTTAGATAAATGGGTTTTTCATGCAGAATTATCCGATTTTCTTCAAATTTTGTATATATATTCATTGTAATTAGAGACTTCCCTAATTAGTTTAAGGGGTTCATTAGTTAACTATGAGGGGGGTAACGGTGGGATGACCCCCACCCTTAATATACTGTTAATTTCTTTATTTTTCGAGGGGCATATTTCAAATTCTTTGAAATAAGAGTATAATATACAATTAGTGTGAATAGACTGTGAGCTCAATGCCCTCAGTTTAACTGGGCAGTTTTCCTTTTTATTTATGATTATGACTGAAGGTAATGTGCACATGATCTCACTGTAGGCAAAATGTTGCCTGCCTAAAATTATATTGGTCAACCCTGTGGAATGGGTGCATAATCGCAAGATGAAGAATGCATAGTAGGTAGAAAGTGAGACTGTTTACAGTCATGCATATTCTCTGTTGTTCATTTACAGTAGTCAAATATAGTTGAAAAAACTAATATTTCAATATTCTTGATGGCATTATTTCTGTCTGTCCTATAATCATTTTCTGAAATCATCTAATTGAAACGTTTACTCTTAATTTCAATTTTTTTTTGTTTTTCTTTCTTGGTCCCAAAGATGGGCTTAGCCAAGATTTTACTTAGGGAAAGGCCAAAATTGAAACTGAAATTGGCATTTTCTTTTCTTTCTTTTTTTAGTGTGGCTGAGAGGAGAGAGAGGGGGGGGGGGATGATGGTTGATAATAGATTGTTGTTGAGTACTTAGAAAAGGAAGTCAATCTCAGTGACGTTTGTTGTATGTCATTTACATTTTAAGTATATTTTTTACATAAAAAATAGAGTTAAATAATCACTTATGGAAGTAATTATTCCATTTGTCCTATCTTAATTAGAATGGTAGTATAAAAATAGGAATGCTTCATACTTCATAGATTGCTAAATCTAAAGTACTACAGTATTAGATGTAGTTTATTCTATTTATATGAGAGGAAATACTTAAAAATTAGTATGTCAAATATTTGGCAAAAAATGGGAGTTATATTATTAGTTGTTTAAATTACATTTGTACAAAAAGTGAGTCAGAAAAAATAATAAGGACAGTGATTCAGCTAAAATAAAGTTAGCAATTTTTAAAAGTATCATTATTTTCAATTAATTTATTGTGATAGCAGATTTTAGTTTGTCTGTATATCACTTACCTTTTGTACAAATATCACTCACTATTATACCTCTACGGGCTTTCTACTTGAATTATGTCAATATTCTAATGTCCAGCCCAGCAACTGAACCTCATTTGCTTTAAACCATGATTTTGATTATGATAGATTGAGCATTATCCTGTTTAAAAAATGTGTTCTCCAGATGTAATAATTCTTCTCGCAACAAAGTTCCATCAAAAATAGCTTAGCGTGATTCCGAATTTGTTTCTCTCTATATTAAAAAAAAAGTAACCACCGCTGCCGCCGCTGTCAATTAAGATTTTGTGCCTTGAAGTCTTTCTGGACTAATATCTAGAAAACTACTGCATGTAAAATTTTAAAAATTGGTAGTTTTATAAAGAAATGTTCGATAAACACGCTGAAGCAAACAGTTTTTAAATCGAAGAATTATTTTAAGAGATATTTAAAATCAAAGTTCGTCAAAACAGTTTTTTGAAAAAAGTTTTATAGGAACGAAAACTATCCGCAGGAATTTAACCATAATTGGTAAGGATATAGTTGACAAGTTTGCGGAGTGCAGACTGCAATCACTTTTTTAATTTGAGTAATTTTTTCAGGTTATATTTCAATTTTTTATTCAAAATTTTCATTATTTTAACGAAGATTTATTTCATATTTCATAAATTCCATTATTTGAACCGTTGCCAATTTTTTATTCAAAATTTTCATTATTTTGACGAAGATTTATTTCATATTTCAGAAATTCCATTATTTGAACCGTTGCCAATTTGTAAAATAGCGCACGTAATAAGATTCCCTTTCAATTAAGAAATGTATTTACACGAGACTATTAAAAACAGAAATAAAACTTTAAAATAATATTTAAATGATCACGTGTTAAAAGCAATAAATGTAGAAAATGACGTAATAAAAATATACTTGCGCGTGAATATTACAAAGAGAAATACGAGTAACTAGGGAAATTCACGTCACATTTAAAATGATAAAAAAAAAACAATATTTCCAAACAATTTCAATTAATTGTTATATTTTCATGAGAGATCAATTTATTTCGACATATCTTTTACCCATTATTGCAAATTTTAAAACAGCGTAAATAATAATATTTCCTTTCCAATGTCAAAATTCTTCTATTTGTTTATTTGGTGTTACAGTTTAACGATAGTTTTTTTTTTTTTTTTTTTTTTTTTTTTTTTTTAATGAAAATTGATTGACGGGGTAATGGAGAAGTATCAAAAGACAAATAAGCGTTGAATTAAAAATTCCCCGATGAAAAAACTAACTCGTGTAACACATCTGATGTCAACTGAAAGTGACGCGACGCCACGATTATGCACGTTTGGCGCTAAATCATATATTTTGGTGACAGTTACAGTTGTAATCTGTTTCAACAGCAGTTGATTCGACCTTAAAATCCCTCAGTCAAAGGAAAATGAATGGAAACCCTGTTACAGCAGATCGCCATTGGTTGTTTAATTATAATACAATCTTCCGCTGAGATGATCAAATCAGAGTGTTTTTAAATCATGCGGTGTCAGAACGGGGGTTGGCGAGCGCAGCTCGTAGGGGGCAGAGCCCCCTAGTTGTTATTAAAAAGTGCTATTGGTGCTGTCCCATTACAAACAAAGCTGCTCCAAACCTCTACTTCTTCCTCTACGTAGCCATTTAGGTAATATTGCTTTTTTATGCCAAAGATCATGCCACTAATAGTGGCAACCTTCCAACATTATCAAAATTGAACTTTTCGCTTAAGAAAGTTACCTTTCCTTCTTTCTCAGATATATTAAATGCGTTTTAGGAAACTGTACTCAACTTCTTTTGTATGTTTTCATCAGTGGAGCTTGTTTTTGTATGTTTACATATTTGATATGAGGATTTTTTTTACACGTGAGCAATTGCAGTACAACTAATGCAAGCAAAGATTCAGATCACATCACATTCAATTTCAGAAGAGGATTTCTTTTTCTTTAGAACTGTTCGTTTCACAGTTCCTTTCTCTTGATCCATTAAAGAAGATTTTCTTCCAGGTGATTTATAGTTTCAAGCATAATTATCAGGATTCTTCAAAAAGTTATTAATAGGTTCTACAATCAAATCATTCTTTTAACAAATTCTCGGCAAGTGAAATCGCATTCTTTAAAAGCAAGAATTTTACCTTGTCCTATTTGAGGCAAAGCCTTATCATTCACTATTTTGACATGATAGTTTACGTTACTACTGGTATGGGAAGGGAGGGGGTATTTTTATTATTATTTTTTTTTTAGTAGAACATCAACTTACACAACATATTCAAAAATCTGGTAACCTTTTGCAAGATTAAGATTTATTTATTTTATTTTTTATTTTTTTTTGGGGGGGGGGAGGTCTATTTCTACTATATTCATTTTACCCAAACGATGGATCGATATAGCTCTACTGTTTATGGTATGATGTAGATGTGATTCATATAAATATCTATGTATGGAGATTAATGGAAAAGATAGACATTCCAGAGATTAATAATAGAATTTCATTAGGAAGAAGAGCTATTAACTCTAGAACGCCCAGCAGGAGTCTATTCGAACCAGAAATTTCTTCATAAAATAACATAAATATAAACCATATAAAAATAAGTTAAATAAGTATGTAAAGTAGGTTTAAATAAAATTTCTGGTGTAAAATATTTTTGAGTACGATTTCTGGGTGTTCAAGTGTTAAATGATTAATTGGAATTAGGTGGAATGAGAAACTTGATGGAAGATGCAAACTAAATAGTAGTAGAAAAACGAGAGTTCGGACTCAGGAGGCGGGACTGTGCAGCCTCCAAGACCAATTTAAGCGTCCCCTGGTAGGGAAAATTACATTTTGGCGGGAAAAGGGTGATTTTGAACAAGTTTGATTAATTTTGTGCTTTATACATTTAGCTGTTAGATACTGGTTGAATCCAATGACGACATAATTTAACCCTTGGGTGACCGACACTCAATAAATATTAATATACAAAACAAAAAAGGAAAATATTGATTTTTTAATGGAAAAAGACAAATTTAAATGAATTTTATTAATTTTACGCAAGTTTTGAGGTTTGATTGTACTATAAGACAATAGTTTGTATGATTTTAGCTCTTGGACGATCAACAAAGAAATATTAATAATTAAACAAAACGAATTAATTTGTTAACCCAAGCAACACCATTTAATGACACATTTTTAAAAATATTTTTCCTTAAAGACAAAATTATTTGAAATTTTTTTTACCAAGACCGATCCAATCACCTCCTAACGGGATAAAGACGAATTTATTTATTTTTAACACAAGTTTTGAGGTTTGATTGTACTGTAAGATAGTAGTTTGCATGATTTTAACCCATAAACGACCATAATGCAGGGAAATACTCAAATTTCGATAATTTTATAGTGGAATCTTTAGCGAATTTATTTTATTTGTGTTTTCACATGTTTACCAAATTTAATTTTAGTCTAACAATTATCAGCTATGTATCTGTCAGAAAATTAAATGAAAATAACCCTATGCACAAAATTTACCACCAAATGAAAATACACCAATTAAAGTAATTAAGATATTGTCTTAAGTAAGTCTGAAGTCTTAAGTAAGTGTCTGAATTAAGATAAGATATATCTCACATAAACATTACCATCTTAAAAAAAACACTGAGTTCTATAGAAAATTAAATATATACATTAAATAAACCGAGGATTGAAACTTAACACTGAATGAAAATACTAATAATCAATTAAAATAATTAACTATAACATAAAAATTTCAACTATTAAATGAAAAAAATACACAAGTTACTGAAAAAACTTGATGCTTCTCTAAAAAAAGTTTTAAAAAATTTAGCAGATGAATGAAAAAAATATACAATCCTATTAAAGTTTTCTACAAATATTTACAAATTAACAGAAAAAATTACAAAAAGTTTAAAAAATATACAGATAGTTTCTAAAAGTTACAAAAAGTTAAAAAAATTCACAGGTTAATAATTTTTTTTAATATTACAAAAAAGTTTTAAAAAATTCACAAGTTAACAATTTTTTTTAACATTACAAAAAAGTTTAAAAAATTCACAAAAAGTTTTAAAACATTTCACAAGTAAACATTTTTTTAAATACATTTAAAAAAAAAAAAAAAACCTCACAAATTAACAAAAATGATTTTAAAAATTACAAAAAGTTTTTAAAAATTCATAAATTAACAAACAAATTTTTTTAATTACAAAATTTTTTTAAAAAATTCATAAAAAGTTTTTTAAAAAATTACAAATTTACAAAATATTTTTTTAAAGAATTACGAAAAGTTAAAAAAAATTCACAAGTTATCAAAAAAAATTTTCAAAAAGTTTTAAAATGGGGGAATTCAAGCGCTCGGATACGCCATCTGGTGGAAAAAAGGTATGACTTCTCGCTTCAGGAAAATCCCTTTCAAGCCCATTGCATTACATGCATTTTTAATTTGTTCTTAATGACTATTTTTTTTGCAGAACTTCAGATTTCATGTAATATTTGTCTTCCGTGTGTATGTTCCAACGGTCAGCGCGGAAGGAAACAGTTAAAGTGTTATTACACGAGGCGTCGAGTCGCCGCCACTTCCAGGCGACACCCATGTAAACCTATGGCTTCAGAAGAGTTGCTCGGTAGTAAGCAACTTTTTTCTGTCGGAGCAATTTTGTCGCTTCGAAGCGGGCGATATCGCGACCAACAGCCAATCAAATGCTTAGGAATCTGACGTCACGTTTTCACTCTCTAGATTTTTAAAACATGGCGGCTGCATGCTCTCTGTCTCAGCTCGACGGAGAGCATTTTATGTATTTATTTTGTTACGCAATACCTTTTAAACCTCACAGATAAATCTATTTCTTTAAAATTAAAAGTATAGTGAAAGGTTTTCGTCACATAAGCCGAGAATTGCAAGATACATATTCTGCTTTCCTCTTCGTAGTTGGTAAGTGTCACTTTTCTATTTACAGTGTCTCACATAAGTGATGGGACACTTGTGCTTTACAAAAGGAAACTAATCAAATAAATTAAAAAAACATGTACACATTTTTTTTGTGGGTGTGTTTCATACTTAAATTTAGTAAAGATTATTACATTATTAGTAAAGATTATTAGTTACATATATTACATACATTTTGTCAAAATATTAAAATATTAATTTAATAAAAATACAAATGTTTAGAACGGAGCAAAAAATAGCTCACATAAGTGATGGGACACCATTATATATGCAACAAAAATCGCCTGAAATAAGCAATAAAAATATTTTTTGGGGTTTTATTTTTACTTAAAAGCAATTGGCAATAATTTATAAAATCGTCTGCAGTATTTCTCTCCAGTTTGTTTTGGAATTTTTGTGTTTTTTAGCTCTGTGTAGTCATGAATGCTAAACGAAAAGAAACTTCGCCTGAAATTCGAAAATTAGTTATTAATTTGCATATTGAACGTGGAAAATCTATTAGAAAAACTGCTGAAACAGTTAACTTGAGTCGTTCAACAGTTTTCAATATCATTAAACGATATAAAAAGAATCATATGATTCAGGATAAAAGAAGACCTGGCTGACCATCAAAGCTATCCAATGGAATAAAGCGAATTATCGTTCGAAATATTAAAAAAAATCCAAGAATTAGTGCTTCAAAAGTTGCTGCTGATTTACAAGCATTATATGGAATAATTGTTAATCCTGAAACTATTAGAAGGGTAATTCGATCTGCTGGATATCACGGTAGAGTAGCCAGGAAAAAATTCTTCGTAAGTGAAAAGAATAGAAAACTCAGACTAGCTTTCGCAAAATCCAACATAAATAAGAATTCTGATTACTGGAATAAAGTTATATTTGCTGATGAGAGTAAATTTAATATATTTGGTTCTGACGGTAGAATCTTGGTGTGGAGAAAACCCAGGGAAGAACTTCGCAAACAGAACTTGGTACCAACAGTAAAACATGGTGGAGGAGGAGTTATGGTATGGGGGTGTATGTCGTCCGCTGGAGTTGGTAATTTTGTTTTTATTGACAGTATAATGGATCAGTACAAGTATATTGATATTTTAAAGCAAAATTTGAAATCTTCAGCACGAAAATTGAACCTTCATAACGATTTTAAATTCTACCAGGACAATGACCCCAAGCACACTGCTCTGAACGTTAGACTCTGGCTGCTATATAACTGTCCTGAAATAATAAAAACACCACCACAATCTCCAGACTTAAATCCCATAGAGAATATTTGGCAAGAATTGGAATCAAGAATTCGCAAACACACCATTTCTTCAAAACAACAACTAAAATCGGTGCTTCAAGAAGAATGGGGTAAAATCACTCCAGAAATCACAAAAAAATAGTCGAATCCATCCCAAAAAGATTAAATCATGTTTTAAAAGTAAAAGGAAATCCAACAAAATATTAAAACCTTTTAAAAAGTAAAATTTGTGGATAAATATTTGATGGAAAAGTAAGTGTCCCATCACTTATGTGAGCCATTTTTTGCTCCGTTCTGAACAATTGTATTTTTACTAAATTAATATTTTAATATTTTGACAAAATGTATGTTATGTAATAATTGTTACTAACTTTAAATATGAAACACACCCAAAAAATTTTTGCACATGTTTGTTTATTTATTTTATTGCAGTTTCTTTTTATAAAGCACAAGTGTCCCATCACTTTTGTGAGACACTGTATCTTTTTTATTCTAAACCATCTTGTATCTAATGTTAAATACAATAACAGTTAATTTCTTTAATTCATTCTCGTGTTCATTAAAATTATTTCATTGTTGTTATTCTTATGTTTAATGTTATAATTAATGTCGTAATTTCCGTAATGATATTTTGGCGCTATTTCAAAACTTTCTCGCCAAACTGTTTGTTTACATATTATTTTATCAGCGATATATATGTCAATGTAATGTTAAAAATGCAATTTTACTGTTTTCTTGCCATGTTAAAAATAAAATAGTCCAATTACATTTTCTGATCTTAAACTTAAAATAAACAGAAATTAATAATTTTGTTAATGAACATTCAGTGTTAGCAAACTCTCAATTTAAAAAATATTTATATAGGGTAGATGTGCCAGTAATGGACACCCTTAAGGAATTTTTTTTTTAATTATTTTTTAATTAATAGTTATAATTATTATAGCCCACTTTTTTTAATATTATATTAATCTATCAACATTATTTAATCAATCTCATAGTCTCATTTCCCAATGTGAATCAAAATTTAATTGTAAATAACAGAAATGTATCAAAATTCCAGTAATGGACACTCTCTTCCAGTAATGGGACACTCTCTGTTCCAGTAATGGACACCACAAAAAATAATAGATAATTGATTTTATGATTTTATTTAAAACCAAAATTTAATGAAAGAATATTAATGAAATAAAATAGTCATTTTCAAATAAATTTAACAATTAGGGTATCAATAATTAATAAAATATTTATGAGACTAATTGACTGTTTAAATTAATTATTGTCATTAACAAAAGATCAATATTTTAATTATTTTAGATAGAAGGTTTAAAATACTAAATTTCAAAGAATTATATTTACCAAATTATTTAGTCATTGAGGGGGAGAGGGGAGTTTAGAAGGGTTAGTTAAAAAAAAGAATTAAGTGTCTTGGCGTACCAGTGCATGGAATCATATTTCTTTTTATTCTTAACAGTTAAACTTCCTAAAACTGCTTTATATATTACTTTTAGCAATTTGTATAAAATATATCAAATAAATGAAAGTGTAGGTTGAATGTTTTTTAAATACTAAGTAAAATTATTTCAAAATAAAATATCAGAACTGACATTTGAGCCCCTTGATCTGCAGATTTACTACTTTCATTGCTACTATAAATTTAATATTCTAGGGATTTTTTGTGTATGTAGTTCTTTTATCAGAGATGAATAATGAAAAACTTAAGACAAAAAATAATAGATTTTTAAGAACTTGTGCGGTTTAAAAAATTGTCCTTTTTTAAATGGGGAGAGCTCCTCATTTTCCCATGCCCTTAAAGATTATTCTCTGTTTCCTGATGGGTGTTGATTGCTGCATTATAAAATATGTAAGGTATGGCTTCTTCCTCATTTAAAAGCTGTTCAATTGGAACTGGAAAATGGATGCAAATAAGGGTGGGGTAGGACATGCCATTGCTCATGCCTGCAATTTTAAATTTAATTAAAAAAATTTCCCTATTCTCTAATGAGTTTTGGAAAAAATATGTAATTTATTATTCCCGATTAACTTAACATAATGAAGTATTACAAGAGAAAATAAGCAATGATTTTTTATGAAAAGGGCACGGCCCCCTTAACCTTTTGTATAATATAAAATTTATTTATTTTTTATGTTAATTTGTTTTAAATTATCTAACATTAACGAAAGATAACAAATGAAAAAACTGTTTCATTATTCATAAAAAAAAAAAAAAAAAAAAAAAAAACTAGCATAAGTTTACTTTTCAATATTTACTATTGCTTGTTTGTTACATTTCTGTATTACTTTTTATGTGTAAAAATTCTCTTGTATGTCAAAAATTCTTAGTTTTGCTTATTTTGTATTTATATGCATTCATTTTAAGAAATGTGCATCTGTTTAAAAATCTTTAGCATCAAATACACAGAGCCATCGCTATGACATATTATTAGGGAGGGGCTTAAAATTACCATGACAATTGGTGTTTGACAGCTGTCTATTTAACTAAAAACTGTAAATATGTGGAAATGTAGGGGAGACTGGTACACAGTGGACCACCCTCTAATATTTTATTTCATTTTTTTTTAAAGCTTCTCTTCTAATAGATAACAGCACTGCACTGATTATTTATAGCCTTTAGAAAATATGTTTAGCTCAAATTGAACTATTTTATCTTGATTGGTTGTTTTGAGCTTCTAAAAGTAAAATTTTTCATCATCATATTTTTATTTTTTTAGTAATTAAAGGTTGTAGATAAATAAGATAAAACAGCTATTTTGCAAAGCTCAGATACTTGTATTTATTTAACTTTAAAGTTAATATGTTTAAAAGAATGGACCACCCACTCCTGGGGCACAGTGGTCCACAATCCACTCTGCTCCTTTAATGCAGAATGTTCAAAATATTTTTAATTGCTTATTTTCTATAAAGAAATATTTTAAAGTAGTTATTTAACGGTAAAATAAAGTAAACAAAGAAAAATAATTTATTTAACATAGTAAGAAATATTTTGTTCTGCATTTATTTACTGCCTTTAATAAATATAACTGTAGTCTAATTGGTGATGATTCTATTCAAGTAAGATTCTTTAGATGCAAATTGAATGGAAATGAGTTTTTTTTTTTTTTACAAAACTGTAGATGAATCTGTTGCAATGATTTCATAATGTTGCTCCCAGACCCAAAAGTATTTCAGGAATATTCCAGGCTCAATCTTACTCATAAGTATTTTGGAATTTCATTTGAAAATTTTAATGTGCTCTGATTTTTTTGTACTTAAATAATAACTTCAACTAAATTGCAATTGTTCCTGTGTTAATCTGTTATTATTTTCAATATATAATTAATTTTGTTTTTGTTTCAAAATGTTACTTGTAAATTTATATTACTATGTTATTTTACGGGTAAAGGGGAAATAAAAAATAATTATATTAATGAAAAATAGATTTATATTGTATTTCGGATAATACCTAATAGCGGTCCACTGTACCCTGGTGGGTGGACCAGTGTACCCCAGAAGTGGGGCACACTGGTCCACTTTACGGGGGCATTTTTTTTTTTTTTTTTTTTTTTTATTTATTTATTTTTTTTTTTTTTTTTGAAAAATGTATTGAAAACTGTGTTCTGAGAAAATTAAGATGGATGTATAGAGGGGGGGGGGGGGGGGGCTTTTTGTGAAAACAGAGAAAAACCGATATTTTCTTAATTATGATACGTATCGAATCAGTTTAAAGTTATTATTACTTCTAGGAAAAGGGCCGAAAATTTATGTATGACAGATTTTTGATATTATTAAAAATGTCCCCAAGATGGGGGGGGGGTGTTAGAAGAAAAAAATTCATAACTTCATCAATTCAAAAGATTTTGAATCTGCTTAAATTTATAATAAATTCTCTTAATATTACCTAAAACTTTTATATTGACAAGTTTTTTATAAGACCAACCCTTATAGCAAAAAAAAATTAAAAACAAAAAAAAAAAACCCTGCCGGCTCCGCCTGCAAACAAGTTAAGTTTCAAAGTGGGCGTTTCCAAATGACGCATCATGGCAAAAAAAGTCATTTCTTATGCAATTCCCAACAAACCAGCGCTTCACGGTTTGCGTCTTCGAAATCTGCCTGTGCCTATAGGCCGAGCTGTCAGGGAATTTTTTTTATTATAGGTTACAGTTTTTTGTAATTTATTGTTTATTTATTTTATATTATTTACCACTTTCAACAATTTTATGTATTTAACAATATTAAATAACTGTTTTGCACAGTATTGACAACAATTTTTGGCTATCTATCTCCTATCCCAGATGCCAGTAACAAAAAATCTTCCAGATAATACTAATTTTGTTTTGAGTATGCCAACAGCAAATTTAATGCTTAGTTTGCTTGCATTCAATAGAAAATAACAATGTCACAATATATGATACTTTTCAGTTAGCCAAGTTTTATTTTTATTATTTTTTTTTTTTTTTTGGGGGGGGGGGACACAATGCAGTTCTTGGGGGAAGAATTTAAACTCTTATATTAGAAGGGAAAACACACACATTAAAAAAATATGTTCACTCCTTCATTTAAAATAACAAAAAAAATGTTCTAATGAGAAATTCCTTGAATCAAAAATATTTCATTTCGACATTTACATTGTTTCTTATTTTCATATGCAAAGATCAAAACTACTGTTTTTCTTTTATTAGGGGCAAAAATATTTTAATAACAACAGATATCCTATCTCTATATATTTATAAAAGGGATAAATTTAAGAGTGTTTGACAAACATTGAGATTTGTGATCATAGAATCAATAATATCTAATATGATCATAAAAAAATTCTTTGAACATTGTTCATTATTATTTAGCACAGATATATTTGAAAAATAAATTATGGTGGCCATAAGAAACCTTAGTAGTTGTCATAAAAACATACTAATTATTTTATAAACAACTTTATGTACTTTTTTAAAATCTAAAATGTAAAAGGAAAAAAATCTGTTAAAAAATTAAAATAGCTGTATAAAAATCCTGACAAAGTATGTAAACATGAATATATCAGTACAAAAACCATTGATCTTCCTTAAAATCGGATCATATGATGAATGGGCTTAATCACATAACAATGTCAGTAATGGGGATTGAGGCATTATTTGGTGATCTGGCTAACAAAAAAAGCACTCAATATATAAAAAAAAAGAAGAGTGTAGTGTAAAATTTGAGTGACAGGGTTTCTAGTTACATTGTGAATGTCATTTTTGCATTGGCATGTTTAATGCCAAGGTTGATTAATCTTTTTAAACTTCATACTCAAACTCCCATTATTCTGTTTTCATAATATAAGTTTTGTTTATTATTAACTGACCCATCTGGTGTTGCCCGAAACCATGATAATAACCTTAAATAAACCTCAAATATGTATAAATTTATATCTTTAATCCTTTTTTAAATGGAATATTCACATATAGATAAACAATGAAGATAGATCATTTACTTGATTTAATTTTGATATTTTTATCAAATTACTCATAATTCATTTTCCTTTTAGGTCCAAGAAAGCTGTCGTAAATAATACTGATGAAGAGGTAATCCCGAGGGAAAGACTAAATGACAGCTGAACTGCTGAAAAAATTTCTTCTTCAATAGAGAATTCATCAAAGATGACGTAAGATGCCATTCTTGTGTCATATACAGCATCCATGTTTGGTCGCATCGTGGAAAATGCACATTGCCAGCTTGCATTCGAATCGTCATACTGTCATATCACCTTTAGTGACGGTATGAAGTGCCTTTGGATACACGTCTCGGTAACCTCTTGTTCGCATTGCCGGCAATTTCAACAGCAGCCGTTACATTTCTGATGTGTTACGGCCCATGGTTCTGTCTTATATTCAATGCCTCTGCAATTCTACTTTTTAGCAGGACAGTGCACGACCGCATGTTGCTCGTACTATGCTGATCTTCCTTGATACAGAACATGTTCGACTGTTGCCCTGGCCAGCACGTTCTCCTGATTTCTCAACAATTGAAAATGTCCCGTCAATGACTTCTGAGCGACTGGCCCGCCACCACTCGCCCATCACTACAGTTGATGAACTGTGGCATAGTGTTGAAGCTGCATGGACTGATGTACCCGTACATGACATCCAATCTCTCATCGACTCCATGGCTAGGCAGATAAATGCTGTTATTGCAGCCAGAAGTGACTGCTTTCGGTAGTGTTTTCTCAGAATCTATACCTCCAAATTTTCTGAAAATGTGATCACTTGTCCTTCCCATTATAATGTATTTGTCCAATAAATACCATTCTGTTATTTGCATTCCTTCATGGTGTTGCATTTTAGATAGCCAGCAGTGTATAACAGTAATAAAGTTGTATATATTTTGATAGAAAAATTGAAATTGCTCTTTATAAATTATATTAAAATTTATTTTGGCCAATATCTTTTTTAATATTTTTAGTACCATTATATTGTTTTAATAAATTTATTTTGTATTATTTACTGTGCAAGAGATTAATTTTATTGTTAAGGCTGTTAGTCAGTCAACTTCCCAATTTCCCTCGCTAATGTTAAACATTATGGGTGTAGAATGCGTCATATATTTAAAATATCTCCTCTGGAAATTTATATTTTAACTCATTTTTTCTTTGTATTTTTCTTAAAAGATGTCTCTTTTTTTTTTTTTTTTTTTATTAGTTCTCAAAATATTTCTGAAATCTATGCTTAATTTAATATTTTATGTGTTAAAAGCTGACAAGCTGTGAGTAAGATTTTAACACCTCACATAAAATTAAGTGTTTATTTTAGAAATATTTTGAGAACTAAGGAAAAAAAAGAGACATCCTTTAAGAACAACAGGAATATACACAGAAAAAAGGTTAAAAGTATTAATTACCTTAAATATATGAATGTATTTTATGTCCTAGACTTTTACATTAGCGAGGGGAATTCAGAAGTTGACTAACAGCCTTAATTCTTGTTTAATGTTTATATCATTCTGACTTATTTTTCCTTTTCATTAAAAATATACTGGTAAAATTGTGCAATATCAGATGCACAATTTTTAACACTCATAAAATAAAAAAAAAAAGTAAAAGATAGCACAATTTGTTGATGTAAGAGTCATTCAGAACCAAAGAAGATCAAGTCGATTTTCTCATTAAACCAAGATTCTTGCTCTAGGTAATAATTTCATTGATGCCTTCAGGGCCCCGGGACCAACCCTTCCCACTTTTCGAGGCATTAAACCTATCATTTCAGGCTTTTACATTTTACCAGTGACATCTTTATTTCGCATCTGGATGTTGGTCAGGTATGTCGTGGTAAAGGGCATAGGGAGGTTGGATGGTCGCCCAGTGTCCGACACTCTACCAGATTCTTTAAAAACCGGATTCAATATCGGAGAAATTTAAACTCTAAATTCTGAAAATTTAATGCACCTAAAACGGGGAAGGATTGGGCTCGGGGCTCTGAGATCATTGGACGACCGCAGCAGCTTCGAGCTTAGTGTTAGTCTTCATAATAATAATATTTCAATGTTAGCTGTCTAGAGGAAATTGTGATTAGCTGCAAACACTGTGTGTTTACCTAAGCTAACAACTTTAATATTCTCATAATTTTAAATGCTTAAAGTTTGATTATTCTCAAAAAAAAAAAAAAAAAAAAAATTATTGGATATAAATAATTTTTACTTTTAACACTTTATTCTTTTAAAATTGCAGATTATTTATGACAATTAATAACATAAGATGATCTTTAAAATTTTGGTCAAGCTGTAAAAGAAAATTTTCTCGATTGGGGAAAATTATACGGTACTTTTCGGTTAGCCGGGCACCCTTCTAACCGAAAAGTACCGATTATCCTTTAAGAATTAAACAAAGAAACTCAAGATATGAAGTCGAATAAGAAGGCATTCAAAAATTGGGTGCTAGTTACAGCATTTCAAAAATACCAATTTATCTTTTGTGTTACTTGCTGAATCTGATGGCCAAAAATCTAGACTTGGAGTTATCACTCAAAAAACAAACTCACATGAAGTATTTTAATATAAGAAATTCTTTAACAATCCCAGATTATATTAAAAAAAGTTAGCCATTTTGAAAATGAATTTGTTTATAAATTGTGAAGTAATGATTAGGTCAAGAAGAAAATATTAAAATGTTCAGTGAGCTAGTTTTCACTGTAAAAATATACTACAGTCAAGGTAGAAAAATCTTTTATTAGCATGCTCTCCTATAATCAAAATCGCACAATTTAAAAAAAACTTGAAAAAAGTTAGTTTCTTCTTTTATATTTTTAAACCAAACTTCTGTTGAATAAGCACATGTTTACTTTTAACTAAAACATGAAATAAGATATATTTAAATGCCCTATAACACAATCAAACCCACTATCTTGAACCTAACAAGAAAATGAAGGGAAAATCAAGATACGGTTTGTTTTAGACATTGTTTTATAAAATATGCCTAAAAATATGTTATTAATATTTTCTTTCATTTAAAAGTTGTGTGTATTACAACATTGCTTAGAAGAAAATGCCTGTTTTTAAAGTCTGATGGCTGTTTAAATTGTTTAATGGATGACAGTTGTTGTAAAACTACTGTGCATTTTAAGAACAATATTTTTTATAGTTTAAAAAACTGGTAAATGTTTTTCTTTTCTCTGCTAATTTTACTGTCGCCTTCCCCCCCCCCCCCCTATATTTATAGAACATATTGTGGCTGACGAGGAAAGTATATTTTTTAGATTCGTAAGAGCATTTTTTAGATTCTTAAGACTTAAGTCCAAACAGGTTACTTTATGACGCATTTTTTTAAAATAAATTTTTGTTCGCAAATGCATAAAATTGGCAGGTGTTCTTATTCAGAAACTGTTGTTGTAGTGGGGCTTGAACGCCCAGATCATGGGATATAAGTCACAGGCTCTTTATCCCATTCAGAAACTATGTAATCTAAATATGTTTAGGTAGAATTTATAACTCAATAAGTAATTTATTTATCATAAAATGGAAAATTCATTTCGATTTCAACTCGCTTCCATAGTCAGGCCTGCCAATTTTATACCTTTGTGTTTAAAAATGAGTCTGAAGTTGTGTCAGAAAGTTTCGCATTGTTGAACAGGTCATTTAAGGACTACCTTAACTGCACATTTTGAATTCTGAAAGACACTCTCTTCAGGATAAGAATGAATCAGTTGTTACTATGCAAGTAAATTTTTTAATACAAAGGCATTATGGGCAGAACTTTTTTAACTGAGGGGCAAGAAGGGTGCTTATTTTTATACCAAAG
Source organism: Maratus michaelseni (assembly GCA_963931845.1). NCBI lineage: Eukaryota > Metazoa > Arthropoda > Arachnida > Araneae > Salticidae > Maratus > Maratus michaelseni. The sequence continues at coordinate 35,857,052 of OZ007589.1, read as the reverse complement.
GGAAGGCAGGATGCAGCATCCTCCTGAAACTTGGGGGGGGGGAGGGAACTGTGGTATAGGATATAACTTAGCACCAGGTTTACATCATGGCAATACAGATTTCGTACACTTTTAACACAATTTTTTAATATAATTGTTTGCCTTATGTAAATGTAGAAAAGTATTACGAATGCTGTAATTAAATGAGGTGTCTACAATTTCTGCTATTTAAAAAGTAAATGAAAAAAATTATTAAAACATTGTTGTAAAAGCGTACGAACCCTGTAATATGCAAAATATGATTATTAAATAAAGTTTTAGGCATATCTTCTATAGCTAGCAGTTTTTAAAGGACTTCCATTCGCTGTGTTAAAAAATCCACTTATCTAGTGGGGAGTAAAATGATGTAATCCCTACACTTGGTAAATAATTAAAATTCTTAATATCAAGTTTCAGATAAACATCTTATCCCCGTGGCAGAATTGCAGCGACCAATGTCGCAGAATAAGAAAGATTTATTGCAGAAATAATTCTCATTTGAAAAAAAAAAAAAAACATTTTTGGGAGAGAGAAAGGATTTTTGCAACAGCAAAAAATATTCTGTATGTGTTTCGCTTCTGCAGAACAATATTGGTTAGAGGTGAAAATCTTCAGCGTTTCTGCAGATTTTTGTCCCTTCACCCCCGAAATTTTTGTTTGTCCCTTCCCACACTCCTTAAACTTTAAAGTTTAAAATATTTATAATTGTTAAGCTGTAAGTTCTGCTCAGTTTCTTAATAGGGTTTTGCAGTAGTTTTTTTTTTTTTTTTTTGTTACAAAATTTTAGTTTTCCCTTTCTTTGCAAACCCCTCCCCCCCCCCCCACACACACACACACACCTCTCTCTCCAGCATTAACCTTGAACTGCTGTGACAAACACTTGCACAAGATACTGTGAGCGATCTCTGAGACTGCTTGATCGAAAGGCGAAAAAAAAAAAAGCTTGATTTACTCATAGGATACTGTTTATGTACTAAACTTTAGTTCAGGACCATTATCATTAAAATCCACTTATTCAGAACTCTCTAGCAATAGTACTAGGGCTTCAAACGAAGTATCATTTCGCTATAGTTAAACTATGAAAATTGAAAAAATATATATATAGCTGCCTGTGAGACAGCTAACAACAGTTAAGTGATAACGTTGTTAATATTAAAAAGTCTCTATTTTTAAAATTAAGTTCCTTTTTTAATGTTGTTTTGCCTTAGTTCTTTTATTTTGAACTCGTTACTTCTGCCTTAGTTCTTGTTACTTTAAAATACTAATACATAAATATTCATCTAATCCCCCCCCCCCTTTTGCTCCATCATCACAATTTAAAATCTTAGAAAAAAAATTAATAAAAAATGACAAAAATCTGTCGTATTTATTACTTTGAAATAAATAATCACCAACCCCCCCCCCCCCCCCCCCCCCAAATTTGTAGCTTCCCTTCCCCCTAATAAACAAAGTTTACAGTATTTAAAATTATTTCCTTATGTTTTTTAAGTTTTCTTGTGTTACTTTACATAAACGATCCACAAATATATTTTTTTAATTGTTCCCTGAAATGTCTACTGCTTGTTTACCCCCCACCCCACCCCTCCCAACATACAAAGTAAAAAATATTTTTGGCAACAAATCATTCTATATTTTCCAAGGGGGATTTTCTAAATATGGGGGATGTGCAAAGTATTTAAACTTTTTTGTAGTCTGGCCTAATATAACTCTTGTTTGACTTCAGGACTGTTTCTGCAGAAAGATTTTGTGGTTAATAGAGTTTGTCGCAGAAAGCACAGTAATTTTCTGCCAGAGGGAATCTTATATTATAACAGGTGTGCTAAAGGTAAAGTTAAAATAATCATGACTTTACATATTTTGTTACATTATATACTTTCATAACTTTACATATTTTATATGTAAAGTTTATTAGGATAACATGTTCTTTAATGATGCCATGAATTATTGAAAAATATAGAATTAATATTCTCATAAAATAAATTTGATACTTTTTGAAAATAATAGTAGCTTGCACTATTGCATTACTGTGATCTGACATGGCTTTTATAAATATTAAAATCACCCTATAAATTATTTTAAACATCTCGTTTTTTTTTTCTTCTTTTTTAAGGGTTGGGTATGCGAGTTGATCTTTTCAGAGGTCTATCTGGTTACTATCCTAAGTGGGACAACTTAGTTTGTGAATTGTACATTTGGTTGCATTGTTCTAAGAATATATAAATAAAATTGAACTTCGATAAGTGGGAACTGAAGTATCGACCAATCCAGCCATAATTAAAATGGTTTCTCTGTTATATAGGTTCAACAAGTGCTTATTTTACTAATAGAGGTTATCAAAGTAATAGTAACTACTATAACTAGTAAAGGTGTATTTGTGTTCTCAATTTTAACTGTCAATCATGTGGGACTTTAATAACAAGTAAAAACCATCTCAGTTATGAAAGTAATAATCACTTAATACAGAAATAAAATAATTTCAAGTAGAGGTTTCATTGGCTCAATATCAAAACTTTTCCTTTCTAAAAATGCAGTGGCAGAATAAATAGCAGTAATAAAAGTTTCTCACTTATCCAGGTTTGCTTGTATTAAATTAATACTGTTTATGATTCTTTAAAAGGAGCTTTCCATGATGGTTTGGAAAAGGATACAAAATTATATCTGTTATCTGTACACTATGGATTATTTTAAAATCTAATTTATAAAATTTAATTTGGGTGTAGGGCTAATGATTTATATTTTTATGAATATTATAGAAATTGGTGCTGATACACACACACACATATATATAATACAATTTTTCTATTCAAACTTCGTCAGTATCGTTAAAAATTAAAAAATCTCAGAGGTCAAAATTTTTTGTACTGAGTTAAAAGACAGAAACAGGATTCTTTTTAAGAATGTCGAAAAAATTGCCGCAAAAAAAAAAAAAAAAACCCTCTAAAAATAGCATGTAAAATTTCGTGAACATTCAAAAATCAAGGTACGAATTCGGAATAAATTTTATTCAAAAGAGTTATATTGCGGTAGAAAATTTAAACTGGATTCCTTTAACGCATGTCAAAAATTTGCCGCGAAAAAACGCTAAATATTCCCCTGTATTAATGGTATCCTAATCCTAATCGCATCTCTTAATTTCGTGTATATATCAGCATTTTTAACAATAAACACAACCAGCGGACTTATAAATCATATCTTTAAACTTTGTTATACAAGTATTTTTACTAAAGTTCGAAGAAATGTCTGTTTTATACAATGTGCTATTAAAATTTAACCGAAAATCTTGTTAAAAGCCGCAAAATAAGTTTGAAAACCATCATATTGGCACGGTCGCTCGCTTGGCTGCCAATTTAGAGTGATGAATAAAGGAGCGCGGGAGCGGGTTCAGATATTATTTTGGCAACCCCGGCTGAATGATCTTGTGGGAGGAGTTTGTGGAGGCGATTTTTTGTCGCTCCCAATTCACGTGTAATAGCGCTATAACGATCATTTTAGCTCGTATGCATGGCAAAACATGCTGTCTATCGCATTCCTTTACATGATTAGTGAATTATATATGAATTAGATAAGCATAGCTAATTATAAAAGCATAAATTAGGATAACAGTAAATGAGAATACTAATATCTGACATTGACAAAGTGGACTATTTTTTACTTTTGCCTTTCATGTTTCTGACCGCTGATTGTGAACTCCTGTTATATATAGAGCTAAGGTAAAAATTATCCAAAGTAAAATTACAAGGTAAAACTTATCCAAATTTGAATATCTAACACTTTTAAACGCGATTACAATAAATAATGATTTTAATGTCAATTTTCCTGTACCGACGGCTGCGATCAGCGCCTCTGTAGGCCTCTGTACAGACAAGTTTAAAAAATTTACAAAAGTTTTTAAATAATGTACATGTTTTCTAAAAAAGTTTACAAGTTGACAAAAATTTACAAAAAAATTCATGAATTAAAATAAAGTTTAACTGCTACCATAACCACAATTGACACTACCACTCTCTTTACTATAAATAATTTTTTTAACTGCAACTGTAACTAGTACTATCATTAATACACTGAGCTCTAATGCATTAACTCATTAATCATATATTCTAATATGAGCAAATCTTGTGTGTGGTTAATATATATATAATCACTTTTTATTATGTGTTTATAATGATCTGTTAAAAATGTCTATAAAATATAAAAATACTGTAAAAATGTCAAAAATACTGTAAAAATAACTTATACAAAAACACATAAAATCATACATGGATGACATTGTTGACCATAAATCACAAACATCACTATATTTAATATATAAATATATATATAGTTTATTTTCATTTTTATTATTTATTTATTATTATTATTATATATATATATTTTTTTTTTTTTTTTTTTTTTGCGTGATGTTTAATATTAATTAGTCTTTTAAATACTGCATTGCATTAGCAATCGTTTTTCACAATACTGAAAAAAACCAATATTTTTCGGCACTTTTTTCGATTTTTTTAAAATAACTCAATTTTAGTGCATTTTACAGAAAAAAGCACTGTTACCATTTTGTAGAGCATAAAATTCTCTACAACATGCAGTATTCAGATTTGTAAATTGTCCAAATAGGGGGTAAGATACGAGCCGAGAAAATAGGGTAAAATTTGCAAAAAATGCAAAAATCCACTAAAGACGTTAGTTTTTGCTTAATAACCTACTTTTAGTGCGTTTCAGAGACAAAAGCACTTTCACCATTTTGTAGAGCATAAAATTCTCTACAACATGCAGTATTCAGGTTTGTAAATTGTCCAAATAGGGGGTAAGATACGGAGCCGAGAAAATAGGGTAAAATTTGCAAAAAATGCAAAAATCCACTAAAGACGTTAGTTTTTGCTTAATAACCTACTTTTAGTGCGTTTTAGAGACAAAAGCACCATTTTGTAGCGCATAAAACTCTCTACAACATGCAGTATTCATGTTTGTAAATTGTCCAAATATGAGGTAAGATACGGAGCCGGGAAAAGGGTTAAATTTGGAAAAAATGTAAAAATCCCCAAATGACGTTAGTTTTTGCTTAATAACCCACTTTTAGTGCATTTTAGAAACAAAATTGTCATAATCAACTTTTTAGAGCATGAGATAGTCGATAGTTTCATTTATTATAGGTTGACCCTCTAATAAAAAAAACTTTTCGACCTTCTAGACCTTGTGCGTTTTTCATAATATTGAAAAAAACCGATATTTTTCGGCACTTTTTTCCATTTTTCTTAAATAACTCAATTTTAGTGCATTTTACAGAAAAAGCTCTTTCACCATTTTGTAGAGCATTAAATTGTGTACAACATGCAGTATTCAGATTTGTAAATTGTCCAAATAGGGGTTAAGATACGGAACCGGGAAAATAGGGTAAAATTTGCAAAAATCCACTAAAGACGTTAGTTTTTGCTTCATAACCTACTTTTAGTGCGTTTTAAAGACAAAAGCACTTCCACCATTTTGTAGAGCATAAAATTCTCTACAACATGCAGTATTCATCTTTGTAAATTTTCCATATAGGGGTTATTCATATAACAGTAAAAATATAAAAGCAATGAAACAACTCAGAAGAACTGTTGCTGTTTCAACATCTTACCGGGTGTCCCAAAAATGTCTGATGGATTTTAAAATTCAATAACTAGCAAACGGTGACAGATATTTAAAAAATTCTTGCAGGAGTGTTATGTACGATGTCGGGAGTTTTTTTTACTGTGATTCTTGATTTTAGTTCGAATTTCAAACAATAGATGGCGCTGACAGCGATTGGCGCTCATTCGAGGCCGAAACTGACGTCACTTAGCATTGATGCGAAGAAAGAAGATTAAGGCTATGGAGTGGGTCACATTCGCCAGTACAATTTTGCTCTTAGGCCCCGATTCAGAATCCCAGATCACTCGAATGAGACCCACTCCATAGCCTTAATCTCCTTTCTTCGCATCAATGTTGAGTGACGTCAGTTTCGGCCTCGAATGAGCGCCAACCGCTGTCAGCGCCATCTATTGTTGGAAATTCGAACTAAAATCAAGAATCACAGTAAAAAAAACTCCCGACATCATACATAACCCTCCTGCAAGAATTTTTTTAATATCTGTCACCGTTTGCTAGTTATTGAATTTTAAAATCCATCAGTCATTTTTGGGACACCCGGTATGAAGTTCGTTTTGATGAGACAATGATTGTGCCAATCAGCCAGGAAAAGTTTTTATTGAACCGGTGCAATAAAAAAAACTTTATTGAAATGCTTATTGAAGAGTTAAAAACTGTTAACATCACTACAAAACAAGCCAGAGATGATGCTGATACCCTCATCATCGAAACAGCCATTGAAGAATCGAAACATCAAAAGACCGCCGTCATAGTAGGAGAAGATGTTGATCTGTTAGTTATTTTAATAGGACGACTAATATCAGCGAGAAATCTTTTTTTTTTAAATGGGTAAAGGCAATGTGGAGACACGAATGTATTCGTCTAAAAGCTTCGACAACTATCCTCGTTCTAAAGAACAAATTTTATTTTTGCACGCTATCAGTGGATGTGACACAACATCTGCGCTGTTTTAAAAAGGAAAACTGACAATTATAAAAATGTTCGAGAAACATTCCAATTTGCACGAATCAGCTCAATTGTTTCAGGAAGACAACTGCCCTCCAAACACATTATTTGAAAATGGAATACGTGTTCTTATAGCACTGTATAATGCTCCAAAATCACAATCAGAACATATAGTATTGACAATTTTAGGTACACACAATTCATTAAATCAACAAGACTCAATAAACCGGTGCAGTTATCATCTCTTTCACCAACAAGTGTAGCAGCAGCTCGACAGCATATTTATTGTGTCTACTATCAGATCCAAACTTGGTTAGGGAAAGATTTAGAACCCAGAGATGGGGGTGGGTAATACTAAACGAGATCCTGGAACCCCCAACAACATTATTACCTTCAGCCCCAGAAGAACTACTCAGTACAATCTTCTGCAATTGCAAGAAAGGCTGTGGCGCAAACTGTGGATGTAGAAAAATAGGGTTGCAATGCTCCTCAGTTTGTGGCCAGTGTAACGGACAAGCATGTCTCAACGCTTCGTCGTATCCAAATGATCTTGATGAAGAAAGTGAATATGTACCTGAAATTCTTGAGGTTTTAGAGCCAAGTATTACGGACAACGAGGATGATGATGATAACGAGCTGGAAATTTTATATGGGCGACTAGAAGAAGGAGATGACAACGAACAAGAGGAAACGTAAGCTGTATGCCTGCTATTGATAATCAGAGGTAATAACTTAAACAAAATATAAGTGTAACGCAGAAAACCCCTTCCCGAAAATTAGACTCTTCCCGGCGAAATGCGCCACGCATCACGTGATCTAGAAATTTTTTCGTTCAGTGCAGTTGTCATATGAGTTTTGCCGTAAGATGTATGTTATTCGAAGAGCGGTGTTGTAAACAGAATATTGTTATGTCATGGGTTGTTTTGTTCGCGGGAAATGTGAAAGTAAAATCTTATATATACGTGTCATGTAAAGTTTTTGTGATGTGTGTGTTTTGCTTCAAGTAATAATAAAATCTATGAAAATGCCAACAATCTTTTACTTCTGGTGTTATTAAAGAAATATTCTTTCAGCCCCGAGATACGAAAAGTATAATTATTCTACAGTGAGTGCTATAAAAATTGGCTACCCAACTCGGGCTAGAAATCCACAGGGATTTATATTGTGATATTATGATATCATATATTGTGAATAGTGATAAAATGATTTATTTCTGCAAATAGAAATCCAGTGAAAATGCTAAATTTCTACAACTCTAATCCGCAGTGAAAGTGTCAATGATTTACTTCTACAGCTAGAAATCTGCAGATAAAATGCAAAGTGCTTTATTTCGACAAATAAAATTCGCAGTGATATAGCTTACATTGAGAAGGATCTTAGGATCGTATTTCAGTGTTGGAAGCTTTTTCGTTTCTCAGGACAGGTTCCAGAAAATGGCGCAACCGGTCGCCATTGCAGCATGCGATTTTTATGTGTTCATAGTTCTAAAAAGTGTTTCGTGTACGCCCAAGAAAATAATGCATTACGTGTGTTTACAGAATTCTACTAATTGTGTAACTCATGTGTGACTTGGTAAAAAAACGGATCCGTATTTTTTTTTAATAGATACAAAGAATGCATACTTATTCTGATCATCATTTGAATTATTCTTAAGTTTGATTGATCTTAATATTATTCTCATTCTTATCATTATTTGAATTATTCTTAACTTTATTTTAATTATTCATAACATTATTTTGGTGCATTATTTTGTTATGTTTTATTTTGTTCTTACATTATTTCCCCTTCCCCCCCTCCCCTACTTTTGATTTTATTTTTGAATGATTATCGTGACTGTGTTGAAAGAAATTTTTTATTGATTCAGAAGAAAAAAAAAAGGTAAAACTGATATCAGTTTCAAGTAGAATTATGATATTATCGTTTTCAGGTCAAATTAATATAAAGTATTCGTAATTTTATCGCAGTTATCATAAAGATGTTTTGTTTTTCTTTTATTATTACTTTTAAAATAATTTATTACTTTTTGTTTTTCTTTTATTACTGGTTTTAAAATAACTGAGTACAGTTTCAATATAAATATTTGTTCTTATTTAATATTGGACGTAAGTATTTAATTCTGAGTTCTCGATTGAGAAAAGAAGCATTATTGTGGAATTTAAAACTGAATGAGTAAGTTATGCAAGTTTTGTTGGTTTGATTTTTTTTTTAGGTAGAAAGTTTTTTTTAAATTGTACTGAACAAAACTGATATTAAGCTGTCTTAGTAATTTAAAAATAATATTGGTTGAGAATTTAATTATTCCGTTATGTGTTCTGATTTCGTTTAGAATATTATTTAAGGAACAATTTAATTATTCAGTTATGTGTTTTGATTTCATTTAGAATGTTATTTAAGTGACAATTATTCAGTTATGTGTTTTGTTTTCATTTAGAATATTACTTAAGTGACAACTATTCAGTTGCAGTTTAGTTCATTTGAAATATTGTTTTGAATGTGTCGCGTTATGAAATCCAGTTTATTTTTAATGTTTGTTCTGTTTTGTAGTAATAGTTTATATTATGGTTAAAGCTCACTGTTTTGTTTTATTAAAAGTTTATATGATTTGTAACGGCAAAACTCACGTTTGGGGTACGGTTTAAACGAAATTTTTGGCATTTATGGGATTTTCGGCTGGTTGTTTTGCTAAAATTTTAAAATGTCTGAACTTAATAGAGCTCGCAAAGAGGATTTGTTCCAGGTTGCGTTAGAAATGAATTTAGATGTGCAAACCACTATGACCGTTGTCACATTGCGGGACAAAATCAAATCCTCCCCCTCGTTCGATGTTGATTTTGTGAATTCATTAGTCAGGAATCAAATTGCAACTCGGGAAGAAGAACAACGTAGGCGGGAATTAGAGGATAAACAAAAAGAAGCAGAGTTAGCACAGCGTAAACTGGAATTAGAAGAGAAGCGTAGGGCAGAAGAGCTGCAATTAGAAGAGAAGCGTAGGGCAGAAGAGCTGCAATTAGAAGAGAAGCGTAGGGCAGAAGAGATGGAGTTTAAAAAGCTTGAGATGAATTTTGAGCTTGAGAAGCTTAAGCTACAGGTTCAGAGCCAAAGTACTTCCGGTGGAGTGGTAGGTGGTAATGCGACAGGGATACTATCTCACGCGGAAAGTAAGGTAGATGTCCAAAGGTTGTTGCCTACATTCAGGCCAGAAACAGATGATGTAACCTTGTTTTTGGTACTACTGGAACGCCAGTTAAAGCTCTCGAAGGTACCTGAGCATCTATGGGTATCGTATTTACTCAGTGTTGTCCCATCTTCTATTTCTACGCTTATCGCTCGTGAATCAGAAGAGAACGCTTCGAATTTCTCACATGAAAAAGATTTACTTCTAAGACGGTTTAAAATTAGTGGCGAAAAGTTCAGACAGCTGTTCTTTGCTCATCGCAAGGTAAAAGAAATCTCTTGGCGAGATTATTACTTCGAACTTCGAGATTATTTTGAAAACTGGCTTAAAGAGTTAACAGTAACGTCTTTTGAAGCACTCCAGGATCTGATCATAGCTGATCAAATGAAAAGGCGCGTGCCTGTTGAATGCAAACAGCATATGTTAGATGAGTGGGAAAATTTAAACTCGCCAGTCGACCTCGCTGAAAAACTAGATGCCTATGAAATTATACGAAGTACGTTCCCAAAAAGAGATCCGGTTGTACCCCAAGTGAAAAAAGAGTTTTCTCGTCGAGATAATAATTGGAAGCAGAGTAAGCCTCCAAAAGAGGACAGATCTCCTCCTAAGTTTGGTAATCGACGCTTAGAATCCGATATTGTTTGCTATGGATGTGGTAAAGTGGGATTTATAAAGAAGAAATGCCCAGATTGTACCCCTTCGGTTAAAAAAGAAAATGTGCAAGCACATCGTCTTAAGTTGTATAGTTTAAATACTTCAACAGTTTCAGCTCCAAATGTGCCTATCACGATATGCAATAAGAAAGTGTTAGTCTGTGCAGATACGGGAGCGAATCGTTCCATTGCGGGAGAACGTATGTATGAGCTATTTTTAAAAACTGGTGTTGCACTGAAACCCCATACTCATGATGTCACGTTGGCTGACGGAATTACACTAGCCAGAGAAACTTTGTCTGCTACAGTTCCAGTAGAGATTGAAGGGCGAGTCTTCAAAACGGAGTTCATTGTATTACCAAATGCTAAGGGTAATAGAACGCTTTTAGGAATGGATTTTTTGCACAATGCTAACATGGTGTTAGATACTGCCAACAAAACGTGGTATTTCAGTAATAAACCTCAGAAAAAGTTTCATTTTGTAGATGAATACGTTGAAGAAAATAATTCATCAGCTGGTGCGGTCGAAGTCAGTCCATACGCCTTACGGGAAGATGAAGGCAAATATTTAACTTCTGACGAAAGAGAAAAACTGAATGGTCTTCTAAACATGTATGAAAAATGCTTTCAACCAGGGGGAGAGACAACCCCGTATGTAGAGCATCGTATCAATACAGGTGATAGTGCTCCTATTGCTGTGCCATCTTATCGGATGAGTCCTGCTAAGAAAGAAATTCTTAGGAAAGAAATAGATAATCTTCTAGCTCAGGGAATCATAGAGGAATGTGAATCACCTTATGCTTCACCGGTGGTTCTCGTACCAAAGCCGGATGGTAGTATGAGGTTATGCATTGATTACAGAAAATTAAATGCAGTTACAGTGGCAGATAAATATCCATTACCTCGAATGGATGACCTTTTACATGAAGCCAAGCATACTTCTTATATGTCAACTTTAGATCTTCGTTCAGGATATCACCAAGTCCGAGTCTACCCACCAGATCAAGATAAAACTGCATTTGTCTGTCCTTTCGGTACTTTTCGTTTCTTAAAGATGCCTTTTGGACTTAAGAACGCTCCAGCTACGTTTCAGAGAATGATAGATCAATTTAGAAATGGTCTTAAGGATGTCCTTGCTTTGTCATACCTAGACGACATCATCCTTTTATCAGACACCTTTGAGAAACATCTCTCAGATCTTACGGCTGTGTTCGAGAGACTCATAGAACTTAAATTAGATGCCAAGCGTGAAAAATGTCATTTCTCTTGTGAAAAGGTCAAGTACCTTGGGCACTGGATAACACCAAATGGTCTAGAAGTAGATCCAGACAAAGTATCTGCAATTAAAGCTATACCTCCTCCTAAGAATGTGAAAGAGATCCAGTCTTTCTTACAGACGTATTCTTGGTACAGAAGATTTATACCGAATTTTGCTGATATCTCAAGGCCCCTTAGCAATCTAACGAAAAAGAAAGTTATTTGGAGATGGGGAAACGAAGAGCAAACAGCCTTTGAAACTCTAAAACAATGTCTCATAACACCTCCTGTGCTTAAGCAAGCTGATGGGACCAAACCATTTATTCTGCGTACTGACGCTAGTAACTATGCTCTTGGCGCTGTTCTTCTACAGGGTGATGACAAGACCTCTGAACATCCCATAGAATACGCTAGCCGTCTTCTTACAAGTGCTGAAATTATTCCACTACGGAACGCGAGGCATTAGCTGTAGTCTGGACCTTAGGAAAATTTCGTGGCTATGTGGAAGGTCAAGAAGTAGTTGTAGCTACGGACCACCAACCTTTAAAATGGCTTCTGAGCCTTAAGTCACCATCGGGGAGATTAGCCCGTTGGGCACTACAAGTACAATCGTTCTTATTGAAAATTGAATATGAACCTGGAAAATCTAATGTTGTGGCTGACATGCTATCACGTCCTGTCTGTAGTCATCAGTCTGCTTTCTGTGAGACATGCAACTTTGTCAGCATAGACATGCCAACAAGAAGTCCAAAGGATATCAGAGAAGCTCAGTTGCAAGATGAAAATCTTAAAAAGATTATAGATTGTTTTGAAGACGAACAGAAAAGTGAAGACTTCGCCAATTGGACTGATAGAGGATTCCTGATGAATCAAGGTGTGCTTTACCGGTATGCTCCTGAATCAGACGCCGAGGAAGCCCAACTGGTCATTCCAGTACAAGAAAGACAAAACATTTTGAAACTTCATCATGACGACCCCTCAGCCGGACATTATGGTGAAGCAGGTACTTATCAGAGAATTGCTAAGAGATATTATTGGACAGGCATGAGATCCTACATTTCTGAATACGTGAAGAAGTGTCCAGAATGCGCTCGTTATAAATCAACAAATCAGAAACCAGCTGGTTTATTGCGAACACCTGCTTATGCTCAACGCTTTGAGACACTCAGCATTGATCTTTTTGGACCATTGCCTCGTAGTAAAGATGGGCACCGATGGATTTTTATAGTAGAAGATTGTGCCACAAAATGGGTAGAACTGTTTGCCTTAACAACTGCCACTGCCCAAGAATGTGCAACTACGCTGATTGAAGAGATTTTCCTTCGTTATGGTATCCCAAGAAGACTCTTAAGTGATAACGGCCCTCAGTTCGTGAGCGCTGTTCTACAACAAGTTTGTTACATTCTTGAAATTGATCAATCATTGACACCTTTGTACCACCCTCAGGTCAACCCAGTCGAACGGAAAAATAGAGACTTGAAACCTCGAATAGCAATCCTTGTTGGGGATGAACACGATTCCTGGATTGATAAACTTCCTTTTATTAGATTTGCTATGAACTCTGCCAAATCTGATACAACAGGCCAAACTGCCGCCTATCTGCATTTTGGTCGAGAACTAAGAACAATCGATGATGTGGTGAACGATTTTAGAGCAGTTGTTGAAAATGACAATTTTGTTCCTGTCACGTTGCAAACGTGCCACTTTCAACTATTTTACGATGTTATCGTACCCACGTGCACATTTCCCATTTTTAGAACATTTAATCCTAATAATTTCAATAGTTTCTCTTTAATATTAATTTAAATCATCGTTCTCATTTTTCGGCATTTTAAATTCCCTTTAATTTGACATCTCATTTATTTCTCTACGTTAATTCTGTCATATTTTGTAATTCCTCTTTCAAGGTTTTACTTACTTAATTTATCTTGCGTTAGTCATTGGTTTTCTTGTTAGAGTGTATTGTAATTCTGTGTGTTCTAAACTTATAAAATGCTTCATGTTTACAATTTTTTTTTTCAATTTTAATTATGGTAATGTTTAAAGTTTCATCTGCTGCTTATTATTTGTATGTGTATTTCAGTGTATTTCATTATTGCCTGTTTATTTATGAAGCTGTGTTTTAAAAAAATATATTAACTTTTATTTACTTTAAATCTGTGCACAATAGTTAAAAAAAAAAAAATTAATTTCTTGTTGCTTTAGTTGGTTAACTAAACACTTAACTTTTATTCATCTTTGAAATCTATTTTTTAAAGTGTGTTCTAAAATTTTGTTATGATTTCATTGATTTTTTTCAAAATTGGATTTAATTTTTGCACAAGTTGTTTCAAAAAAAAAATATATATAATTTTTTGCACTTTTTAACTTAATAATTTTCAATTGCTCATGCAAATTTTTTCAAAAGTATGAATTAAGCTCATACAATACCATTTTTCATTTAAACTTAGAGCTAAAATGTATGTATTATTGTTTTTTGTATTATTGTTTTTGTATTATGTGTGTAATTACTTGCAGCTTAACTTTCAAAATCTTTGTTCAACATGGTATCAATAATGTATTTAAAATTTAGTCACCAGTTATTATTTGGTGCTAATATAAAATCAAATACTTTAGAGGTGAATCTTATGTATAATTAAGTGTGAGTACCACACGTATTGAATTTTTAGTGTTTTTGTTATAATGTAAGTCACCACATTCTAAAGTCAATTAAAAAAAGTATTTATGATGGCAAATTTCTCAAGCTACTATCAATGAAATTTTTAGTGAAATAACAATGTTTATTTAGCAAGTCAATGGTATGACTTCACAGATCTGTAAAGGTGTAGCTTAATTTGCAATTTTTGATACAAATACTACTATGTTGATACTAATATTTTATGTTGATTTGATACTGATTGTTCTTTAATACGACTGATTGTCAAGTCGTCCTGTCAACCCCATGTAGCCCTTGGTGATGGCTCGCACATTCCAAATTTTTAAAATTTTGTAAAATTTTTCTCTCTCATTCAAAATTTACCCTTATTCCAAATTTTTCTCAAACGTTCAAAATTTGTTATGTCAGTCTAAATTTTTCTTTCCCTTTCAAAATTTTACAAATTTTCGTTTGCCCGGGAATGTGTCACGTTGCAAACGTGCCACTTTCAACTATTTTACGATGTTATCGTACCCACGTGCACATTTCCCATTTTTAGAACATTTAATCCTAATAATTTCAATAGTTTCTCTTTAATATTAATTTAAATCATCGTTCTCATTTTTCGGCATTTTAAATTCCCTTTAATTTGACATCTCATTTATTTCTCTACGTTAATTCTGTCATATTTTGTAATTCCTCTTTTAAGTTCTTAATTATTCCTTTTTCATTGCTTTTTGCCGCAGTGCCGATTCGCGATCTTGAAGCGACCGGCATTTTCGAACGCTTCCCCTCCTTGCGTTTCGCTTGGCGCGCGTCGCGGTTCGTTATCGCCCTTTGGCGTCAACACGGACTTACGCTTTGGCGTTCGCTCACCTGTTGGACAGGTTTTTCACCGCCAATCTCTGGCTAGCGCGCGTTTTTCATACCGGCAAGGAGTTCGGTAGTTGGGACAGTTGAGTCTTGCCTGGGCACGAGACAGCTGTGTTTAGATTAGGCCTCCCGGTCGCCGTAATGGCTTCCGTGGGAGCCGAGCGAGTGAGATACTGACTTGTAAGATGGTGATGTCTTTTTGGAACATATCATGTGCGAGCGACGTCTGCCAATATCATTCCTCTTAAGAGTATACACTTTGTATACAAATAAATAAGTTAGCTGCCAGCTGCGTTTTCCTGTCTTCTCTACTACGATGTCTGCCTCTTACTCTCTTTCAGCACCTCCAGCAATGATGAGCCTGTGTTCTGATAAGTATTTCTTTCTGATTTTAATACTCGTCGTGAAACGATTCTGACAACAGCGAGCTATTTTCTACAGAACCTGAGTTTTTGCAGATGGACACCTCGCCGTTTTCTCTGATCGATCACGCCACGTGCTGCCTAGGCCTAATGACCTAGCACGTGTTTTCTACAAAATTTTTCTCAAAGTAACTTTTGTACCAAAACAAGTTAACCACTTCCATTGAGAAACCTTTACGTTATACTTGAGAAACCTTTACGTTATAGTTCCTGAAATAACTCCATATCTTAAACGTCTTGCAGATGTCTCAAAGAAAGTGAAAGAGCGAGTTGAAATAAAACAAGATCAGCGTAAGAAATATTATGATAAAAATCGTAGAAGAGTTTATTTTACACCTGGTGAAAAAGTATGGGTTGCCTTACACCCTGTGAGCAAGGCAAGTAACCAGAAAACAGCAAAATTTATGCCTAAGAGGGATGGGCCATATATAGTTTTGACTCAAAAATCACTGGTGACATATGACATTGCCAGTCTAGACAATCCTACTCAGAGAATTGGGTCTTATCATGTTTCAGCCTTGACACCATTCCAAGAAACTGAAACTACTCCAGTTGCACCCCTGAGAAAAAGAGGGAGACCCAGAAAACATCCTGTTTCCTCTCCGAGACGTATGTCGGAAACAGAGGGGGAGGATGTAACGCAGAAAACCCCTTCCCGGCGAAATGCGCCACGCATCACGTGATCTAGAAATTTTTTCGTTCAGTGCAGTTGTCATATGAGTTTTGCCGTAAGATGTATGTTATTCGAAGAGCGGTGTTGTAAACAGAATATTGTTATGTCATGGGTTGTTTTGTTCGCGGGAAATGTGAAAGTAAAATCTTATATATACGTGTCATGTAAAGTTTTTGTGATGTGTGTGTTTTGCGTCAAGTAATAATAAAATCTATGAAAATGCCAACAATCTTTTACTTCTGGTGTTATTAAAGAAATATTCTTCCAGCCCCGAGATACGAAAAGTATAATTATTCTACATTGAGTGCTATATAAGAGATTTGATAATTTTATGATAAATAAAAATGTAATTACAATACATAAAAACTCATTTCGATATGTTATTATTTATACATAATTTAACAAAATATTATCAAATTTATTTATAATTGTTATTTATAATTAATATTTATTAATAAGTAAATAATGTAACTAATTAAGACTAAATTTGTAGATAATTTTATTCTCTACAAGTTTTGTAATAGCTTCAAATATCATTTGAAATATAAGAAAAAAATCTTCAGTGGGTTTTTCTCCATTTTAGGCCAGAGGGCCAAAAACTAATTAAAGTTAATATAGGCATTTTGCAGAAAATGTTATCTACATTAATTTTGTAGCTGGTGTTATTCAATAAAATGCCTAGTTTTTGGGTAATTGAGGGTAGGAAAGGGGGTTTCTCTAGTTTTTTGGCTCAAAGGTCAAAATGTCGCTTTTTTTTCAGCGCTATTTAGCGCCTAAAAATTTCGTCAAAAAATTAAAGTTAATTTATGAATTTTGTAGAAAATGTTGCCTACTTCAATTTTGTAACATGTTTTCTCAATAAAATGCATAGTTTTTGAGAAATCGAGGGTGAAAGATGAAGTTTCTCTCGTTTTGATCTGACGGTCAAAAAGTTGTCTTTATTCAGCGCACTCTAGCACCTAAACCCTTTGTCAGAAAATTAAAGATAATATATGTATTTTATAGGAAATTTTGTCTACTTTAATTTTGTAATTGGATTTTTTTTAATAAAATGCACAGTTTTCGATATATAAGCAAAAAACCGATTTTCTTGACCTTTGACCTTGAATATCTCGAGACGCAGACACGAGGTTATATGAGACTTTTTAGCTTACTTTTAGAATGTCAAAACAAAGATTTTTGCAAATTTGCAGCTTGTTATCTTTTATTCCGAGGTTGTATCCTTATTTGACTGGGCTATACATAAAAATTGATTAGCTTAAAACAATGGATGTGCTTTAGAAGATATGAATTGGAAACGAACAGTGATTAAAGATGACATTTTAAAACTTTTAATTTAAACATTTTGAAACTTTTTTAGCGTCGAATTTCGACGGTGCTTTTGGGCAGATGCAATGCACATGCTCATAGGAGCTCATACAGTTGCAGGGTGGGGGGGGGGGAGATGTGTGCTTATTTCACTATGTTCTTTTATTTACTGAATATGAGATGAACGTAGGAATATACTATTTGTATGATACTTCATAGGTCCATGAAATTTTTTTCTTGACGAGGGAATATGGTGGTAATGTCAAACTGGTTTGCATTACACAGCTCTTTACGGATTGTTTGTTTGGAGTTTGCATCGGATATAGTACCGTATTTGGTTGGGGAAAAAACTTTTAAAATGAAATATTTGAAAGACTGTTTCATACGCACCCCTTCTTAAATAATAAAGAAACTTATTTTACTGATACTGTTATAGTACTTTTTTCCATCAAGTTTTGACGGGTTCTATCTAGTATTTATTAAAACTCTTGTATCCGTCTATTAGTTAATGATGATCCATAACAAGTCATCGAGATTTAGTACACAAATCTGAATATAGGCGTACAGCCAAGGGAAAAAATCTTGAATATTGAATCGACTGGAGCGCATCGCCTTCCCAGGCCAATAGGCTGGCGAAGGAGAGTCAGTCCAAGTCATAGATTGGTTAATCTATGGTTTGAACCTCGTTGACATTCATATTTTGAATAGATTATATAGACACAGAGAAGAATTATTTAAAGGTTTGACTAACCCCCTCCACTGGTGTCCCGAATCAAAGGTTCATTTGCTCTCTCTCCTTCACAGCTGCGATTTTACAAACCATCATGCGTAGAACGATTGGAAGCGATGTTGAATAGTGATTGGTCGACTGCCTGAGACGATGTAGGAGGAGCTTAATGCGCTTGAAGAGGATATTTTTCATTTCGTTGAAGATTCATAAGATCGTCTGAGCTTGTATATTCATGTTTGCTTTATTTTTAATGATGCTTAGGACATATTAAACTTGTCTAACAAAATAATATTAACTTAATCCAATTAAAAGAAAACAATCCATGTGTACAAGTATAATTTGAAACAGCAAATCAAATACTTCTAGCTCTTGTATTTTCAGAGCTCATTACCTAATTCAACTCCTGTTTTTTTTTTTTTTTTAAGAAAAATAAAACTGATATTTTAATTGTAAAGGTTATTGAAAACTAATTTAAATTTGTAGTAGCTTGTGTACATTTTTTAAGTGAAAAAACTATACGTCCAGCTTAATTTATTGATACATAACAAACCTTACATAAAGTAAAACATATTTCATTTATAAATTATTAATATCTATATCCACAACTTCCAATTTTCAAATAAAGATTACATGTTTACATTTTTTTATAGTTTTTATTTTAAATTTTATTTATAGTAAATACTACAATTAGATAGAATTAAACAAAGAACAACATATTAAACATTATTTCACAAGAATAAACTGAAAGCACAGCAAATAAATGTTAGCTTTTCTGAATGTTTATTATTATTTTTTTAATCATCATAATTGAATTAATAAACGAAAATAAAATTACTAGGTCGTTAAAAACTTTTTGAACTGTGTTATTTCATAAAATCAACATATACTTAAGCAATGCATTTTTCAGATTTTTATATAGTTTGTTATTTCATAAAATCAATATAAACTTAAGAAATGCAGATTTCAAATTTATATATATAGTTTTAAATTTTTTACTGAACTTAAAGGTTTATTAAACAATTTCTTTCATATCTTTAAGTCAAGACAGCGTAAAATACAAAATTTGCCACACAAATTCATTTAATTTTGGAAATATACTTTATTAATTTTTTCTTTTTAAAATTAAAAACTTGCAAACATTGCATGTTTGCAAAATTTGGCAAAAGTTAACTGAAAAAAAAAAATCTCATTCAGTAATTAAATAATTTTAAAAGCTATACAAATTACACTCGAATGCCTAAAATCCATGCAACGTCTAAGCCGTTGTGTAGTGGCGCCATCTGTTTGTAAAATGAAGTATTAAAACAAAAATATAAAATAAATCTAAGATATGAGATTTTAGTTTCGGAGCGATTTTTTAAAAATCCAGAATAAGTAAAGGTTTTCTAAGCATAGCTCTTAAAATCATTAATATTTGGTTAAAGCCAATTTTTAAAGCGATTTGAACATCTTAATAAAATGATACCTAACCCTTTTTTTTTAAATAACAACCTTTAAGATATGATAGATCTACCAAACAAATACAACATTAAGAATAAATATGAATTCTGAAATTAAATTGCATTAAAATACTTTTTATTAAAAATGAGAGCTATAATAATGAACTTCATAGATTTTATGCAGTTATGTTCAAGTAAACCCCCCCCCCCCCCCCCCCCCCAATATAGTTTTAAACCGTGGGGTTGCTGAAGACCCAAATTACTGAATTAATGCATAATGAATAATAATCTTGAAATTTTAGACCAGCACAGTTATTGAACTAAACAGGAATTAATCATAACCTAAAAAAGGACATGCTGTGATTTTAAAATAAGCAATTAATCATTCAACATTTTTTTCCCCCACAAAATTAAAATAATGATAACTATATTTATTATTACCAGTGTTAGATAGATTTACCTCCTTCATTTTTACTATATTTAAATAATATTTATTTATATTAATTATATGTTTAAATAATAATACTTATTAATATTAATTGTATGTATTTAAATAAAAATATTAATTAATATTAATTATATTTATTTAAATATAAATAATAATTAAAAATTAAATAATAAAATAATAGACAAAAAAAATAAATATGGTAATCTTCCACAACTTTATCACTGCAGATCAACCAGTAATTGGCAAAAAGAATTTTAGTAAATTAATAGAGATTTTTAAGAATAATGCTTAATTTTAAAAGATGAAAACTTTAATTAATTAATTCTGCTAATTTGATAATCATCTGTTACTAAAGTTCTAATACAAAAAATATTTTTAATGAAAGTTTAGGAGTTTTTGCATTT
This sequence comes from Maratus michaelseni, assembly GCA_963931845.1. Lineage (NCBI taxonomy): Eukaryota > Metazoa > Arthropoda > Arachnida > Araneae > Salticidae > Maratus > Maratus michaelseni. Next base: position 35,836,447 of record OZ007589.1, on the reverse strand, counting down.
TAATAAATGTTCGTATAGTTATTAAAAAATAGCGTATATGAATTAAAATTAAATTTAATTCTTGAAATTTATCTGATATTAAATTTTATTGTATGTGATAAAAATTTAATTTTTATTTACCTTAATTATAATTTATAATTTAATATTGTTTAACTTAATTCTAATTAAAATTTAATTATCAAATTGAGAATAAAATATTGCAGAGCAATTGATAAAGATTAACTGATCTTTATATCAATGCTTAAGAAGCATTGTTAATAAATATTCTTTATTAACTAATTCAATAAAGATCAAAGCAAAACTCTAAAAATGCAAAAAAAATTAGCAAGGACACAACTTGATGCATCAAAATTACGAGCCTGATGCTTTAACCACTATACTAGATCGGACACAAAAATTTCCTAACTTTTAACATACTTGTTCATTTAATACGCTTTAACTCCTCCCCTCAATAACAACGTAACCATCTTTCAGCCAATCACTATTCGACACCGCCTCCAATCGCTCTACGCGTGATGTTTTGTAAAATCGCTTCACAGCTACACATAAGGTTTTTGCAACATGGATTTGTACTACTTAAAAAACAAAATTTTAGAAAACATTAAACACACATATTTTTGGGCTTTGGGGTCTGTCTTTTAAAAACGGCGCCGCGGTGCAATTGTTCCGTTTACTCCCCTTTCTGAAAATAATTTGATTATTCACAACTCTTTACGATAATAAAGCTGGGAATGTTCACACGAAATAATAAACTTAACAAAGTAAAAAATACTCAAAAAGAAAAAAAAATGGTAAAACTACTAAAATATCACTGGGGCCTATAAATGAGAGCTAATCAGGGCTGTCAGTACATAAATATTGTACTCTCTATTGTAAAGTGTTATTGAAATCATTATTTATTATTTGTGATATGACCGCGACCTACGTTATACACGGCCAGTGCATGACTCTTTTTTTACAGACCGCTAGAGTACAGCGCCTAGAATACATAGTGTTGAAACCGGCTACAAAATAGTACTAAAAAATTGTATCCAATAAATGTTCAACGTTGCTGAAAATATTAGGATGGGTTCGCAGCGCCATCTGCTAGCTCTTGACATTGTATTAGAATGTTTTGGCTGGTGGTAAGTATTTTAAATACTTAAATTATATCATTTTCTCCTCTGACTTAGTGATTTTTATAAGTTTTTTTTTTTTAATTATGAAAGCATGGCTAAAAAACGTGATACGCATTTTTTTTTGTCTCTGGTTGCAACATTATCGTAGGCTTCGTAGGAGCACCGTTGCACATTTATAGGCTACAACTTTTTAGCACTATTTAAAGCATTACACCATTTGCCGGTTTCCACACTATATACTCTAGGCGCTGTAGCTAGAGTGATGTAATGCTCTTTTCGTACACCTGCATTGGTGCATTCGAGCATTACGTGACTCCCGCGGTCTGGAAAAAAAGATACGTGTAAAGCACCGCGGTAGCCTTTCTTTTTCGTTAGCCTCGGCATGACGTTTAAAACGTCACATGGAGTGGATCATTTTTACACAACGATTGGTGGAAAACGGTGGGCGCGCAGCTTTGCACCAATCATTGTGTAAAAATGATCCACTTAATGTGACGTTTTTTGCCGAGGCTAACGAAAAATACAGGCTACCGCGGTGCATTCCACTTATCTTTTTTTACAGACCGCTAGAGTGACGTGATTCTCTTTTCGTACACCTGCATTGGTGCATTCGAGCATCACGTGACTCCGGCGGTCTGTAAAAAAAGATACACGAAAAGAACGGCGGTAGCCTTTCTTTATCGTTAGCCTCGTTTTTCGCGATATGACACAAAACACTATAGGGCATAGACGTCATGTTGGAGGTCACATACTACAAACAGGCAGTTCTGATTGGTTTAACTATCCTGACCTCCAATTGAAGTACTCGAATATGCCATCTGGTGGAGAAAAGATGTAACTATTCGCTTAAGGAAAATCCCTTGCAAGCCCAATGCGTTATTACATGCATTTTTAATTTGTTCATAACGATTATTATTTTGCACAATTTCAGATTTCATGTGATATTTGTGTGTTCTGTGTTTATATGACAAGGTACAAATTATCCAAATTGGAATATCTAGCACTTTCGAACGCTTTTACAATAATTAATGGTTTCAATGGCACTTTAGCATTAGTTAAAGGGAGAATTTCCCTGTACCGACGATAGGCCGTTTTAAGTCCGTCACATGCTTGGATCGCTTGGATGGGATTTTCTTGCAGCGATAACTTTTCTCCACCACGATAACTTTTCAGCACCTTTTCTCCACCAGATAGCGTACACAAGAGTATTTTAAAATTCGTAAATTCCACCTGAATTGAGATAAGTCCTTTGCAAGGTCATGCTTTCTTTTTTTCACTGAATTTCCTAAAGTTTAGCAGAACGGAAGTCATTTTTAAAAAGTAAAGAATGGCATCAGTTTTACTTCTGGGATTATTTACAAATTGCAAGTGAAGAAACCTGTTGCTAAGAAACTTGTTAAAGTCAATTTTTATCTATCCTATAAGCACATCTAGTTTAATTTTTTTGTATATTTAACATGGTTGCATGATCTCTTTATACTGAGGAAATCCGCTATGACTAAATGGAGGAACGTGAAGGATAAAGCAAAATATGGTGTTGGTGAGAAAAGATTAATATAACCAATTTAATTGATTTAAACTTGTGTCTCTTTTCTTCTCAGCAACTTATTTATTTTCTCTTGCAGCTATTTGCAATTTTAATCAGAAGGGACCAAACAGATTGCCACTTACTGTGGGAGAGACTCTTCATATTCTCCAAGAAAATGAAGGTGTGTTAAAAATTCAAAAATAAAATTATCCTGAAAATTTTTGCATAATTTGGTATATTATTTTAAAAGACTGAATTTTATATATGGATTTTTCTTATTGGTGTTTTTTTTACTTCCTTTAAAATATTAATATAATACAGTAATCCTTAAACATTCGCGAGTTTTGATTATTCGCGAAAATGAAAATGCGGGTTAACTTAACATTTACGAGAACCTGACTTGATTATTCGCGCTTTTTTTATTATCTCTTTCTTTTTCAGAATTTATAAAGATTATTTTTCCTGTGTTTTCTTAGTATTTATTTACAAATCAATTTTCAATTGTCAACTGAAAAAGGAGCGAGTGTTGCAGGAAAGCAAAATAATAATAACAACAGCAGAATGCTCATTGCAATGGGCATGGGGATATTAGAAATGGTAAGGTAACGACATCTTGAATCTATTTATTTAAAATGTGCAGGTTCTCTTAGGGATGGAGCTGAAGCTTCACTTTGATAGAAAATAAAAGCTGCATTTGAATGTTGTATTTAAATATTGTACCGCATACTGACCCACCATGGAACTAGGAATGATTACTGGAAGGAAAATCCCTATCTCTCAACACAAACCAGTTTCTGCTAAACGTTTCCACAGATTTTTGACTACCTTGCAAGCGGGGCAATAGCCTGGTGTGATTATCGCTGTTTGTCTTTTTTTTTTTTTTCTCTCGATACTTCTCTTTTTGTTGTTATTGTTTTGTTATGCTGTTTGAGTTCATTGATAGCACATTTCCAGGGGTCGATCCAGGAAAAATATGGGGTCTATTTAGGGCCTCTTCACAAAAATCTATTTAATAAAATGGGCCCTTTCACAAAAATCAATTTGATAAAATGGGCCCCTTCACAAAATTCCCTTCCATAAAAACTTACTATTTATTGTTTTGTGATTTTTAAAATGTGTAATTTGTAAACAAAGAAGTTCACAAGAGCAGAAAACTTCAGCAAAAGGATTTAAAGTTTTTGTTTATGAATGCTTGGTTCGAATTTGATTAACTGGATTTCAACTTTCGTTGCAAAATGTTATTTTTCACATAAATATAATAAATTTCACAAAAATAACCTTTACTTTTCACAAAAATAATTTACTTTTCACAAAATGGGCCCCAAGAAAAAAAACCTGCATCGACCCCTGATTTCGCATACCTGGTCGGTGGATTAAAGTATTTTAATGTTTTCTAGCGATTCATTCTAAACATTTTTTGACTTATATTACATTTTATACTGAGAATTATAATTAAAAATATAATAATATTAAAGTGATGAAGAATTCTTAATAATAATAATAATTTTATTTAATCAATCTATTTATTTATTATTCTATTAAAGTGATGCATTTATTTTAATTTTAGCAATAATTTTATCTTTTTGTAATTTGATTAAATATATTTTTTTAAATACTGAATTAGAATTCTATAGAATTCTAACCAAAACAGGAGAACTAACCAAAATACAGAAGATTCTCGCCCCGTTTTACTTCTAAATTAATGATAAAAATTGGTTTTTAAATGATTTTTTTTTAAAATCTTGATTATAAGCCCCCTCCCACATTTAACCCTTTTTGGTTTTGAAAAAAGGGGGGGCTTACAATCAAGATTTTACGGTACTCTATTGTGTCTTCAATATTTCATAACTCATTTCTGAAAAAGCAACTTTATGACATTAAAAAGCATTGTGTAAATATTAATAATTATATTTTGAACATGTAAATGCTTCAATGTTAGCTCTGCAAGTCATATTTTTCTTTTGAACTCTAATTACTATTTGAAATTTTCGATTCATAGTTTCATTTTTTCCCCCATAAATGTAGTTTCAGGATATTTAACTCTTGCAAATTATAACATGAAATATAATTATATGCACTAACTTGAGGATTGTTTAAATTTTTTTATTATATCAGGAACACTCATTGTTGCCTTTCAAAATTTTCCAGGAAGTAGATGGAGCAAAAATTTCTTTTGACTTTGTTGTGAACAGTTTTATTCTCTCGTTGTATATATTTTAAATTAGCCAAAGTACTCATTAACCACTTTAACGGCCGCATAGATAGGGAAACAGTGTTATTACCCCCGACTTAACTCTGGACAGCCGTTGAAGTGGTTAATGATTAATGTGACATCCCATTTTGAGAATGTTGCAGTAGCAAAACTTTTGCAAATATCATTCATAGTTATTAATTTCTCTGTTTTAAAGTGTTTATTTAATCAATTTTAATCAAATCTGACAAGTTATTTAAACTTTTTGTGCAATTTTTTTTCAGTGTGATCTATGATGACTGATACACTGTAGAATAGGGTGGAGCGAAAAAAATTATTTTTTAAAAATCAAAAACGGGTAGGATCCAAAAGTTGCCTTTATACTAGGACATCAACTGCGTGCAATTTTACCGCTGAAAAAAAATGGCTTCTTGAATCTGCGCTTTTGGTCCAAAAGTCGAAACTTTGGTTAAAATTTGACATTTTCTCAAAAAAAATTTAAATATTTCTATAAATATGGTTATTATTTAAATGTGTTATTTAAACCTTTATTATTAATGACTTAACATATTTAAATGATATATTTATTCTGTTCAACTGGAGCAAAACTGACAACTTTTGGTAAAAAAAGGCATTGTCACTCTGCTGTATCATATACCTAATTGTTGTTCAGAATGCAGCTCTTACGTAGTTGCTTTCAAAACTACCCAGGAGGTACCACTTGGAGGTGGCTGCATTTCATGTCACAAAAGTGCATAGCTCGACCACCCTACCATCTGAGCACGTTTTATTTATAGATTGAATTGTGATTTTTTTATCGAAGACTGGCGTAAGTTTCCTATGTATCAACCTAGTCCATCTCTTTTGTGTATCCACAAACATTAGATGCTGCTGCTGTGACACTCCTTCACGTATATTTCTACTGCTTATGTCTGATAAGGCAAGCAGAGTAATGCAGTGGAATTAGTGGAATCTATTCAGCCATCTATTATCTTCACCAAAATTGCATCCAGTTAATGCATAGTGATTGGGAGTTCTGTTACTACAACATTCTACAACATTTAGGTACTCTTTGAGTATGCCATCATTTACTATACCTTTTGTTTTTTTTATATGCTGAGAAGCTTGCTGTTTAATAAGATGGTGATCGTGAGAGAGCGTTTCAATAAGAATTTGCTCTCGAAGTGCAAAGCAACCCTTCTCCTAAATTTTTTTAGTATTTGTTCTATGCAGTGGCACAGCCAAGGGGGGGGGGGGGGTTAAAACACCCCCAGAACTAAGAAAAATTACTAAATTGCCGCTTATATGAATCAAAACCAAAGTTAATATTTATTTATTTATTTTCGGAATCAGCGCTTTGTTAAATAAAATTCTATTCCACAAAGTGATTCAATTAAACGGCAGAAATTCTAATTAAGACTGTGAAAGCGCATATTACATGCATTGGTTAGGGGAAAATTAGTTATTTGGACTAAGTCACTTTTTCGAGATGCCTTATGCTAAAAGAATGGTCATTTCCTGCCACACTGACGCTTTGAGTTGAAGTATTATACAGTGGGTCATTTCTTAATTGCTTGTCTGTGTTTGTTCCATGTTGGAAACAATAATAGACCATCGAATTCCAATGAAAAACATAAAACATTCACTTTATAGATCTTTCTCAGTTTTAAATGCCCTGTTTTACACCTTTTTGCTCTCGCAATTATATCTAAGACCAAACTTTTTGCGTATCCCAGATAAAAAAAATTTGTAAAAATAAGAATTAAAAGAATAGTTATGAAAAGAAACACAGTTATAAAAAGCTGTTTTGGGCGTGATTGAACAAATTATCGCAATCAGTGTTTCTTTTGAACCATTTGTTCCGTAGGGGGGGTCTGTACACAAATTTAAAGAATATATTTTATTAGTTGGTAATGTAGCAACGAGTAATGGTGCTTTCTCTCTGGGAAGTACTGCCACCCGGCCTCGTAGGAAAGAAGCATTGATTATAATTTCATTGACTCTTCTTAGAATTTATAAAATAAATACTATCTATAATTATACACAATTTTATGCTAATCATGCATTAATTTTAATTAATAAGCAATAAATTAGTTATACATTGATTTACACTTATTACAGTTTAAAGAATGCATGCTACCTGCATACTATCAAAATTACACTAGCTGATCCGTCCGGCGTTGCCCGGGCCCATGATAATTACCTCAAATTTGTATGATTTTAAATCTTTAAACCAATTTCATATAATTTTATATTTTGAAAGGAAATTTTCGCAAAAAATTTTGATTAGAGTTAAAAGCATTTTTAAGAAAACATTTTCTTTTTTTTTTTTTTTTTCTTTCACTTAGTTTTATTTTATGGTTAAAAAAAATAGTCCTTGTTGTCTGAATTCTATCAGTTATAAATATAACGGTTTTACAGACTGTGGAAAAATACTGGTATCTAGTTGTAAAAGAAATAGGTTTTCTTGTCGCTTGTTTTTTCTTTTCTTTGTTTTGCATCGGGTCTTTTAAAAAATAATAGCAACAACAAAAAAATCTTATTGTCTGAACTCAAAATTTTATTTGGTTGTAAATATCACTGTATCCAATCCCTTTTTTAAATTTCGTGAAAAAAAATTGCATATTTAATAGTGAAAACATGAGCCGAACCCATGCCGAAACACATTACCTTTTTAGCATTTTCATCGAAAAATTCTTCGAATTTTTTTTAATACTTTTATTCATCAGAACAATTCAAAATTTTTGTAGGCGCTGTAAATTTGGTCTTCCGAAATGCTCTTAAAGGATTGTGTCGAACTACAGACATTTACTTACTTTTAGCGTAGAAAAAAAGATCGTCTTCGAAAGGCGCGAAGTGACGTGCGGCTCTGATTAAATCTTAATTTAGAATGCTTTCAGCTCATTTCACACCTTTAAATTTCTAATTTTTAATAAACTGTTTATGCCGAGCATCAGCATATTTAAAATAATCTCTATTCTAAATTTCACGTTTATAACGCTAACAGTTTCAACTAAATCATAATTTAGAATGTTTTTAGAACATTTCCCCCTCATTTCACCATTTTAAATTACGAACTTTTTAACCCTTTGAGCGTTTGGCCCGTGTTTTTCCGTTACTAGAAGTCATGTTAAAATGGCTATAGACAAAACTATTTTTAACAAAATAATTTTTTGAACCGTATATAGAATGAGGGGATATAAAAGATAGCATCAAACTTATGATTAAATATATATGTATATCCTGGGATTTACAAACATAAAAACCGTTCTAAAGGGAGCATTTACTACATGGAAGTAATCACTGTGCCAAAACCCAAGCTTCTAAACCAACTGTATCACATAAATCGCAATTTTAGAATGTTTCTTACTCTTGCAATCTTTTAAATTTCGAATAAAAAAAAAATTCTGGGCGAGCATTTGCGTATCTTAAGTAACATGCATGTAAAATTTCAAGTTTCTAGCCATAACAGTTCTAAGTATATTATGTTTTAGAATGTTTTCCGCTCCTTTAAATTTCGAATTTTTTAAAAACCGTTTTGAGCGAGTATTTATACCTTAAAAGTAACCACCGTGTCAAAAACCAAGCTTTTATACCAACTGTATCACACAAATCGCAATTTTAGAACGTTTTTTCCTCTTGCATCCTTTTAAATTTCGAATTTTTGGAAAGATGTTCCTGGTGATCATTTACGTTTCCAGAGTAATAGCCATGCCAAATTTCATGTATCTAGCCTTAACAGTTCCTAATAAATCATAATTTAGATAATTTTCCGCTCATTCCATTCTTTTTAATTGAAAATTTGTTTAGAAACCGTTCTTGAGCATTTATACATCCCAAAAGTTTCCACCATGCCAGATTTTACCCTCTATATCAACTGTATCACACAAATTGCAATTTTAGAACGTTTTTTGCACTCACACCCTTTTAAATTTTGAATTTTTAAAAAACTGTTCTGGGCAAGCATTTAAGTCTCAATTAACAACCATGCCAAATTTCATGCTTCTAGCACTAACTGTATCAAATAAATCGTAATTTAGAACGTTTCCTGTTCCTTTCCTCCTTTTAAATTTCGAAATTTTTAGAACCATTCCTAGTGAGCTATTACATCTTAAAAGTAACCACTAGACCAAATTTCAAATTTCTAGAACCAACAATATCGCAGTAACCAGGGATCATTCTAGAGAGTTTCAGAAGGGTGGCCTGCCCTCATGCCCTTTTTAGGTAAAATCTCACCCTCCTTGACCCTTTTCCAGGTAGAATTCTACCCTCCTTGCCCTTTCTCCAGGTAGAATTCTATCCTCTTTTTATTCCTGGATAGAATCCTGCCTTGTTTGCATTGTATTTTCAAAAAATCTTTACTTATCTTTTATTTTTAGAATGGTAGTATGGCATATCAGGAGTACTCCTCTTTCTCTCTTTATTTCTCTGTGAAATGCCCTAGTATGTGTAATCTTTGACTTTGAGCGATTCATCTTTTCATTTATCATTTTTTTCCATTGAACAAGACATAAAGAGTAACTAAGGATCATTGATTAATTTCACCTTGTCTAGTGAAATATAGTATCAGATCAGGCATTCTGGCCTTTGACCACATGATAATTTACATAAGTTTTATAAAAATTTTGAGAAGTAGCTTTAGAACTTTTATTTTGTAGCTTGTTCAAAACCAGTTTTGCTAAAACCAGGAAAAAGTTATCTGGTGAATAAAAGTTTTAGAGAGAGAAGTTTTTGAATATCGTAGGAAAAGGGGGAAATGACTGTGAATATAGTAAACAATTTTACAATAAAAATCGAGAACATAAGTTTCATTTTGCTATTTTTAATACTTTTCAGATGGTAAAGTTATGGAAATTAGAAATGTTATTGGATTTTTTAAATTAAGGAGTACTTTAAGCTGTTGTCAGACTTCCCACCCCACCAGTATATTCGTATATGCACTTATTACAAAAATGCCCTTTTTATGAAATGATGTGCCCTTTTCAACAAAATTGCCCTAATTATGCAATGTGCACCATGCCCTTTTTATGTTCTAGAATGATCCCTGCAGAAACAGCAATTTTGTTCCTGCACCCCTTTGGAAGTTGTTGTACCGATGTAAAATATAGCCTATGTTAGAGTGGAGATGGTCACAAGCATTTCGTCACCATTATTGAGGTTCCACTCCACACTTAAAAAGTAAAAATGGAACTATTATAAGATTTTTCTTGTCTTATTTTGCTGGCGCTTAGCGGGGGCGTTGAAGGAGCTTGATGTGCCTATCGACGTATAATCATCCAAAGATTGTTGCTAATGATTTTCGAAAAAATGTGTCTGTAATTAGCCGAGATGTTAAATAAAAACCCACCTAGAAAACAACGGCATGGATCAAAACTGTGTTGCTACTTTGTGACCTCCTTTTGAAGCACACTTGGCACAATGCCAAGTTTAAACTTTGTACAAGATCTTTGTTTTAGTTAAGGCGAATCATAGTGATAAGCAACATTTTTCATTTCAACTAAATTCAATTATTGAAGGCAAATATTTTAAAAAATAATGCGTATAATAATTCCAAGACATTAAAAGTCAGTAATTTTGAAACAACAATCGCTTATAATTCAATAAGTAATTCATTCATAATGGAAAAAACTTTTTGATTAGAAATCACTTGAATAATCATGCCTGCATATGCTTTTATTTTTAAAAAAATGAATCGTAAAGTTTCACGTTGTTAAGCGTACTTTTTTTTCTTTTTTTAATTGCTTTAAAATTGTCTACTGTTACGTGAAATATTATTGACAAGTGGATTTTCGTGAGAATCTCTGCGACCTCTTTCCGAAGCTTGTTTGGTTCTCTGCCAAGTTTAAACTTTGTACAAGGTCTTTGTTTTAGAGTGAGAAATATTTATCAGCCATTCCAATAGAATTAAATTATGGCATGTGGTAATGTTATACGTACGCGAGTATATTGTATTTGAACAGTTCTGATATTTTGTATGGAACCCTTTGTACTCAAGTAAAATTCGCACACGACCTATTATTTTTTTAAATCCGTTCGGTAGTTCCAGAATTAACCCCTACAAAAAAAAAAAAGTTACTTCTTTATAATATTAGTACAGATACGACTTCAGTTTGAACGCGGATATTTTTTAGAGAACTTTAACAATAATAAAGATATTTTAACGAAATTTTCAACAGATTTGCATTAGCTAATGTCAAATTCGATGTCATGTAAAGTACTGCAAGTGCACAGTAATTAAGTCAACAATATCATGTTTAATATCAACTACATTCCAAAATATGGATTGCCTAATTGAGCACTAATTGGACGCAGATGATGATAAATTCCACCAATTCTCGTGATGTTGTAACATTTGACAAAAAGCAAGATAAGTCTATTAAAAATTTGGTTAAATGACTTCATTATTAAAATTAAGAACAAGAATTCGGGATTATCTTGGAATGGAATTCTGTGTATTTTTGATTGAACAAAAGGATTGGAACCCTATTATTTTCTATGTAAAAATTATTTGCTGGATTGTGTTCCTTCATTTCTTAAAGTTTGCCTCATCATTTTTAAACACTTTTTATAAATCTAACCTAGTTTTGTGTTATTTCATTGGTGCATTTTAAGTTTTCTAACTCTAATATTGTAAACGCTGTTTAAATGAAACATAACCAACGTAACTGCGGGAAAAAAAGCATTATGATTTGATTCATTAAAAAGACTGATTATATTAACAAGTGATTCAAATAACCGGAGAACAACTTTATAAAAAATTCAAAACCCCCCCCTAGGGCCGAATTCTGGCTGCGCCACTGGTTCTATGTCGTTTTCTGTGATGTTTAGTGGGCGAGTAATTTCCCATAAGTCTTTAGATCTATATTTTAGATGAGGATTACATTTGGTGTAAACTATCCTGCTTCATAAACTTGGATTATATACTTTGTGAGTGAGCCTACAGACCTTGATGGTCAATCAGTGCTTATATGAAGACGAAAAATTTTATTCGCCTTTGTGAGCCATCTTGCATAAGACAAGTTTCTTGGCTTCCTATTCGCTAGTTATTCTAAACAATATCTTGATGAAATAACTTTGCAAATGTCTAGCAGGTATTTCTGGTCTGTGCTGAATACCCTTTTCTCGATTTCAGGAAATAATGTTTCAAAATTACTCTCTATGACTTAAAAAATTTAAATAAGAAGGAAATGGCACATGGACAAAGATTTTCCCATTGGTCCGGTGAATAACTGTGGGTTAGAATCTAATTTTTGACAAGACCTTGTGTAATAAATGATGCAGAGGAAATTCACTGGACTTGGAGGTGACATATGATCCATTGTAATGGTTTATTCTAAACATGCCCCATGCAGAATGGATGGCAACTACGAACAGAATTCTCCGCCTTTAAATGAGCTCAGCTGCCCATCAGTCTCTACGTTCACTCAAAAAGTACTTGGTAACCCAAGTTTTGCCCCAGAATGGTTTACCATCAAATGTAATCCACATCTAAAGAAGGGATCTAAAAACTCATGGGAAATTACTCGGCAACTAAACAACATACAAAACGGAATAAAACAAATACTAAAAAAAGTTATTTAGAATAATGGTTGCTTTGCATACACAGAGGAAATTCTGATTTCAATGCTCTCTGACGATCGCCATCACATTAAAGAGCTAGCTGCTCAGCAAATAATAGTTGAAAGATGAGAGTAAATGATGGCATACGCAAATCTGAAATATCGACAATCAACTTTGAAGCAGGTAATTATATAAATTTTAATTGATTGGAAAATTGTTGTGGTAAAAGAACCCCTCATCAATATGCATTTATCGGGCGCAATCTTGTTGAAGATAATAGACCGCTGAATAGATTACATGACTATCATCCCCACTGCATTACATTGTTTGCCTTCTCTTACACAAGCAGTAAAAAAAATACGTGAAGGAGGTCACAGCAGCAGCATCCAAAGTCTGTGGATACAAAGAAAAGGTGGATGCATAGAAACCTTATGCCAGTCTTTGATATAAAAAAAATCACAATTCAATGTATAAATAAATCATTGTGTTCAGAAGGTAGCATGTTTGAGCTAAATGTCCGGGGTAGTTTTGTAAGCAACTAGGTAAGAGCTGTATTCTAAACAATTCCTTGAATGCCACAACAAACTGGCAAAACCCTTTTTTACTAAAAGTTGTCAGTTTTGCTCCAGTTATATAGAATAAAGATATCGTTTTATCGTTTGTATGAAATGATGTTAATCATACAATAAATATATTAAGTCATTAATAATAAAGGTTTAAATAACACTTTTAAATAATAACCATCTCTATAGAAAGTTTTTAATTTTTTTAAAAAAATGTCAAATTTTACACAAAATTTCGACTTTTGGACCAAAAGCGCAGACTCAAGCCTTTTTTTTTCAGCGGTAAAATTGTAGGCAGTTGATGTACTAGTATAAAGGCAACTTTTGGCACCTACCCGTTTTTGGTTAAAAAAAAAAAAAAAAAAAAAAAAAAAAAATTTGCCCTACCCTACTGTAGAATATCAAATTTCTGTAAGGGGGTCGCTTCCTCCTCATTAGTTTGATAATTTAACTCTTTAGACTTCAGTATTTTAAATCTTCTATCTAAAATAATTAAAATATCAATTTTGGATAATGGCATGAGCAATATTGTTTGAAAGATGATTATTATCATTCATATTTTATTAATTATTGGTAATCCAATTTTTTTAAATTTATTTGGCAATGACTACTTGAACTCCTTCCATAAATTTTTAATTGTTATTGGTAAGAAACTATTTTTATTTATTTATTTTTATGAATTATGTTTTGATAAAATTTCCATTTTCAGCTTATTTATTTTTTACGAGCATTTTGAGATATTATAGTTTTGCTTTTGTATTTTGCAGATTGGTGTTTTGGATGTTCGACTAAAAGTAAAAATATTTGGGGAATTTTTCCCAAATCATACATCACAGTCAAAGATTCCATTGTGGACAAAACTGGGTAATAATTTAGTTTACTTACAGTTTTAATATACATTAATGGAACTATGTGTTAGCTTATTTTCAAATAATTTTGATTTTAATTTATTCATATTAATATATTTAATATTTGTTTAATTTTCAAAAAAACCATTAAAAAAAATATATAAACATAGTTTTATATTAATTTAATAAGGCAGAATTGCCATCTCACCCATAATGCACAGCATTTTTACGTATAAATTATATTGTTTTGATGATTACTGTACTAAAATTTAAAAATATTGTGCATTATAATAATATGCTGGCAACTCTGAATAAAGAGAGAAAACTGTGAGAGTTTGGTGAAAGTTTTATATGCCGTATTTTTGAAAATATCTGCCACACCCATCATAAGCGCCACACCAATGAAAATCTGTTTTAAAAAAAAAGTATATCCACGTATGCGCTGCACCCAAGAAACTCAAATTTATTTATAAATATTTTCACTTAAATTTCACAAAAAAATGAATTATATTATAATAGTAATTAAATATAAAGAAATACTGTATTGTTATTAATATATACATATAAATCTTTTCACTTAAAGTGCCTGAAAAATAAATATATAAAAGAGTATCGTATAGTGACTTTGCCGAAACCACATCTTCATAACTAGTAGCGTTCCTGTTTTTTTTTTTTTTTTTTTTTAAAGGTGGGGGGGAGATCCTGTTTGACAAAAGACACATTAAAATTAATAAGACATTTGCATATGAACCATGAAATGAACAGTTAGTTATCCGGACAAATCACAGTGCAGAATACGTCATAAAAAGTACGGCGTCATACAACTGCAGAACACCAGTGCCACCTATACGCCCTGCAAAAACAACTTATCACACGATGAAGTAATCGTGAGACAACTAAACTTGGAAAAAGTGTTGGTGGCGAAAAGGTAAATAAGCAATGGCACTGAAACAAAGTATGTTCTCTGAAAGGGTGGACAAACACATAGTCAGAGCTGCCAACTGCTACAAAAAAATCGTAGTTGCTACGATTTTGAGCCACAAACTACAATGCTACAAAAATCTGTCTAAAACTACAATTTTCTGAAAAAAAAAAAAAAACACTAATTTTGTCACAGGATCACTCAAAAAATCACGAATTTCGTCACAGGATCGCACGAAAAATAATGATTTTCGTCACAGGATCGGGCTAAGACATGCGAATTTCGTTACAGGATCGCTGAAAAAACGCAAATTTCGTCAAAAAACTGGCTGAAAAAACAAATTTTGCCAAAGTATCGCCGAAAAAACGTTAATTTCATTCAACTGATTGCTGAAAAAATGTGAATTTCGTCAAAAGATCGTTCAGGGGTGATTCTGGTCCGAATTTTTCGAAAAATTAAGGCAATGATTTCTGAAAAAAAAATAATATATCAGTCATAAATCCAAAAATTCGGACATTAAATGTATCGGTATTTCGACAAATGATCGCCGAAAAAAATCAATCTCTCGTTTGAAGAAAAGTCACCAATTTTGTCAACAGATTGCGGGGAAAACGTGACTTTCATCAGAAAATCACAAAAAAATGGTAAAGTTTGTCAAAAACATTGCGAAAAACAACAAATTTTGTCTAAAGATCGCAAAAAAAGGTAAATTTTGTCATAAACATTGTGAAAAATGGCAAATTTCGTCAAAAGATCGTGAAAAAACGTCAAATTTCGTCATAAACATTGCGAAAAATAACAAATTTCGTCTAAAGATCGCAAAAAAACTGTAAATTTTGTCAGAAACATTGTGAAAAACGGCAAATTTCGTCAAAAGATCGCGAAAAAACGTCAAATTTCGTGAATAACCTTGTGAAAAATGGCAAATTTTGTCAAAAGATCACGAAAAAAACGACAAATTTCGTCATAAACATTGTGAAAAATGGCAAAATTCGTCAAAAGATCGCGAAAAAACGACAAATTTTTGTCAACAGATCACGGGAAAAACGTGACTTTCGTCAGAGAATCGCATAAAAACAACAAATTTTGTCAGAAACATTGCAAAAAACGGCAAATTTCGTCAAAAAATATCGAAAAAAAAAACCACAAATTTTATCAACAAATCTCGAAAAAAACTGCAAATTTCGTCAAAAGATCGTGAAAAAACACAAATTTCGTCAAAGGGACGCAAAAAAAAGTGGCGGGAGTGGACACCCCCACTCCCGGTTGTATCAGCTTACTCGACCTGATGAAGGACTCTAACTCAGACATTTTTCTCTGGAAGATATACCTGTAGTTCCATCACCCCCTCCCTCCAACCGCCTTGGAATCTTTCAGAAAATTCACTGTGAAGTTCAGAAATTTGGCTTAGGAGTGGACAGAGCATTAATTGAATAGGAATAATTATGTTTAATCAATCCCACCCACAACAAAAAAATTAGCAAAAACGAAAGAGTCTCCTACTTTGTGTGCTTATGGATGTACACATGCGTTTAATTGATTAGTATTTGCTCGCTTAAAATTTACAGCGTAAAAAACAGCCACCAACCAACCAACCTTCAGATAAATTTGAATTTGGTGTGCTACTATTTCTCATTTTCAAAGGTTGGCAGGTCTGCATAGTTTAAGAGGACAATATTTGAACAAATGATTACAAAACTTAAAGCTAAAACAAAATATTTCCAACATTAGCAAAAAAGGTTGTGACGGCTCTATATCTATTTTAATATCCCGAGGATACAGTGCTTATTGATGGTTGCACAGAAAACATAATCATAATTAACCTGAGAGCTGGTAAGACCAACATATTTCACTCCACTGATTGCTCAAAAATAAACAAATAACCTTTCACAGACATTCGAGGTTGGGAGACATTTTCTAATGTTTTGGTACAAATTTGAGAGCATGTGACAGTTGATCAAAGAGGTAAAAATGGCATCGTAAGATATCGGTATGGAAAAAAACAGGTATTATACAACATCCCTATGAAAAAAAAAAAGAAAGATAGAAAAAAACAAGTTGGAAATTGTACGTCAAACGTTACAAACGAGGTGCGTTCGTACGCACGTTTTAGAATTAAACTCATGATATCCCGTGCGTAGAACGGGTTAAACAGCTAGTTAAGTATATATTTTATGACACTGTTCATACAAATATCTTAACTAGTTATATAAATATTCAGATATATATGTATCAGCTAGTTATATAAATATTCAGACCTAGATGATTTTTAATTCTGTGAAATGAATTATATCGTCTGCAGATTAATTTCTGTAATAAAATAAGCATCTCGGTCGCTTGACGATTTAACATCCATTGGAAGCTGCTATAACAAAAAAGCACCGATTTTAAAAAAAAAAATCAAATTTCTTAATAAATATTTTTATTAATATCTCCTAAAGTTTTGATTCGATTTTAATAAAATTTGAAATGTCTCGACAAAATTCTGCAAAGATAACATATTTTAAATTGCAAACCATTTGGTTGGGTAGTTTTTGCGTTGTTATATGCGGACAGACAGACGGACGGACAGACAGACAGACGGACGGACGGACCAAACGACGACTATAGGTGCTACGTATTTATATAATTACGAACGCACCTAAAAATCATTGTACCCGCCGCTCTGGCTTAAGAGCCGCACTTAGAATATTTTATACTTTTAAACTTGTATGCGCCGAAAATACGATATATATATAAATAATGGATATTAAATAATTCTGTATAAGTATTTTTATAAGAAGGATATATGGTTTTTACTTTTTTCTTACCAACCTTCCTTTAGTATGGTTGCAGGTACTTCCTTTTTATGAAAGCTTTGCCCCCCCCTTTGCAATTTCCTCTTTGTCACATTATTTTTTCAAAAGTTCAATCATAGGCAGTATTTTAAGTCGGATTCATATCACCATTGCTTTAAAAACTGCTTGCTTACTTTAATTATAGGTTCTTATGATATAACTTCTTATAGTACTTTCTGTATAGAGGATTTGAATAAGCTATTCTATATAACATTTTTGGTTGTGAACAGGGCTCGGAAGTAGCGCGCTACAAGTAGCGAAACTACAGTAGCCGCTACTTTTTCCAGTAGTTTGTAGTGTAGCGCGCTACATTAAAAAAAGTGTAGTGTAGCGAGTAGCACGATACAAAATATCAGTAGTTTGTAGCGAGCATCGACGCTACTTTAGGAGGGAGAAAAAAAAGTGCCAATCTTCAAATTACGTGATAACTCGTTTCTTTTGTGCGAAATATGTTCTCTGCAACAATTTGCGAACGTCAGCGACAAATCTCAGTTGCAGTAGTTACAACGTAAAGTTTCAACATGCTCGTGATCTAATATTTGCTGTATTCGCTGATAAAACCTCAAAGTACTCACTCATCAAAAAAATAATTTTCTTGCTGGGAACCCTTTGTCTTCTTACTCATTATTAGATCTTGTGTTTTAATGTGGGGATGCTTCTTTTGAGATTAATGTAATGGAATGACAGACAAAAATAGTATAGAACTGCCCTGCTCGGCATATAATGAATATTTTGAAATTATAGAACAACAAGAAATTGGTAATTATTCTGTAACATGTAAACTTTGTACAATTAATAAGAATTTATCGGTATCAAAATCATCTTCTTACAACTTGAAGTGGAATATAGAGGTGAGTTAGCAGTTTCTTTATTAATAATAATTACTGGATCACATCTCGCACTAAATATCTAAATCGTTATTCACTAAAATTCATAAATCATTAAAAAGAGTATTTTCGAATTAAGATCCGTGGTTCAGAAAATAATCTTATCGAATTGTTTATTATCGAAATTTTTTTTTTTTTCATACGTCTTTTGATCGTTGTGAAATATTTGTCCAATATATGCATACAAATTAATTTATTGCATATTTCCTTTTGAAGATTCCAATAGATAAAACAAAGGTGGTTGAAAATAAAAATATATTATTTAAAAAAATGCCTAAGAATGCTTAATTTGATTTTTATGGCTATTTATTTTTACTTTAGCTGCACAGGTTTTTTATCGCTTAAATAATTTATTTATAATGTTTAAATAATTTATTTATAATTGATTTATAATGTTTTATATTTGATTTGATATTGGATAGCTTGGTGTTTTAATGAAATGTCTTTATCTTTGTCTCCAGAATGAATCTAAAGCCCAGTATGTTGAAATTCGGGTTTTCAACGGGACACAAACAAAAAGAGATAGAAAGGAAAAGAAAAGCTAGGCTTTAATTTATGCAAGTCTGTATGATCGTGTTCAATTTTTAAATTGCTTTCAGGAACTATATTTAAATTGTAAAGAAATGGGACTATTTAGCTCTATTAAAAAAGTAATATATATTCAAATTTACCAAGAGCTATCCGCTCTTAAGGTTGTTCTCAAATTCAAACTGGCTACTTTATGACATATTCTTTAATTCACTTTTGTTCGTAAACTTATAAAAATGCAGGTGTCCTTATTCAGAAAATTTGTAACCGAAAGACGTTTTCCACTATTCTTTATTTTATTTAATTTTTTGGTAAGACAGAAGATTTTTCAGAAAACACTGTCAAAGTCGGCGTTTTCAACCGAATTTCTAATGCCGCAGCAGGGGAAACGGAAAAAATGTGACACGAATCGCTTATAACCCGATAAGTAATTTATTTATCGAAAAAAGAAAAACTCATTTCGATTCCAAATCGCTTCAATAGTCAGACCTGCCAATTTTATGCCTTTGTGTTTAAAAATAAGTCAGATAACGTATCAGAAAGTTTCGTGTTGTTGAGTAAGGAATTTGAGAACCACCTTAAGCTTACTGGGCTATATCACTATCATACATTTGTAAGATTATTACAATTTTGTTTTCAAATTTCCTCTTTTTAACACTTTTCAACATAATTAAAAAGTACCTATGAATTCGCTTTGTCTGTCTGTCCGTGCTCTAACTCTCGTAAATATACTCAGATTGCCATGAAAGTTTTATATGTTATTGAAGTTTACGATTGAATGTTCAGTATTGAAAATGAAATGTGTAGTATTTATATCTCGCTTACAGGTACATTCAAAAGAATTCTGTTACATTATGGTCTATCGGGAAAAAACATTTGCGGTGTATTTAATTAGCGATGATAACTAAAGTAGCAAAAAGTAGCGAAGTGGTGACTACTTTTGAAAAGTAGTTTGTAGTCGCTACTTTTTAAAACAAGTAGTTGTAGTTAACTACATTTTTCATAAAGTAGTTGTAGTTGTAGTTCGCTACAAACAAAAAGTAGTTTTTCCGATCCCTGGTTGTGAATATTAGGGATAGAAATTATGACATGAAGTGACTTTGTCTGTTCTTTTTCTATACCATAATTAATTTCACATATCATTATAGTAACCAGAGTTAAAATTGGAAACTCTTTGCAAACACGAGTATTTGCATAAAATTTTTCTGTAAAAATTTGCTAAATACATACAGATACATATCAAAACATGAATAAATGTATTTTCTAAACTTATTGATTGGTCATTTATAATGAATTAAAGATCACATATTAAAAAAAGTAAAAAAAAATCATTGATATGAAATTTATTTACCTCTATCTTCTTGTAAACTGATTTAAAATTAGCAAGATGCTTAATAAATTAGCAAAATATTTAATAAAATCTATAGACCTTTTCAAACAAAATGTCTATCAATTATCTTACAGAAAGTATTGGATGCATGATTATCGAGAAAATACTTGCAGAGTCTGTGTCAATAAATGAAAAGATAAATAAATAAAAGGGTTATTCAGTTTATTTTATGTATCTACAAAAACAACTTTTCAAAAGTAAAAAAAGGCCAAGCGTAAAAAAAAAAAGTTGTGGCTAAAAAATGGTGTAATATCAAATTTCCAAGCTATTATATTGCTTATTTAACTTTTTTCCATTAAATAAGTTATCATATATATAAGTCGAGTGCCTACGTATATGTTAATAGAAATCGTTTTCTCCTGTACTAAATACATCCTAATGAGTTTCTGAAAATTCAATTTTTTTCAAATTATGCATGATGGGCTTGGCGGCCATCTTTCCATATTTCTAAGCACCCAAATTTCTAAAGTAAAAGCGTAATATGTTTGCAATGTAATATGTTTATAAAAATTTCGAACTTCAGATTCTAACTACGGACAGATAAATTAGATAAGACTGATATTTTGATAAATTGATTTTTACTAGTTTGAAATTAATAATTGCTCTAAAAAATAAATCATAAGATGAATCTTTAAGATAAGTCATCATTATCTTAAGACACAATTTTCAGAGCATACAAGTCTATAAATGAAACTCTTAAATATTTGCTTAAATAACAATTTTGAACTTCGGATTTTAACTACGGATTTGGGTGGTTAGAATTTTGTGAATAATATGCAAAGATGGCCGCCAAGCCCATCATGCATAATTTGGAAAAAATTGAATTTTCAGAAACTCATTAGGATGTATTTAGTACAGGAGAAAACGATTTCTATTAACATATACGGGCACTCGACTTATATATATGATAACTTATTTAATGGAAAAAAGTTAAATAAGCAATATATAGCTTGGAAATTTGATATCACACCATTTTTTAGCCTTAACTTTTTTTTTTTTTACGCTTGGCCTTTTTTTACTTTTGAAAAGTTGTTTTTGTAGATATCATTTCTTTTATTTTAAATATATTGAACATAATTTAAATAATCTAAACATGAGAAATAATTTAAAAATACATTTTACTTTCAGTCATTGTTTAAAGGGTTAACTAGAAATACCAGTAGATTTTTCAATTAAATTAATTACACTCTTAAAAACAACATACTAAATGTGGCTTGTAATAATACTTGTTATCCTCCGTTAAAAAATATCACTGACTAATCCATTAAATGAATAAAAATGGAATATGTACATAGCGTGTCAGCGCTACATTTGAAATCAAACGTGATATCACGCTCTTTTGTTATTAGCACTAGCTGGATTCGCCCGCTAGCGGGCCCCTAATTTACACCGGGGCCTCAATCCTTTTAAAACCTCGAATAAGATAAACCACGAACCTCCAACCTGGTTCCACGCTGCCTTCGGCACCGGATAATCCCTTAATTTGCACATCGAATTGTATAAACCTGTAAACAAACGAACTTCCGACACGGGTCCCCGCTGCCTTCGGCACCGTATAGCAGTCGTGCTGCGCACGCTCAAGTTCTATCTTCCACCACCAGGTAGCGCAATCTGTTCTATACGAACCTCGGGCACTGAAATCGTTAAGGCTATAGATGTCGAATCGAATGAGCTATACCCCGTCGTGATCTAGCCCATAGAACCAGAGATAAGAAAGTGCACCCTGGTGGTGAAAAAACGAACTAAAATCGGAAAACTCTATAGATGTCGAGTCGAATGAGCCATACCCCGTCGTGATCCGACCCATAGAAACAGAGATAGGAAAGTTCCCACTGGTGGTGAAAGCTAATCGCGTTTGGGGGGCAAAGTGGGGGGATGAACACCGGAGATGCATAATAAGATTAGGCGGTCACAGACTTTTCCAACGATGTATCACATGAGGGATATGTGCAAAATTTAGAAAATACCCCCCCCCCCCCCCACCTGCATAATTTGATTAAGCGTTCACAGACCTTTCCAACGATATATCACATGAGAGGTGTCGGCAAAATTTAGAAAAGTGCCCCCTTTGGGGGGGTGAAAGCGGGAGGATGGACCCCGAAGATACATAATATGAATAAGCGGCCACAGGCCTTTCGAACAATATATCACATGAGTAGTGTCGGGGGGGGGTCGCAAAATGTGGGGGTTTCACCTGTGGTGCATAACATGAATAAGTGGTCACAGCCCTTTGTAACGATATGTGACATGATTGATATCGTTAAAATTTAGAAAAGTGTCCCCCCCCCCCCCTTGTGTAGGCAAAACGCGCTCCGCCCCTCCATATAATTTTTGGCGCAGCTTTATTTTTAAAATTTATGTCATGTGTTATAAAATATCGTAAAGTTTCAAACAGATAGCCTTATTATACTTCCTAATTTTGTTCACGCTCCTCCCCATCCTCTCCCCGAACTGTGACGCGCCATTATTTTTTATAATTTTTTTATCATGTGTTATAAACCATCTTAAAGTTTAAAACAAATCGCATTGGAATTTAATATATTTGCTGAAATTACTATTATATGTAGAATAATATAGAAATAAACCCTCCTTTAGATTTTCATTGAGATATATGAACAATTTTTAGAATTTATGAAAGCTGATTTTTATTTATTTATTTATTTATCTATTTATTTATTTTTTGTTTATTTATTTATTTTTTTTGCATTGCCTTGTGCATGTTTGGAATTTCTTAGCAATTTCTTAGATTTACATTATTTTATTCAATTAAACATTGTACTGTTACAATAAATTTAAATGGAAATTTCACTTCTAAAACAAAAATAATTTAACAACTGGATTTCATTAATTTATAGAAAAATGACGTGAAAGGTATTCCTGCGAACGAAATGCCTGTGCTTTACCGTTTTTTTTTTTTTTTTAGAAATAAATGAATCACCTTTAATTCATTTCAAAAATTTTGTTTACGTTTGGAAAGAAATTTTAAATGCCGATAACTCTTAATGTATACATTTTAGAAGGTACATCTTCCCTCAAAAACTAATTTATTTTTAAAGATCTTTCAAAAACGTATATTATATATTTAAAATATTTTTTAAAGCATAAACACTACGTCTGATTACTTTATTTTACAATATTTTAAGAACACGCATTTTATCAGACAATTAAATGCACTAAACAAACACGAGTGAAAAATTGACATGGGCCAGGACTCGAACCTGGGACCTTACGCATACCATGCCGACGCTCTGCGACTGAGCCACGCAGATCGATACGCTTGACGAGAATTTCTCATACTTATTCATGTTGGAAACAGTCATCTGCC
The DNA here is from genome assembly GCA_963931845.1 of Maratus michaelseni. NCBI lineage: Eukaryota > Metazoa > Arthropoda > Arachnida > Araneae > Salticidae > Maratus > Maratus michaelseni. Next base: position 35,812,750 of record OZ007589.1, on the reverse strand, counting down.
ACAGTTTGCAGTCATATTTAATTGTTTGATAAAATGTGTGTTCTTATAATTATGAAGTTTTATTTAAAAAAAAAAATATCTTCAGAAGAAAATGGCTGACTTGCAGATGAAATTTGATGTTGTTATAACTTGTAACTGATTTGTGCTATTATAATACAGACTAGCCGCCACTGGTGACCAGTTTGGACTCCCTTAAATGTATGTTAAGCACTGTAACACGTTACTTTTATTCATAATTTATTTTTTTTCCGTAATCCTTCGCCAAACCGGAAGATTCTAATAGACAAATCAAAAACTTTTTCGATCATGGTAGCATTTCGCATATTTTTTGTTGTTATGTATTTCATCTTTCTTGACAAAAACCGCTTAACCAACTTAAGCATTTATGCTTCATATCCGTTTGCTTATCAGTTGCAATATGCTTGCTAATGAGGAGATTCTTAAACATATTAAGTAGTTTTCCGTAATTGGATCCATTGCCAAATGGCGTATTTTAGTTAATACGATTTGGTGCAATGAAGTCTATTTTGTGAAAGTCTTTAATGATATCCACCATTTACACTGAACCATATTGTTGCCAATATTTTTTTGTTTGTTTGTTTGTTTCTCGCTAACTTTGGCTGTAGACTTGATTACGGGAGAATCAAGAAGAAAATCTATCATTATTTTCATTTAAGACGTCTTGAATAATGTGACATATTCGGAGTGCATATTATAACACGTAATTTTCGAGTATGGTTTGGTGAAACATTGAACTTTTGGAAGCCAGTTTTGATAATCACGTAAATATGTCACACCAACATTACCGCCTATAATTCTAATTACAGCAACCCGTTTTTTCTCTCTATATTGCAACTCTATAGTTAATATAGTGCCCCGGTGCGTATACGACAGCTGTTCCATCAGAACATTTGATTTCAAAATAAAAGTATCATTTCTAATTTGCACACACAAAAAATAAAAGCTGGTATTGGCGATTTAAAAATTCTATTGGCGAGATTTGCGCCCAAATAACACAAAAGTACTTAATGATGTTATGTATTTTGTAAATGTATATTAAATTACTGTTTTGAAAGCGATTGGTCATTAATAATGGTAAATATGATTGGTGATTAACAATCATTTTCGGTGGTCTCTCTTCCTTTCACGTATAATACATAAATACCAAATTAACTGACAATTTGTTTCGAAATTTGATTCATTAAATATCATTACATGAGTTGTATTTGTTTACATTCAGCTTACATCAAGAAAAGATAAAGAATGAAGTTGAGTTGTATAGCACATAATTATGGTAAACTTTGATTGTGTCACTGGTATGAATTATTTTTTTGACACCAGGCAGCGCTCCAAAAAATCTTTCATGGAAAACTAACTTTACGAACGATTATCTCCATGGTTTAATGGTTTAATATTTTAAACCTTCAGGACGAATGAATCTTTTTTTTTTTGTTTACTTTCATGAATAGAGAATTTGAACTGCGAAGCTAATTTCAACTGAAGTTATTGGAGAATATATACATAATTGAACGTAAGTCATCTCTCAAATATTAATTTATTTTGAACGATCTTTCTAAAAATGTCACATTTATGAAGTTTTATTCGAAAAAATAATTTTTACTAAAAATGGCCGCCTGGCATATGAAAAAGTGAAACGGACATTCCGGAACTGTTGATGACAGTCACATGACTTACGGTTTTATTATAGAGATGGTACATGGTCGTTGGCATGTTTTATCTCTGTTTTGGCATAATTTTTTAATCGCCAAGTTGATTAACAGTTTGTTGCTAATTAAGGATAGAAAATAATATTTTTTTACACTGAATTTTATAAAAGCACATAGATTACGTAATTACTTGTCCAAAAATGCAATCCTTTTTTTATTCTGCCGAACATTAAGGTCTGTAGGTTGTTTGAAAAAAAAAAGTTTGACGAAGAAAAAAGTGATCATTTTAAGTAACTCGACGTTTTTTTAAAAAATCTATATCTCTGTTTATAAATCACTTATGAAAATGAGTTTGGTCTTAAATTGAAGAAATTCTTCATTAGATTCTTCTAGTTTTCGTTTTTTTTTCTGCGATGCTTGGTTTATTTGATATCTGATATTTTAATCTGGCATGTTTTGTCGATTTAACATTGCGAAGTTGATTTCTGTAATTAAGCAGTAGCGGTCTAGTTCAGTTCTTGGCGTTGTTTGTGTGGCGTTTTTTTTTAAAGCTTGGCTTGGCAGAGCGACCGCCCTGCTTGATTAGCAACAATCTAAAAAATGTAAATTTTAGATATGATAAATAAATTTACATTAATTTCAAATTATTTTATGAATTATAAATTAAAAAATGATGTTTTTGTTTAAATTGATGCCATACTGGATTTTCAAGATATATTTCTCCATTAAATTTCGTTAGCATTATAAGCATCAAATTGCCAGCATTATCAATTTTTAATCACTTAAGTGATTCATTTCTACTCTAGCTGTTGGGTTTTATTCATGGTGATTCATTCTTTGGCCGACACAAAAGCCATTCATAAAACAAAAGGCAAAAATTAACTGTGCATGAAAATGCCCAGAAATTACCGATGCCTGCTTGTCTCTTCCAGATAAAGAAGAGAATTTTTTTTTCTCTATCATTACAACCTTTTTTTTCTTAAAATGGTTGTTTTTGTTTATTTATCTTGTAAAATATAAAGCTTGAATTTTTTTAGAATTTGTATCAAGCATTTTTATAAGATATATGTGTAATTAATTACTCATGATATTCCTTTTATCTAGGCCGCTTGAAGCTGTTATTCCCAGAGAACCTCCTATTGTACAAGAAATCACATCTGTGATTAGAGAATGGGGTGCTATATGGAAACAGCTTTATGTTGTAAGTACTTTCAATACAAATAATATTAACACACTTCTCCTAAATCTTTTGTTTCACTGACACACTTCAGTTCAGATCACCCAGACATTATAGATGGCACAGCATGGATGTATATGGAACATACTGTCCCCCATTGACATGTTTAATAATATTCAGTCACTGTTTTTACTAAATGCTCTTAGTTATATAATAATATAATTATAATATTAAACCTTAGATATATATACAAAAAAAAAGCACATGAAGATAACACTCAGCACAAAAGATAATACAAAAAAAGGTCACTATATACTTTGAGATTCAATTTAATCATTTAAAAAAAATCACTGCTATACATTATACCTTATTACATTTTTTTTTTTTTAATTATTATGAACTTTCTCTATACAGGCATGGGCAAAACGCATAATATGCTAATGCACTTTTTAAAGGTTCCACCTTGATATTTTTAGCTTCTAATATGAGTATTGGATGGCATGGATAGTCACTGTCATCAAGAACAGTAGGGCCTCTCTACCCCAAGTTACAATTCAACAGTCTCTCAGGATCCATATTTTGTGATAGATGTCAACAGGAGTTCTAAGCAGATATGACCCCACTGCTCAGTTCTTGAATTTTAGCCACTCTATTTTATACAATTTTTTTTTTAATCCATGGGCTCTTTTTGTATCCACGATAGTACAATCCTGGAGTGTGACAACAGATATACTCTAGTCACTATAACTTTCATGGCAGATAACACTCCTTCCACAAGCTTCGATAACAAGACGGGAAACACAACTTGATTCTTGGTATCAGTAAACACTTTACAGGTGAATGTGTGACTTAGTGATTAATTTGATCATAACATTTCTTAGCGTATCAAGATTTGCAATAGACTTAACATCGTTCTGAAACATCTATAAAGCCATGAATCTTTACAATTGTCGATTGTTCAATTACAATGTGTCTCTCGATTTTGATCTTATTTACACTTTTAAGTGACATAAGAAATTGATGCCACTCTCAAAATTCTAATTGGAGGAGCTCATCATTTCAATCAATATTCTCCACAGTCACATTATCAGTATTTTGGTTTTTGCTATTACAGGGTCAAAGAGTTCCAGTGGATCAAAAATTCTGGCTATTGGTGATAATGTTTGTCTCTTTGTATAGGAATCGCTAAGTTCTGATTAACTCAAAATTTAAAACAATCCTCTTTTGGATCCCACTATACACTTAAAGTTTTTATTTTGATTTCCTTTTCAAAACTATATCCTTTCTCCAGGGGTCAGGAAAAAAATATTCATGATTCGTGCACTACTTATGCAACTCCATTTCCACCTTCTGCATAATTGCTATGAGTTGTTGCTGCAACTTTTCGGCTTCCTCTAAGGTTGATGCACTGCACAAAACATTGCCCATATAGAAATTTTTATGAAGTACAGGGGCTGCTTTCAAAAAATTTCACTCTTCATCAATCAATAGTTGTTTTGGTGTTTTCATTGTTAGGTAGGACACACTGTTTTACAATTTGTAATTCAAATGTTTTAAAAAATAGCTCCCCTCAAAACAATCGCTCCATAAAATCCTCTGCAACGAGTACTGACTAGGATCAGTTTTAATCATTCTATATATCATTTTCACATCAGCAGTTTGGGCATAAACTACAGGGTTGGCGGCTTTTAGCCAAGCAAAAAAAAGCCGTCCGGCTTTTTTTGGTTTTAACCACTTAAAAAAAGCCGGCTTTAATTGAAAAAGGCCGGCTTTTATTAAAAAAAGTGGTTTACAGCTAATTCACATTAAATTTGCATTAATTTATTTTTAATGCAATAAAAAATATTTCCTTCTAAAAAATTTATATACTCGTTGAAAAGAATATGTTAAATTAGACTGCAAGAGGTGATGTTTTGAAATTCTGTATTACATAGCTCGACATATACTATACATTTTAAAGATTATATTTAATTAAACAATAACAAAACATCACCATCAAAAATGAAAAATTCTTACATATACTGCTTTTTACTTTTAAAATTGGTGTGGATTAAAACTTAATAATTTATATATTTAATAAATGAAATTAGCATATATAATACTTGAGAGCATCCATATTTAGTTAGTAATCAGTATTCTAATGTCTTATAAAAATATATTTTAATAAGTTTTTTTCTACTAAGCAATTACAAAACTCATGCCAGATAAGTCCATATGATGAGATTAAATTATGGAATGATCAACGTTGAAAGAGGAATTAGGAAGAATATATAATATTTGAGGAGATTTTAGTAGATGTAAATGTATAAAAAAAGAGAGAACAGTTAAAAAAAAAAAAAATAAAATAAAACTTGTTGAAATGAAAAGCAAATGTTAGTAATATTACTGTTTTTAACAGTGGAAAATGGTATTTTATTAAATTTCTGTATATGTATGATTTGAAAGATATGAGAAATATTAAAACTTGTATATCAATAGCCCGAGTAACTTATGTGTGTGTGTGTGTGTATATCAATCTGCAGCAAAACAAAATTCATCTATTCCGCAACAGTGTCTACTACCACAAGAAATAATAGTAAACCATTAAATAAGCAAAATTTTCAATTACAAAGAAAATACAGTAAGAAGATTACAGTAATCCAGAGACAAAGTAAAGTTTAGCTTTTTTTTTAAGTACAGTATTTTTTAAGCTATTAGATTAATCTTAAAAAATCTGCAGTGCCCACTGTCATGTTGCATTATTTCTACTAGTGGGTTAATAGCCTTTAAAACTTGTTGATTTAATAAAATATGTAATTAAACAACTGTTGTCCTATTTAATTATTTAAAGAAGTAAAACTGTAAAAAAAGTGTAAATTAAATTAATAATAATAAAAAAAAGCTATTATTTAAAAAATATAGCAATAGTTAAGCAATGAGTATGCCTTGTTAAAATTTAGGTAACATATTTACAATTCTGACTCAAATCACCAGTCTGCTATGTGTTATTCCAATATTAATGTCTTCATTATTGAGAAATTAAGTTATTTATTAAATTCTAACTCAATAAAATTTTATAAATAAATTGGTTCAACGTATAAAAGCCAATTTTGACCAAAAAGTCCAATTTCGGCCAAAAAAAAAAGCCGGTTAAAACCAATAAAAGCCGCTGGCCTGGCTTTTATTAATTTTAGCCGGCTTTTTTGCAACCCTGTGATAAACATCTTCTCAAAAGCTTATCATGATTGTAAATAAGTCATTCTCTATAACTCTGCCATTATACTGTCAAATGCTAAGCAATGTGCCATTTGTTGTCATGGCAAAATAATTAAAAACTACTCTCAGTCTTGTAGTCGATTTTTCTGGTTTGTAGATTCCGTGATATGGAGCATAATACACGACATCTGGTTCTTTAGTTTCTTTCACTTCTCATATTTGTCCTAATCTTTGGTATTCATTCACAGAATCTTTATACAAATTAAAATACTGCTCAGCCCTTGATAAATCATCCACAGCAATCTAAGTTTATTTAGAGCAATATCCCTAGATTGACACAAACTCAAAGGATTTTTCTTTAACAGTATTTTCACCATGCAAAATGTTCCTCACATATAGCATATTTTTTTACTTTTTGTTAATTCTACATTGACATTTTCTAGTTCCAAAACTTTTTTAATGTTTTGTTTAAATCCGAATTAACCCACAATGACCTTTTAACTATCATTTTCCTGTTTTACACAATTGCTAGCCATATACCCAAACACAGTGTTATGTAAAGATAATTTCGATCTCTGAGAATATATTTGTCCCAGTCTTAATAACCCATAAAATATTTCTGTATCTAACAACATTTCAATTTTGTCAGGAATATGTAGACATCTAATTTCATGCCATCCAGAAAATTTATCTTTAATGAAAATGTGAACCATACTTATAAAACAATTTTTGTTTAGTTTTTATGAAATTAGAGGCGACAGTCTGGGATGGGGGGAAAGAAAGATTTACTTAACTTTGCAGATTTTTCGCTCCTGCAGTCAATTCAATCACATGACTTATATTTCTATTTTGATTATTTTCTTCTCTTCAGAAATAAATCATTCTATTATGATGCCTGCTGCAAAAGCGATTTCTAGATGCATATTTTTGTACACAACAATTGTAATTTAAATATTTAAAACATGCTTTATTTAATTTTACAATTTCAACTGTATATTTGGCTGAAAGGTTTTTGGATTGTGAACAAGAATATCAGGCATGATATTCATTAGACTTACACAGAATACATTTAACATTGTTTATTTTGGTTAAAAACACACTTGAAACTCCCTTTTAGATATTGTAAATTTGGGAATTTGTTTCCTGTTTCTAGCTTTATTTTAATTTCCAGTATTTCTCATATATGCATTTGATTCACTTCCAGTTTTATTTTTAGCCAATCTGAAAATATCACATTCTTACCTTAATTGCTGGGGTTTAAAATATGATTCTTCTTTTTTGATTGCCATATGATTCATTAACTTGTGATCTAATGAATTAAAAATTTTGTTTGATACAATTAATTCACATAATGATTTAAAATCATTTACCTCACGCAACTGATAATAATATTTGAATGTAGCATTCAGCCTAGATGTGAACTGTACATAATTCTATGGTAATTTTTGCACTCCCTGAAAATTATTTTAAACACTCTTGTGGTGTAGTTTGAATTTCCTTTAAGACTATGGTTTTCAATTTATCATAACTTCTCAAATCTTCCTCAGACACATCATATATTCTAATACGAGCAAATCTTGTGTGTGGTTATATATATATATATGCAAATTTTATCTTAAAATCGGCTCTAACGATTGTGACGAAATTTTGTATCCTACCGTTTTGGGGCACCAGAAAACCATTGGGCTAGGTCACATGTTCGAGAAAATTCGATTAGTGGGTCATTTTGGGTCATGGTCTAGCTAATTGTATCTAAAAAACGGCTCAAACGATTTTGACGAAATTTTGTATCCGACCATTTTCGGGCACGAGAAGACTGTTGGGCTGGGTCACATGTTCGAGAACTTTCGATTAGTGGGTCATTTTTGGGTCAAATTAATTTTATCTGAAAACCGGCTCTAACGATTTTGATTAAATTTTGTGTCCTTTGTGTTTCGAGCACGATAAAATCATTGGGCTAGGTCATATGTCCGAGAAAATTCAATTAGTGGGTCATTTCTGGGTCATTGTGGGTCAAGATGTAAAAAGCGGCTCAATTTACACTAAATTTTGCATCCAATGGTTTTCGGGCACGAGAAGACTGTTGGGCTAGGTCACATGTTCGAGAAAATTCAATTAGTGGGTCATTTTGGGTCATGGTCAAGCTAATTGTATCTAAAAAACGGTTCAAACGATTTTGACGAAATTTTGTATCCGACTATTTTCGGGCACGAGAAGACTATTGGGCTGGGTCACATGTTCAAGAACTTTCGATTAGTGGGTCATTTTTGGGTCAACGCGGTCAAATGAATTTTATCTAAAAAATGGCTCTAACGATTTTGATTAAATTTTGTATCCTACGAGTTTCGGGCACGCGAAAATCATTGGGCTAGGTCACATGTTCGAAAAAATTCAATTAGTGGGTCATTTCTGGGTTATTGTGGGTCAAGATGTAAAAAGCGGCTCAATTTACACTAAATTTTGCATCCAATGGTTTTCGAGCACGGGAAGACTGTTGGGCTAGGTCACATGTTCGAGAAAATTCAATTAGTGGGTCATTTTGGTCATGGGTCATTATAGGTCAAGCTATTTTATCTTAAAAACGGTTCAGAGGATTTGAAATAAATTTAGCTCCCTACAGGTTTAGGGAACAAGAAGACTATTAGGCTAGGTCACATGTTCGAGAAATTTCGATTAGTGGGTCATTTTGGTCATGGATCATTATGGGTCAAGCTATTTTATCTTAAAAACGGCTCAGACTATTTACACTAAATTTTACATCGTATGGTTTTCGGGCACAAGAAGACTGTTGGGCTAAGTCACATGTTCGAGAAAATTCAATTAGTGGGTCATTTTGGTCATGGGTCATGATATTTGAACTCAAATTTAATTTTGACCGAGCATAGCTCGGTCTTCCCTGCTCGTAAATCATTAAACTACTTGATTTCTTACTGACAATGTTTAAAAGAATTTCAGCCTTGAACTTGTCGGGTACATTTTTTGTTCTGAATGCTTTGTCAAGTGATAGGAAGAAAATATTAAAATACCTAGCTCTCGATGGTGACATAATCATTAATGTTTTAATACTTTTAATAAAGCTTTCTAGGTTATTGTTCACAGATTCCATTTCAGCTTTTACTGTTGAGAGTGATGTGCTTTGACTTGACTCAATACAAACTTTAACTAATTCTAACTCTTCCTCTAATTGCGCTAATTTTATTTTTTCAAACTTAGAATTTTTGGGATGGTTCATTACAAATATTCGCTAACTCTAACATTTTTTCTAATTGTCCTAGTTTAATTTTTTCTCATTCTAATTTTATTTTCCCTCCTTCTTTTTGTGATTTATTTTCCTCAACTACATAATCGACTATGCTTTTCCCTAATTCTTTATTTGCATAATGCTCACTTTTCTCTATAATACTCTTTAATTCAATAACTTTGATGCCCTCTTGTACAGTTAATCCCAACTCTTCACCCACGAGCTTAAGCTGTTAAAAAATGTCTCCACTACTGCTCTAGTTATGTGCAGCTGCAGATTGCCTGTTTGTATCACTAGTTTTTCCCATCATAATTTTATTGCCATTTCTGATTCCAAGGGTCGATCCAGGCAAAATTTGGGACCTATTGAGGACCCCTTCACAAAAATCTATTCAATAAAACAGGCCCCTTCACAAAAATCAATTTAATAAAATGGGACCTTTCACAAAAATCAATTTGATAAAATTGGTTCCTTCACAAAATTCTTTTTTTAACAAAACAGGCCCCTTCACAAAATTCTTTTTCTAACAAAACAGGCCTCTTCACAAAATTTTATTCCATAAAAACTTACTATTTTTAAATATTTATTTTGTGACATTCTAAAATGGGTAATTTGTAAACAAACAAGTTTACCAGAGAGAAAAAGGATTTAAAAAAGTTTTTATTAATAAATGCTTGGTTCGAATTTGAGTAACTGGATTTCAATTTTTGTTATAAATGTTATTTTTTACAAAAATATAATAAATATCACAAAAAGGGCCTCAAGAAAAAAACCCTACATCGAACCCTGGATTCAAATTTGTGAACTGATCCTCCACTGTAGTTGATAATCGTGAGATCATTTAATACATTATTTTTACCTGGAACTGAATGGGTAAAATTGCTTCTAAGCAATTAACTGGCTGATTAAGATTACAAATATCAACTCCATCAGTTTAATAATATTTCAGAAGATACAGATTCAAGGTTTGTAGAAAGTCTTGAATCTTTCAAAAATCTACCGGCCACAAATTAAAAAGGAAAATCACATTTCAAAAAAATAGTTTTTATAATTTACAATGCCCTTTTTTTTTTCATTTTTCTGAGCAATTGTTCTAAAAAATAATGATTAAAAAGAAATACTCTTTCCAAAGTGTACCGTAAAGTTATTCCCATATTATTTTAAACTTGACTGTGAGCAAATAAAAAGTAATCCGAAAGTAAAATTTTTTCCCAGTATAGTCTTATTATAACTTGCAATTTTAGAATAATTATAATAATAAACTAGTCGTTGGGGGCCACCATAATACTTACCCATCATGGATATGCATAATGTAAAATATTAAAATAAAAATGTGTAAACTACTTATAAAATGCATTGCAATTCAAATAAAATCGTGGCTTGATGACGTCATAAACTTTAAAGGCTCGGTTACTGAATTGCTTGAAAGAGGTTTTTCCTTATAACTCCAAAAATAATAATCCTATTAACTAGCGGTTTATTGCATCTGATTAAGCGTCAAATTTCCAATTAAAATATATCTTTAAAGTGAAATTTGGATGAAATACAGGGTCATGAAAAATTGAAGAGTGTGGAAAATAGGATTCCAAATATCTCGGCAACTAATTATCCGATCGACTTCATGCTTTATGTAAAATTTATGTTTTTTTATTGTCTTTTATATTCATTTCTTAAACTAAACAATTTCGAAAATTTTTATATACCTTTTATCAGAACGAATATTTCGAGAGTCCGAAAAAAATAGTTCCGGTTAATCGAGGTTATTGAAATGAAATAGGCTTCTTCCCATTATTACATACTAAGTATATACCAAATTGCAAGTCTCTATCTCAATTTTTTCGGGAGATAGAGCGTTTACAGACACACAGACGGACGGCAAAAAAAAAATTTCTAAAAATATGTTTTTCGGAATCTCCAGTGTCTGAAACGTGTAAATCCATCAAAATTTTTTTTTCGATTTTTAAAACGATTACAAGACTTACCCTATACTACGTATGATGGGTAAGTAAAATAGAGTATTTCTACTGGAAAAGAAAATTTTACCTTGATATTAAAAGTAAGTAAAGTGCATAAATGACCTTTTATGGTAACAAAATATTAATATTTTAAAAGAGGATCTTTTTTCAAATTTTTTGAAAACTGTGTTAGTATTTTATTGCAAATTATTCATGAATAATAATAATTCATGAATAAGTGTATCCCTTCTTGTGAACAATACTGTATTTTGTAGCAAAGTTCAGTTAAAAAATACATTTTTGCATATATGTATTTAACAAATAAATTGTATCAGCTTTATACCTGTTTTGGTAATTTGTATTTTGCATAAATCTTTTGCTTTTGTGAAATTTTAAAAACTTTGATTGAAGTGTTGATATATAAACTTATAATCTCAATTAATATTATTAAAAGCAGCGGAATATGTGAAAACAAGTACAATCATATATTCTAATATGAGCAAATCTTGTGTGTGTGTGTGTGTGTGGTTATATATGCAAATTTTATTTTAAAAATGGCTCTAACGATTTTGACGAAATTTTGTATTCTACCATTTTGGGACATCAGAAAACCATTGGGCTACATCACATGTTCGAGAAAATTCGATTAGTGGGTCATCATGGGTCAGAGTCAAGCTAATTGTATCTAAAAAAACAGTTCAAACAATTTTGGCTAAATTTTGTATCCTACCATTTTCGGGCATGAGAAGACTATTGGGCTGGGTCACATGTTTGAGAACTTTCAATTAGTGGGTCATTTTTGGGTCAACGTAGGTCAAGTTAATTTTATCTAAAAAACGGCTCTAACAATTTTGATTAAATTTTGCATTCTATGAGTTTCGGACACGAGAAAATCATTGGGCTATGTCATATGCCTGAGAAAATTCGATTAGTGGGTCATTTTTGGGTCACTGTGGGTCAAGCTAATTTTATCTAAAAAACGGTTCAGACTATTTCGGCTAAATTTTGCATCCTATGGTTTTCGGGCACGAGAAGACTATTGGACTAGGTAACATGTTCGAGAAAATTCAATTAGTAGGTCATTTTGGTCATGGGTCATTACGGGTCAAGCTATTTTTATCTTAAAAATGTATCAGAGGATTTAAACTAAATTTAGTATCCTACAGTTTTCTGGAACGAGAAGACTATTGGGCTTGGTCACATGTTCAAGAAATTTTGATTAGTGGGTCATTTTGGTCATGGGTCATTATGGGTCAAGCTATTTTTATCTTAAAAATGGCTCAGACGATTTGAACTAAATTTTATATCTTACGGTTTTGGGGCACGAGAAAATCATTGGGCTAGGTCCCATGCTTGAGAAAATCTGATTAGTGGGTCATTTTTGGGTCACTGTGGGTCAAGCTAATTTCATCTAAAAACTGCTCAGACTATTTAGACTAAGTTTTGCATCCTATGGCTTTTGGGCATGAGAAGACTGTTAGGCTAGGTCACATGTTCGAGAAAAGTTGATTAGTGGATCATTTTGGTTATGGGTCAAGTTATTTTTTTCTTAAAAACAGCTCAGACAATTTGAACTAAATTTAGTATCCTACAGTTTTCTGGAACGAGAAGACTATTGGGCTAGGTCACATGTTCGAGAAATTTTAATTAGTGGATCATTTTGGTCATGGGTTATGATATTTGAACTCAAAGCAAGTTTTGACCGAGCATAGCTCGGTCTTCCCTGCTCGTTATTGCATGTCTTTCTTTTTTTTCAATCTTGTAAGAAATTTATTAAATTCTTCATGCCTTTATATATTTACTAGCAAGCTACGCCTGCTACGCTGGTCAATTTCTTATAACGAACTTTTAATCCAACAAAATATTGACATTTCATAATTCACTTTTATATTTTAACAGAATAATAAGGCTACTATAATTTGTGACTCGTGCTATAGCCAATATACACGCCAGGACACGTCGCCCTTATCATTATCTTTTTACACATGAAGGTTTTGCTATGGTACTCCATTCTGTAATTTAATAATTTTTCAAATTCAATATTTGAAAAATGGCATAATCATTAGATTTTAAATTTATATCAAGAAAAATACAATTTTTTACCTTTCAAACGCAGTTTGCCTAACAATTTTCTGACAAATACTTTTCGATCTACTATTTTTGTTCAGTAACTTCAAATGTTTCATTTTCCGAGATTAATCTGTGGTAACAATTAGCGAAAAACCCAGTCTTCAGAAGCGCATAGTTTTTTATTAAAGAGGCTGTTGGAGCAGGGATTGTCATCACCAATTTGCCACCACTTTTAAAATCGGTTCGGTAGTTCTAGAGATTCCATAGAAATTGTAATTTAGAATGTTTTTAGAACGCTTTTCGCTCATTTCACCCATTTAACTTTCGAATTTTTTTTTATTTTGTTTTTAGAGAGCATTTACATCTTATAAGTAACTACAATGCCAAATTTCAAATTTCTAGCTCCTTCAGTATAAAAAAAATCGCATTTTTAGAACATTTTTCGCTCCTGCACCCCCTTGGGGATAGTGGCACCCACAAAAAAAATATCCTATGTTGAAGCAGGGGTTGTCACCATCAATTTGCTACCATCATTTTTGAAATCGGTTCGGTAGTTCCAGAGATTCCATAGAAATTCTAATTTAGAATGTTTTTAGAACACTTTTAGCTCATTTCACCCTTTTAAATTTCGAATTTTTTTAAAAATTTGTTCTTAGAGAGCATTTACATCTTATAAGTATCTACCATGCCAAATTTCTTGTTTCTAACACCTTCAGTATAAAAAAATCGAAATTTTAGAATGTTTTTCGCTCCTGCACCCCCTGGGAGTACTGGCACCGTCATAAAATATAGCCTATCTTGGAGCAGGGGTTGTCACCATCAATTTGCCACCATCACTTTTGAAATCGGTTCGGTAGTTCCAGAGATTCCATAGAAATTGTAATTTAGAATGTTTTTAGAACGCTTTTCGTTCATTTCACCCTTTTAAATTTCAAATTTTTTTTATTTTGTTCTTAGAGAGCATTTACATGTTATAAGTAACTACAACGCTAAATTTCAAATTTCTATCTCCTTCAGTATAAAAAAGATTGCAATTTTAGAACGTTTTTTGCTCCTGCACCCCCCTGGGGTAGTGGCACCGACATAAAATATAGCCTATGTTGGAGCAGGGGTTGTCACCATCAATTTGCCACCATTACTTTTGAAATCGGTTCGGTAGTTCTAGAGATTACATAGAAATTGTAATTTAGAATGTTTTTAGAACGCTTTTCGCTCATTTCACCCTTTTAAATTTCGAATTTTTTTTTATTTTGTTCTTAGAGAGCATTTACATCTTATAAGTAACTACAATGCCAAATTTCAAATTTCTAGCTGCTTCAGTATAGAAAAAAAAAAAAACGAAATTTTAGATCGTTTTTCGCTCCTGCACCCCCCTGGGGTAGTGGCACCGATATAAAATATAGCCTATGTTGGAGCAGGGGTTGTCATCATCAATTTTCCACCATCACTTTTGAAATCTGTTCGGTAGTTCCAGAGATTACCCCCTACAAACAAACAAACAAACAAAAAAACAATTTTTAATCCTTTATAATATTAGTACAGATAAATATATTTTATTTTTAAGCATTTTATATATATGTAGAATGCCCTTCCCTCTTGTGATGCTCTAGCAGTTCTCATCAAATATTCTTAAGTTTTAAATTAGAAAAAAAAATATATATATATGTATACTGATTTTAGATGTTTTTGGAAAGGGAAGGAGCCTTTTGAATATTTTATTACATAAGAATGATGAAATTGTATTTTTTGCAGATTGATTAATGAACTTCCACAGTAACTGATATTTTTTTCATTTCTTTGTACTCTTTTAGATTCGAGAACCTAAATTTGAAGCAATTAGGAATATGATGTATGAATTAATTGACTGGCGGCGTAAAATTATGTCTGGAACTTTACCTGTGGTAAAAATATTCATTCTAAATATTTTATACAATAATTTCTTATTAAATTATTATTATTATTATTATTATTATTTTTGTAAATAATAATTGTGCAAATATTTTAATAATCATATTATCTTTCATTTCAGGATGAACTGAAAGAATTGAAGCAAAAAGCAACAGCAAAGATAGATGTTGGAAATGCGTTAGTAACATTTTTTTCTATCTTAGATAAGTATTTCTTGTGTTTTGTTTCATGTACAGTAGTGGCTAAAATTGTGGAAACTTTTTTGAAAAGGTGTGTTTTTGAAGTTTGATGGTTCCTAACACCACTTTCTCTTTAAAGAATACCATAAAATTACAAATCAATGGAGAAATAATTTAATCAAGAATGTAATGCAAGAAATTTCATGAAGAAAAGTTTATTAGAACATCAGTTATAAAGAAGAAAAGTGAAACATATACAAAAATTATTTCAATGTCAGTTAATACTTAGTTGGGTAACCTTTACTCTTAATTACGGCCTTACAATATGCCTTCCTATAGAGTGAACCAAGTCTTTTAGTTCTGAAGCTATTATTATAATGTGATACCAAAATTGAATTATTGCTTCTATTATATTTTATTGCTCGGTTACTTTTATGGGACAAGCTTCTTTAGTTGGCTTCATAGATTTGCTCCATAGATGGGCTTTTCCTGGGCCATTCCAACACTAGAATATGATTATCTTGAAATAATTTTTTACTTTTTTGCACACTTTAGCAACATAAATGCTTCGTTATCTTGGAAAGGGTCACATGTGATAACACTTCAGTTGGCATTGAAGTATTTCATTTATGTATTTTTGGGCATTTGTATTCTTATTAATTATACAAATTTTGCCCATACCTTTTGATGTCATACAACTTCATATCATAACACTGATTGGATACTTCATGGTGTGTGTAATGTAACTAGGATTAAAACCTTCTCCGATTCTTCTCCTTACATATTTTATGCCATCACTACCAGACAGAAAAATTTTGGTTTCGTCAGACCAAATAACACTATCCAGTTAACATAAGTTTTAGCCCAGTTTAATTTTTTCAACCTTTTTTTTTAAATCTATGATCGTTCATAATGTAATTTTTTAACATAATAATTCTTTGCACTACCCATTTTCACAGACCTTATTTTATTTTCAAACACATAAACAAGCAGTGTACGTGTCTAAAAGTCTTAAAAAATACTTTTGAAACTACACAAAACTAGTCAATCTGTTAAAAATTGTAAAACAGTAAATATAATTTCACCTGTCGCTTTCAGGCATCTTCAGTTATTGATGTTATGTTTTCTGCTTTGTCAGTCAATCTGTTGGAAACCACTATTTTGCTTTTTCCTAATAACATATGGTGCCATCTGTTATCTATTTTTGCGTGGGTCATATCATTGCATGTTTCTGAATTTGAAGTAAATATTTCTATGGCTTCCCTCTGTAATGCATAGTTTAAATTATTATAATTGGCTAATTTTTCAACATTATTGAAGTCTTGTAATTGGATATTTGTTTTTTTAATCTGGCTATTGCAGTGGTTGATTTATTTAAATTTATTTCTCTTCTGTGTTCTTTCATTCTGTCTTTAATTTTTCTTTTTGTCATACCTATATATGAAATAGCTTTTCCTTCATTATCATTGAAATTAATCTTGTATATATCTGATGTCTGTTGATAATTAAATTTCTCTGCGTCTGATCTGATTAATTTGAAAATCGATGGATTTGGGGTGATGGGAGTATTTATTCCAAGTTTTTTTAATTCTCTTTTTATTTTTAGGGAAATGCCTTTTATAAACGGAACTGAATTTGTAAATTTTATTTCTTTTTGATCTGGTTGTATCCTATCATATCTTGACGTCACTTTTTCGATTAACTTCAAAATTTTCAAAGTTTCTTCATTAATAAATACCTTAAAAGTTCTTTTGCTTTAATTTTAGGATTTTAGGCCTAGATTTAGTTGTTAGAGATGAACAAGGAAACATATTGAATCCTGATATAACAAGTGCCATTGACTTGTATAGAGCTCATGAATCTGCCACACAAAGGATTAGGATGATGGCAAATAATGTAAGCTTGTTAAATTTACGAGGGTGATTTGAAAAGTTTGCAAAATGAAAGTGAAAATGAGAAAATTTGTTTTGAAATGTGTTTTATTTTTCTACATAATCTCCTTTAAGTTCAATGCACTTCATCCAATGATGTTCCAAAGCCATTATACCATCACGAAAGTATCCTCTTAAAGTATCCTGCGTATCTTTCTGAATTCCTGATGCCTTCCAACCTTTTTTCCACAAAAGAAGTAAAAGCAACTGTCGACGACTATTTTGGAGGACTTAAAGAATTGCACTTTCATGATGGCATAATAGCTTTGGAACATCATTGGATGAAGTGCATTGAACTTGTAAATTATGTAGAAAAATAAAACATACTTCAAGAACTAATTCTCTCCTTTTCCCTTTCATTTCGCAAACTATTGAAATCACCCTTGTATTATTACATATTTATTTATTTTGCTTTCTTATTAGTTAAATTCTAAATTTTGCTTACAAAGAAATTAATATGTTGTTTTTATTTTCCTGTTTCCTTTCTCAGACTGTGGAAGATAACAAAAGTCAAAAGTCGTCTTCAAGATACATTCACAACTTTTTTGTTACAGTAAAAAATTTTGTGTGCAGGATTGGAGAAGATGCTGATTTACTTATGACATTATACGATGCCAAAGAAGCCAAATGTATCAGGTATTATATATATTTTCTGATCTTACAGTTTTAGGTTGATTTTTTTTTAAATGGAGCTATTGCAACCACTTTGTTTTTTATATGTCTATCGATATATAATACAAAATATGCCGTCATGATAATGCCCAAAATACGGAACCAAATTGGGACAATGAATTCATCATGCAAATATCTTGGATGAGTTTGTCAAGTATATATTTCCAGTTCATTGTTAATGCATGTTAAATTTCTTCGATTTCAATAAAATATTTAGGCATTGTTTTGGACTTTGCTAGGTGAAACACATTAGAAAAGTTTGATGGCGTTCATTGAATGGTTTGGGTTCAAACCTTGTTTGAGTATCAGAAATGTATGGGCGATTTGTTTAATTTGTATTAAGTATGATCAGGGCTTTACAAATTTTTAAAAAATCTGGTAGCCAGGTATAAATTCTAGCCACCAGTAAAAAAATTTATCCCCCCCCCCCCACTTTATTGATTTTCAAAGAGCACAAAAGTGTTTTTGTATTAAGTGAGAAAAAATAATAACAAATATAGTTTAGAATTATTAGTTACATAGTTTAGAATAGTACATATTTAAAAATGATAATAAAACTAAGTTTTCTAAGGAAACTTATCAAAATTATATATCTCTGAAAAAAAAAATGGGGGGGGGTATAGAAATAAACTCTGAATTAACTGACATGTTCAGGAAATGCTGATTGCCGAATGCTTCAAATGTTGAAGTAGTTGAATACTACAAAATCTATATCTGATGAGAGGGCATCAATAAAATTGTGAGGCTGGAAAACGATTTTTTGCCTATTTAGCCTATTGAATTCAGTCAAATAATTCTGATTTTATTATTTCGAAATTTGCATTTAATGAGCTCTCTTAGTTTTGCCAAATTAAAAATAAAAGTTTTTTTTTTGTTTTTTTTTGTTTGAATATAATTTCAAGTTATTTATTAATATTTTGTAACTTTGCAGCATCTATAATGAGACATCTTACAAGAAATTTATATTTAAACATTGTGATGTTCACAATATAACTTGAGAGTTATTAAGTAATATGCATTGCTAAAAAAAAAAAGAAAAGAAAAGAAAAACATTTTCCGACACTGGGATTACATAATCGTTATCCGCAGCCGCGTGAGGTTTATTTTGATCCAACGATCTACGATGAGTTTAAGAATAACAATTTAAAAAGAAGTACCTTACCCTTCTGAAGTGCAATCAATGATTTTTTATTTCCATTTAGTGCAGATAATAATCCAAACAATGTAATTATAAAATATTCTTGAGTAACAAGACACTTGTCTCTAAGATAGAGTGATGTCCAACGTGTGTAATGCACACAGGCACTAGGTGCCAAGCATTTTAAGCGATTTTAAAAATACATATTTTTATTAAAATAAATTATTGTTGAAATTTTAATTGAGTATTATAGATTTACTTCGAATGAATTGCTTATTATTCTTTAAAATGAATGTGATAGATTAATCAGTTTTAATTCTGAGCACAAAAATATGATTTGAAACATACAAAAATGCATAAGCCTTTTTAACGCTTTCCAACTTAGTTGAAAAGTGTTTATGACTTCGGTTTGTCTGCCGTCTGTCCGTGCTCTAACTCCCGTAAATATGCTCGGATTGCCCTGCAATTTTTATATGTTATTGTCGATATCTATGGCATGTTCCCTATTTCAACTAAAGCGTGTAGCACTTATAGATTTTTTACAGGGACACTCAAAAGAATTCCGTTACATTACGGTCTATGGGGAAAAATCATTTGCGGTTTATTTTAATGATGTTACACAATTTTAAAAGCATTGTAATTAATATATATCACTAAGGCGCATTACAATAAGCTTAATATGGAATAGGGTGTGCATAGCACTTATAGTTACTTTACAGGGACAGTCAAAAGAATTCCGTTCCATTACGTCTATGGAGAAAAATCGTTTGCGGTTTAATTAAATAATGTTTCACTATTTTAAACACATTGAAATTTACATATATCACTAAGGTACATTACAAGAGGCTTACTACATAATATTGTGTGTATAGCAGTCATCGTTCATTTACAGGACACACAAAAGAATTATCTACTGTCTGTTAACAATAATTCCTGAAAGTGCGTTTTAAGTTGCTGAACGCAATTTTAAATTTAACTCACTTTTCGTCTATTACTTGGTGTGTAAAAATTCTGTATTTTATATACAGGGCAGCACAAAACTTCGCGAACACATTTCCGTTTATTGACAGAAACTCCAGAAGGAGAATTTTAAACTGTGCTACGCGTTTCCTAACTAAACTAAAATTTAGCATCCTATGTAGCATATATACAAATCTATAGATCATATACAGGGTTGAATAAAAGTATTCGGATATTTTTCCGAATATTGTATATGTTGGAAATTCCTGAAATTACATTTTTAAATATGTTATGCGTTTTCCAAATTGTTTACTTAGATGTTATCTTTCAGCTTATTAAACGGTAATGATTTTTAAAATTATTTTGGAAGCGTTGGAAAGTGTTACATAATCTATGCTTGACGCATGATTTTTCATTCTTGTTTATCATTGAATCCAATTTTTAAATGCCATATAGGTTGGATTGACAATATTTCTTATTGAAACTTTGCTTTTCTCCCCACATTTTAATTACGTGACATGCTAGCTGACTAGAGTGGAAAAGAAGTGTTTTTTGTGCATGAAATGGAAAATATCTTTTAAACTTGGCTTTTCCATTAAAAGTACAAGATAAGAGGGAGATCACTGCACTTGCTCCCCGCACGAGTAAGGGTATTGGAAAGACGAAATGTTTGTGCTCATTATTAGTTCAATTTTTGTAAAAAAAAAAAAAAAAAAAAAAAAAAAAGTCAGATTAAAAAACTTAGTTGCTAGATAAAAAAAGTTGGTCGCCAGTGGCAACCTGGCGACCACATTTGTCAAGCTCTGAGTATGATGTATGTACCTTAAAAAAGAAAGAAACAGATTTGCCAAGACTAGAAAAGAAATTTCCGACTGAACCGGAAGAACTTTTGCTAAGGGATAATTATTTTGGTTACATTATATGTTTGCTTCTATTATGCTATTACTGAAATTTATTTCTGCTTTTTCAAGTTTGGTTAATGTAGAATTTTAAAACTAGATTAAAATAATGCTTTGAATTTTCTCATAAACTGTAAAAACATGTGTATGAAGTGTTTTTGAAGCTAATTATATATTTTAAAATTATTCAATATTCTAATGCCTAGTTCCTTAAGCTTTCAAAAATATTTAATTTAAAAATATTTAAACTAGTATGCTTTTCAGAAAAAACTGTGATTAAATGGCATTGTCGTAACATGCTTACCAAATTTTCGAATTTTGCCAAAATACTTTTTTTTTGTACTTATTTTTTGGTCAGAAATAAAAATCTTCTGGTTTTCAGTTTCTTCTTATACCTTATGTATATGTATATATATTTCTTATTACTCACTGAGAGGAAAAATTCAAAATTGTTTTAAATATTAATACTAGAATAATTTTAATTAACACTCGTAAAATTTGCAGAACTATCAGTATATAAGTTATACATTCCCTTTGATCACATATCAATCATTTGCATCACAAGGTAATATACAAGGTCAGATCTCAAACTCCTCTCGCTTATGTTAAACCTATGGGAGTGGAATGCATTTTTATTTTTAAAATATATCCTTAGGAGATTAATATTTTTTACTTATTTTTCCGGTGTACTCTTGTTAAAAGGATTCCCCCCCCCTTTAAAATATTATTTAAATTTAGTACATAAAATTAACCATATATTTCAGAAATATTTTGACATCTAAAAAAAGAGATATCCTTTGAGAAAGAGTACACAGAAAAAAAAAAGTAAAAAATAGTAATTTCCATATGAGATGTTTTAAAAATAAGAATGCATTGTACCTAGGTTTGACATTAGCTATGGGAATTTGAGATCTGACTGACCACAACCCCCTTAGGGCATTATTTAAATGAATTAAGTGTTACAGTTTTATAAATTGTATGGTGTTATAAATATCTTTCTATTTTTTAACAATTCTTCTGTGTTTTAAGAACCAATCTTTCTATTTTTATTTGCAACTGTTAGCAACTATGTCTAGAGCCTGCGCTAGTCAACATAAAAATTCACAAGCTAATGTTAAACCAATGGAGTAGTTTTTTGCAACTTTTTGTTTGCATTTTAATATTTTTGAATGATTCTTTTTGCATAGGATATATGAGGTATAAGCCTAATGTTGTATCTTTCTACTTTTTTTTAAATTTTTGTTGCAGTTTTATTTTCTGAGAACACTTTTATTTTCAGAAAAAAAATTGGTTGATTGGTTCCCAAAATAAAAGTGTCTGGAATGAAACTGCAATAAAAAAAAAAAAAAAAAAGTATAAAGATACATCAAACTTTAGCCTTAGATATCCTGTACAAAGAGAATCATTTAAAAAAAATTATATGCTATTGAGAATTTTGCGAAGAACTGGTTTAACTTTTTTAGCTTGTGAATGTTGTCACATGACTTATATGTAGGCTGTTAAAAATGCTCTTTTAAAATATTCTTATGGGTATTTTGTAGTCATTGTCTTTTTTATGTTTTATAATATAATTCATCTTAAACATAAATGTGGGATTTATATATTTAAAATTTTAGTCTCTCTTTTAAAATGACAAAATTATCTGTTTTTCTTTTTAGTGAAAACTATTTATTGAAATGGAGCAAGGAAGGTTTAGCCAAAGACTTAGACCAACTCAACAACCTAAGAGTCTTATTTACTGTAAGAAAATACTATAATATTTTATTATTTAATAATTTATTTTTTTAAAAATTTTATTTTGATTTTTCAACTCTATATGTTATACTTACATTGGTATTTTATGCACTTTTTTGCCATTTGTCAGTGTCAAAAATACGGGATGATTAAAATACACAAGTTATTTTCTTTAAGTATTTATTGATATTAAATTTTTCTTTGGGAAAAAAAAAATTGCATGACTAAGGAAATGATTGATTTTAAGATAAATATAATAATTTAATAAAAAATTAATAATAACTATGAAATGTTCAGATTATGAACTATCTCACATGCATGTAACATGTCAAATGATATAGTGCAACTAGTTTTTCAAATTTTCTTAAAATATTTTCCTCGTCAGTTCTATTTCTATTTAAAGTATTTCCTAGGTTTCGGATTATGAAATACTTGTACACTTTAACTTATTTTGTTTACTTCATATTTTGTAGTTGAATAACCATTTTATTCAAGCTAAATTCACTCTTATCTTTGTTATTACTATTTTATCATCAAAGCAAATTGCTGTAAATTTGAATCCATAGTGAAACTGTTGTTTTTTGTAAGCATCATAATTTTAGATCATAATCTTACTCTGATTACAATTTCAACAGAATGTTGTAATATATCATGTGTTTGACGATGTAGCATTATTTGTTGGAAAACCACCTGCAGTCTTGTAGCATTGCAGGAAACAAAGCAGCAAATTTGCTGTTTGCAATAAATAAAGTCGAGCAAAAAACATGCCTTTAAACAGATTATGAAAATACATTTTATGCAACTGGATACATACAGGTCTTATGCAACTGAATTAATGTAGAATCAGTAATTCATCTCATCGGAAAATTGCTCCAAAGTCAATTAAAATTACATTTAATTTAGTATTCCAGCATCTACCTGCCTGTTTCAAACCATAAAGGGATTTCTTTAGAAAATGAACCGTATCTTCATTTAGAGATTTATGAATTTTTGCTGCTTTTCTGGATGTGTCCCTATCAGAATTTTCACTTATAATTAACACAGGAACTTTATCAAAATAATCAGGGGATTCTATTTAAAAAAAGTCCCCATTTAATAATTTAATTGGGGGAGGGTTGGTGCAAGAGAGTGCTAAGCCACATTTGTAAACTTCTGAGAAATATCAATTTGAAAGTTAGATCAAATACTCAAATCAAAATATATAACATAAACTTTTTTTGCCAATATCTTATTAACATTTGAGATATTGTGAATGACAATATGGCATTGCTTTAATGATATACACTTTATTTCTGGTACAAAAGTTCTAGAAACATCTGGGGCAAAAACAAAACCTGGGACATATGCTGCCACCAAAAGTGACATTAGAAAAAAATAATATGTGGGATATTATAATTTACAATAATAAGGAACAGATTACAGTGTTAGATTTATTTCATCAAAAATGTGGCTTGGCACTTTGTTGCACCATCTCCTTCAATTGTCCATTTAAATAAGTTGAACTCGCATGTAACTAAGTTGAAGTCGCATGTTCCATTATTTGTGAGACTAACAGTTTTTATTTTGGTTTCACATAAATTAACAAATTTTGAGTCATAAAAAGAGTACACCCACTATTGACGCACCATGAATTTTCCGTTTTATCTTTTGAAATTGTGAGTGTTGGAGCCGAGTCCTTTGTACTAGTGAATAATCCAACATTGTGTTGTTTCTAATTCAAAAAGTCCTTTTTATAATTATCACATTGAGCTGCATGATGGTGACGTTTGCATTTAAAACTTGTAATTTTTGAAATATCACTGTCCTTCTGTGCTGGATCAAAGTTTTTTCAGTTTCTTTTTATTATTCCATGGAGATTTCTTTCAAGAATAATTATCTATGAAGGCTCCTGAGCCTCCACATTGCCTGTCATCATGCCAGCAGGCATTGCTTTTTTCTACTATTTTAATTTGGAGTGCTTCTGGTTTCAGGAATATGTCTCATGATTCCATCACACATCGAACATTTTCAAAACTTGAGGTAAGCTGTATAATAACAGTGAGTAAATCATCATCGATTTTTGTATCCATTTTTGAGAGTCTGTCCATAATATCAAAGAATTTCCATAAGTGATGATGAATATACCCACCAGGAGAAGAATCCAGCATCTTATGCTGAATAAGAGTTTAACAGCAAAGCTGTACAGTGGTACCTTTAGATTGATAAATCTCTTCCAATTTTTTCCATATGTCGAATGAAGTTTTTCAATTCTTAATTTGTTTTAAGCTCTGGTGGAGAAATTCACAGAATTAAAGTCTGCTTTCGCTTTTTCCTCCATGTTGTTCCATTTATCGAATTCTTCTTTAGAATTTCCGCCATTGTTTATCAATTCTAGCTTGGGTTTCAAGCCTGATACATAAATGATTCTTTACTAACAGAGCTTTAATTTGGATTGTTATGTTTTAAAATTATCTTTGTTTAACATCTCTATTCTTAATGTTCCATACAATACCATTTTGAAAACAAAAAGAAATGTTCTAAGCAGGATAAAATCTATTTACTATTTAAGCAAATCTGGGAGCACGGCAGTGTGTCTGCCAAGTTCGCACAGGCCGTAAGCTACCTTTTCTCTGACCATTTCGGCTTACTTTTCATCCCCTCATAACTTCGTTTTGGGGAGAACTTAGAGTTTAACAAATATTAATATAATCAAACTGAACTAGGTTCCACGATTTCGTGTTTCTGTATTTAATATTTTTGGAAATATGCTATTCTGAAAAAGGGCTTTTTTGTCACTGACTCACAGAGGATCATCAAATAACTAAGGTACTTCTAACAGTCGTAGAATCATAAAATTTGACAAGTAAGTAGGTTTTGTTGCATAATAATTAACCAGAAAAGTCTGAAAACATAGAATTTCTGCCTTTAAACCCTTCAAATAGGGGGTGCTGATTTAGCTATATACAATTCGTAACACATTCAATTGACAAATTAAACTAATTACATTGTTGTAACCATTTGTGTTTTTTGTTGTACGATAAACATTTAAGTAATAATAGTTGCATTGACAATCATTTACTCGCTTATTATGATGTCAACATAAACAGGGTATTTTGTCGCCAAATTTGGCAATATTTCATTAAGTGTCGGCAAGCTTGGCGAGAATTTGATGCTAGAGGCTATTTTTCATTGAGAATTTCTAGAGCGAGTACCATCTGTTAATATTATATGGTTAATTAAATGGCATAACGCACCAATATTAATAAAGTTTCAATCATTTCGTCACTACACAAGACCTCTGCTCTTGCTATTATAATGTACTGTTATACTTACTGTTACTATATTGTTAGTCTTTACTCTGTTAAAAGTTTATTATAGAAAAAGAATTTTCAGAATTAAAGCATCAAAACTGCCAGTTCTCCTTATGATTATTATAATTTTAAACCATATATCCAGTTTATCGATATGTACGTTATAGAATTAATCTTCTATAATGGGGTTCCTTGCATTTCAGCTTCAGGTTTTCGAGTAAAATTAGCTAAAATCTTAAAACCAAGACACATTAACATATTATCTAAGATGATTAGATGAAAATAGCGATAGATTTTCTAATAGAAAAACGGCCGCGTGTCCGTAGATTTTCTAATCTTTCTTAATCGTGCCAATGTTCGAATGAGAGGAAAAATATATTAGCATCAATATGGTTTACTGTAAATGTGGATAGCTTTAAAATTGTTTAAATAGACCCACTTCACTTGCACCAGATCGTGTTTGCTAAAATATGCCATTTGGCTGTGGAAATTAAAGAAGATTACTTAATAGGATTAAAAATCGCCTCATTAGAGAACGTAACAATACAAATGGACATGAAGCATAAATGTCTAAGTAAATTAAGCGGTAATTGTCACTAAAGATGAAATGCATAACAACACGAAATATAAGATACTAGCTGACACGTCTGCCGTTGCCCAGGCAGACAGTCATTGAAAAATATAACAGTGGAGTGGACTTCATAAGAAAAGGGCTGAATAATATTTATTTATACTAAAAACTTATATATATATTTCCAATACAATGTTTGGCAGAAATTGCACATTTCACTCAAAGTCCCTCAGTTATGCTCCAGAACGTTTAAATTAGTAATTTGGATTTCAGAAGCAACACGTTCGTGCATGCGACATTTATTAAGTCGACTTTTACACAATAACCAATGAGATGCGTTTCATTCAGGTGTTGCCATTAAACAATTAACAAATAATTGTGATTTCTGTGCCACGTACTATAGCATAATATATATATATATAGAGAGAGAGAGGCTGCCATGATCACAAATGGTTCATTCTTGAGTCGATTCTTCATTTCTCTAACAGAAACTTCTGATTTGGCGAAGGATTGAGCAAGTAAATTATGAAGAAAAAAGTAATATGATGAAGTGCTTAGCATACATTTTAGAAAGACTAAACTGGCAGCTAGTATTTTAATGTAAACTAGATATAAAATATAGATTTGTATTTATATATTTATTATATTTATATCCATCCTTTAGAAAAATACATTTAAAAAAACCTATAAAAAGTAATGATATCCCATCAAAAATTTTCTATAAAAAAATAGTGCCAAGTTCCTCTTAATGTTTCAGCCGCAAAAAGTACTGATATCTGATGCTCGCCCAAGTTAAAAGTCAAGCATCTGAAATCTTTCATTGAAAATGGCTTTCTGCAACTTGGCTGTTAATGCATTTTTAGAAGGTTTTTCATATTCTAAAGAATGTATAATGATCTATATGTCTACTACATTTTTTGCACATTTAACACATTTTGTTGCTTAAAATACTGAAATATAATACACATTTTAAAAAGCATAATTTCGAAATCACAGCTGTCGAGAATGGTCCACTCTGGTTCTCAACGCCTCATATAATGTAACACAATGTGAAATTTGAAAAAATTATTCATTGGAATTTGTGTTAATGACAATAGACCATACAATATAGCCATTAAACCATGGTAAAACTAAATTATGGTTAATCAAAACTAATGTTTGTTGAAACTCAATCGTATTTATCACATAGCTTTTAGTTACAATGTCTTCGTACGAATTTGCCTATTTGCATTCTGATATTACTTTTAATATTCAAATAATTTATAAATGCATAATTTCCAATCATTAATTTTAAAATGATTTATCGACGTAATTGTTTATTTCAAATGAAAGTTATATGTTTAACATCAATCAGGGTGTGTTATATATTCTGATTTATTTTTCTCAGTATTACATTCTTCTAATGTTCGTTAGAATTTATTGAAATTTGCATAAGAATGCCAGATAAAAAAAAAAAAAAAAAAACCTACAATGCATTAACGGCCAAGTCGCAGGAAGCCATTTTCAATGAAAGATTTCTGATGTTTGACTTTTAACTTGGGTGAGCATCAGATATCAGTACTTTTTGTGGCTGAAACATTAAGAGGAACTTGGTGCTTTTTTTTTATAGAAATTTTTTCATGTGTGTCACGTTGCAAACGTGCTATTTATAACGATTTTACAGAGTTCTTATAACCATGTGCACATTTCCCATTTTAGAACATTAATCCTAATAATTTCAATAGTTTCGCTTTAATATTCACTTAAATTATCAGTCCCCTTTTTCGGCATTTAAAATTCATTCCCTTTAAGTTGACATCTCATTTATCGCGCTACGATAATTACTTCGTATTTTGACCGACCCCTCCCGTAAGTTCTTAACCATTCTCTTTTATAATTACGTTTCTCTGCCGCGCCGATACCGCGTCATTTTGGAGCGATCGTCGCTACGTTCGTGCCTCCTCTTTGCATCGCGCTTGCTGCGTTCCGTGGGTGCCAGCAGTGTTAGGTTATCGCCTTTTGGCACTGACACAGGCTCCCGCTTTGGCGTTCGCGCACCTGCCAGACAGGTTTTTCGGCGCCAATTTCCGACCAGCGTGCGCTCCTTGAATAGATTCGGCAGTTGCGTCTGGTCAGGTACTCGTGTAGGTGCCTTGTTGTTATTCATCTTCTTAGAGCTTAAGGCCGGGAGTCGTCACTAGAGTCCCACCTTTTACTTGAAGAAATGCATTAAAGGTTTTTGTCATATTAAATACGTGTGTCGATTTCTCTACTGGTATGATGTCTCATCATTTCCCTCACTTGTCTCTCTCACCGGGAGCGCTGAACTTCGTCGAAATAAATGGTAAGACTTTTCCATGCTTTTAACTTTTGCTTGTAAGCTTTTCAACCTGGAGAATCCTGACAGCGAATCGTTAACGATCCTGGAAGTTTGAGTGCCTATAAAATATCAACAATCTCGATATTTCTGATATCTTGCTATATGATCACGAGCTTCACATTAGGCCTCACCAAAACACGTGCAATCGCATCGCGATAGACTTAATAACTACCACAATGGGATATATATATATTACTCTATAACTCTACCTGGTCCCATAACCTGTTAGGCTAAGAAGTGGCAGAGTAATTAAGTACACAGTGGAAAATATAAGACATAATCTATTAATGACACGGACACACAACAGTTATATCAAACAGAAAAATTCTCAACACACTGAGGTTTTACAGATGTCATGCACATTAAATAGTAAGGTGGCATGCCAGTCAGTATTCCAGTAATAGAATCCAATTACAATAGAAGGTCCTAGCACAACATTAATTAGATAGCAGATATAATAAAAATATGTAATCTAACAATAGCAACTGTTTACATAAGATTTTGCAACTATTGTTGCTCCCTTAAAGTGGAAAGACAACATAATCACTTAATTCAAAAATATATAATTGCTCAATTCATTATTAATTAATCTTGTTAAGCATGCCTCATTTCATGTTGAAAACTTATTATATTATCTGTTAAAATTAGAAAATGGCCCATGGTCAACATGTTAAAAAAATATAACACAAAAACTAATCTTTAGGTTTTTTTTCCCCCATAATTGGTTAACAAAACTGTGGATAGTGGAATGATATCAAAGTAATGTGGGGTTATTTCAGAAAAACAGTGAAAAATTAAATGTTCTTATATTATTTTAAAATTCAGTTTCATTAGTCTAAAAATGAAATTGAATTGGTTATTTCAAAAACTACATAATTTAAATTTTTGTCCGTTATAATGAAATTTTGGGACAAGACAGAATATAAAAAAAAATTAAATAATAAGTTCACACCAGTAACCAGCACCGAAGTGAATCGGATACCTAATTTAATTTTGTGAAAAATATATCTATTTTATCCCAAAATCTCATTACATTACCATGTGTAAAATGGAGTCATTTCTGATTAAAATAATTTTAAATTTTCTGATTAACCTTTTAAAAATGATAATATATATATATACAGGGTCATTCATAATTCCCTCCGGGGTTTCGAAACGTTATAGTAAAAAAGCGAAGACGAATATGAAAAAAAGAAACATATGAAATTATTCCAAAACTATTCAAGTTTTACTTACATACATTACAGGTGTTCTATGTGTGAACCCTTGGTCACACGGCATACATCCATGCGATAGTCCAGTTCCTGCCATACTCCGTTTCTTTAAATCTGAATCAGTGGTGTCAGTTCAACGGGCCTTTCGTAATAAATATCGAAAACAGGGACCAACTGACAAAACAATTCATGTGTGGTACCGGAAATTTAAAGAAACGGAGTATGGCAGGAACTGGACTATCGCATGGATGTATGCCGTGTGACCAAGGGTTCACACATAGAACACCTGTAATGTATGTAAGTAAAACTTGAATAGTTTCGGAATAATTTCATATGTTTCTTTTTTTCATATTCGTCTTCGTTTTTTTACTATAACGTTTCGAAACCCCGGAGGGAATTATGAATGACCCTGTATATATTATCATTTTTAAAAGGTTAATCAGAAAATTAAAAATTATTTTATATATATTATATAAATTATTATATATATGTAATAATAAAATTTTTTTGCCATTTTTCCTTAGTTAAATTATTCCAAATTCTTACAATTCTAATTTTTCCCTCTCTTTTTAAAATATCTCTTAAATCTATTTTATATTTTATTCCATAACTTAATCAAAATATTCTTTTATTTATCATTCTAAAAATCTTAATCTGTTAAAAGCTACACGTATTTATTAAAACCTTATTCTGTTAAATTGCAACACTGCCTCTAAAACGCACCTGCCTAATTTCTTCTTTTGAGGCATTGAATTTTATTCTTTGGAACATTTTTGTAATACCATTTTTATTTCTATTTAATTATCATTCGGCATCCCAGGATTCCTGGCATTTTTGCACCCAAAGGCTTTTTTACCCTTTTTAATTGCTGCTTCTGATAAAGAGTTTTGGTCATACGTCAGAGACACACACTCGTGGCCTCATTTTTTTCATCCATTAGCGAGCAGGCCCTGCCTTGTTTATCCCCCTGGCTTCCTCTGAACATTGATGTGAGTGGGCCAGCTTTTTTCGCGCGTTTGTCACTTTGGGCAAGATTTTGGAAGTATTTATACGGTTACACTAGCTTCAGAGACAGATTTTTACACGAATTAGTTGTTGTCATCTATAAGACGTCACTGGGGAAGTCTACACTATTTCGTCAGTAGTATGTTCTTCAATTTCTGCTAATTCTTCAATACTTAATGTGTTCAAGTTTTTAATGAAGCGAAAGTCGGTGGAGTTGTTTTCATCTCTGTTCTCATAATAAAGTTCTTGCTCATCTATTAAGTTTCCTTAATGTTTTGGGAAATTTCTATTGGAATGAACTGCCTCTACTCAGCTTCCGGATTGCATTATAATATGATGTTCAAATATGATTCGTACTCCGAGAATTGCCTTCATAGTGATTAAATCGGAATAATACCCTCGCCGAATGTCATGACTGTATTTCCATGATCTCGACTGCGCCTACATCGAACTGATTATACGGTAATTTTCGTGGGGTTCGGACTGATATGTCATCACTGGAGTATGATGGAACGAACGTTTCAAGTCTACAGTAATAGCAATCATCAATAATGTGCCAATCGTAACAAAAATGTGTCAAAAAGTGCGACAGGATATTTGAAGACCTGTGTAAAAAGCATTTTGGAGACTTCCCAGTGATATTGGAGAACACTACCGATTAGTTGTCAATCTATCACTCATAAAGAGAAGTGATAACTAAATAAAATAACGACATGTTTATAAATTTATTCCAGAAGTGACATCTGTAAGTTAAATTATTCTTTTATTTTTGTTGATTTCTTATTATTGGCTTACATAGAACAAAATTTGTTCTTAGAATATTTTAGAAGACTAGTGTTCCTTTTATCCTGAACATTTAGAATGTACGAAATTTAATATTTATTCTTATGTATTGTTAAAAAATTAATTTTATTTGGTTATGCTCACAAATATTACCGAAAGTTTTTGAACTGTTCTGATATTTATTTATTCCTATATTACTTCATTTTACAAAAGTAACTTAATTCCATGTTCTTAGTTTATCATTTAATTTAGTCCCTTTTCATTCTGTGATATTTATTCGTAGGAAATAATTACTATTTATCGGAAAAATATATGAGTAATCTCTTTTCATTATTTACTAGCAAGCTACGCCCGCTACGCTGGTCAATTTCTCTTAACGAACCTTTAATCAAACAAAATATTGACATTTCATAATTCACTTTTATATTTTAACAGAATAATAAGGATACTATAATTTGTGACTCGTGCTATAGTTAATATACACGTCAGGACACGTCGCCCTTATCATTATCTTTTTACGCGTGAAGGTTTTGCTATGGTACTCTATTGTGAAATTTGGTAATTTTAGAAATTCAATAGTTGAAAAATCGCAGAATCATTAGATCATTTTTCTTTAGAAATTGTTCTTAGAGCGCATTTAGATCTTATAAATAACAATCATGCCGAACTTGAAGTTTCTAGCTCCTTCAGCATCGCAAAAATCGCAATTTTAGAACGTTTTTCGCTTCTGCACCCCCCTCAGGGTAGTGGCACCGACATAAAATATAGCCTATGTTGGAGCAGGGATTGTCACCATCCATTTGCCACCATCACTTTTGAAATCGCTTTAGTAGTTCCAGACATTCCATACAAATTGTAATTTAGAATGTTTTTAGAAAATTTTTTGCTTATTTCAGCCTTTTCAATTTCAAATTTTTTTAGACTTTGTTCTTATAGAGCATTTAAATCTTGTAAGTAATGACCATACAAAATGTCAAGTTCCTAACTCCTTCATTATTGAAAATATTATAATTTTGGAACGTTTTTCGCTCCTGCACCCTCTGCGGGCAGTGGCACCGACGAAAAATTTAGCATATGTTGGAGCAGGGACTGTCACCATCCATTTGCCACCATCACTTTTGAAATCGGTTCTGTAGTTTCAGAGATTCCATAGAAATTGTAATTTAGAATGTTTTTAGAACGCTTCTTCCTCATCTCACCCTTTTAAATTGCGAATGTTTTTATAATTTGCTCTTAGAGAGCATTTACATCTTATAAGTAACTACCATACCAAATTTGATACTTCTATCTCCTTCAGTACACAAAAAATCGAAATTTTAGAACGTTTTTCGCTCTTGCACCCCCCTGGGGGTGGTGGCACCGACATAAAATATAGCCTATGTTGGAGCAGGGATTATCACCATTAATTTGCCACCATCACTTTTAAAATCGCTTCAGTGGTTCCAGAGATTACCCCCTACAAACAAACAAACAAACAAACAAACAATCTTTACTACTTTATATATTAGTATAGATAAGGGGGAATTAGCCCCTTGTTCCCCCCCTTTATACTTAACCAATCAATCCCGAAAACTAATCAGAGATGCGCCTTAACACAGTGAACCTATAAATAAAATTTGAAGGAAATGGGATAATTCTGCATGAAAAACCCATTTACATAAATTAAGGGGGGTATTAGCCCCCCGTTCCCCCCCTTTATACTTAATCAATCAATCCCGAAAACTAATCAGGGAAGCGTCTTAACCCAATGAATCTATAAACAAATTTTGAAGCAAATAGAATAATTCTGCATGAAAAACCCATTTATATAATTTAAGGGGGGGATTATCCCCCCGTTCCCCCCCTTTATACTTAACCAATCAATCCCGAAAACTAATCAGGGAAGCGCCTTAACACAGTGAACCTATAAACAAAATTTGAAGGAAAACGGAATAATTCTGCATGAAAAACCCATTTATATAAATTAAGGGGGGATTAGCCCCCCGATCCCCCCCCCCCCCTTTATACTTAACTAATCAATCCCGAAAACTAATCAGGGAAGCGCCTTAACTCAGTGAACCTGTAAACAAAATTTGAAGGAAAACGGAATAATTCTGCATGAAAAACCCATTTATATAAATTAAGGGGGGGATTAGCCCCCCCTCCCCGTTCCTCCTTTATACTCAGCCAATCAATCCCGAAAATTATCATGCAAGCGCCTTAACACAGTGAACCTATAAACAAAATTTGAAGGAAAACGGAATAATTCTGCATGAAAAACCCATTTATATAAATTAAGGGGGGGGATTAGCCCCCCCGTTCCCCCCTTTATACTTAACCAATCAATCCCGAAAAGTAATCAGGGAAGCGTCTTAACCCAATGAACCTATAAACAAAATTTGAAGGAAAACGGAATAATTCTGCATGAAAAACCCATTTATATAAATTAAGGGGGGGATTAGCCCCCCCTCCCCGTTCCTCCTTTATACTCAGCCAATCAATCCCGAAAATTATCATGCAAGCGCCTTAACACAGTGAACCTATAAACAAAATTTGAAGGAAAACGGAATAATTCTGCATGAAAAACCCATTTATATAAATTAAGGGGGGGATTAGCCCCCCCGTTCCCCCCTTTATACTTAACCAATCAATCCCGAAAAGTAATCAGGGAAGCGTCTTAACCCAATGAACCTATAAACAAAATTTGAAGGAAAACGGAATAATTCTGCATGAAAAACCCATTTATATAAATTAAGGGGGGGATTAGCCCTCCCCCCCCTTTATACTTAACTAATCAAACCTGTAAACTAATCAGGGAAGCGCCTTAACTCAGTGAACCTATAAACAAAATTTGAAGGGAAACGGAATAATTCTGCATGAAAAACCCATTTATATAAATTAAGGGGGGATGGAATAAGACCATTGTTCCCCTCCTTTATACTTGACCAATCAATCCCGAAAACTAACCAGGGAAGCGCCTTAACTCAGTGTACCTATAAACAAAATTTGAAGGAAAAAAAAATAATTCTGCATGAAAAACCCATTCATATAATCTAGGGGGGGGGGGGAATTACCCCCCCGATCCCCCCCCCTTTATATTAACTAATCAATCCCGAAAACTAATCAGGGAAGCGCCTTAACACAGTGAACCTATAAACAAAATTTGAAGGAAAACGGAATAATTCTGCATGAAAAACCCATTTATATAAATTAAGGGGGGGGAATTAGCCCCTTGTTCCCCCCTTTATACTTAACCAATCAATCCCGAAAAGTAATCAGGGAAGCATCTTAACCCAATGAACCTATAAACAAAATTTGAAGGAAAACGGAATAATTCTGCATGAAAAACCCATTTATATAAATTAAGGGGGGGATTAGCCCCCCCCCGATCCCCCCCCCTTTATACTTAACTAATCAAACCTGTAAACTAATCAGGGAAGCGCCTTAACTCAGTGAACCTATAAACAAAATTTGAAGGGAAACGGAATAATTCTGCATGAAAAACCCATTTATATAAATTAAGGGGGGGGGGGGAATAAGACCCTTGTTCCCCTCCTTTATACTTGACCAATCAATCCCGAAAACTAACCAGGGAAGCGCCTTAACTCAGTGTACCTATAAACAAAATTTGAAGGAAAACGAAATAATTCTGCATGAAAAACCCATTTATATAAATTAAGGGGGGGGGGAATTAGCCCCTTGTTCCCCCCTTTTTATACTTAACCAATCAATCCCGAAAACTAATCAGGGAAGCGCCTTAACACAGTGAACCTATAAACAAAATTTGAAGGAAAACGGATATTTCTATGAAGAGTTATCGCATTACGTACCTACATACATACATACAGAACCGGCTGCCAAGCTCTCAGGGCTTGACAGCCAGTGTGATAACTGAAAAATCGCAATTTTAGAACGTTTTTTGCTATTGCACCCCCTGGGGTTAGTGGCACCGACATAAAATATAGCCTATGTTGGAGCATTGGTTGTCACCATCAATTTGCCACCATCACTTTTGAAATCGGTTCGGTAGTTCCAGAGATTACCCCCTACAAACAAACAAACAAGATTTACTCCTTTATAATATTAGTATAGATTAAGTAAAATGTATTGGAACATATTCTATGCCATTCTAAAAATGCATAAAAATTTATTAGATTCTCTGAAATTACAGCTTACATTACTGATTGCATAATAATCGCAAAAATAGCTTTTGAAGTTTCTTACTCGAAGAGTAAAAAAAAAAAAAAAAATGATGATCTCAAAAGAAAGTTTGTGCTGAAGTTGCGTAACATTGAAAAGGTAAAATTATTGTGTGCATATAATTTATTTGTTTATTTCATTACTTTGTTTTATTTATTGATGCTATGTTCTGGAAGTACAAAGCAGCAGACAAAAAAGTTTTATTTATTTATTTATTTCTATTTTCTTTTGTGATATTTTTTCATATACAGCAAATTTATTTATAGAAAGATAGAGTAGTAGTTTACATTTACTATTTAAGTGAAATGAATATTATTTGTTCTTGTTAGTTAAATTATTAAGAGTTAGATATTTTTACAGTTGTTGTTAAAGAATTCTTTATACATTGTTATTTTTTTTTACATGTTATTAAAGTCAGGGTTTGTTAAAGTTATTGCTGAAAGTAAAAGTACTCAAACAAAAATGGTTGAAAAAGAGCTTAATGTTGTTATTTTTGATCCAGAAAGTGGTATGAATATTACGTCTTGGCTTAGACATTTTGAAGGATCAGCCCCTCCAGATAAAAAAGAGTGGAAAATCAACAATATTTCCAAATGAAAAAATTGCTGAAATCTTAACTGAAAAATTTCTGAAAGTAACAGTCCCCCGTTTTTCTGATTTCGCCTCGCTGAAATTGCATGAGTTAAACAACTTAGAAAGATATTTTCGTCAGAAAATAGAGATAGGTCGACAACTTAAACTATGTGAAACCATTATTTTACAGGGATTGACCGACGGCTTAAAACCTGAATACCAGAACTATTTAATAGTAAATCCTCCTGAATCTACTACCGACTGGTATAGATTAGTTAAACAACTTGTTGCCATTCCATCTCATTCTAGCAGTAACAATAATAGTAATGTTAGAAATATCTCTCAAAATTCCAGACCTTTTTCTCAACCAAATAATTCACCTAGACATTGGATTCTCCCTCAACCCAATTACAGGAATCCAAATTTCCAAGCAGCAACAAATTTTAACCCTTCAACGTCCAGGTTCGTTAGTCCCAGATTGCCTGTCAACCATTGTCAAAGAAGGATTCCTAGTCGACCATGTAGATTGTGTCTGAATAGGGGAATTTCAGAAGCTTATCATTGGGAGAGGAATTGTATATTTAACTTAAACCCTTCACAAACAGGTAATATTCCTGTTGGTAGCCAGTCACCAAGTCAATCCAATGCCTGACAATTAATTGTTGCTGGGTATGCCAATCATAAAAAATTAAATTATGTTATTGATTCCGGATCGACAATATCTATTCTTCCATTTAAATTTATTCGTTATTTAAGTGCTAAAATTGTAAACATTTCACCTATTATTGTGAGTCAAGCTAAAGGTAAAATTACAATTAATAAGTCATGTAATTTATTAGTTAAAATAGGTAATATTACACATTATATTAAATTTTTGTTATGTGACAGTGATTTGGAATATGCTATATTAGGATTACCTGATTGTTCTCAATTTAACTTAATCATAGACTGTGCAAATTGTCGAGTTACTCAAGGAGATCTTGTCTTAAATCAAAATGTTGACATATCCAGTAATAAATTACAATTACTGCATTTTAATGTTCAAGATAAGTCTCAATATGTGCAGCCCGATTATGGAAGTATCATGGCTCCTCAATCCTTCGCGCAATTTAATGTATGATTTGATAGGGGAAATAAATACAGTAGAAAACAAAGCTTTAAGGGATATAATGGGGAATTATTTGGATGTTTTTTCAAAAAATAAATATGATGTGGGGAAGATTAATATTGAGTCACAGCGTATATTTCTCAAATCTGACCTACCTATATCTATGAGGCCTTATCGTACTTCAACTGTGGAAGAAAAAGAAATCTCTGAACAAATCATTATTATCTGCTGGATTAATCAAAGAAAGCAATAGCCCATATTCTTCACCAGTCACTTTAGTAGAAAAACGCGATGAAGGTAAAAAAACTAGATTATGTGTAGATTATAGAAAACTTAATTCCATAATGAAAAATGATGCAGAACCCTTACCCTGTATTGACGACATTTTAGACAAATTAAGCAGTGCCCAGTATTTTTCCACCCTGGATTTAGCCTCAGGCTACTGGCACATACCCATACATCCAGCAGACACTAAAAAATTAGCTTTTACTACCAATTGTAGACTTTGGGAATGGAATGTTCTCCTTTTTGGGGTAAAGGTAGGACCATCAATATTCAATAGAACTATTAGGAGAATTCTTACAAAACATAAAATTAACTTTGCTTGCTACTATTTTGATGACATAATTATTTTTTCTTCAACTTTGGAAGAGCATTTACAACATCTCAACAGAATATTTGAATTATGCAGAATGGAAAATCTTAAACTTAAATTATCTAAGTGTAACTTTGTCCAAAAAACAATTAATTTCTTAGGATATGAGATAAAAAATGGTACTTTAACTCCTGCTAACAGTAATATAGAAGCTATCAAAAATTTAAAACCCCCTTCAAATGTTAAAGAACTCCAAAGGTTTTTAGGATCTATTAATGTCTATCATAAATTTATTAATAAATATGCAGAAATCAGACAACCTCTCAATAAATTGCTCAAAAAAGATACTATTTGGGAATGGAACTTAGATTGTCAAAATTCTTTTCAAAAACTAAAAGATGCCCTAATTGCTAAACCTGTTTTGAAAATTTATGACCCTAAATTACCCCTCCATATGTTTGTTGATGCCTCACAAGTGGCAGTAGGTGCAGTCCTTAAGCAGCCTGATAATAATAATTTCTTACATCCAATTGCATACTATTCTAGAGGATTGAGAAGTTATGAAAAGTATTATTTTATTACAGAACTGGAGTGTCTTGCCATCATTGACACCTTAGAGAAATTTTATCACTACTTCCATGGTGTTAAATTTACTATTCACACAGATCATGCGTCTCTTGTCTGGTTAAGAAATGTCAAACACTTAAGAGGAAGATTATTCAGATGGTCCTTAAAGTTAAGTATGTTCGAGTATGATATTGTATATTTAAAGGGTTCCACAAATGTCAAAGCCGACATGTTGTCCAGAAATCCTACTACATATCTTATTCAACCACTTACCTTTCTTTTGGATGTTAGGGAAGTCATAGAGATGCAACAAAAAGATAATGTATGTGGAAAAAACTATTTCAAGGAAAATGGACTTATGATAGTAAAAAAGAAAGGTTTTAGAAAAATAGTAGTACCCATGTCTTTAAGAAGAAAATTGCTTAATGTTACTCATGAAAAATTTGGTCATCCTGGTATTCAAAAAATGTTAAACTTAATATCTCCTAATTATTATTGGCCTGATATGACTCAAGATATAACTAATTTTGTAAAACACTGTGATGTCTGTCAAAAGAATAAAAAACCGAGACAGAAAAAATTTGGCTTATTACAAGCTATGACCACCACAGATCAACCTTTCGAATGCATTTCTGTTGATACTGTGGGAGGCTTTAATTACTACAATTCCACAAAAAATTATTTACATCTTATAATCGACCATGCTACTAGATATGTTTGGGCCTTTCCCTCAAAAAGTGTGACCACAGAAACTTATACTAATTGTCTAAAACAAGTTTTTAATATTCAAACACCACAACAATTATTCTGTTTTAATAAAATTCTTAATGTACCCATCAAATAGTATTAAGTGATAGGAATGAAGCCTTTACTTCATCTAGATTAAAAAAATTCCTGCGAAACCACAATATTAAGCAACGTTTAACCACATCACATCATCCCCAAACGAATGGCAAATGTGAAAGAGCGAACCAGACAATAGTTACTAGATTGAAGTGTAAAGTCAATTCTACTAACTCCAAAATTCCATTGGACAAAAATTTTGACAGAAGTAGTTAATGAGTATAACAATACCCCTCATTTTATCATTAAATTCCCTCCTGCTTACTTACTTTTTGGCCAATTACCCTATGATTCCCCTCTTCAACAAAATTATTACCCTCCTGTTCAAGAAGCCCTTAAACTTGCTAAAAAACGCACTGATGAATTTTATTGGAGAAGTAAAAAATATTATGATCGAAATTATCTAGAACCAAAATTTGAGATTGGAGATCTTGTAGTTTATGAGGAGTTCCAATATCCTAATACCAGAAAACTTTCTCAAGTCTTTAGTGGTCCTTATCAAATCCTTAATAAGTTATCTGATGTCAATTTTGAAATTAATAGACAGATTCAAAATAAACCTACTGAAATAGTACATGTATCAAATTACGCCCTTATTATCCTCCTGATCAATTAAAATTATCCCATGAGAACCAACAACAAACTAATGTTAAATCTATAGTTTCGTCTTAATTTTAATATAGTCCAAAAATAAACGAATTAAAATAAATAATAATTAACTAATCAATTCTCTTCTGTATAACCGTGGTGTTCTTGATTGTGCACACGAGAGTGTCACTGTTGAAGTTTCCAATTGAGTTAACTTTTTATGCTGGCATAATTTAGTTGATTTAAGTTAGGAGTTTCTAATACTGAATTGAATTAGATTAGAATAATAAATTAAACAGTATTAACTAAACTAATAAAATAAATTGGATTAAATTATATATTAAATTAATCAAATATGATATCTTAATACTAAATGAGAATTGTCCAACCTTTCTTAATATGCTACAAGGTCCCATTTTTTCATTTCACAACTTATGTTTTCTTGTTTGACTGAAAGCAAGATAGTTACATAACCATCATCTACACAATAATGATTGTTTTCACGAATTATTCTTATTTATTCCTTATTTTGTATTATGTATTTTATTTGAGTATATTTCATGCCTCATTTGCAACTATAGGGATGAGATATCAATTATATACTTAAGAAAGTAATTAAAGAAAGTGTGTGATATTTTGAAATATAATGCTTGTTATTGCTGAACTTATTGTTGAATATTATTATTAGTTATACTATTATAATTGATATTGAGAGAGAATATAATGAAGAACACTAGTGATCACTATGATAAACAAGATGAAATATTACTTGAGTTTGAATAGGTTGAGATATATAATTTACTTCTAGAGGTAAACAAGTAATAAAGTAGTAAAGGTAATGGAAGTTATAAAGGTAATAGTAAATTTGATGTTGAGTAAAAAGCTCTTATACTGCTTACATTACCTACTTGCCTTTTTAGATTAATTACCATTTGTCAGACAAACTATACCATGACAAAAAACTCATTTCTCTTAAGTTTTTCCGAGCATTCCATTCAGGAACGTGTTTTTCAGACAGACATAAGTTTAATATTTGAAATTAACTTATGATTATTGTTATTGTTAAGTATTATTATTTTAAATTTTTATTGTTGATATTATTCTTACTATTATTAATATTATTATTGTATTATTTGTGTTTTATTGTTGTTAATATTAATCTTAGTACTATTTTCGAGTTGTTGCTAGTAAATATAAGCATTCAGATGTACTTTAATTCTGAAATAGACTTTCATAAGGAAGATCAGTAAGATCTAAAATTTAAAGGATTTCTTCTCTTTCAATTTGTCAATTGTTCAGTTTGTGAGGTATGCAAATAACTTTTTTGGATGGACTATCAATCAGAAGAGAACTGAACAACAAATTAAGCAACAATTCTACAAGCAATTTACAACAAATTTTGTAAGATGATATTCTTGAAGTATCTTGTCTATTATTTTAAATTTTGCAATGGTTTTCTTATTTGTTTAATATTTCTAAAGCTTTTTATGTCATTGTTAACAAGAATTATATCTTGTAATTGTATTTTTATTAACAACTTCACTAATTCGCGTTATAGTTATTAAATTTAATGTTATTTGGCATTAATGAATAATTTTTGGAAATGTACTTATTTTGACTTTCTCCAGTTGACAAATTATAATCCAAGTCCGTGTAACATTTCCCTTCAATGAACTTGCAGGTCATCTGACCTACCGGTTCATTCGTCTTTTTTGGGTGGGGGGATATGTAATAATAAAAATTTTTCGCCATTTTTCCTTAGTTAAATTATTCCAAATTCTTACAATTCTAATTTTTCCCTCTCTTTTTAAAATATCTCTTAAATCTATTTTATATTTTATTCCATAACTTAATCAAAATATTCTTTTATTTATCATTCTAAAAATCTTAATCTGTTAAAAGCTACACGTATTTATTAAAACCTTATTCTTTTAAATTGCAACACTGCCTCTAAAACGCACCTGCCTAATTTCTTCTTTTGAGGCATTAAATTTTATTCTTTGGAACATTTTTGTAATACCATTTTTATTTCTATTTAATTATCATTCGGCATCCCAGGATTCCTGACGTTTTCACACCCAAAGGCTTTTTTACCTTTTTAAATTGCCGCTTCTGATAAAGAGTTTTGGTCATACATCAGAGACACACCCTCGTGGCCTCATTTTTTCATCCATTAGTGAGCAGGCCCCGCCTTGTTTATCCCCCTGGCTTCCTCTGAACATTGATGTGAGTGGGCCAGCTTTTTTCGCGCGTTTGTCACTTTGGGCAAGATTTTGGAAGTATTTATACGGTTACACTGGCTTCGGAGACAGATTTTTACACGAATTAGTTGTTGTCATCTATAAGCCGTCACTGGGGAAGTCTACACTATTTCGTCGGTAGTATGTTCTTCAATTTCTGCTAATTCTTCAATACTTAATGTGTTCAAGTTTTTAATGAAGCGAAAGTCGGTGGAGTTGTTTTCATCTCTGTTCTCATAATAAAGTTCTTGCTCATCTATTAAGTTTCCTTAATGTTTTGGGAAATTTCTATTGGAATGAACTGCCTCTACTCAGCTTCCGATTGCATTATAATATGATGTTCAAATATGATTCGTACTCCGAGAATTGCCTTCATAGTGATTAAATCGGAATAATACCCTCGCCGAATGTCATGACTGTATTTCCATGATCTCGACTGCGCCTACATCGAACTGATTATACAGTAATTTTCGTGGGGTTCGGACTGATATGTCATCACTGGAGTATGATGGAACGAACATTTCAAGTCGACAGTAATAGCAATCATCAATAATATGCCAATCGTAACAAAAATGTGTCATATTTGATAAGATTAAATTATGATCATCAACAGTAATAAAGTAGAAAATAAACTCACCAAACTAAAAGATACATATGAGTTGAACTTTATTATTTTTCATTAGTGTAAAAATATTAATATATCAATGAAATTAGAGCTCCAAAACACATTAAAAGATACACACAATATCATCTGATTTCAAACTATCATATTTTTTCCTTTATCATGCAGAGACATCTTAGTTTCAGCTCAGTAATATTGATAGTTCTATAATTATTAATTAATTGTAAACACATTATTATTGGTTCATATAAATTGCATAGATAACCTAATTTTAAGTTCAGTGATATTAAAAGTCATACAAATGTTATTATTTTTTGAAAAATATTACTTGGGTAAGAACAATGTTAAAAAAAAGAATTTCTTTTTTAGCTGATAGTCACTT
This sequence comes from Maratus michaelseni, assembly GCA_963931845.1. Taxonomy (NCBI): domain Eukaryota; kingdom Metazoa; phylum Arthropoda; class Arachnida; order Araneae; family Salticidae; genus Maratus; species Maratus michaelseni. The sequence continues at coordinate 35,769,105 of OZ007589.1, read as the reverse complement.
GAGTATATTTAGAGAACTTTATTTAATGTTATTTTATGCCACACAAGTAAACTTTGAATTCAGTGTTCAGAAAATGCTATTTTAGTTATTCAGGAAGATGAACGAAATGGCGCTCAGATAACAGGAATTCAGCACAATGAACAAAGGTAAAGATGACTTATAAAATCTGCATTACATGGCACTTATGATGATTCAGACGCCACAGAGGACCGGAACGATGATAAAAAAATACACAAAAGGGGATCTCAACATTACCACCAGAACGCAGCGTTGATTTGGCACAGCCGGCACGACAGGGTTGGGTTTTTGACGTCAAAAACTGGTTTTTGACATGACAGTGGTAAAAACCGTGTTTTTTCCAGTTTATTCCGTCAAAAACCTATCATTTTCGATTGTCCTCCAATTTATGGTGTAAGTGTAGCATACAATACATTTCTAGATTGATTTTACCTTGTTCTTGTTATTATTATTATTTACAGTTACATTTGTTAAATTTATTTAAAAGAAGATCATTTCCTAATATGCGAAAGATTTAAAAATACAAGAGTAAAAGAAAAGAACAATATTTGTCATAATCTTCACCAATATAGATTCTACTAACTGCAATTAACATTAAAATTAAATGATAATAAAAGATCATTATAATTATTAAATAACATTCGATATACATTTTTAATAAAGTGCATTAAAATTATTTTAGAGATGCAAAAATGTTATTACATTGTATGACAATAGATGTTAAGCTTAGACTGGCAGTGAATAAATTTGAATATTCTTAGATAATATTTTAAAATGCATATCTTATGTATTTCATAAATGCAATTATGGTGATTTTCATTTGCACTTCAATAAGTAGAATCTTAAAGTTTTGTTTTCAACAATGTAATAAATTGTACCAAAATTATACACATTGTTTAATCTAATACTTATAGGTTACAGGATTTCTTCAAAAAATCTAATTTTTTTAGACTATGCCAAATAGCTTAAGATTATTGTAGATATCTTTTAACAGAGATATACACATATTTAGAGTATTTTGGATTGTGATAATGTCGCGGAATAGACCATCAGAAGGTTGATTTAATTATAAAAATAAACTTTATTTCATAATACAACGAAAGGCAATTTATTCGTGAACGCCACTGGGGGGAGAGAGAAAAAATACCGAGCGAGCACATAGCAAGCGCTTCCCAAGTTCGAATGACGGATCACGTGATCTGATGCTCTCCTGTTGCGGGGGGGAAAGAAGGCGCATCACGCTAAGGTTGAAAGCGCCGGCTTCTGTCCGAGATCACAGATCGCTACAGAGTATGCCCCCAGTGACGTAGTCACGATTACAGAAAAATTTGATTATACACTGATATACAGAGAGTTCTTGAGTACAAATGGGGTGCTTATTATGCAAAAATGAGAAAATTGGCACAATGCTGAATAATACTTGACAAATATAATAATAACTTAAACATGATATGCAAAAGAATGACTGAGAATATATATGCATTATATGAAAATAAGTAAATAGTATGTACATTATATATATATATTAAAAAAAATGTTTTACACAATATAGTCTGTAACAAGATGTTGTGGAAAACGAACTTTACGACCAGATCTGGTAGTAGGTTGTTCTAGAGGAGTTTGAGCATTCATTGGCTCATGTTGTGTTTGAGTTTGGGAAGATGCGAGAGAATCTGATAACTGATATGCAGGTTTAATGCGGTCAATGAAAACTGTGCACCGTTTTCCCTTTATTTCCAAGTCAAAAGTTTTGTGTGTCCTATCAATCACTCTATGGGGTCCTGTATAAGGGGGTGTTAAGGGAGGAGTGACTTTATCTGATCTTAAAAAGACATGCGAACAAGTTTTTAATGAGGGATTGACATAAGTTTTGGGATTGCCGTGCATGGAAGTGGCAATAGGGTTTAATGACCTCATTGTTTCAATTAACTTAGACACATATGTAAGGGTAAGTGGTTGAGTTATAGTCTCACTGGAAATAAGATCGGAGGGTAGTCTGAGATTGGTGCCATAAACAAGCTGAGCACAGGTTGCTTTAATGTCATTTTTCAGAGCAGTGCGCACGCCCAGCAAGACTATGGGAAGAATCTCAGTCCATTTAGTTTGGTTGTGCGCTTTAAGAGAGCCCTTGAGATGACGATGAAATCGTTCGATAAAACCGTTCGACTGGGGGTGATAAGCTGTGGTTCTAGTGCGTTTACATCCTATTATATTAGTTAGCTCTGTGAAAAGAGTAGATTCAAAATTTTTACCCTGGTCCGTAGTTAGGGTAACAGGGGATGCGAATCTCGAGATCCAGCCGTGCACTAATGCGCGAGCAGCTGTCTCTGCAGTCATGTCAGCTGTTGGTATAACTTCAGGTCATCTCGTGAACCTATCAATGATGGTCATGCAATACTGATTGCCATCGGAGGATGGTAGTGGTCCGATAAAATCGACATGAATATGGGCAAAACAAGCATCAGGTTCAGAGAAAGTGCCAATTGGTGATTTGGTATGTTGGAAGACTTTGGCTTTTTGACATTTAGTACAGCTTTGAACCATGGATTTTATATCTTTACGCATGCCAGGCCATACGAATCGTTCAGATATTAATTTGAATGAAGCTGAGATGCCTGGATGGGAAAAATAATGTAAAGTTTGGAAAACGGGTTGTCGCATAGCTTTAGGAACAAATGGGCAAGGTTGTTTTTGTGACATATCGCAATATAAATGTATGTCTTCGAGTGAAAAATAGTGTTTTTCCAATTTTAAAGAGGTGGTGTCCGATTCAAGAAGTTGTCTCAGCTCTTCATCAGTGGTCTGAACAGAGGCAAACTCTTTAAAATCTAACAAATTTGGGGAAATTGAATCTATCTCTATTCGCGATAAGGCATCAGCCACGGTGTTGTCGGTGCCTTTTGTGTACTGAATATCGGTAGAAAACTGGGAAATATAATCCAAATGTCTCAACTGCCGAGGGCTACATTTATCCGGGTTTTGTTTAAATGCGAATGTAAGGGGTTTTTGATCCGTATAAATAATGAAATTTCGACCTTCTAGCATGTGTCTGAATTTTCTTATGGAAGAATAAATAGCAAACAATTCACGGTCGTAAGTCGACCAATTCCTCTGTGCTTTATTTAATTTACAGGAATAAAATGCTATTGGTTCCCATTGGTTTCCAGAGAGTTGCATTAAGGATCCACCGATCGCGACATTACTCGCATCCACCCATAAACTTAACTGTGCGCCAGGAACAGGGTGTCGTAATAACGTTGCTCTAGCTATAGCTTCTTTTGAAGCAGTGAACGAAAGAATGGCTTCCTCGTTCCATTGCAATTGCTCATTTTGGTTAGCATTGGAACGGGGATGTTTTTTCTTATTCTTGTGTCCTTCAAGGAATTTAACAAGCGGAGCTAATATATCGGCGGCTTTGGGAATGAATCTTCGATAAAAATTGAAAAGACCCAAATAGCGTCTCAATTGAGTTAAGGTATCGGGCTGAGGAAATTCTAGGATGCATTTAACGCAATCAGGTAGGGGTTCAATTCCTGCAGCTGAAAGCTTGAATCCCAAAAATTCAATAGTGGATTGACCAAATTGGCACTTATCAACATTAATACACAGACCATACTCTTTAAGTCTAGAAAACAACAATTGAAGATGGTTCATATGTTCCATTTTATTTTCTGACGCAATTAGCAAATCATCAACAAATGCGTAAACAAATCCTAAGTCACGAATTATGCCATCAATAAAGCGTTGAAAAGTAGACGACGCATTGCAAAGGCCAAACTGCATGCGCGTGCTTTCAAAAAGGCCAAATGGAGTGCAAATTGCAGTTTTATGTACATCAGCAGGATTGATGGGAATTTGGTGGTAGGCTTTTACAAGATCAATGTGACTGAAAATTTGTTTACCATGTAACTCAGCAGTGAAATCTGCAATACAAGGTATTGGATATTTTTCTTTAACAGTTTGTGCATTTAGAGCACGATAATCACCAACAGGTCTCCAATCGACAGACCCTTTCTTCGGCACTAGGTGCAGAGGCGAAGAGTAATTACTTTTTGAAGATCTCATATGACCGAGCTGTAGCATATGCTGAAATTCAGCTTTGGCAATTTTTAGTCGATCTGGAGCTAGCCGTCTGGGCTTAGCAGCAACTGGAGGCCCCTTAGTGTTTATGTAATGCACAGTATTGTGCTTGACCGGTTGGTTGGGATACGGTAATTTTGTGATTTCAGGAAATTTGAGTAATAGTTCACCATAAATATTATTTACAAAACTAGGTTTCACAGAAAAAATATTGCAAATACTTAATTTGGCTGGAGCTTTTAAATTAGTGACGGAATCTATAAGACGACGATTCCTTAAATCAAGTTTTAAATTAAAACAATGCAAAAAATCAGCTCCTAAAATAGCACATGAAACATCACACACATAAAAAGAATAAGTAAAATTTCGGCGTAAGCCTAAGTTAATATTAATACTTTTACGACCATAAACATTAATTTTGGTGCCATTAGCAGCACGAAAAGTTTGAAGAACAGGCTTAGATTTGTCTATTCTGTTGCGGCCACGAGACTGGCATCAGATCCAGAGTCAATAAGAAAAGACATACCTGTATTTTTGTCTCTAACAAAAAGACGACGAGAAAGTGCTGGGGAAAAGTCCGTCGCCGCTACTCTTCCCGCTTTGTGTTTTCCGAGTATGAACAGAGTGGGAGGCACTTTTTTGCTTTATCTTGGTATTTGTTATGATACCAACAAAATTTAGTATCTCTGGGGCGGGATTGAGAACGGTTGCGCTGATAATTACCATTCCTAGAAGCACTTCTGGACCGTCGAAGTTGAGCGACTTCTTGACGTAAGGCTTGAATTTCCTTGATTAGCATATCTGTAGCTGGTGGCGTCAGAATATCATTTGTAGATGACCGATCCGATACTGCATTAATATTCGATGGTGCTAAATCCAGGATACAATCGGCAACTTCAGCAGCTTTATCAGGCGTAATTTTATCCAGAGAAGCTAGAATTGTCTGCACTGGGCTGGGCATCTGTTGCGTAAATAGCTCCAAAAGAAGTTCGTCACTTACACTGTGGCTTTCAGCCCTTCGTTTCATTAAACGAAGTAATTTGGTTGGCTTCCTATTGCCAAGGCTTTCTCCGGCAAGTAATTTACGAATTTCCAGTGTTCGACTTTCTATGACTTTCGTTTTTAAATCCAGATAGGGATCCGTGGAGTCAGGTTTCATTATTACATCGCGCACCATAGTAGCAATTGTAGGCGGTAAATGAGCAACGACATAGTTGTATTTAGTTTTGGAGTCCGTGATAGCTTTCGGGGTAGCTAATTCGAACGTACTTTCCAGCATAAAAAACCATAATGTAGGATCGATAGTTATATAGGGCGGTACCAGTACCGCTGATGTTTCTGTAGTTGACATGCTGCGAAAACGAAAATAAAAATTCGGCGTTCGAAGAACAGTTATGAATGTTCAAAAGTCCACAGTCACCAATTTAGAGTATTTTGGATTGTGATAATGTCGTGGAATAGACCATCAGAAGGTTGATTTAATTATAAAAATAAACTTTATTTCATAATACAACGAAAGGCAATTTATTCGTGAACGCCACTGGGGGGAGAGAGAAAAAATACCGAGCGAGCACATAGCAAGCGCTTCCCAAGTTCGAATGACGGATCACGTGATCTGATGCTCTCCCGTTGCGGGGGGGAAAGAAGGCACATCACGCTAAGGTTGAAAGCGCCGGCTTCTGTCCGAGATCACAGATCGCTACACGTATTATTCTAATGCAATTCTTTTTTGTTTTTCTTGGATGTATAAGTATACTTTAGAGTCTTTCTGATACTGAATATTTCATGTAAAACAACTTAATATTAAAGATAGAATGAACAAAAAATGTAAAAACAAACTACTAAAAAATGGGTTTTTGATAGTTTTTGACAAGGAGGTTTTTGACATGACGGTAAAAACCATGGTTAAAACCGGTAAAAACCGTCATGCGTCAAAAACTTGCCAACCCTGCGGCACGATGATCAAAGATGATGTAAAAATGAATCATAAAATCAGCATCAAAATGCAAATATGATGATTCAAATGATTCAGACGCCACAGTAAACTGGAATGATATGTGTAGGGTTAGATAACACCTCCCCCACAATATCTTGAGCCACACTGCTTACCATTTAATTAAAATAACTATGTGCATGATGGAGGCTAAAATAATTGCAACATTTTCTGAAGGAAACAAAAGAGGTTTATTAAAACTGTAGGTTATAGGTAGCAAACACATCTTTTAGAAGATACATCATCACAGGCACATAATAAGTCAAACTTTCAATAATTTCTGAAGTCCAAACATAGTTCATTTATACTGTATATATTAACTGAATATTTTATACACTAAAAAACAAGTAGTCACCTGCTACTAAATAAAACACTAAGTAAAAAAACATCTTCAAAATAAGACCTATTTGCAAAAGCTACTCACATGTTGAACTGACTTCTCAAACTACAAACTTCCCAAATATATACTTCAAACACAATACAAAATCTGCATTTTAATGTTGCCAAATTAGTAAATATAACTTTCAATAAGTGATAGACACACCCACTAGAACAAAATGACATCACTGTGTCAGAATGACATAAGAAGAAACAACAAATCAGAAAAAGGTTAACTAAAAAGTAACAGAAAGTTAACTTCACTACCAACCACCCAACCATATGCTGAAAAAGGTAAACAAGCATGCACACTTGCTGTAAGTACCAGACTATTGAATTTAAACATTAAAAATGATTAACTAAATAAGATACTTAGAAAATAAATTGAACTAAACATAGAAGCAAGCTTTTATATGGTGGTGGTGGTTATTAAATAAAATGAGGAGCTGGGAAAACACAAAAATATAACTTTAAGCCTACAAATGCCCCCTTTTTTTCAGGTCCTCTGCCTAGCCAAACAACCATTTTCTAAAATAGAAAAATTTTTCACTTGACAATGCTTTTGTCATTACATCAGCAACATTACATTTACTAGATACATACTTAAGTTCAAAATTTCCAATATTTTCCTTTACAAAATAACTACGTGTATCAATATATTTGGTTCTTGTATTTTCTATATTGTTTTTAGAAAAACTTATAGTACTTTGATTGTCACAATGAATTGTTGGTTTAGTTAAGTTTAAGTTCAAAAAGGAAAAGTCATCAATTATTCTTGTTAACCAACACAGTTCCTTGACTGAGTCTGATAAAGCAACATATTCAGATTCCATACTTGATAAGGCAACACATTTCTGTTTAGAAGAGTTCCATATAATAGGTACTTGGTCTACAAAAATTACCAAACCACTAACTGATTTACGATCAACGAAATCTGAAGCCCATGTAGCATCAGTATAGACATTAATATTACAATTTGAAATTCTAGATAGATTTAAACTCAGTTCTTTTGTATCAATAACATATTGCAAAACCTGACACAAATTTTTCCAATGATCCCATGATGGCTTATTAGAAAACTGAGATAAAGCAATAACTGAAAATTGAATATCAGGTCTACTTCTAGAAGCTAAAAACAACAAGCAACCTATCAACTGTCTGTAAGGGACATCTATTTGTTCCCCCTCATTCGTTAAGTTTAACACTGTTCCTGGTGTTAACGGCAATTTGCATTTTATTCTAGGAACATTAAAAATTTCTGCAATTCTTTCAATATATTTAGTTTGATGCAGTACATAAGACCCCTCACGTTGCTCGAATTCAACTCCTAGAAAATTTCTAATTTCACCTAAAGTTTTTATTTCAAATTTAGACTTTATTAATTCAATTACTTGGTTTAATATTTCCTTATTCTCTGCAAAAATTGCTAAGTCATCAACATAAACTAGAATTACTACTTTTAATTTATAAACATATATGCAGTTGCAATTCAATGCTTTATCAAAACCTAAATCCTTAAAAGTTTTGTCTAATTCATTAAACCATTCGCGGCCAGCCTGGTGGAGTCCATATAATGCCTTGTTAAGTTTCCATACATACTTTTCATCAACTTCCCGGAAACCATCTGGCTGCTCAACATAAATTTGTTCATTTAATTTTGCATATAAGTATGCACCTTTCACGTCAATATGCTGGCTAAACCATCCCTTTAGAACCACAAGTACAATAAAGAAAAATCTAAGAAGTGGAAAAGCTATGACAGGTGAAAATGTGTCAAAATAATCGATTCCCTCAACTTGTCGGAATCCCTTCGCTACTAACCTAGCTTTAAAACTTTTAATTTTACCTGACACATCCTTTTTCAGTGTATATACCCATTTTGTACCAAGAACTTTACTCTTTTCAGGACGGGTTACAAGGTCATACACTTCCCTATCTTTTAATATTTTAAGTTCAGTACTCATAGCTTTAACCCACTCTTGTTTCTCAGGAAGATTTTGGGACTCACTAAAACCAATTGGGATTTTTATCTCAGCACAATGTGCTTCTGGGCTAGATTCTACGTCCTCTTCATCAGTTTCTATTACAGGTTTAGCATTAGAGTCACTTTTCAGTTTAACTTCAGGCTGGGAGGGATCTGAATTAGTTTTAAGTGGTTTAAAATCAAATTCCTCAGATTTAAAAACTAGACCCTTTTTCTTACAATAATCCTTCACATCATTTTTACTTCTTAACCTAATACCAGGTTCTGGATAGTAGTAAACATCTACACGACCTGCAGAACTACCTGACTCTCTAACCTTTTCAATTCTCTTCCAATCTGAAAAAGAAGTATTTTCAACTGGGTCATCTTGCACTTTAAATTTAACCATTCTATTGCTAGAGTCTTTAACTGGTTCTGAAATAAAATCATTTTCAATGATTTTCAAATGTTTAGTTTCCTGCACTTCTTTAGTCCCTTGAAACCATACTCTATAACCTCTCGTGCTCCTGGCGTAGCCAATTAAAATTCCCTTTTTAGATCTTGCCTCTAATTTATTACGATACCTTTTTGGAATATGAACAAAAACAGTACTTCCTATAACTCTTAAGTACTTAACCGAAAAATTTCCACCTTTCCAAACATTCAGAGGGGCTTTCCCATGCAATTTAGTGTGAGGGTATCTATTTTTTAAGTAATTTACAGTACAAACCATTTCAGCCCATAATTCTTTAGGTAAATTTGCCTGAATTAACATTGCTCTAACTCCCTCCATTAAAGTACGGTTGTATCTTTCCGCGATGCCATTCATCTGTGGCGAATACGTATTCGAGTGCTCATGTTTAATCCCCTCATCTTTTAAGAATTTCCCAAATTGATTAGAATCAAATTCTTTACCCCAATCAGAACGAAGTCTTTTAATTACATGACCTGTCTGCTTCTCAACTAAAGCTTTATAATGCTTGAAATAATCAAATGCCTGACTTTTATATTTAAGAATGTATACATGTGCATACCTAGAGAAATCATCAACTAAACTCAAGAAAAACCTAGCCCCACCTAAAGAAGGTTCAGGAGCTGGTCCCCAAATGTCGAGGTGCACTAACTCTAAAATGCCACCTGTCTTAATATCATCTATAACATGATGAGATTCTCTGGTACTTTTAGCTAAATTACAAACTTCACATGACCCCATTTCACCGGATAAATTTTTAAGTCCAGTTACATAATTTGTTTTTGAAAATTTTATCAAGTTTTTAGCATTTAAATGACTGAAACGCCTATGCCATAGCACTAAATCATTAGAACAATTATTTAACTTACTATTTCTAACAACATAAGCACAAGATTCATTAGACACACATTTAGCAGTAATACAATAAAATTTAGTTACTAAAGGCACTGTTAAAAATTCAGAATTATCAGGATTAAAAATTATAGCTTTACATTTCTCAAATTTTACTTTAAAATTTTTATCAGTTAATTTTCTAACAGACACAAGATTTCTCACCATATCAGGAACATAATACACATTTTTTAAAGTAAAAGTTCTTACTACAGTACCACAGTTCACTCGTAAGTCAATGTCCCCTATACCACAAATGTCAGCAATTCCTTTTGCTATAACAGCTTGACTTTCTAATTCTCTGAAATTGTAGAAGAGAGATCGATCATAACTGAAGTGATCTGTTGCTGCAGAATCCAAAATAAATTCAAGTTCAGGTCCATCAGACAATAGGGCGGATGCGAAGAAAGCTTGATTAGGCAGTTGGGATTTCCTTGAACTTGATCTGAATCTTGGTCTATACTGATTTAATCTCCTGGTTTGGGATCTATGTCTACAATTCTTGATTAAGTGGCCAACTTGACCACACCGATAGCACTTTCGGGTTTCTTGTTGCACAGTTGAATTCACAGCACTAGGAGGATGGACCTTTGGTATAGTATCAGTCGAAAAATTTCTAGAAGACATTAGAGCTGTATTTTGATTTTTGAATATATCTTGGTCATCGATCTGTTTATTTTGCAAACGGTCATATTCAGCAAGCAAAAATGGTCGAAGACCTTCCACAGTGAATTCATCATCAGCCAATTGATAAAGACGAGATATAAGGGTCTCATAAGATGGCGGTAAACTTTCTAAGATTTGAAAAGCAATTTCATCTTTAGGTACACTCTTTCCTGTTTGCTCTAAATCTCGAACTATTTCCAAAACTTTTCCAATATACTGACTCATAGTATCACTGGCCTCAAACTTTGTATTTATGAACTTTCTCCGAAGGTGAGCAACTCTTGCACGTGACGTAGGTTCATAAGCACTTTTTAATAACTGCCACGCCTCAAAAGATGATTCAGCACTAAAAACTACACTTTTGATCTCTTCAGTCAAACTTAAACATATGTATGCCAATGCCTTCTTACTTTTCTTCATATACTCCTCAAAATTTTCAATATTTCCTCCATCGGCTTTTGCTTTACCTTTTTCTTTATCAGAAGTATAAATTTCTAAGCCTTGGCTAATTAGCATCATATCCATGCTGAACCTCCATGCCTTCCAATTATCATTACCCAATTTAGGGAAAGAGAGAGTCTGCTCAGTTATCTTACTCATTTTATCACAAAATACAGCACCACAAAATAAAAGGTAAAGCAGTAAAGGTAAGCAGAGCGCCCAACCACGCTCTGCTACCACATTGTAGGGTTAGATAACACCTCCCCCACAATATCTTGAGCCACACTGCTTACCATTTAATTAAAATAACTATGTGCATGATGGAGGCTAAAATAATTGCAACATTTTCTGAAGGAAACAAAAGAGGTTTATTAAAACTGTAGGTTATAGGTAGCAAACACATCTTTTAGAAGATACATCATCACAGGCACATAATAAGTCAAACTTTCAATAATTTCTGAAGTCCAAACATAGTTCATTTATACTGTATATATTAACTGAATATTTTATACACTAAAAAACAAGTAGTCACCTGCTACTAAATAAAACACTAAGTAAAAAAACATCTTCAAAATAAGACCTATTTGCAAAAGCTACTCACATGTTGAACTGACTTCTCAAACTACAAACTTCCCAAATATATACTTCAAACACAATACAAAATCTGCATTTTAATGTTGCCAAATTAGTAAATATAACTTTCAATAAGTGATAGACACACCCACTAGAACAAAATGACATCACTGTGTCAGAATGACATAAGAAGAAACAACAAATCAGAAAAAGGTTAACTAAAAAGTAACAGAAAGTTAACTTCACTACCAACCACCCAACCATATGCTGAAAAAGGTAAACAAGCATGCACACTTGCTGTAAGTACCAGACTATTGAATTTAAACATTAAAAATGATTAACTAAATAAGATACTTAGAAAATAAATTGAACTAAACATAGAAGCAAGCTTTTATATGGTGGTGGTGGTTATTAAATAAAATGAGGAGCTGGGAAAACACAAAAATATAACTTTAAGCCTACAATATGCACAAAAGGGAATCTTAACACATCACCACCAGAACGCAGCAAGGGCGACTGAAAGTAAACTTTTAGAGATTTCTCAATCGTTGAAGAGTTATCAAAGAACAGATTGTCACAAAGTTTTATGAAATTTTCCCGGTTGAAGTATCACTTAAGTTGTCCTTAAAAAAGCCACTATGTGGAAAATTAACGAAGTTCAAAAAAGAAGAAATGGCTAATCTGCTATTCAAGAAATTTTCTGCTGAAAAAGACTGTCTGGAAGTCAAAAATTAATCCTGCCGGGCATTTGGCCCGGCAGTATTTATAGACGCCCCTGCACTCTCTTAATCTTACCTTACTGACTGATTTTTAACAGACTCAAATTTTGTCAGTTGTCTTTTGAAAACAAAACTTTCCTCCAATCAACGATAGCGTGTCGGCAAACCACTCCCACATGATGACAACAAATAGCGCCGCAATTTTAGCACCATCTGCCGAAGTTGAAGGTGTAAATCTCCAAACCTTCCTTAGCAAATGCACGCTCGTGGTTAAAAGTAGACTTTCACTGCCGTTACAACCTAACGAAAAAGCACAGAGAGGGTGCTAGAACATTCTATGCCAACCTTGATGGCACGAAATTTAACCTTGAATGCCTCGTGTCAATGATTCAGTCGCATCATGGAGACCGAAAATAGTAAAAGATGATGTTTTGAAGCAAGGAAGGAAGAAGCCAAACAGGGAAATTGCAATGGCGTCCAAATACACTTTCACGCTGAGTTCAAAACAGAAATAGATGATAATACATAAAATTACATAACTATGAAAGTTATGGTCAAAAAGCGATAAAATTTTAAGCACTTACATAAAATAAATATTTCTTTCCATTAGAAATGTTTTGAAAAAGAAATTATTAAATTTAAAAGATTTGAGAAAAAGTATTTTTGTACTTATAAAATTAACGGAACATTGCGATTTTCTTAACTAACTTTTGAGCAAATCAAAAGAAAAAAATACTTACGTTCCGATGGGATTAAAATAATGATTAACCATTTGTAATTTAATAATTAAAAAGGAAATGCACTGTATTATTGAAATATTAATTTTAATAAGAGAATTTTAAGATTAAAGTCTTGGAAAAAGTAAGTTAGATTACTTCTAGAAGTAATGTTTATTGAAAATCAAGAAAAAAGCTAAATGTGGAATACTAATTTAAAACAAAAATAATCTGGAATATTAATTTAAAATGGAAAGAATTTAATATTTAATTTATCTAGCAATAAAAATTGTAATTTAAAAGTAAATGTTTGATTTAAATGTATTTATTGACTAAGCATTATTTATTTTTGTAAATAATTTTAAGAACAGTTTTAAATAAATGAATAAATTAAAGTTAAATATTTTAATAGATGAATAAATTATAGGTAAATAATTTAAATCATAACATCCGTAATGTCCTTTTTTGTTGCAAAGTTAGATTCACATGTGTGGACAAAAATTACATAAGTTTTATTTTATCTATTGCTGTTCCAAAGGCTCAGAAATTTTTTTTATTGCAAAAACATCATCAGTAAATGACAAAAAATATATTCTACAGAACAAGAGCTAAAGAACAAGAAGAAAATATGATCAAATATGACTATGTGCTTTAATGCCAACCCTTCAAAAGTAGCCATTAATGAATTATGTATATTTTGTCAAATAACTACTGAAAACAAGTAATATAAAAACTTTTTTTTTAAGTCAATTCCTACTTAGGTCAAATAGAAATTTTTTTCCAGCGATCTACACGCTTCACCACTGACGGTATTTATTCCTAAATTTATATCCTGCTAAATATCTTACATAAGAGAAATTTTTGAAATGTATTAAAAATTAAATAAAAAATAAATAGCTAAAATACCAAAAATTAATAGCTTGAAAGTATTTCTCACAAAATTGTTAGACAAACTGCGTTAGAAAGTAAAAAAAATTGTATTTTTCTTGATATAAATTTAAAATTAATGATTATGCCGTTTTTCAAATATTGAATTAAAAAAATTACCAAACTTCACAATAAAGTGCCATAGCGATGTTACAGTTAACAATAATACAGTTTTTTTCAAATATTAATTAATTAATTAAATTTTATTATTAAATTTTAGTTTTATACTTCATTTCTGTTCAAAAGTATAGACTCGCTCCACATTTATAGTCTCCTTCGCCCGCGAGCCGCCTGATCTTCGTCCGTGAACAGCCCCATTATCTTTTTACGTGTGAAGGTGAGACTATAAATATGGAGTGAGTCTATACTTTTGAACAGATATGAAATATAAAATTAAAATTAATTAATTAAATTTAATTAATGAATTAATATTTGAAAAATCTGTATTAACATCAATTGTCATCCAGTACAAGTTTAAAAAAATTTATTTGAACTTGATAGGATGAATAGAAAATATTTTATTAACGATTGAAAATTTGAACAAGATATATAAATATATAAAGAGTGTGAGCTAATAGTAGGAATTGAAATAATATTAATACTATTTATGTATCATTTGTAAGGCACTAAATCCTATTTCTAGCAAATACAACGTCCCAAAGTTTTCTTATTTATTCTTATTTTTTTTTCTTATTTTTTAAATAATCTATAAGAGATATAATGAACACAAAAAGCTCTCTGGCATGTAGCATAATTTTTATTGATTAATGAAGATTTTTGAATCTGTGACTTAAATAGTTTTTGAAATGACTGATTCAATTAAAAGAGTTGGCAATTTTTATCAACAGGAACAGCAACTAACTTTACTTTTGAAGTTAAACAGGAAAAATCTCTCTCTTTTTTTTTTTTAAACATTTATAAGTAAAATATTTCAAGTTATGTTATTGATTACATTGTATTATTAATTTTATTGCAGGATTTGGGAAGCAAAGACCTTGTCCGAGAGAAAATATATCTTATCTGCCAGACAATAAGAATTGGTAAATTCACTTATTAATTTTTATTTTTATATCATCATGAACTTTGTGATTTAAATTATTTTTTATTTTATATCTTGAATTTTGAGATTTTAATTTATTTATTTATTATTATTATTGGCTTTTATTTCTCATTTATTATTTAATTTATTTGAATTTTTTAATTGTGTAAAGGTGCAATGGAGTTTAAAGACCAAGAGCACAAAAGGTCAACAACTATCCAGCGTAAAACATCTGATGGTTTAAGACGCCCTTTTGGAGTTGCAGGTATGCCATGCATAGATATGATTTCTTCCTTTCTTTTTCTTTTCTTTTTCTTTTTTTATTGTTATTAGCATTTTTTCTTTTTTATTGTTATTAGCATTTGACTAAGCAGCAGATGGCAACAAAAATTTTGCAGTTAAAACTAATCTGTAAAAGAGACAGATAAAACAGTTTTTAATTATCTGTTTAAGGGGGTGGGGAGAAGCTTGTTTAAAAACTTTACCGATTATTTGTGTGTATGTTTTTATGTATATACAGATATGTGTGTGTTTATGCAATTTTCATGATAGAAAAACAATAGACTTAGTAATTTTTTTTGTTTGAAAAAAATACATGCTCTAATGAAAATCTGTAGGCATAATTTTTATTCTTTATGCAAAAAGAAGCCATCTTCTAAAAAAAAAAATGAATGAATAAATAGATAGTCTACTTAGTAAACAATCTGCAGATGCGAGAAAAAAACTGAGATAGTGCTAGTATTTTCTGTTAACAGAGCATCAGAATGCTACTGCTTTCAGAAAGTAAATAATTGTTGTTGTACGTAAGAACTCATAAAAGATGTTTGTTACTCTTTTCCCTATGAGTGAGATTGCTGTAATCTCAAGTTAAGATATTTGAAAAAGATGTGGCTGATCATTCCTAATATTTCTGTCCCTTAAGAACATTGTGTGAAATGTAATCAAAAGTAATGTACCCAACAGGTATCTTATTGCATTCTAGTGAAAGTATCTTATGTCCTAAAAAATATTCTCATTAAAAAATGGGCATTTTAAGGGAATATTTTAAATTTTGTAAATTTTTAAGTTTAATTAAAATAATTTACATGATTAAATAAGACATTTTTTTCATTATGTGTTTCCATTTTAAAATATATTTTATCTATTTTGTAACTACTGTGGAGCGAGGGGAAGTCAGTGCTTAAAACTTTTAATAAATTTTGTATGCTATTTTTTATTGCTCGTATTTTATTTATTTTGCACCTTGGAAAATAAAAACCAGTATTTGAAATATTGATGAAGGTAATCTTGTTATCATTTGACTTTTATAGCACTTATTAAAAAAATATATTTTAAATATGTTTAAGTGTTATTTACAAATGTAAAACATTGTCCTTGATTAGTAAAAAACACTTCTATTCAATACTGTAGGGAGTAGGAAAGTATTTCAAGAAATGTTGAAGACTGACAATCTGGAAATCACTGCATGCAAAGTTTTGAGTGGCACGGAAATTTCAAAGGTGGAAAAACATCTCTTGAAAACAGTGATTGATCTGGAAGTTGCCATAATCGTTGTCTTAAAAATAGGTCCTTTTACCTCTGAAGTGCCTGAATCACTCAAAACTTTGCATGAGATTCAATGGCTCATTGCTATTAGTTTGCTAAAACATGCTAAAATCTCTTTAATTGATTTATCCAATATAGTTGAATATTTGGCATTGATTTGTTGTTCCATCTTTTTATCCATAATGTAATTGCAGACCAACATATATGCTAAAACAAGTTGGAAATTGTACATTAAACATGAAAAATGGGGTGCGTTCATTTCATACTATAACTAGTTTTACAATGTAAAAAAATTATCATTATTATTTCAGTGAAATAAATTATACTGTCTGCTATGTGCGAAATGAGGATGCCTTTTTTTTTTCTTATTACGTATGCCATGTCTACAGATGCGATTTTTTTTTTTTTTTTTTCGACACGACAGTGCTTACCAGGGCGATATTGCTTTGTGAATGATTACCTCCATGGTTTAATATTTCTATGATTCACAATGAATGATTCGTTTGTTTATTTACTTTAATGGATTGAGATATTCGGCTGTTAACCTAATTTTCACTGAAGTTGTTTCAGAATCTATACATTTTTTAATGTAACTCATCTCTCAAGCAAACATTTTTTTTAACGATCTTTTTAAAAATGTAACTTTTATGCAATTTTATTTGAAAAAATAATTTTTAATAAAAATGGCTGCTTGGCATATGGAAAAAGATATTAAAGATTGTATTTGTTTTCCTCAGTCACATGACTTGCGCTTTTACTATATAGATTACATATGATAGGATTTAATAGAATGAAGAAAACTTTCATTAATATCTTTTTAAGTTTTGATTCAATTTTCATATAATTTGAAGTGACTCCACAAAATTCTGCAACGTTTATATATATTAAATTTCAAACCATTCGGTTGGGTAGTTTTTGCACTGTTATATGTGGACAGACAAGATGATGACTATATTTGCTACGTATGTATATAATTATGAATGCACCTAAAAAGTATCACTAGAACAACTTTCAATATCAACACAGTGGTGTCTCTTGGTGCATTGATTTATCATGAATTGTGGGCCTGAGTACTTACAAAGGGCAGAGGACAGGTGAGGGTAATTGCCCCTTCCATGATTTTCATATTTAATTAAATATATATATATATATATATACTAGCAGGCTTTACCTGCTACGTTGGGCGGTTTCTCTAAACGAAATATATCCGTGAATTTGATCTTGTGCTTTAAAGCAGTATGAACCTTTACCTTGATTCTCCTTCCACAAAGCTGTAAAATGAAATGAACTCCATTATGCTGTTATATTTTCTAATTTTTACACAAAATTTGGACTGTTAAAGAATAATTCCTTTATTTAATCCTTTGCAGTATTATATGCTACAGAACGACAACAATATGCGACATACTAAAACTATCCCTAAAAAATTAACAATGCAAGTTCCATCGAAATCCATTCTGCAGAATTTTTTAAAAAGGCTAATGTTTCATGGGTTGAATTGATTATAGAACTTTCTCCCCTAATTCTATAAGTAAGCAATGTAAAACGATTGTATGATAATCATTACAAAAATGTGCAATATCTCACAAACTATAGGGCTTAGAAGAATGTACTTGGTGCCATTCGATTCAGCATATACAAATACATTAAAATATGTTATCATTTGTAACATAACTATAATATCCGATTTTTAAGGAATGTTGAAAAAGTTTTTTCCCCTTTTCACCCCCCCCCCCCCCCCCCCCCCCTTAGGGTGGATTTTTAGAAAATCCCTTCTTAGTGCACCTCTACATCCTAAGAAGTATTTTTTCCCCAATTTTCATGTTTGTAGGTTCAGTAATTTGGACTTTTTTGCTCCTGCACTCTTTTAAAATTTTGTATTTTCAGAAAACTGTTCTGGGCGAGCATTTACATCTCTTAGAGTAACAACAATGCCAAATTTTAAGTTTCTAGCCCAAACAGTTCAAAATAAATCGTAATGTAGAGTGCTTTTAGCACTTTCACACTTTTATATTTCTATTTATTATTCTGTGCGACCATTTATTTCTTAAAAGTAACAGCCATGTCAAATTTCAAGTTTCTATCCCTAACAATTCCATAGAAATCGCATACTTGCCAACTTTTACACTTTAGGTGTAAAATTTACACTTATGGAGAATTTTTTACACTTTTACACTTAGGGCACATATTTTTACACTTTTATGCAAAGTTTCTTCCAAGTTTCATTTTTCATTCCTTAATTTATGAATTACTTTCTAGTTGCTTATAGTAATGGTAAATGATGAATGTGAGGGGAATATCTATTTTATTTATTATATCAATTTTATGTCAAAAAATGAGTTTGGGTTTCATTGTCCTAAAATCATCAGGAAGATTTTGAAAATTTGTATTGCATGTAAGAAGTCGTGTTTTAAATAAATTTGCTCCGACGTAAAACAAAAATTAGATAAGTGATACTGTGTATATGTCTTTAAAATTTAAAATCAGTTTCTTAATGAATGCTGTAATGTTTTTCATATTTTTCTCATCAAACTATCTTTATAATGGTCATCATTGTATTATTTAATAATATTCATCTATTATATACTTAACATTTTTTGAAAAAAGCCGTGTATGTGTTATTTAAAAATGGGTTTTATGTTAAAAAAATTGTATGAAATACTCTTTATGCATCATTTTACACTTTGCCATTTTCAAAAGTTGGCAGGTATGAAATCGTAATTTAGAACATTTTTAGAATGCTTTCTGCTCATTATATACTCTTAAATTTTGCATTTCTTTACAAACTATTGTTAGCGAGCATTTGTATTTTAAAAGTAACTGCTATGCCAAATATCAAGTTTCTAATCCTTTCAGTATCACAAAAATTGTAATTTAAAGTGTTTTTTTCTCCTTCACCTTTCTAAATTTTGATTTTTTAACAAAAGTCTTCTGTATGTGCATTTACATCTTAAAAAGTATAGCAGCCATGTCAAATTTCAAGTTTTTGTCCTTAACAATTCCATAGAAATCGTAATTTAGAATACTTTTCTCTCATTTCACCCTTTTTAAATTTCGAATTTTTCAGAAATTGTTCTTAGAGAGCATTTACATCTCCTTGCCAAATTTCAAGTTTCTAACCCCTTCAATACCACAAAAATTGTAATTTTGAAACTTTTTTGGTACTGCACCCCCCTGGTTTAGTGACACCAACATAAAATATATCCTATGTTAGAGCAGAAACTGTCACCATAAATTTGCCACCATTACGTTTGAAATCAGTTCGGTAGTTCTACATAGAAATTGTAATTTAGAATGTTTTTAGAACACTTTTCGCTTATTTCAACCCTTTTAAATTTCGATTTTTTTTTAGAAACTGTTCTTAGAGAGAACTTACATTTTATAAGTAACTACCTACCATGCCAAATTTCAAATTTCTAGCCCCAGTATCACAAAAATTTTAATTTTAAAAAGTTTTCGCTACCTCACCCCCATGGGGGTAGTGACACTGACAAAAAATATAGCCTATGTTAGAGCAGGGACTGTCACCATCAATTTGCTACCACTACTTTTGAAATCGGGTCAGTAGTTTCATCGATTACACCCTACAAACAAACAAAAATACAAAAAAAAGTTTACTTCTTTATAATATTAGTATACATAGATATGAAATTATTCCGTTGCTGTAGTAATGGATGTATTTTTAGAAATTTATTATCATTTGTAATGTAATGTTAGAAATATTGATGTTTTGGTGCTAAAAACATCGCCAAGTTATAGAAAATGTGCAATATCGAAACTGTACACATCATCGAAACTTTATTTCAGCAAGCACGTTTTATTTCAAAACCGTGCATTTATGGAAATAATAATTACATAAATAATAATAATAATAAAAAAAGACCTGAAAACTGGCATTATTCAGATTTTATCTAATCAAAATATCAAATATATATATTTTTTCTTATCCAGTGGCAAATGATAAATCACCAAGTATTGTTTGATCTTTAACAACAACAAATGTATTTTAGAAATTATCACTTGTATTGTTAGAAATTTTGAGATTCTGGTGCCAAAAACATTGCCAAATTCAGAAATGTGCAATATCTCACGAATTATTGGACTTAGAATACTTTATTTGGTGCCATTCAATTCAGCATACAAAAATACATTAAAATATGTTAGCATTTGACACATAACTATAAAACCCAATTTTTAAGGAATTTCTTTAAAGTTTGTTTCCTTTTTTACCCCCTTTAGAGGGGTGAAATTTTAGAAAACCCTTTCTTACTGTGTCCCTACATCCTAAGAAGTATTTTCCCCCCAATTTTTATGTTTGTAGGTTCAGTAATTTGGGCTGTGCATTGATGTTCTCCCCAATCACGACTTTAATTTATATATTTAGATATATTATTTTGTGATTTAAAAAAATAATAAAACATATTCGTCTCGTTACTTAAAATAATTAAGTAAAGAAAGTGGAACTAAAGATTTTTTGTCAGTTAGATATATTATTTTGTGATTTAAAAAAATAATAAAACATATTCGTCTCGTTACTTAAAATAATTAAGTAAAGAAAGTGGAACTAAAGATTTTTTGTCAGTTAGATATATTATTTTGTGATTTAAAAAAATAATAAAACATATTCGTCTCGTTACTTAAAATAATTAAACAAAGAAAGTGGAACTAAAGATTTTTTGTCAGAGGAGTACTGTCCCCCTGGAAGTCAATATTTTGTTCTGTCTTTCTTTTTATATTCATTTGTTTTAAAATTATCTTAAATAGGAGTTTCAGGAGATCTCTGTACCTTTTGACAAAATATATAGTAAACTGTTTCATTTCTCCATTTTGAAAAAAAGCCTTTAAAAGCTTAAATTTTAATTTTTATGATTTCTTATTTGGTATATTTATGTATCACTTTTCATGTTGGCATGTTTAAAAGTTGTCTTGTACAGCAGGTTCTGACAAATTCTTTTTAGTTTAGTTTATTTCATGTTTACATTCTCTATTTTAAAAAAATTGACCTAGGCAGATCTGTTCCAAAATCTTACCCCTCCCTGGATTTTTTATGTGTGTGCTCATGTTTGTGAGCGCAACCTTATACTGCCATTTATTAACATGCTACAGAACTGGTCTTGTTACTTACCCATCATACGTAGTATAGGGTAAGTCTTGTAATCGTTTTGAAAATCGAAAAAAAAATTTTGACGGATTTACACGTTTCAGACACTGGAGATTCCGAAAAACATATTTTTAGAAAAAAAATTTTGCCGTCCGTCTGTGTGTCTGTGTGTGTGTGTGTCTGTAAACGCTCTATCTCCCGAAAAAATTGAGATAGAGACTTGCAATTTGGTATGTACTTAGTATGTAATAATGGGAAGAAGCCTATTTCATTTCATTAACCTCGATTAACCGGAACTATTTTATTCGGACCCTCAAAATATTCGTTCTGATAAAAGGTATATAAAAATTTTCGAAATTGTTTATTTTAAGAAATGAATATAAAAGACAATAAAAAAACATAAATTTTACATAAAGCATGAAGTCGATCGGATAATTAGTTGCCGAGATATTTGGAATCCTATTTTCCACACTCTTCGATTTTTCATTACCCTGTATTTCATCCAAATTTCACTTCAAAGAGATATTTTAATTGGAAATTTGACGCTTAATCAGATGCAATAAACCGCTAGTTAATAGGATTATTATTTTTGGAGTTATAAGGAAAAACCTCTTTCAAGCAATTCAGTAATCGAGCCTTTAAAGTTTGTGACGTCATCAAGCCACGATTTTATTTGAATTGCAATGCATTTTATAAGTAGTTTACACATTTTTATTTTAATATTTTACATTATGCATATCCATGATGGGTAAGTATTACGGTGGCCCCCAACGACTAGTTTTGATCTAGCAATCGATTTTGATAAACGCGAATTTTAACCATTTCGAAAAAGTTCCAGACTGCAGGTCACTTTGCACCTCCCATCACTTTTTCCATGCTATAAAAAGTAATTAAACATTGGTATTTGGACACAATCTTTTTAGACCATTTCGGCAGACTGGATTTACATTCCCTATAAAAATTTCGAAACATTCAGAAGAGTAGAAGTATTTAAAAATAATAAAATCTGGGAATTTTTCGATGAAAATGCTAAATTGCGGGCTGTTTTTGCATCGCTTCGCTCAGCTTTAGCTCATGTTTTCACTACTATATAATTTTAAAGAGGGCTTGGATACAGTTATTTTTGTAACCGATTGAAATTTTGGAAAGTTCAAACATTAAGAACTTTGTTGTCAATTGAAAAGCCCAATGAGAGAGGGGGGAGGCGAGAAGAAAAGATATTTCTTTTACAAATAGATATAAATATTTGTTCACAAAATTTTTACATGGACTGCAAAATTGTTATTTTTATAACCGATAAAAATTTCAAAGAACTCAGAAAACAAGAACTTTTTTTTTCTAACTATGAAACAATCCTACATGAAAAAAACAAGAAAATGTCTCCTTAAGAGTGCTTTTACCACTAAATATGAATATCTTTTTGAAAAATTTTCATTTAAAAATATAAATTCATGCAAAATCGAGTTAGAGAGATGTAAAGTCATACAAATTTGAGGTTTATGTAATTTTATTATCACAGGCCCAGTCAACACCGGGTGGTTAGTGTCAAATAAAACACAATATCTAATGTACGATTTAATTCCGAATAAAGTTCTAAATTTTTATCTTTGTAATTTCTTCATTTTTACATACTGATATATTAATTTAATTTGCATAATATTTAGATAAGGAAGTACTATAAATTAACATGGAAACTTTTTCTTTATAGCCATGGAAGTAACTGATATCATAAATGGAAAGCTAGAAAATGATGAAGAGAAACAGTACTTTATACCATTTATACAGTAAGTTTGTTTTTTGGATTAGAAAAGGATATAAATTTTAATAGATATTTAAATATTAACTATATCTACATCTTGTTTAATGTGTATCATCTTATTTGCTAAGATACTTTAAATTAAGTTTGATCTTTGGTTTTTATAGTTTATTGTACATTTCATAATAGTCTGTTATATATTAAAGGTATTTTTTTTATTTTTTTAGGTGCAATGAAAGAGATTTTTTAGATAACTTATTGAGGAAAGTTTTAACATCCAAAGAAGTGACGCAGAAGGAGCATAAAGGACAGGGCCTTTGGGTATGTTTGAAATTACTGCATGGTGACTTGAAGCAAGTTCGAGAAGAAAACCCTCATCTCATAACTCCATCCACTGCCATCGCAAGAAAAATGGGCTTTCCAGATATAATATTACCTGGTAAATAATGTTGTTTCTCTCTTTATTTATTTCAGCTCTTTAACTCACCATTGTGTCAGTTACTGTTTAATTTACCTTTTATGTTTTACAAATTTTATGATTTGATTTTAACTAGCTGGCATATGAACCCGGTGTGTTACATTTGCATTGCATGAGATCGTTCGATTTTTTGTGAAAAAAATAAAAATACTACATTTAGAAAATATTAATAATATTAATTTTATGAAATTACTATAAGAAGAGATCATGTTTACAATGTGAAGGAATTGAAAAATACGAAAATTATATTTTGCAAGTTATGTGATTTTGATGTAATTGTAGTAGAATGCCTTTATAAGAAAATGATGCAATACAGTCAAATAAAATTCAAATTTGTCGAGAAGATTTTGGATAAAACATTCGAAAGCTTGCAAATGTTTGTTTACTTGTCTAACTCGTGTAAGCAAAATTGTCCAGGTGAATATCATCAAGCTCTGTAGTGTGGATTGCTATAGTTTGGACAAAAACTTTTAATCTGAACATATGCCGTGCATGTATGTTCAGACTCCCTGGTCAAAACTCCATGTTTTCTATTTTAGCCCATTCATTAACATTTTTAACAAATTTGACAAGTATTATTTCATACGCATGAATAATATTAAAATCTTTCAGCTTTTTCATGATGATAAATTTTACATCCCCTATAAAATGTGAAAATAAGTGAGATGAATGTTCTTTAGATTAAAAATTTTTAATGAGAATGTAAGCAAAAAATCTTTAAATCAATTTATTCAAACAATACAAAATATTTTTTCACCATTTCTGATATCTGATCATATTTAATTATTTATCTTTTTACCTTTTTTTTTTTTTTTTTTTTCCCCCACAAAAATGGAGTAATTTAGTTGCCTTCTTTAAAGAAATTTCATTAAAAGTTAAAAAAAAAAGAAAAAAAAAGTGTAATATAATAATAGTATACAGTATATATGTATAGTATATAATATGTATAGTATATATAGTATATAATTAGTATAGTATAGTATATATGTATAATACAGAGCTGCCAACTGCTACGAAAAAATCGTAGTTGCTACGATTTTGAGCCACAAACTACGATGCTACAAAAATCTGTCTAAAACTACGATTTTCTGAAAAAAAAACCCGCGAATTTTGTCACAGGATTACTCGAAAAATCACTAATTTCTTCACAGGATTGCGCGAAAAATCACGAATTTCGTCACAGGATCGAGCTAAGAAATGCGAATTTCATTACAGGATCACTGAAAAAACGCGAATTTCGTCAAAAAATTGGTGCGAAAAAGCAAATTTCGCCATATCGCCGAAAAAACGTGAATTTCATTCAACTGATTGCTGAAAAAATGCGAATTTCGTCACAAGATCGTTCAGGGGTGATTCTGGTCCGAATTTTCCAAAAAATTAAGGCAATGATTTCCGGGGGAAAAAAAATATATATATCAGTCATAAATCCGCAAATTCAGACATTAAATGTATCAGTATTTCGGCAAATGATCGGCGAAAAAAATCAATCCCGTCTTTCGTTCGAAGAAAAGTCGCCAATTTTGTCAAAGGATCGCAGGAAAAACGTGACTTTCGTCAGAGAATCACGAAAAAATGGCAAATTTCGTCAAAAACATTACGAAAAGCGGCAAATTTCATTAAAAGATCACGAAAAAACACCAAATTTTGTCAACAGATCGCGAGAAAAAGTGACTTTCGTCAGAAAATCACGAAAAAACGGCAAATTTCGTCAAAAAATCACAAAAAAACGACATTTTTATCAACAGATCGCGGGAAAAACGTGACTTTCATCAGAAAATCGCAAAAAATCGGCAAATTTCGTCAAAAACATTGCAAAAAATGGCAAATTTCGTGAAAAGATCGAAAAAAAACCCGACAAATTTTGTGAACAACATTGCGAAAAAGGGCAAATTTCGTCAAATGATCGCGAAAAAATGACAAATTTTGTCAACAGATCGCGGGAAAAACGTGACTTTCGTCAGAGAATCGCGTAAAAACGGCAAATTCCATCAAAAACATTGCGAAAAACGGCAAATTTCGTCAAAATATATCGAAAAAAAAAAAGCAAATTTTATCAACAGATCTCGAAAAAAAAACTGCAAATTTCGTCTAAAGATCGCGAAAAAACACAAATTTCGTCAAAGGGATGCAAAAAAAAGTCGCGGGAGTGGACACCCCCACTCCTGGTTGTATCAGCTTACTCGACCTGATGAAGGACTCTAACTCAGAATTTTTCTCTAGAAGCTATACCCGTAGTTCCATCACCCCCTCCCCCCAACCGCCTTGAAATCTTTCAGAAAATTCACTGGGAAGTTCAGAAATTTGGCTTAGGAGTGGACAGAGCATTAATTGAATAGGAATAATTATGTTTAATTAATCCCACCCGCAACAAAAAAATGAGCAAAAACAAAAGAGTCTCCTGTGCTTATGGATATATGGAGTGTGTGCTTATGGATATATACATGCGTTTAATTGATTAGTATTTGCTCGCTTAAAATTTACAGCGTAAAAAACAGTCACCAACCAACCAACCTTCAGATAAATTTGAATTTGGTTGCTACTATTTCTCATTTTCAAAGGTTGGCAGGTCTGTATAATAATATATCCCTGTAACTAATTCAAATTTTAAAATTGTGAAAGTTTATATGAAATTCGCAGATCCATTAGGATAACTAAATGGGTTAACTCCATCTTGCTGCGATCCATATTCTACAAGGATAAAATAGTTGTGAAATACAAACACAGATTTTATATAATAGGTTCAGTTTGTAGCTTAACATTTTTGTTTATAGTTTACTCTTAAAGGTGAGATAAATTATAAGAATAGTTATCTGGCTATTCGAGATTTCATTTTAATGTTTCTGGAATGAATATTATTTTTTTTATTATTGTTATTTTTTTTTACGTACATAGATATTTTAAGCTATCACCAGATTTTTTGTTTATTATGTATTAATAACTTGCTTTTTAATGGATGTGTCCTCTTTTCTATTTATATATATAGATGTATATTTATAGATAGCTATATTTACATTTGGATGCAATTCTTTTAATCAAATCAATCATCTTTATCTGAAGTATAATTTAAAAAAAAAAATAATATATATATATACCAGAGGGCCTGTGCGAAGATTTTGCACTGAAATCTAATATTTTTTAGGTACTTCTCTATTATCCCGTCGACCACTTTTCATAACAAAAAACTACCGCCAAACTGTAAGATGAAACGCCAAAAATGCAGTCCCATTTACTTGATGTCAGAATCATTATTCGTGTTTGTTATGTCATCTAACGGTTTTACATTCGACATTTGCGTGTATTTTTCATTATGTTTTACTGATTTAGTAGTTATTTTATTAATTAAAATAACAATTGTGTCCTTAAATTCTTATATTTTATTTATTTGTTTATTTTTTGATATTCCAATGGCAACATTCTCCCGTTTATTTGGCGATAGTTTTTTGTTATGAAAAGTGGTCGACGGGATAATAGAGAAGTATCATTTTTTATCAATATGTAATATTTATTAGATGCAGGTTTAAACTTCTAAAGAAAAAGCAAGGATAAAAATGGCGAACAACATTTAGTTGTTAGTCAAGCCAGAATATCATCTAAGTTATTCCATCACAGTTACACTAAAAACTAATCCAAGATTACTAAAGGCACGCGCGAGAAAAAAAATTAACAATCGTATTTTGACTGCATTAGAGGATGATGTCATCCGCTTCGGGAAAACCATGGGACTTAGAAATATAAATCTAAACATTTCAATTTCGCTTTTTAATCATAAGTATAAAGTAAACCAGTGTGGTGTTTTTTATAATAATTGCTATGAGCATCATATAATGTGGTATTTTATTTTTTTGGCAACAATAATTTCAGGAAATCTTTTAATTTATTTTATGAAAATAATGCCGATTTAATTTTTAATTTTCAGCAAATTTTAATCAAAAACAGTGGCGTAGCCAGAATTCGGTTCTAGGGGGGGGTTTAGAGTTTATAATACAGACGGTCGCCGGTTATATGAATCATCGGTTAATGGAATCAGTCTTTTAAATGAATGAAATCATAATGCTTTTCTCTGCAATTACTTGGTTATGATTCATTTAAACAGCGTTTACAATATTAGAGTTACAAACTATAAAATGCACCAATGAAATTAAAAAACTAGGTTAGATTTATTTATAAAGTGTTTAAAAATGATGAGGGGAAAACTTAAAGGTGGAAGAGCACAGTACAGCAAATAATTTTTACATAGAAAATAACAGAGTTGGAATCCATTTGTTCAATCAAAAATACACAAGGTTTCATTACAAGAGAATCACGAATTCTTATTCCTAACTTTAATAATAATGAAGCAATTTTAACAAAATTTTCAATAGGCTTACTTACCTTGCTTTTTGCCAAATGTAACAAGTCATTTAAAACTTTTAGGGCTAGAGTCTTGAAATTTTATATGGATGTTACTTAAAAGACATAAATGCTCTCCAGAATTTATTTTTTCAATTCGAAATTTAAAAGAATGCAAGAGTAAGAAGCATTCTAAAATTGCGATTTATGTGACACAATTGGTATGAAAACTTGGAATTTGGCATGATGATTACTTTTATGCAGTAAATGCTTCCTTATAACATTTTTAAAAACATTTAAAAATTTAAAAGAACGAAATGAGCTGAAAACTTTCTAAAAGTGTTCGAAATTATGATTTAGCTGAAACTGTTAGTGTTAGAAACTTGAAATTTAGTATAGAGATAACTTTTAAGATGGAAATGCTTGGCATACAGAATTTATTATAAATCGGAAATTTAAAGGTGTGAAACAGCTGAAAGCATTCTAAATTACGATTTATTTAGACCTCACTTCATATCGGTCCTTTCGAAGACGATCTTTTTTCTATGCTAAAAGTAACTAAACGTCTGTATTTCGACACAATCCATTAAAAGCTTCTTGGAAGATCAAAATTACAGCGCCTACAAAAATTTGGAAACGTTCTGATGAATAAAAGTATTTAAAAAAATTTGAGAACTTTTCGATGACAATGCAAAAAGAAAGTTGGGTATTTTGGCGTGGGTATGCTCGGCGTCGGCTCATGTTTTCAGTATTAAATGTGACTTAGTCTTTTTTGACGTGACTCTGTTCTCTTCGACTTTAGTCAAAGACTTAGAGTTTTTTCATGGAATTTTAAAGAGCGGTTGGATACAGTTATATTTACAATCTAATAAAATTTCAGAGAGTTCGGACAGTAACTTTTTTGTGTTGTTATTTTAAAGGACACGTTGAAAAAAAAAAAAAAAAAAAAAAAAAAAGAGGCGAGAAGAAAGCATTTTTTTTACAGCTAGATATCAATATTTTTCCACGGTCTGTAAAACCATTATATTTATAACCATGGCTTTACAAATTTGATAAAATCTGGTAGCCAGTAAAAATTCTAGTTACCAGTAAAAAAATATAACCCCTCCGAAGTCACTAATTTTCAAAAGCACAAAAGTTTTTTATCAATTAATTGAGAAAAATATTAAGCCTATTGTTGGATTATTAGTTACATAGTTTAGAACAGCTACATCATTTAAAAAGATGGTATAAACAAAGTTTTCTAATGAAATTTATCAAAATTATTTATCTGTTAAAAAAAATGTAAAGGCTGCATTAACCGGTATGTTCAGGAAATGCTGATTGCCGAAGGTTTCAAATGTCAGGATAAGTGAGTGCTGCAAAATCTATATCTGATGAGGGGGGCATGGATGAAATAGTAAAGCAGGAAAACAATTTCTGCCTATTTTCGTGTCAAAGCCAGTTAAATAATTATTTTTTATTAATTTAAAATTTGCATTTGTTAAACTTATGTTTACCTAATTAAAAATGCTGAAAATGAGAAAAAATGCCATTTATGGTCATTTCTCAGGTCAATTTTTGTACAAAAACTTATAATAATAAAAAAAAATCTGGTTAAATAACTTGGTGACTAGATAGAAAAACTAGGTCGCCAGTGGCGACCTGGCGACTGCATTTGTCAAAACCTATTTATAACTGATGAAAAATTTATAGAATTCAGACAACTGGGGTTATTTTTTTTTTAAACTATGAAACGAGAGACCCTTATGGGGAAAAGAAACAAACAAACAAAAAAAAACCCAATCAAACAAGAAGGTGTCTTTTAAAAATGCTTTTCTGTCTAATAATCAATATTTTTTAGTGAAAATTTCATTTAAAAATATAAAATTGATATAAGATATATAATCATACAAATTTGAGGTAATTATCATGAGCCCAGGCACCGCTGGATGGGTCAGCTAGTATAATTTTAATAACATGCAGATAACATTTATTAAAATGTAATAAGTGTAAATCAATGCATAACTAATATATTGCTGATCAATTTAAAATAATGCATGGTTAGCATAAAATTGTGTGTAATTATAGATAGTATTTTTCTTAAAAAAATGCATTTAACGCACATTTAACGCCTTTTTTTTTTCGAAATCCATACTCACAGGCAGGGCTTAAATTCTAGGAAAAAAGAGTACCGGAGCTCATACATATACACTATAAGTATAGGTGCAGATTCCCAAAATTTGGAAGGAGCCAGTGGCTCCTAAACCCAAAAAATCCAGTGGCCACAATTGTGAAACAAATGCCTAAAAGCAATAGTGTTTACATGGAGTAAAAATCTAAGCAAAAAAACCTCAGGAATTCAAAGTGTAAAGTACTTTATTTAATATACATACATACACAACAAAATTTGAATATTAATTAAGTGTAATATAAATTTTAAATCATGTACAGCCAGAAGATAATGTTGAGCAAGGGAATACACTTCCAACATTTGTTTTTCTATTAATACAGGGTGACAAGAAATAACTTGGACGAAGTTTCAAACCCAAAATCTGTAACTCCCACTAAAGTTCTAAAGTTATTGTCATAGGGAATTGATTCTAGAAAGCTACTAAACAGGTGTAAGTAAGTTAGTTGTGATTAACAATTGTGGTTAACAAACAATCTGCCATACTTGAATTACATAAGCAAGGAATGAAACAATGTGAAATTGTTCAACGATTGAAAGTGCCTAAGCAGACGGTTTCATACACAATCAAAAGGTTTAAAGAACTCTGACATGATGGTGACAGGCCTGGAAGAGGAAAAAAGTGCACAGTTAACACATCAAGAAAACGGGTAGTTATCAAAAAGAGAGTTCAACGAAATCCTAGGATTTCAATGAGAAAGGTTGCTAGGGAGATGAAGATCAACAGAGAAACCGCACGTTTGATGGCAAGAGTCTTCACCCTTACAAAATGAAAGAGGGTTAAAAGCTAACAGCAAAGAACAAACGCACAAGACTTCAAAGGTGTAAAGAACTGTTAAAGCGGGCCGCAGGTAATCGATGGCAAACATTTGTCTTCACAGATGAGAAACTGTTTTCGATTCAACAAGCTCACAATAGCCATAATGATAGAGTTTGGTCAGCAGAAGCACCTGGACCTTCTTGCATTGTTGAACGGCGTCAACGACCCCAATCTGTAATGGTTTGGAGTGGGATATGTGCTAGTGGGAAAACACCACTTGTTTTTGTTGATCAAGGGATAAAGATTAATCAGCAAACATATCGCAAACTCATTTTGGAAGATGTTGTCTTACCTTGGTCACAAAAGTTCTTGGTAAACAAAAGATGGACCTTCCAACAGGATTCCACATCTGCACACAGAGCTAAAGGCACTCAAGATTGGTGCAAGACGCATTTTCCTGACTTCATTGGAGCTCAAGAATGGCTACCGTATTCCCTAGAGTTGAACCCAATGGATTATTCTGTTTGGTCCATCTTGGAGACAAGGGTGTGTGCTAAACCTCATAAAACTTTGGCATCCCTAAAGAAATCCTTATACAAGGAATGGGATAAAATATGAGTAAGTGAGTTGCGGCCCATAGCCGAAAATTTTGTGACACGTTTAAAGCTCTGTATTAAGACTAAAGGTAGCCACTTTGAGAATTTGTAAATATATTAGACGAAATAATGTGTTCATATTTATTTTGAAGTTTGGTCGTAATATTTTCATTAGCATTACAGTTATAATGTATGATGTGTGTCCAAGTTATTTCTTGTCACCCTGTATATATATTTAATCACAGACTATGTAAAATTATCTGACTCAAACTTCTACGAATAACATTGCTATTCGAATATACTTAATAGTTTGCTTTGTTAAACAGTTAATTCTGAAATATGATTAAAATATAATAATAAAATTTGTTATGTGTTTTGGTTTTAATCTTTAAAAGAACAATCAAAATTTCCCGATAATGACTGGGAATACCAGAAATTGATCTCTTTTAAATCACATGGCGACTTAACCAACCCCCCCCCCCCCCCCTTGGCTGCGCCACTGATCAAAAACATGTTTTAACGAATTGTTAAGTGGGCTATGTCAGAAGCTGGTTCTAAAACCTTTCATATGGTATCTCATTCATTGTTCTGCGTTTCATATTTTCTTAGAAAAAGGGATGTTGACAGGAGAAATAATATATATGATACCTGTATGTAATTAATAGGAAAATTGAATATTTAATTTTAAAATTACAGCAAAAGTAATTTGTGTTAAGCTTTCGCATAAGTACCTGCAACTCTTAACCCCAAAGAAATAATACTTATATCTTATAACTAGCTGCATAGCATCTCATTGTGTTGAATTTGTATTTTAAAAGATCTTTCAAGTTTTTGGGGAAAACTACTTACCAATCCAGTTTTTAAATTAAAATGTATATCATAAATTAAAAATGTAATTATCATTTATAAATCTTAATTTTTTGAGTTCTTGAGTATTGAAAGATTGGTTGATTCTCATTGTTTTTACATGTTTACTTAAACACTATTTTAGATATCAGAATGTGACAAATTGCAGATTGTATCCAGAAATATTCTCTATCTGCACCTGATAAGTTTAATGTTTGTCATGCAAATGTTTTTGAAACATTTTGTGTTCAAAATTCTGTAACTTCCTGTTTGTTTATTTCAGACAAACAGAATTTTAAAAAAATGTTATTTTTGATATTTAAAATGTACATAGATACTCATCAGCATATAGATATATAAAATCAAAATTAAAATTTTAAAAACAAATGTAAAATGCACTCAATATTTCGGTCTTTATCTGCAAAGACATCTTCAGGAGTTTTTTGGCATTTTCAGAGCACAGCGTGGTAGTGAGCTAAGTATGATGCAGACCGAAACGTTGGGTGCATTTAAAATTTTTTTTTAAATTTTAATTTTGATTTTATATATCTATACACTGATGAGTATCTATGTATGTTTTAAATATTAAAAATTTTTGATAGCGTAAGTCCAAGTCTTTATTGTTATCTTTGACGATACATCGTTTAAACAGTCGAATGGACTTAGAACTAGGAATTTTTTTGAAAATCACAGACAAACACTCCAATTTTATATATTTATATAGATCAGCTCTTTCTTATAATTCAGTTACAAAGGGGGAAATTTATTTCTGCTCCTTTTGAGGTAAAAGATAAAACAGTCCTACACTCTCGGACAGGGCTTTACAAATTTCATAAAATCTGGTAGCCAGCAAAAAATTTTAGTCACCAGAAATTTTTTTTTACCCTTCCTCCTTTTCCCCCATCATTGATTTTCAAAAAGCACAGAAGTTTTTTAATAATTCATTGAGAAAACATAATAACATCCTCAGTTTAGAATTATTAATTGGATAGTACTGAATTTTTTAATTAAATTTCTTATGCGATTTTTAGCATTTTTTCGTGTTTTGCGGTGAGTTTTTCACATTCTGTAAAGGAATCCTGTTTCAATATTTTAGCCCAATATAGTAAATTTTTTCCTCTTTTTTAAGTATTTTTAGTGTTTGTGATTTTTCAGCATTAGTAAAATAAATCTAGTTTTAGTCTTTGAGCCACATATATTTAATTTTGTCCTCTGCAATTTCTGAATTTTTCGCATTGGGCAGTTTTTTCACATTTGTAAAAGGAATTCAGTTCAATTTTTTTTAACCCAGTATTAGTAATTTTTTTCCTCTGTGATTTTTGTAGCAAAAATTTTAACAATTTAAAAATTTTCCAGAATTTTTTATGAAATTTTTAGCATCTTTTTGTGTTTTACAGCAATTTTTGGACAATTTATTTATAAAACAGTAAGAACTCTCCAGTAACTATTCTAAACACTATTTGTGCTGATTTCTTAGGGTAATTGTTGTAGAAAAAGAAAAGAAAAACAAACTGCTAGATTAAATAACTTGGTCGCCAGTGGCGACCAGGCAACTGCATTTTTCAAGCCCTACTCACAGATTTGCTGTGGCAATGTCCGACATCAAATGAATTACTGCATTACAAAGATCTTTTCTGAAATTGAGATATTCCACTACGGTAGGTAAGGACACTTTGCCATCAAAGCAACATTTTGTATGTTTTTTGCTTCTATTTATTTCAACTTTACAATTTAGAATTTGTCAAAAACTGCATATCTCACTCAAATTTCTAAATTTATGTTCCAGAATGTTCTCTAGCATTTCAGTTGCTACACATTCATTTATGTGATGACTATTAACACTTTGTTGACCAGCAATTTTGTATGAAATCTTTGTTTTAAAACAATAGAAGCTCCTCCCTCTTTTGGAAGTATTTCATTACAGTAAAATTCTGAAAGTAAGTCTTCCCTCGAAAGTAAGACCCCTCCCACTTTTAAGTAATTTTGATATTCTTTTCCATTCCCAAATATCCCCCCCCTCTCCCCCCCCCTCTCCCCCCCCCCCCCCCCTCACACACGCAATTTTTTTTTTTTTTTTTACAAAAAATTGATTTTAAAAATCCAAGGAAGAGAATTTTTAATCTTTTGACAGATTTCCACTTTTGTTTTTATATGATGTTAATGAAATCCCCTTCCCCAAAACATGAAATATCTATTTCCATTCTCTGCCCTCCCCAATACAAAAAGCTTAAAAACTTGTACATTTTATATCGTTCTGCCCTTCTTCCTGCTTGCCAGTAACGTAACAATTAGTAAAAAATCAATCCTCTAAACTACAAACTCCCTTCCCTCAGCATATAAAGTTTAAAATCTTTAAAGCTCTTTATAAGAAATATTCTCTATTTTTTGCTCTCTAGTAACAATAAATAAATAATCAGTCATTTAAATTATCTCTCTACCACTAAGATATCAACTCTAAGATATGGGGGTAGAGAAGCAATTTTGATAATTATTTAAATATTGTTGCAAAAAAGTTCTAAATAGATGATAAAAAAACTTTTTTAAGACTTTAAAGTATGTACTGGGGTGGGGGGGCAAAGGAAATGAAGATGACTTTTTTTGGGGGGAGGAGGGAATAATTTAGATCGTTATTTAAATATTGTTGGAAAAAATCACATGGAGCAGAAAAAATTAAGAATTTTTAAAGATTTTAAATTTCATGAGTTTCATTTGGAGGGGGGGGGGGGTCGTTAATTTAGGTGGTAGATTGGAGTTATTTTTTTTATATATAGAGTATTTAATAAGTCTGAAAAGAAGTTTAAAATTAAAAAGTTATAAAGGTTAAACTATGCGTTTTTGGTACCAGAAAGGGGGGAGGGAGCAAAGGGAGAAGCAGTAAAGTTGAAGGGGGGTTTAGATGATTGATTATTTACTGTAACAACAAAGTAAGAAATAAAGAAAAAAGATTTTTAAAAAATTTCAGTTTTTTTAGGGGGAAGGCAGGATTTTAGAGGGGATTTATTTTTATTTTATTAATTTTTTTCTTAAATACGGAAGATTCTCACCCCTTTTTTACTTCTAAATTAATGATAAAAACAGGTTTTTAAATGATATTTTAAAAAAAATCTGGATTATAAGCCCCCCTCCCAAATTAAACCCTTTTTGATTTTGAAAAAGGGAGGGCTTACAATCGGGATTTTACGGTAAATAGTTTTCTAGATAGGTTTTTCAAGTTAATGCATCAGAGTTTATATCATTCAATGTATGGATTCAATATAAAATGTCTTACAATCTAAAAAGGTATGGACAACATAATATGAATGCATTTTCTGCGAGGTAAAAGACATGCCTTTAGTTAATCTTGCTTGGTGGAACAAACACAAATTAACTCATGACCGGTTAACAATGTATTAAGCATATTTTGGGTCTAAACACTGATCCCTATCTAATTGATTTCTTTTTTATCTCCTTCTTTCAAAACTTTCAGAAGTTTTAATAAAAATACAAATATTTTTCAAGCATTTCTGATCATAGTATGAAGATTAATTTTTAAATTTTATTTCATGTGGCAGTAAGTCAACCAAAATCAATGTGATACGACTCAAGATCGCATTTGTTTCCATTCAGCTGTTGGCATTTACCATTTTACAAATAATAATTTCTGTGTTATGTATGCTTATATCGATACCACTGCTATTTGATGTTTTATGTACCCATATATACCATCCTTGATATGGCATAAGTTAATTCTACAGATATAAATTGATTACCTTTCAAATTAAATTAATATCTCATTATTTAAGTTCTTTCGCTAGGTATTAACCTCTTTAAGGTATGAAAACAAAGACATTGTGGTTCCTTTTTTAAATTATGTTATTATCTTAAGAGTTGTGATTAAGTTAATATAGAAGTATTAATTTTGCAATTTTTTCTTGTTAATTATAGAGAATGTTATTTTTTAATTTAAATGCGTTATTAATTATTGATATTGTATCAACTCTTGTAAATGATAATAACAAAATAAATGCATTAAATTTCTTTTATTATGCTGCTTTGATGTGAGCATAATTAAATGGAAGTTTATATTTTCTTCTAGAGTCTTTGAATAAAAGGTAAGTTCTTTATTAAAAAAAAAAAAAGTTAATAAATACATTTGTGATACGTAATCAATTGAAATTTACTTGTAAATATGTATTTTGTATTCCTTTTAATTGTTTTGAATTAATACAAAATCACCATGAAATTTTTTCATGCAAGGATTTTTTACTTGTAAACATTAAATTAAAAAAATATTGGCTGAATTTCTGTAAGGTACTCTATTTTGTTATTGTTAAGTTCTAAGAATTTGATTTCAGTAAAA
Source organism: Maratus michaelseni (assembly GCA_963931845.1). Classification (NCBI taxonomy): domain Eukaryota; kingdom Metazoa; phylum Arthropoda; class Arachnida; order Araneae; family Salticidae; genus Maratus; species Maratus michaelseni. The sequence continues at coordinate 35,732,309 of OZ007589.1, read as the reverse complement.
CTAAATTGCTACAAATATTTGTATTATGACACATCTATTTATAAAACCTGCATGTAGCTGTGTTTTAAGTAAACAGTCTCTTGTACATTTATGTTTCTTCTACAAAAAGAAACAGAAATCTATCTCTTAGATTACATGAAGGATGTAGGCAGGAATAAGTTCACTAGAATTCCACCATGTCCAAAATAGAGTACATCTTTGGCATTGTTGATCTTCTTACTTTAGTAATAATTGGTAACCTCATCTTTCATTTTATTCTTTAACCTCTAACCATGAACATCATGGGAATTTAATTTATTCTATAAATTTTGTAGACTTCATCATCATGCAACACCTAGTTTTAGGTACCTTTGCATTGAAAACAATGTTTATTAAGCAAGAAAAAAGAAAAAAAAAATCAATTTAATCAAAATCAGAACTTATTGTATAACAAAGTATAAAACCCCTTTTACTTTCTGTACACACAACAGTATAAGGAGAGTATTGTAATCATGATAAAAACCCAATTATGGAAATAATGATATATTTTTATATTTTGAGGTTCCCCAAATCTTTTCACTATTTTAAAACTTATTCCATTTGGATGTGTGTATGTATGCATGTATATTAGAATTTCCTTGCATTTTTAGGTCCCCAGGGCTCTTTTTGTGAGGTTTTCATAATGTTGCTATGTGAGTGAACATGATAGCGCTCAAACTATGCTTTCGATTTAGCTCCCAAACTATGTTTTCGATAGCTCCCATTTGGTGAATATGTTACAGGCCACTGTTGCAAGAACTGTGTACATTTTGTTAAAAATCTGCTGATAAGTTTGGTATCTAAACACCTTTTTCCAAAAATTGTGTGATAATAACTAATAAAAAAAATTTCTTCTATCTCAGTTAATTATTTTTATTGTTCACATTCATTTTATGTCAATACAACTATGTTTTACCAAAACGTGACTTAATTTAGTAAATAAAATTTTTTTTTTTTACTCATAGTAAAATATTTTTACTTTGTTTAGTAAAAAAAAAAAAAAAAAAAAAAAAAAAAAATAGATGTTACTAAATAAAAGTGTATGGAAATTTTTGTATTAATTTTGTTAAAGAAGAAAGAAAAAATATCTGCATTTAAAAAAGTTGAATGAAATACTTTAGCAAAATATACTAAAATGGTCTTTTGGTGAAAAAAGGATTGTTGTTCTCTTACACTTGAAACTGGTTTTGCCTTATTTTTCATGTTTGATGCCAACTTTGGCTGTGAATCTGATCATGGAAGATTAGCTATATAATTGAAGTAATAGAATAAATTGAATAGAATAAATTTCATATATTGCATTACATATTTTTTCAGTTACTTTTGGATTACCTGGTGTTTGAATGCAAAATATTCTACAAGGTGTTCAGAAAGTCAAGTGAAGTCACTCCATAATTTATTTATTTTGCTAATTTATAACCTATCGCAACCTCCCATTTTTTATTATATTTATTTTTTAAACCTGATATTTGCCCGCCATTTTATTCACAAAAATATAAATTTTACCTGCATTTGCAAGATTAAGAAATATTTCTAAGGTATAGATAAGAGAGCAATAAGAATCTGACTAAAATATTTATGCTTACTGAAATGCTTATTTGTAAAACCCTACAGCTATTTTTTTTTCTCTTGGCATAGTTGATTTAATACACACCACACATGCAGCATTTAAATTATATGGATATTCTAAAATAATTTCACAACTTAAAATTTTCAATCCTAAAATTTAATAATTTAATCAGGCAAAATAGATAAAAATTAAAGCAATGGTATTTTTAGATTTCATTTAATGGTACACATATAATAAATTGTATGACGTCTTTAGATATTTACATGTTGATCATTTATTTTACTATATCAGAAGATGGGTATTATAAATATTTATTCAAATCTGTTTGTGATTTTACTAAAAACATATTTCATTTTATTATTTTTGTCAGTTGATGAAGATGATATATTGCTATAATGGACTTAAATTTTGAAAAACTTTTCTCTTTGAGTTAAAAAATTGTTTCTTTATTCTAGGGGATGTGCGTAATGATTTGTATTTAACTTTATCTCATGGGGAATTTACTAAAGGGACCAAATCATCTGATCGCAATATTGAAGTATCAGTTAAAGTATTGAATGAGAAAGGTCAAGTAATTAAGGTATTGTTTGCATACCATTTTTTAAAATTCACCCCTGTAATCAAATTAGTAATTTTATAAAACTTTTAATTTAATATAATTTGTTTTTAATCTGTTGTATTTTTTTTAAATTTTCATTTTCATTTTTAAAATGAAGATTTTTTAATTAACTGTTCAAATGCAATAGTTATGAGAATTAAAATAATATTTTTTTGTATTAAAAAAATAATCATCATCATATAATTAAAATTTATTAAAATCTGTTATTTTTGTCTTCCCGTCATTTCATTTCTATAAACTCTCCAGAGCTCAATTTAATGATGGAGTTAATTATGAAAACACTGAAATTCTGTTGTCCATATTAAATGCTAGACTGCATGAGAAAAATTTAACAGTTACAAAGTTTTTTTTTTTTTTTTATATAAAATTTAACTGTGTTACCATATTTTTTTTGTGTATGCCACATGGTTTTTCTCCTCTCCCTCAAAATGTATTTAAAAATCAGGGTATGCGTCATAGGTATTTGGGATTTGAATGGCCTATGTATATATATGTCAATTGGTTACTGCATAAAATCACTGGGCAATTTTGTGCTTACATTTAACAAAGCTATGAAGGCAATATTGTGGAATTTTAATATAACTGTTGGATTTTAAGAGAATACAATTTTTCACCTCAAATGAGGTATTAAAAATCATACAAAACTTGTAGTATAACTAGAAAAATTTGCATCAAACTTTATCAGATTCTTGGCAAGATAGAAAAATTGCCTTGGTGCGAGAAGGAAATTTGACAACATATTTTCTGGCAACCTATTTGCTGTTTTATATACAGAAGCAATTTTTTCAATATTCATAAAATTTATTTAATATAAAGAAGTCTTTTATCTATTTTTATATACAAACAGAAGTAAATTGTATATAAAAGATAATAATAATTTATTTCAATAAAATGTTTATATATGTATATATAAACATATGTGAATCAGCATAAAAGTGTGGTATAAATAATTATTATTTGATGTAGATGAAGGTGTAGTTATATATTAAATAGTTGTGAAGTTCTTTATTTAAAATATTGCGTTGTATTTGCTAGACCCCTTAGCGTTCTTTTTGGTCAAAGCAGTGGTATAAAATAAAAGGAAAAGGAATATTCTTACTTGCATGGTGTCTGCTGTACACAAAAGGAAGAGGAGCCTTGTTAACGATATTAACAAAAATCTTTATTCATATTTTCTTGAAGAGAAAAAGAGGCCTTCATCCGTTGGTCACCTTTTTTTTATTTTAATGAAAACTTTGGCCGATAAAGATAATCTTTTCCACTTGAAGAATTGACTTTTCAAATTAAAATGCAGCATCAATCCAAATTTTAAAGATGAGAATTTCAATTAAAACTTTTGCACGCCATCAGAAAATAAATTCAGACAGGGGAGAACATCGTCGTAGAATTTCGCCGGACGCCGCATTGTCGGCTGCAGGCAGGCAGGGCCCGCGATCTTTTTGAAACGAAAACTACATCATGACAGTTCATCAACAAAACAGATTCTGATTTAAAATTAACGAAACTTTTAATTTATAGTAAGAAACGGGGACACCAAAAGTATCCGGACGACAAGACTTAAATCTATTAGAGAATTTAAAAAATTAGACAATATCTTAATTAACAAATCCGAACAATTCATTTAAAAACATTTATTTTAATTTGCGCCAGCAATCGTCAAATAAACCACGCCTTCGAAAAATGAGCCTCCTTTCACAGCTACCTGATGCATACGTCACAAGAGGGGGAAAGACGGCGCTTCGATGACGTCATCACAATACGAGTAGATCACAGAGAGAAAGCATCAGAAGAGTGCAATACGGCTGCCGAACGATGCTTGAAGAGAAATGCAAAACACTCAGCGTAAAAATAAATACTGAATTGAATCCAAATAATATCGATGTGAAAAGGCCGAAAGAAATAAAAAATAACATGATTTAAACATTGTGAGATTTCATATCACAAAAAGTTCATCAGGTTTGTTTTCATAGCTGTTTATATCATTTGGCAACAAATCTCACTTTCTGAAGCTTGAATTGCCCCAAGCTTTTTAAATAAATGCCAAGGTCCCCTATGGTGGAGAAATACCCAAAAAATCTCAGTGTGCTAATTTTTATTCTATTTTGTGATTTTATTGTGTTATAATTTTTCATTGGAATTTTATGACAAATTGACTATTAAAATTTTGCAAACATAGTTTTTGACCGTTTCTCATTGTATTGTTTCTGTATTATGAGGTCTCCTGAAGAAAACTTTCACCATAATTATCTAATACTGCTCCAAAATTCTAAAAAAAAAAAAAAACATGTGAACTTAGAAAATGAATTTTTAAAGACACATGTCACTTAATAGTTTCATAACGAGGAGAAATCAGTACTTATGCAACTTTGTTGAAGTTGTCTATTTTTTTTATTAACTGGAATATTGTATGCATTTTTACATGCTATCTGAGCGCCCCCCCCCCCCCCCCCCACACACACCTTCCCTTTAGGCCCAGCTTTGATATGAAGTTAGCATCTTTCACTAACTGTCAAATTTAGAAGCATATGAAAATTCTTTCTTTTAATTTGATCTGAATAATGATGTAGATTTGATTTGAGATATTTTAAATCATCATCATCATCTTCTTTATAAAATTTTTCATCAAGCTTTATATGCAGCAAAAGGGAAAAAAAAAATCTGTGTACTATTTTCTACTAAGATATGTTTTTGGTACTTGATACTCGGGGGTCGATCCAGGAAAAATTTGGGGCCTATTTAGGGTCCCTTCACAAAACTCTATTTAATAAAATGGGCCCCTTCACAAAAATAAATTTGATAAAATGGGTTCCTTCACCAAATTCTATTCTATAAAAACTTACTATTTATTATTTATTTATTATTTTGTGATGTTTTGAAATGTGTAATTTGTAAACAAACAAGTACACCAGAGAGGAAAACTTCAGCAAAAAGGTTTAAAAAAGTTTTTGTTTATAAATGCTTGGTTCGAATTTGAGTATAACTGGATTTCAACTTTCGTTACAAAATGTTATTTTTCATAAAAATATAATAAATTTCACAAAAATAACCTTTACTTTTCACAAAATGGGCCCCAAGAAAAAAAACCTGCATCGACCCCTGATACTATTTCTATTCTCTGTGGTAACATAGATTAACATTTCTCGCCATTGTTTTGTTTAAATAAAAATGTAGAATCTTTGTGTAAAAAATTGGTGTTCAATTTACCATGAATTATATTTAAAACAGACGCACCTGACTATTTGCCAAGTGTTGCTTTGTTTCAATACCAAATAGAACTGCAGATTTATGTGTACTGGCACTGTATAAAGAGTTAAACAGTATTATTTCCTCTATTTCTAATTAGAAAAAAAAAAGTTTCCACATTTTTAAAATGGAGTTTTTATTTATTTATTGGAATACCATTAAGCTTAAGATGTTAAAATTTGTACCAAATTACATGATTACATATCATTTCTAAGCAAATATACAGGGTATCCAAAAAGTCCTTGACACATTTTAAAATTCAATAAAAGATCTAGCAGTTTGTGTACAAGAGTGCGGTTTGTACAAAAATGCTTCTTATGATCTGAACTTTTGTTTAAGCAAGTAAAAAAAATAGTTCTAAAAATTTCTCATAGATGGCACTGCTTCTGCAAAGCTACCAAAGAAGTAGAATGACTTTATACATAACAGTGGCGAAAGGTGCACAATGTGTATGCGCAGTTTTTGTCCAAACTATGGCAACCCACATTCCAGAACTTATTCGAACTCATGAGGGCGAGTATTGTTTAGACGAGTGAGACAAGTCAACAAACATTAGTTTGGTGATAATAGAAAGCGTGCCAAAATTAATAGAGTGCCTCTGTAAGATAATACAGACAAAAAAGTTTGATTGATCAATACGATTTTTTAAAAAAATTAATCGCCAAGCATCTTGGTGAGCTTTCCATTATCGTCAAACTAATATTTGTTGACTTGTCTGACTCGTCTAATCGAACTCATAATGGCGAGTATTGTTAACTTCTGGAATGTGAGTGTCCATAGTTTGTACAAAAACTGTACATACGTATTGTGCGTCTTTCACTATTGTTATGTATAAAGGCATTCTACATATTCGATAACTTTCCAGAAGCAGCACGCCATCTATGAGAAATTTTTAGAAGTATTTATTTTATTTTCTTAAACAAAGTTTCAGTTCATAAGAAGCATTTTCGTCCAAACTGCACTCTTGTATGCCAATTGCTTGATCTTTTATTGAATTTTAAAATATGTCGAGGACTTTTGGGACACCCTGTATATGCAAGGGGAAAAACTGAATGCAGGTTCAGAGTTCACACATTAAATTCTACAAGTGTAAATATTGTCTTTTGAAGGAGGATTTCTATACATATCAATAGAAATTTGGCACTTCTCTTACAGTGGAGTGTTGGTGAGTTTAAGGAAATGGCTTTGACAAGTGAAGGAAAATACTCATATGTACTTTCTGGCAACGGATTCACTGTTTTACGCACACTATCAATTTGTTCAATATTTACACATGATAGCTCGGCTGGTTAACTTTAAACTCAATAAGAAAAACACTGATTAAAACTACACAAGGTAAAAATGTGAACTGTAAACTTTAATTAAAACGTTAAAACCCTCTTGGTTACACATGCGACAGCGACCGCCATCTAACGCACATGAGCTCTCTGCTCTGAACTGAAAACTTACATAAACAATCACTTTAACAATTAACCAGAATAAACCAACTATTCAAACTGCGAAATGTCCTTGCATGCAAGTAAACCCAAGATCACTTGCGATGTCTGGTTCGATGCACAAGTATGCGGAAGCAGATAATCTCTTATCTAGGTATCGTTCTCTCTATCGAAAATGCTCTGTCGAACGTGTGTCGGAAAACACTGTCCAAAAACATTGTCGGAAAATATTGTCCGAACATACACCCCCGACCTTGAAACCTTCAAGGGCTATAATTAAATATTCTCATTCAAAAGGTAAAGGAAAAAGTTTGTGAATAGGACGTTTGAGCTCTCCCGTAGCAGTTCTCACTATGGCCACTCTAACATGACCATCACTACCTGAAAAGGTTTCAATGATTTTTCCCAGTTTCCATTGAAGCGCCGTCACAAGTTCATTTTTAATGAGCACTAAGTCCCCAATCTTTAAATTTGCTGTTGGACATAACCACTTGGGGCGTTGTTGCAACTGATACAAATACTCTGCACTCCATCGCTTCCAAAAGTGCTGGAATACTCTCTGTGTCAGTTGCCAACGACGAAGTCGTGAAGGCGGAACCTCAGAAACATCAAGCTCTGGAATAGCTGTCAATGAAGCACCCGTCAAAAAATGACCCGGTGTCAAAACTTCTAGATCATTTGGATCACTTGACAATGGACACAAAGGTCTCGAGTTCAAACAAGCTTCAATTTGCGACAATAATGTTGAGAACTCCTCAATTGTAAATAGCGAATTTCCCATTGTTCTACGCAAATGATATTTCACAGACTTGATGTTAGCCTCCCACAGCCCACTAAAATGTGGAGCCGATGGAGGGTTAAATTTTCAAACGATGCCCTCATTAGCAACATAATTCTGTAAGGATTCATCTTTAATGGTGGAGGATATAAATTCCCTCAATTCCTTACTTGCACCCTTAAAATTTGTAGCACAGTCACTTACTAATTCGGCTGGCTTGCCTCTACGAGAAACAAATCTTTTCAGAGCAGCCAAAAACGTTGGAGTGGACAAATCTGACACCAATTCAAGATGAATTTGCACGAGTCGAAAAACAAATAAAAATTGCTATGTAACTCTTAAATGCCTTGACACCTCTACGATTTCTCTCTTTACACATAAACGGACCGGCATAATCACATCCCGTCTTCGAAAATGGGCGACTGGGTAAGACACGCATAGCAGGCAGGTCCCCCATTAATTGTGTACCAATAGCTGGGGAAGCACGGAAACACTTTATGCATGTCTTCACAATTTTTCTTACTGCATCTCGACCACTTAAAATCCAAAATTTTGTTCTAAGGACAGCTAAAAGAAGCTAAGGACCAGCATGCAAGTAAGTTATATGATAATGTCTAATAAGCAATGCAGTAATATGATGAGACTTAGGCAAAACTATTGGGTGTTTCTGATCTTCAGAAACATTAGCATGTCTCAACCTTCCACCAACCCGCAAAATACAGCTTGAATCCAGAAATGGATTTAATGTTAAAAGTTTGCTCGAACGTCTTAACAATTTATGATTTCCTAAAGCAAGGATCTCATCAGAAAAACACTGGTGTTGTACTAATTTCACTATCATCGTTGTGGCTCTCAAAAGCTCTGATGTCAAGAGTAAACCGTTTATTCGCTGAGATACCTTTTTGAATTGTTCACAAATCTCAAGCACCACGCGACGATTCTTACCAGTCTATTCCAAGTGGAATATCTGAAAATCACATGATCATCACTAAGATCAAACACGTTTACAACACAGTTTCGCTTTTCTTCCTTTAAAACAATCTCCTGTATTTCTTTACTGTTAACTGGATCATTATGTTGATTGTTGTTCAATGGCTCTCTTAACCATCGAGGACCACGAAACCATAATTCACAATTTACTAATTCCGACGGCAACATACCCCTTGTTCCGCAGTCAGCAGGATTTTCAATTCCAGAAACATGATTCCACGGAACATTAGGAAGTGCCTCTTGGATTTTTGAAACACGGTTAGCCACGAAGGTTTGCCAACGCCACATTAGAATCAGTCCAGGCAAATACTTCAGTCTCAGTAAAATTTAAATGCTGTAAAACCATTTTTAGCAAATTTGCCAACAGAAGGGCCGAACACAATTCAAGTCGTGGAATGGACCGAGTCTTAATGGGTGCCACCTTAGTCTTAGATGTCAAAAGATTTACCGTTATTTTTTCATCTTGAGAAATTGAACGCATATATTACCGCACAATACGCCTTTTCGGATGCATCACAAAAGGCATGAATTTGAAGTCCCATTTTATCTGCAGCCAAGACAAATCGAGGAATCTTCAATTGAGGAATTACACTTAAGTCATTTCTAAACGATGTCCACCGTTTACTAAAGTTTTCACTAACTGGCTCGTCCCAGGTAAGTGAAATTTTCCATAAATCTTGCAACAAGATCTTCATGAAAACGACACAAGGAGATAGCAACCCCAACGGATCAAACACCTTTGCGACCTCTGACAAGATATCTCTTTTCGAATATCTATTCTTTTTGTAATGGTTTAAAACAGTGAAACAAAAGAAATCACTGTTCAAATTCCACTGGATTCCCAAAATTTTTATACCACTATCATTCTTTAAGAACAAGGAATCTGCACTTTCTCTACATTCTTCCGAAATGTTTTTCAACACCCCAGGCACATTAGAAATCCATTTTCGCAATTTAAAACCACCTCGCTTCATTAACAATGTCAATTGATCAATTAATTCCACAACTTCCTCTTCATTCCGACCCCCTGACAATAAATCATCTACATAAAAATCCCTTAACACTGCTGCAGATGCCAACGGAAATTCACTCTTCTCATCTAAGACAAGCTGATGAAGAGATCTAGTAGACTGAAACGGGGCAGATGCGGTACCATAAGTAACTGTTTTTAAACGGTAATCCTCTATAGTATCTTGGGAATTTTCTCTCCAAAGAATTCTCATAAAGTCTCTATTTTCAGGGTTAATCAAAACCTGTCTAAACATTTTTTCTATATCTGCACATACAACTATAGGTAAAATTCTAAATCTCAACAGTATTGGAAAAAGCTCCTGCTGTATACGTGGACCGACCATAAGAATATCATTCAAAGATACACCCGAAGTAGACTTAGCCGAAGCGTCAAAAACAACTCTCAGTTTTGTCGTTGTGCTTGATTCCCGAATTACCGCATGATGTGGTAAATAACAAACACTTAAAGGAACACTCTCCGGCTTGGATACACGTTCCATGTGACCCAATTCTAAATATTCCCTCATAAACTTTCGATAGTCTTCATAAATAGACGGCTGTTTTGAAAGTCTGCGTTCTAACGAACGAAATCTCTGAATAGCCATTTCTCTCGTATCACCTAATCTAGATGGGGAATCTTTAAATGGAAGTTTCACGACAGATCTTCCAGACATATCTCGAAAATAAATGCGCTTAAAATGATTCTCACATTCCCTCTCCTCCTTAGAAATCTCAACTAATTCCGGAACAGAATCCAATGACCAAAATTGTTGCACCAAGCCATCTAATTTTAATTGAATATTATTGACGGCAAATGTACGTAGACCTGTATCGAATGAGGTAGTCCCCGTAATTATCCATCCTAGCTTAGAACTTACAGCAAAGGGCAGAGCTTCCCATCTTTTCACAATTTTCCCATTTAGCAATGTAAAAAATACGTTAACTCCAAGTAGAATATCTACTGGTCGTGACTCAAAAAATAGTGGGTCTGCTAGAACTAAATCATTAAACTTATTCACAACACTTGAAGGAATAGAACTACATGGCACATTAGATGTTATTCTTTTTATCACAAATGCTTTAGTAGCAAATTTTATTTCAGGATTAAAATGAGAAGTAAAATTCAAATTTATCTCTCCATTTGTTTCAGCACTATAAGAACCTAAACATGTAACCTGTACTCTAGTTCTTCGCTTTGGCAAACACAATTTTCGCATACAATTTTTACTTATAAAACAGGCCTCACTTCCACTATCCAGCAACGCGCGGTAATTTACAAGATTACCCACTTAATCAAAAACCTTAATCATTGCTGTACAAAGTAGAGTCTGTCCCATATTCATTAACTGTATTCCCGACCCAGAATTGTTTCGAAACTCAAAGGTGCCAGTGCAGGAAGTTTGACTTAACTCATTTTGTATCGGTCGAAATTCCGTTGCGTTCGGGGAAAGAGGAACCACCGGAGTTTCAGTCGCATTCTTTACATGAGGGCCAGTATCCCGTGAAATATGCAAGACACTATGATGAGGCTTGTGGCACACTCTACATCTACCCACACTCATACACTTTTTTGCATAATGTTTCTCTAAAAGACAGTTATAACACAAACTATTTGTTCTAGCTATTTCTATTCTTTTCTGCACATTTAATTTCAAATATCGTGGGCATCTGTAAAGTGGATGCGATTCTTTGCATAAAACACAAATATTATTAGCAGACAATAATGTAGTAAATTTACATTTTCCACTTTCTTTAACTGCTGTTTTACTATTTTGAAGGGTTCTCGCATGGTCCTTTAAAAAAGATAATAAATTTTCAAGTGTACCCAATTCCTCTTTTTTGAGTGTTCTTTCCCACCAATATCTTGTATTTCCATCCAATTTCTCTGTAATTAAATAAACAATTAATACTTCTGAAAATCCTTTAACCTCTTGTTTAAGTACACTCAATGAACGGACACATTCATTAATAACGTCTACACTTTCCAGAAGAGACTGTGCTGTACCCGAAATACAATGCATTCCAATAAATTTCTTAATCAATGAATTAATTAATTCTCTTTTATTTGAATATCGCTCTTTCAACAGCTCTAACGCTGTCTTATAATTCGAATCAGAGATTGGAAGGCATTGAATTATTTTAAGTGCATTGCCTCTGCATGCCGATTTTAAATATTGTAATTTTTGACAGTCTGATAAAACTTCATTACAATCCACACTAGCCCTAAATAAATCATAAAATGGAAGCCACTCCTCCAGATTACCACTGAAAGTGGGAAGTGTGAGTTTCGGCAGTTTAACCTCTGAGGTTTGAGACCTCAACAACCCCGCACCGTTGTTACTTTTGTTTAAAGTAATTCCCGATTTTTTTCGGTTAACACTAAGCCACATACTGTCAACTCGATCCTGTTCCGTCTGCTGCTCCTCAATGTACGTATCAACCTCATTTTTATTACATTTAGCCAAAATCCTATTAAATGTTTCACTCAATTCATCAGTTAACTTTCCTATTTTAATCTCAAACAAAGTTAATTCACTTGAATCGGCTTCATTAATACACCCATTTATCTTATTTTCTAATTTTGTAATAGCAGACTTTAATCCCCTCTTCTTAACTAAAACATCCTTTAACTCTTCCATAACAAATAAAAAATTTAAATACAGGAACTAACTCACCGAATCTTTAAAACGTCTTGATCAACAAAGCAGGGGCATTGGCATCCAACCAACCATGCGCTTAAACACTGAACACCAAACATCCACATTTTACAGTCCAAATTCACTTTCCACATTAGCCTAATCAGCAATTTTCCCCTTTAAAAGAAATCTCGGGCGACGGACCATTTAATGATAGCTCGGCTGGTTAACTTTAAACTCAATAAGAAAAACACTGATTAAAACTACACAAGGTAAAAATGTGAACTGTAAACTTTAATTAAAACGTTAAAACCCTCTTGGTTACACATGCGACAGCGACCGCCATCTAACACACATGAGCTCTATGCTCTGAACTGAAAACTTACATAAACAATCACTTTAACAGTTAACAAAAAGACAGAATAAACCAACTATTCAAATTGCGAAATGTCCTTGCATGCAAGTAAACCCAAGATCACTTGCGATGTCTGGTTCGATGCACAAGTATGCGGAAGCAGATAATCTCTTATCTAGGTATCGTTCTCTCTATCGAAAATACTCTGTCGAACGTGTGTCGGAAAACACTGTCCAAAAACATTGTCGGAAAATATTGTCCGAACAACACAATTTATTTAATATATGCATTTACTTATAAAAGCCATTTATCTATTATTCTATACAAACAGATGTAAGTTATCTTTTACCTGAAATAAGAAGCAATGTTTTTGATACATAATAAACAAATGTATTGATCAGTTTTGTTTTCATAGCTCTTTATATCATTTGTCAACAAATCTCACTTTCTTAAGGCCCCATAAAAAGAAAGTACTAATTATTGTTATTAGTTCAATTATAGTAATTATTTCAAACTTTAATTAGTAGTAATTTAGAATATTTTGCATGCATGGGCTCCTTCTTTCATTTTGATGAGATTTAATTTCATATTAACTAAACTGTTACTACCCCTGTTCTTCCTGGTTAACAGGTGATTGATATTAAAATATTTATTTATTTTAGGATGTAATAAGTTTAGGATGTGGTTCTGAAACCATTAATGAATATAGAAGTGTAATTTATTACCATGAAGATAAACCAAAATGGATGGAAACCATGAAAGTACGTAGGCTATTTTTGCATACTTAGTTTAATATTTATTATTAATATAGATATGGTTATTTCTACAGGGTAAAATAGAATTTTGAAGGTTTAAATTAAAATGCATATAGTTATGATTTTTTTAATTTTTTATGATTTTTCAACTATAAGAAGTATACATTTTGAATTAATTATTTTATTTAAAATTAATCTTTTTTATTTATTTTCTTTTCATACATAAGTGTAATGAAATGAGAATTAATAAACAGATGTAGCTTTTGTTATTTTTGTGTCTTTGCAGTTTTTTAAATTGAGAGAAATATTTTAGAATAATAAAATATATTATTTTTACCTCAGTTTCTATCATTTATGTTATTTAATCAATAAGTAAAAGGCATATGTGCCTAAGCCAAAGTTATTTATTTATTTTTATCATTTATATAGATTGCAATACCAATTGAAGAATTCTATGGTGCTCATTTAAAGTTTACATTCAAGCACAGATCCTCAAATGATGGTAGCTATTCTTTTTCTTCTTCTTCTTTTAAAATAATTTCTCTCTTCTCTTCAAATACAATTTTTGTTGTTGTTGCATCATGCTTCTTTTTAAATTGATTGTTGTAAATTTATTTTAAATACCTCTTTAGTATATTGCAAAATGAATTTCAATAAAAATCCTATTAGTAATAATGCATTAAATTTACTATTATTTTTAAATTGATCTCAATATTACACATAAATATAACATAAGTTGGTGCTGTATGCAATAATGGTAAAATAATATCTTAAATTTCTTTGTTATTGTTTTATTTTTTATGTTACATGTATGTAATAAACCACAAATGTGTGCATCCATCAGTAAAATTAAGTTTAAAATTAACGCTATATGTCACAGGCTGTATTGTGTTTATCTTTCTTGTATGAATACTTAAATTTATTTATTAATATTTTCTCTCAAAAATCATTCAATCTTAAGTCTCCTCCCTGCCCTACATTCAAATTATATTTTGAATAATTTCTTTATAGCCATTTAATTTTGAGCTGTTCTTTTTATTGTACTAATAATAACAATAAAAATAATAGTAATAATAACAAAAACTGTAATTTTCGCAAGTAAAAAAAAAAAAAAAATCTTTTAAAGAATTTTACATTTTTGCTACTGCAACTGTGTCTTAAAGTAACTTAATACTGTCTCTGTCCCTAAAAAAAAAATATAAAATGTGTGTTATTTCTTTCTATGCTTAAACAAATAAGTCATTAACAAATATGTAAATAGTCACAATGTGTGCAAGTTTTTATGCTTTTGCTTTTCATAATCCTCTTCATTCATGAAAATGTGAATATTCCAGGTCACTGAGAATGTGACCAAATTAATATTAATGAAATTTTCAAATTTGATTTTAAAAACCCTCTTAATATTAATAACAAAGATTTATGTTTTCTTGTTCTAAACTATTGTATAAAAGGAGAAATTATGCTCAATTAATTAGTTTGATCAACAATGTTGAATTTTCAGCAAAGGATCGAGCAGAAAAAGCATTTGCTGTATCATTTGTAAAGCTAATGCAAGAAAATGGAACTACTTTGAAAGATGAACTACATGAGCTTTTAGTTTATAAGGTAAATATCTTCTTTTTTATGAAATTCTCTGTTTTTTTTTTTTTAATTATTCATTTTAATGGGCATATTTTTTGATTTAGATTGATTATAAACGATACGATGACTATGATATTGGCTACTTGAATTTACCATCAACACGCTCAGATTTGGAAAAATATTTAGCTACTTCTCCTGTGACTCCGACGAAAGGTTCAAATAATGTGGTATCAGCAAATGGTCTGTGTCTAAGTTCCAAGGATTGTTTTTACATCAGTTCCTTGGTTTGTTCGACTAAATTAACTCAAAATGGTATGTTTGTTGATTAATGCATATGTAATACTTATTGCATATGAATGTAAGAATTTATATATTAAGCTGTATTATATTGTTTGATATTAACCACATCAGTAGCCATCTTATTATATCAGTATTATTTCTATTATTAAGTATTGCGCGGCAGCGCAATACTTATTTATTTCCAGTGTGACATCTTAATGTTAATTTAACACAGCAAATCCCATTGAACAAGTTAATTTACTAGAGTTTTTCCCACTTTTTGTACGCGTTGCCACAAAATTTTAACTGTGTGCTAATTCTAATAAAATTTGAAATGTGAAATAGTGAAATTATTTGGCTGACGTCAGGATCAAAATGGATTAAATGCCGTTGCATATAGATGAATTATAATCCAGGAAGTAACATAAGCTATGTTTTATTTACGTTATTCAAATATTTTTCTTAATAATTCAAGATTTCATAATTTTCACTGGGAATAAATGGACGTTTTTCTATATGTTTCTTTATTGTTGCCAACAATTCAAAAACCATAATAATAATTTGACCACAGCAATAATTTGTCAATTGAAAGATTTCCACGATCAAAATAAAACTGAATTAGATTTTTTAACGTTTCAAAAAATGGAACACGATATCACACTCTAAATAAACGGACATTTTCAAATATTTGGATATAATGTATGTAACAGAATTCTTTCAAATTAAATAAATCACGTGACAAACATGCTTATTTGTTTTTATTTTCATACTAGCGTAAATGTCCGTTATAGGACATCGTGGGTAGAAATCGTGGTTTTCACATTAAATTTGAAATAATAGTCATATACTATTCATCGACAAAGAGGGAATATAGAGATTGGAAAATTGTATCGCCTAACAGGCTCCTGCTATTAACGTTCAAACTCACTAAGCATTTTATATGCTTGTGTAAAAGAATTGTGTTTCATAATTTCATCTAATTCACGTAAAATATGCGGCAAACAATTTTCGGTACTTCTCTATTATCCCGTCGACCACTTTTCATAACAAAAAAGTATCGCCAAACTGTAACGCCAAATAAACGGGAGAACGTTGCCATTGGAATATCAAAATAAATAAATAAATAAAATATAAGAATTTACGGACACAATTGTTATTTTAATTAATGAAATAACTAATAAGTCAGTAAAACATAATGAATAATACACGCAAATGTCGAATTAAAAACCACTCGATGACATAACAAACATGTATAATGCTTCTGACATCAAGTAAATGGAACTGCATTTTTGACGTTTAATCTTTGAGTTGGTGATAGATTTTTGTTGTGAAAAGTGGTCGACGGGATAATAGAGAAGTACCCAATTTTCAATGTCGTCGTTATTAAGTCGTTCCTGTACAGCTTGTGCTGTATCTTTACTTTTTTGCTCGAAATTTACTGTCGTAATTTGATTGATGATTATTACCCGAATTGACATGACAAATTAGAAAACATGTGTTTATACGAATTGGCCACTAAGGTACTAATACAAACGACTGTAGACCAAAAGTCTGTAGAATATTACGAATTAAAAGAAAACCTCAGTTGGTTCAGAAAACGTTTGTAACCAGTTGTTTTGAAAACGCCCAATCATAACCCGAAAACGGACGCTGGAATTGAGTTGTACTATAATTCATTTCTAATATTGTTCAAGCCTTGGCGAAACGAATAAGACCTATTGGGAGAATTTAAACTCTACCGTGAATCCTTTGAGCACAATGCGAAAAATTTTCCAGAGATGGAAGAATGTCGCGAAACAAAACAACGACTGCAAGCTGCAATCAACTTGGCTGAAAAGTTGCAACAAGAAAGTGATTTGCACGACAAGCTTGAAAATATTGAAGAACCAAATGAAGACGTTGATATGATAGCCACAGATTTTGATAACTTTGAAACTCACCAAGAAATTGTTATTAATGAATATAAAACCATATTGGAGAACGTTACCATTGGAATATCAAAATAAATAAATAAATAAATAAAATATAAGAATTTACGGACACAATTGTTATTTTAATTAATGAAATAACTAATAAGTCAGTAAAACATAATGAATAATACACGCAAATGTCGAATTAAAAACCACTCGATGACATAACAAACACGTATAATGCTTCTGACATCCAGTAAATGGGACTGCATTTTTGGCGTTTAATCTTTGAGTAGGTGATAGTTTTTTGTTGTGAAAAGTGGTCGACGGGATAATAGAGAAGTACCTAATTTTCAATGTCGTCGTTATTAAGTCGTTCCTGTATATCTTGTGCTGTATCTTTTATTTTGGTACTTTTCCGTTATACCAACACCATGCCAAAATGTTTGCTAATGCGCCAATTATTTCAACCCTGACGAGCAGATGTTGTCTACAAACCGTGTTGTCATGCAAACCGTGCCAAATATTGTGATTTGTTTTTTATTGAATGTAAATCATTTTTTCGGTACTTTTCCGTTATACAAAAACCATTGTCACCAAGTGTAATAGTTGGCGCAAAATGAAATTCCCGTGAATCAAAACACTTTGAAAAAAAAAAAAAAAAAAAAGAAAGAAAGAAAAAAGAAAAAAAAACAATGTTGAAACAAAAGTGAGCATTTAAAAAATATAACATTTGAAAAATTACAGACTTTTAAGCACTATTTTATTCAAATTAAAACACAAATATATACTTAAAATGAGAAAACAAATAATTGTTATACAATAAAGGGAAAAATCCTGTGCTGGTAGATTGAGTGGGCTCTTATTGACGATAAATGTTTGATGTGGTTGTTGCGATCTTGTGAAAAACCTTCATCATATCCACATTTACACTGCATTCATATCGTTGCTATAATATTTTTGGTACTTTTCGGTTAACCAGGTGCCAGTGAAGTACACACACTCATATATATATATATATATATATATATATATATATATATATATATATATATATATATATATATATATAATAAAACCGTAAGTCATGTGACTGTCATCAACAGTTCCGGGATGCCCACTTAACTTTTTCATGTGCCAGGCAGCCATTTTTATTCAAAATTATTTTTTAGAATAAAACTGCATAAAAGTTACATTTTTAGAAAGATCGTTCAAAAGAAATTAATATTTGAGAAATGACTTACGTTCAATTATGTATACATTCTGCAATAACTTCAGTTTAAATTAGGTTCGCAGTTCAAATTCTCTATCCATGAAAGTAAACAAAAAAAATTCATTTGTTGTGAATGTTTAAAATATTAAACCATGAATTTTTGGACCGCTGCCTGGTGTAAAAAAAAATAATCCGCACCAGTGAGACAGTCAAAGTTTACCATAATTCTGTTCTATACAACTCAACTTCATCTTTTCTGGACGTAAGTTGAACTCATGTAATAATATTTAATAGATCAAATTTCGAAACGAATTGTCAGCTTTTATTTTTCGCGTGTGCAAATTAGAAACGATACTTTAATTTTGAAATCAAATGTTTTGATTTATGATATTATTTCTTATTTATCTATTTTCTATTTTAAAGAAAAATGTGAACGTCATGTATTTTAAATTGGAACAGCTGTCACAGACGCAACGGCGTTGGCGCGATTTTTGTTTTGCGCCATTTTGGCGAGAAAATCCCATTTTCAGGTACCTATTAGAGATTACTAAAACAGCATGTACTTTTATTTTATTATGAAATAGTTTATTTTATGTTAAAAAACACACAATTTTATTATAAAACACACACACAATGATTAATTTATTATAAAGTGGGTTAAGCGGTTTTTGTCAAGAAAGATAAAATACATAATAACAAAAAATATACGAAATGCTACCACGATCGCAAAAGTTCTTGATTTGTCTATTAGATTTTTCCGGTTTAGCTCAGGATTAAGGAAAAAAGTAAATTATGAATAAAAATAATTTGTTACAATGCTTAACATACATTTAAGGGCGACCAAACTGGTCGCCAGTGGCGGCTAGTATATATATATTTCACTGGCTCCCGGCTAGCCCAAAAGTACCTAATTTTTTTTTTTTTTTTTTTTTTTTTTGTTTCTTGCTAACATTGTAACATGGGACTCGATTACATATTAGAAAATCTATCATTATTATCATCTAATAGGTCATCAATAATGTGCCATAATCAGGCTGCATATTTTTACACATAATTTTCAAGTATGGTTTGGTGAAACTTTGAACTTTAAATTCTGTTAAAGACTGCATTTTATCTCGAAAAGGTGGACACCATGTTACAAAGTTATATGGTTTGAAACGATCAGAAAAACAAACTTGGATCAATGATTATAATCCCGCGATTTTCTTTATGTGAGCCGCCAACATTGACATCCAGTTTGTTGGAGAACCCAGTTTGGTGTTAAATCATTACATTACGTGTTATATAACCAACCTGAAAAAATCGTAAGGAAGAGATTTGGAATACCATTGACGAAAACAAAAGTCTCGGTGCCAGATTACGCCCTTTTGCGAGATAAAACTTGATTAATCGAGAAACTGGAAGTTACGAAGCCGTAGACAAAATTCTTGGACATAAATGCTTCTATTCATGGGATGCTGTGCAATACTTAAATACCACATGAAAAAAGACCGATGAATAAAACTGAAAGTCACCATGATTTAATTTTATTGGCAAAAGAGGATGAACGATCTACTGAAATTTACTGTCGGAATTTGATTGATGATTATTACCCGAATCGACATGACAAATTAGAAAACATGTGTTTATACGAATTGGCCACTAAGGTACTAATACAAACGACTGTAGACCAAAAGTCTGTAGAATATTACGAATTAAAAGAAAACCTCAGTTGGTTCAGAAAACATTTGAAACCAGTTGTTTTGAAAACGCCCAATCATAACCCGAAAACGGACGCTGGAATTGAGTTGTACTATAATTCATTTCTAATATTGTTCAAGCCTTGGCGAAACGAATAAGACCTATTGGGAGAATTTAAACTCTACCGTGAATCCTTTGAGCACAATGCGAAAAATTTTCCAGAGATGGAAGAATGTCGCGAAACAAAACAACGACTGCAAGCTGCAATCAACTTGGCTGAAAAGTTGCAACAAGAAAGTGATTTGCACGACAAGCTTGAAAATATTGAAGAACCAAATGAAGACGTTGATATGATAGCCGCAGATTTTGATAACTTTGAAACTCACCAAGAAATTGTTATTAATGAAGATAAATTGAACAAGGAAAATGAATGCTGATCAAAGGAAAATATTTGAATCAATTATAATGCACGTAGAAGAACAAAAGAAAGACCCGTCTATTCCACCCATAAATCTGATTGTAAGCGGAGTTGCTGGTACAGGAAAAAGCTTTCTAATTTAATTACTCAGTCAAAAAGTTCGTTTAATGAGTAATCACAATAATGATGCTGAATTCCTGCCTTCAGCATTGGAAGAAGTACAATGCACACGTTTTTAACATTGTTCGTCCAAACCAGCGGGGACCCAAGCCGGAGGTTCGTTCAGTTAGAGGTTTATACTATTCGATGTGCAAATTAAGGGATCATCCGGTGCGTGTGTAGCACGACCGGTATACGGTGCCAAAGGCAGCGAGACCCGGGTTGGACGTTCGTTGTGTTAGAGGTTTATAGCATTCAATGTGCAAACTAAGGGATTATCCAGTGCCAAAGGCAGAGGGGACTCGAGTCGGAGGTTTGTTCGGTTCAAGGTTTTACAAGATTCGAGACACCGATGTAAATTAGGGGTCCGCTAGCATGCGAAGCCAGCTTGTTTTCTTATTATTTGTATTATATAACAAAAACTCTTGACACATTCACTGTTTACAATTATATTCGAGAACATTCTGCTCATATATACTCGTTATTATATTTATACTTCTTATTATGTGATAAAACAACACAAGATTTTATCGATAGCTTTCACACACCACTTACCGTTTCTTTCCAAAGTAGTTGCAAACGTATTTTGCACAGTGAAATAAAATTATTTGCAAAAATGAACATGATTCGTTTATTATTATCATTATGAAGATAAGAAACAATCCGTTGAAGTCCGTTATATTTTTTTTGTTAAAAATTACTTTTATTATTTGAATTGTTTACAGAATAATCAAAGTTTGAACTGTTTATTTCATATTACCAATATTGATTTTGATCTGTGCAGTCTTTTACATACTTGCCTTGTGTGAATCTTATCTGCTTCATATTAATTTGTTATTAAAAAACTTGAGATATTAAAAAAAAAGTAACTTGCAAAGCAAATTAATAAAAATAAATTTATTTCCAAAATTTTAAGCCCGAGAAGGGACAGATATTAAAATTATTTTATTTAGTCAATGCTACAATAATGTTGCATTTTTATATTAAATCTTGTTCCGTCTATTTAATCTTAAAATATTAAATTTAAATTTGAAACATGATATTAAAGCAACTTTAAAAATTTCATTTAGTTGGAATAAATCTAAATAAATCTTCAACTTTTTTTCAGTTTTACATGCATTATGCAAAATTTGTATTGTAGCAAATTCTAGCAGACAAGAAACATGAGAAGTTCAAATAATTAAAAAAGTTGAAGATTTATTTAGATTTATTCCAACTAAATGAAATTTTTAAAGTTGCTTTAATATCATGTTTCAAATTTAAATTTAATATTTTAAGATTAAATAGACGGAACAAGATTTAATATAAAAATGCAACATTATTGTAGCATTGACTAAATAAAATAATTTTAATATCTGTCCCTTCTCGGGCTTAAAATTTTGGAAATAAATTTATTTTTATTAATTTGCTTTGCAAGTTACTTTTTTTTTAATCTTAATAGGAACAATAAATTTCTGTTGTGCAATAGCAACACTGAAAAAGGTAAAATCACATGTTGTAAGTGCAGAATAAACTTAATGAGTCACAGAGTGGCAAGTAGTCAAATGTAAAAATGCACAATGTATTTATTTTTGTAATTGTGAACTAAAAATAGTTCTTTATTATTTTTTCCTCAAATGTCAGGCTTTTTGAACTAGTACTTTTTAAAACCTATCTGTTATTACTGCAAGAAATTAATAGAAATAAGACTAGTGAAAAATACAACATAAGAAAATATAAATGAAAATTCTTAAAACACTATGAAAAAAAAAGAAAAATGTTGAAAAAGTTAATATTTATTTTTTATAAACTTGAACATGTGCAACCTTATGAAAACAAATGCTGTAATGAATCTACCAGAAGCTACCCTGGGAATTCATTTTCTATTGTAATTGTTCTATATGCCTGGGGAATATATATATGTATATATGCTTTTTTTTAACCCTTGTACTTTTATGGTGTTTTCAAAAGTTTTATTCTGAATCACATTGCCAATAATATTTATTCTGTTTAAATCGGACAACTATTCTGATATTATGTTCTGATATATAATCTGAAAAGTTCTTGAAACAAGTTAAATTAATTTATCTAAATTTCTGGAATTTCCTAGTTCAATTAGTTGGTTTTTAGAAGAGTACTTAATCTACCCATTATTGGCAAATTATCTTCTTAAATTTTAAGTATTATTATTTTTAAATGTTTACATTTGTTTATATTAATAATTTTATTTAGTTATGTCTAATCTGTAATGCATGGTTTGTTCTTTGGTGCTCTTCTTATGTTATCTCTTTAATTCCAATTTTTTGCATTATTCAATGCTGCATGTTGTATGCTTAAATTTTCCTTTTCAGGAAAATTGTAGATGCTTATATGTGTACTGCAGTTTCAGGGGATACAAATTTGAAAGTTGCCAGTAGGATTGACTTTTTATAAGAATAAATGTCACAAGGCGAATGTGTTACTTTTAGATTGTTATCGTTATTTTTATTTTTACACAGAGAAAAAAAATAAGAGATGACACATGGTCAAGGCTTAAATGTTCTGCATATAATATTTATATTTAAGGAACTGTAGTTAGAGAGGATCACTATAAATCTACTAAAGTTTCAGCATTGAAGGATCTTGTAGCAAAGTAATGTCAGTTTGCAGGGAAAAGTAAATTGTTGATAATTTTTTATTTATTTTTTAGTTTTAGTTTAGACACTAAGATTTTAGTATTTTTCTTATTTAATATTGTTTATTTTGTACTAGATATTTCTGTATCAGAGTTTTCAGTGTTGCTGCACCATCTGGAGAACCTGAAAAAGTCAGGGAATTAAGAAATTTGCCAAATAAGTCGGACAAATCAGGGAATTTCAATATTTTAACCAAAATCTGGAAAGGCAGGGGATTTGGTGAAATTTCATTGTGGTCTCCAAATAAGTGTGGTTTTTGGGCTATGAGAATCTTTCATGTTTTTGTCAGATCCCACATAAAAATAAAAGAAAAAAAGAAATTTCATCTAAATTACCCTCCTTTCAAAATTTCCACCTTTATCTCCCCCCCCCCCCCATCCTTCCATTCACCATAGCAAATAGTTTAAATTTTTTTAATTAATACAGATTTTGAAACTTTTTTTAGCAATGTTTTTTATTTTCAAGTTACAATAAGTAATTAATTAACGCAAGCCTCCATCTCCCCTTCGAAATGTCAGCTTCCTCCTCCCTCTCCAGTCTTTGCCTCCTGTCGAAAATAAAGGTTATCTGAACATTAGTGATTTTGTGATACAGTTGCTGAACTGAATGCTGGCTCAATACACAAATATTGTATAGCAGGTTTTCACAGTTCGGAGAAAATTTCAATTGAAAGCTTGTAATAATCATAAATTATTAGAGAGAGCAATTCCAATTGTAGTCCTCAGAGCAATTTTTCCCTGGATGGTGAGGGGGGGGGGGGATTCAGAAAAGGAGCTTTTAATCAATATCATCTTTATTTAGAAAATTTTAGTGTTTTCGAGGGATACAATATTTGTTCCTCTTCTCCCCCCACCAGTGTGTCCGCTATGCACCATGCTGCTAGACTATACATCTGGAAGAGTCAGAGAATTTCATTCTGCTGTGTGGGTAGCAATCCTGATTTTATTTATACTTTTGATTTTAATGAATGAAATATTGGATTGGTCCAGTATTATATTCACAGGGGAAAGTCCAAACTTTTCTCTCGGGGTCCTGTGTTTGTGAAATTGTGAACAGCTTTTTACCTGTGAAAAATCTAGTCATAATTTTGGGAATTTGAAATGATTGTTTTATTCAGGTTCTTGTTTATACATTTTTAAGAAGACATATGGATGTAAAATACACATATTTTCTTTATATATGTAAAAGTGACAATCAGATTTTACTTTTAAATGATTAAATTTTTGAAAGGTTCAGTTTGAAGAAAAGAAAGTTTTGTGAAAGATCTATTTTTAATTTTGTGAAGAGTCTGGTTTTAAGGTGAAAACTTTTGTGAAGGGTCCTGTTTTGAGATGAAAAAAATTGCTAAGGGTCCTTTAAATGACCTAATTTCTTTCTAAACAGATCCCTGATTCATGTATGTTTATTCCAGTCTCTTGGTTATTTTGAGCTTTCTGATAGTTTGCTATCCAATATATTTCTGACTCAATTGGATAATCAGGACTGCATTGTGTATTGAAATATGCAGTGCTTTAATTAAACAGAAGTTTTTAATACATTGCATTGAAAATGTATTTTTCTGGCTTAGATGGCACATTTTGTCTTTTTTAGCATTTTATAAGAAAGTATTATAATAAATTTTCTTTCCTTAAATAAATAAAATGAAAAAAGAAAAAAAAAACATGCTTTTTCACTTAATATTTGTATTTTATTTCCATTTCAGTTGATTTATTAGGCCTCTTAAAATGGTGGTCCAATCCTGAAAATCTCCAGAATAATTTAAATTCTCTCATGAAAGTAGATGGTGAAGAAGTTGTAAAGGTATGATATAATTCAACATTCAATTTCTTAAATATAGTGTAATTTCAAATAAATCCTTATGAAAGAATGTCTAAAAAATTTTATTAAATATTTTTTTATTTGCAGATAACATTTATTCATGTCTCTGCCCACTGCCCTCCCTCCCCTGACAAGATAATTTTTAAAGAAATGAATGTAAAAAAAAAAAAAAAAAAACACTAACAAGATAACCATTTTTGATGAAGCTTGCACCTAGCATCCAGACCTGGTGCATTTTATAATCCTATAGGCCAAAGTTAGAGAATCGATAAAATTTGTCTGTAAAAATCTTATTTATTGATTTTACAGCAG
This sequence comes from Maratus michaelseni, assembly GCA_963931845.1. Taxonomy (NCBI): domain Eukaryota; kingdom Metazoa; phylum Arthropoda; class Arachnida; order Araneae; family Salticidae; genus Maratus; species Maratus michaelseni. Next base: position 35,706,874 of record OZ007589.1, on the reverse strand, counting down.
CATAATTTCTTAAAATGCAATTTTTGAGATCACTTATCAGACTATTAACATAAAAAAAAATTTTAAGTGCTTTCAAATACAAATTAGTTAATAATAAGAATAAAATATTGAGAAAAGTTTAAAAATTCCTTGAAGAACCTATGAATTTCATTTTGAAAAAATGCAACATTGTAATTGCATTTTTGGCAGTGCAAAAATTGAGTTTATTTGTTATCATAGAATTTTTCCCGGCAACCCTGGCTGAATGTCATAGTTGTCTGCTGTGTGTGAGTAGTGGTTTGGATTCATAGCACCATATTTGGCAACTTAACTCGCTTTTGACATGAAATTAAAAATTAACAATTCATTATTTTAAAATTAAATGTATACAAAGTATATGTAATACAATTTTTGCAGACAAATTTTATTGGTTCTCTAACTTTGGCTATAGGTCTGTAAAATGCACCAGGTCTTAATACTAGGTGCTAGCTTCATCAAAAGTGGTTCCCTTGTAAGTATTGCTTTCGATGGGGTTTATGGAAAAATCCTATGTTCTTTTTCTCTTAAATATATATATAAATTCAGTTTATTGCATCAGATGTTACCATCCAAAAAATCTACAAGAAACCATTCCATTTCTTCTGGCCAAGGGTCCATTCCTCCTCTAGACCATCTCTCATCACTTTTTTAGGGTTTTGTTCATCTCACGAAACCGTATTACCCCCGCTGCGTTGTCTGCCTTTTTTAATGTATGTACACTGATTACTCCGAAACTATGCGTCCTATTTATGTGATTTTTTTTTATTCGAAAGAATACAAGAATACTCTGGAATTGGTCCCATTTAAATTTTATTAAAATTGGTTCAGTACTTTTTCAGAAATTCAACAAAAACGAAAAAAAATAAACATTTAAAAAATAGTTAATATGTTGGGCAGACGACTTTCATTTAATATCCTAAAATATTCTATTACGTGAATTTGCAAATAAAAAGACTGACATATTTAAATCAGCTTTAACTTATCGGATTATAATTCTGAAAAATAAATTAAAGGGGGGATTAGCCACTGCCCCCCCCCCCTCTTTATACTTAACCAATGAGCACCTTATCACAATGAACGTATATACAAAATTTTAAGCAAATCGGATATTATCAAAAGTTATTATGTTCGGGTCACCAGTTGTTGGGCAGACAACTTTCAAATTGCAAATAATAACAAGAACGAAAAATCATGCATCAAACATAGATTATGTAACACTTTCCAACGCTTCGAAAATAATTTTACAAATCATTAGCGTTTAATAAGCTGAGAGATAACATCTAAGTAAACAATTTGGAAAACGCATAACATATTTAAAATTGTAATTTCAGGAATTTCCAACATATACAATATTCGGAAAAATATCCGAATACTTTTATTCAGCCCTGTATATGATCTATAGATTTGTATATATACTACATAGGATGCTAAATTTTAGTTTAGTTACGAAACGCGTAGCACAGTTTAAAATTCTCCTTCTGGAGTTTCTGTCAATAAACGGAAATGTGTTCGTGAACTTTTGTGCTGCCCTGTATAGGATCTACAGAAGTGAGTTAAATTTAAAATCGCGTTCAGCAACTGAAAATGTACTTCCAGGAATTATTGTTAACAGACATTAGAGATTTTTTTTGTGTGTCCCTGTAAATGAACGATGACTACTATACACACAATATTCTGTAGTAAGCCTTTTGTAATGCACCTTAGTGATATATATAAATTTCAATGTGTTTAAAATAGTGAAACATTATTTAATTAAACCGCAAACGATTTTTCTCCATAGACGTAATGTAACAGAATTCTTTTGACTGTCCCTGTAAAGTAACTATAAGTGCTATGCACACCCTATTCCATATTAAGCTTTTTGTAATGCACCTTAGTGATATATATCAATTACAATGTGTTTGAAATTGTGTCACATCATTAAAATAAACCGCAAATGATTTTTCCCCATAGACTGTAATGTAATGGAATTCTTTTGAGTGTCCTTGTAAAAAAAACTATAAGTGCTACACACTTCAGTTGAAATAGGGAACATGCTATAGATAACAACAATAACATATAAAAATTGCAGGGCAATCCGAGCATATTTATGGGAGTTAGAGCACGGACAGACGGCAGACGGCCAGACAAGCCGAAGTCATAAACACTTTTCAACTAGGTTGGAAAGTGTTAAAAAGATTGACATATTTAAATCAGCTTTAACTTATAGGATTTATTTTCATAGAACAAACTTTTAGGTAGCTTTCAATACGAAAAAGTATAAAGCTACCTATTGCAGCCGTTCGGAGGAAAGCAGTTCTGGAAAATTTCGATATATTTTCACCGATCATGACCCCCAGACCCCAAAACCACCCTCCGTTCAAATGTTGATTTATATATATATATATATATATATATATATATATATATATGAGACCTATGTCATACGATAACGCTCGTATTTATAAATTAATTTTGATGAAACTAATTGTGTGTATTAAGCTCACCAATGTCTCGACCAAGTTCGTTGGCCAGCTTGGTCCGCCATTTTGTTTCGAGATGGTGGCCATTTAAAAATTTAAAACTAAAATAAATATACAAAAAAGTTAAAAATTCAAATTTATTTTTTAATTACGTGTTAGGCCTTGATACGAGGATTCCAGAGCATTTTTTGGTTTACCTCTATCTTAAAAAATGGCTGAGATAGAGCAGTTTGAAATTCTAGGGTGGCTGACATTTTGAAACAAGACAGCACATTACAAAAATTTTCATTGTTGTAATAATTTTTCCAATCATACGCATAAAACTATATATTAATATCCGTTAGCGCCAAATTCTCGCCAAACTTGGCGACATTTTGCGAAATATCGCCAAATTTGGCGACCAAAATAAGTCTTCATAAATGAAGCCAATTTGGCTATTGCTCAATAATTTGGCGAATTTCTTATTCAAATTCAGTATTAACGAATCTTTTGTAAACGTTTTCTTTGCATTTTAACTTGCTGTTTTCGTGTAACATTAGCTAAAATTTTTAAATGAAGATATAGGAAAGCTACCTTTTCCTCCCGGTACAGGCCGGAAGGACTTTTTAAGATCCAAACAAAAACTAAAACTTTTGAGTGTTGCCAAATTTGAAAAGCAAAATTACATAAAATTGTGAATTGGATGAATATAATACAACGTACGGATAAAAACTTATAAATTATGCCACAACAAATCTACTTTTGGATCTTTTAAAAGTTCCATTGTTGCAGTTTCACAGCGGTTTGGCATATTTTGATGAGCGTTTATTGGCGCATAATTAAAAACATTGTTGTTTCAACTCCCATACAAATGTACGAGTTACAGAAAATATTTAGCGATTTATCACCTGTGGCACACAAGTTGGAAACTGCTATTTAAAATACCCAATTATCTATATTATATTATACAATACAGATGTATATAAATGCTTCTGCAATTGTCTTTTAATATTTCTACTACATAATATTAACTATAGAGTGACAATATAGAAAGAAAGAAAGAAAGGGTTACTCCGAATAGTATTATAGGCGACATTGTTAGCACAGTGTATTTACCTTGTACGGATCATAAAAATCAATACACATTAAGCATAAACACTGAAATCAGTGAGTTACGCAGTTATCAAAACTGTAGTATACAGCCCGATTATGACACATTATCCAAGACGATTAGGTGAGAATAATGATAATTTTTCTAATCTTCTGTAATCGAGTCTACTGCCAAGGTTAGCGTGAAATAAAAAATTTATTAGCAACAATATGATTTAATGTTAATATAGATATCATTAAAGGCTTTAAAGACATTAGATGAGAATCATGATAAATTTTCTAATCTTCCGTAATCGAGTCTACTGCCAAGGTTAGCGTGAAATAAAAAATATCTTAGCAACAATATGGTTTAATGTAAATATAGGTATCATTAAAGGCTTTAAAGACATTTGATGAGAATAATGATAAATTTTTAATCTTCGATACTCGAGTCTACTGCCAAGGTTAGCGTGAAATAAAAAAATCCTTCCGGCCTGTACCGGGAGGAAAAGGTAGCTTTCCTATATCTTCGTTTTAAAATTTTAGCTAATGTTACACGAAAACAGCAAGTTAAAATGCAAAGACAACGTTTACAAAAGATTCGTTAATACTGAATTTGAATAAGAAATTCGCCAAATTATTGAGCAATAGCCAAATTGGCTTCATTTATGAAGACTTATTTTGTTCGCCAAATTTGGCGATATTTCGCCAAATGTCGTCAATTTTGTCGCCAATTTTGGCGCTAACGGATATGAATATATAGTTTTATGCGTATGATTGGGAAAATTATTACAACAATGAAAGAAAATAATTTGCAAGTAATGGCGTTAATTTGCTGTTTTGTTTCAAAATGTCAGCCACCCTAGAATTTCAAACTGCTCTATCTCAGCCATTTTTTAAGATAGAGGTAAACCAAAAAATGCTCTGGAATCCTTGTATCAAGGCCTAACACGTAATTAAAAAATAAATTTGAATTTTTCATTTTTTTGTATATTTATTTTAGTTTTAAATTTTTAAATCATCTTGAAACAAAATGGCGGACCAAGCTGGCCAACGAACTCGGTCGAGACATTGGTGTGCTTAATACACACAATTAGTTTCATCAAAATCGATTTATAAATACGAGCGTTATCGTATGACATAGGTCAGATATATGGATATATCTATATATATAAATCAACATTTGAGCGGAGGGTGGTTTTGGGGTCTGGGGGTCATGATCGGTGAAAATATATCGAAATTTTCTGGAACTGCTCTCCTCCGAACGGCTGCAATAGGTAGCTTTATACTTTTTAGTATTGAAAGCTACCTAAAAGATATTAGCAACAATATGGTTTAATGTAAATATGGATATCACTAAAGTAATAAATAAATAAATAAACTTTTTAACTAAAAAAATAACCGATTTTAAAACTACTAAAAAGCGAAAAATAAACGTTTTAACCAAAAATTGAACCGACTTCAAAAACTACTAAAAAGCAAAAAATAAACTTTTTAACCAAAAATAGAACAGACTTCAAAATCTACTAAAAAGCGAAAAATAAATTTTTTAACCAAAAATATAACCGACTTAAAAAACTACTACAAAGTAAAAAATAATTTTTTTTTAGATAATAGTTAATAAAAAATTAAATTAAGAGCATTGTATTTACCATGCATATTATTATATTTATGTACATTAATTTGATTTTTTGGAGTCTGTGCCAGCCAAGCTAAGTACAAAATTCCAAACAAAATATCCAATATAAATCGTAACACGCGTATAAATTATATCTACATAAATACGAGACAATAAAAAAAAAATACATATAACTCTTCAAATGGTAGAAAATACAATGATTTATATGATTAACTAATTTCCAAAGCAATGTTTGTCGAAATATATAGTTGCTAATCTCATTTGAAAATACACATTTATAACATCAGATGAAATGTTTAAAAATGGTAACATGGCTTTAATTTGGCTTGGCTGGCACCGACTCCAAAAAATCAAATTAATGTACATAAATATAATAATATGCATGGTAAATACAATGCTCTTAATTTAATTTTTTATTAACTATTATCTAAAAAAAAATTATTTTTTAGTTTTTAGTAGTTTTTTAAGTCTGTTATATTTTTGGTTAAAAAATTTATTTTTCGCTTTTTAGTAGATTTTGAAGTAGGTTCTATTTTTGGTTAAAAAGTTTATTTTTCGCTTTTTAGTAGTTTTTGAAGTCGGTTCAATTTTTGGTTAAAAAGTTTATTGTAGATCGTATAATAATTATTCAGACATGCATTGTGATTAGGAGCAAACATCCCTTAGTTCTTTTGGTCGTGTTCTGTAAAATAGAAGAGAAATAAATAAAGTGTCTTACTTATTAGTGATGACTGAAAACAGTAAAAGAAAGGCTTGAAATGAAGACTACTTACTTGTCATATAATCCATCTTTATTTATATAGACATCAAATTGAGGAGGAAGGATTTAAATCATACTCATCTTTCAATGGTCAATGCATTATCGTTATTAAAAATAACTGGAATCTTAATGATGGCTCAGTAGCATATTTTAGACTTGGTAGATTGAATACTAGTGAACATAATCTTTAAATATTGAAGAATTTTCTGTTGAATTGGCAAGCTCTTTAAAATAAAATAAATTCGCTTCATAATAACTTAAATTAAATTCAAACTGGAGAATTATTAAGACGTTAAAAATGAATTGGAATTCGGCATGTTCGGGAGTTCCGATAAACGGAAACTCACGCCGAAAAACCAACAGTAATTAAAAACTACATCATCAAGAACTAATTTCGTTTCTTTTCTCTCTTCATCTGAAAAAAAAATGCTGTTACATCTTTATTTATATGAATGACAAGGGGGTTCTAAAAGTGAAAACACGAGAAAATTAAATTCATTAGATAATTAAAAATGACGATTAACATTAATGAGCAAATAGATGAAACCAAAAGCATAACATAAGTTATAATACGTTAAAGTAAACACACCCCTAGCATCAGCGCTAACGTGGAGGGAAAATGAACTAATAAGCCACGCCTCCGGGTGCAAGCAGAATGAAAAACGATGTCATGGGAGAAACAACACTGGCTGCAAATGCTCCTACGAGACGCCGAAAACAGCGATGCCGTCGGTCGGGAACGATCGCCGATGTTAGGCTTAACAACATCGTGCGTGCCAAAGAAGAATGAAGCATGCAATAAAAACACAAATGTGATAGCGATATCACAACTGGTGCACACAAGCGCCTCCACCATGACAAGGTAGAGACACCACGAAGGATTTATTTTATTTTGTTACTTGCGAATAGTATTTATTTTCAAAATCATCAGATAAAAAGAAAATTTAGTTCATTCAATTTGAAAATCCATGCAGGAGCAGTTGTCTTCCCCTGCTGCCCATGTATTTACTTTTACATGAAAATGTAATATTAGAAATCACTAAAATATGTTGTCATAACATTTTATTAATTAAATGAACAGTACATCTAATAATTTGATGTATATAGTAATATATTATATGCAACAAGTTGATATTGATATGCTTTTATTTTCAGTTTTTACAAGACACCTTGGATGCTTTGTTTAATATTCTCATGCAGAATTCTGACTCTGAACTGTATGATAATTTAGTATTTGAAGCATTGGTAAGTTAAGTGAAATGTTATATAATTTTAATCTTATAAATTGTATTGCATAAAAGGAGCACAGTTTCCCATTATCCATATTCACAGGCTTTTCAGAAAAGGCAAATGTGCTGAATTTGTAGGTGCTCATGCACTCAAGTCTACCTTGCTGCATGAATACTTAACTACTGGAGCTTGTAAACAATGCCCCTAGAAATAACAATAAGACTAGTATCATCCCAAAACATCTTCAATTTGTTCTCCAAAATGATGACAAGTTAAACAAATTGCTCTCTGGGGTGTAGCAATCATTGAGGGTAGAAGTTTGCTGCCGATTCAAACTGTCTTGCTGCCCAAAAAGACAGAGAAAAAGGCAAAATTTTCTCAACGTCTGTTTTCAATTAAAAAAAAAAGGCCCTTTCAAGGGCCATATAAATGTTAATAAGCTTTGCCCATTCCTTTTTTTTTTTTTTTTTTAAATATTTTTAGAAAATTGTTTCATAGAATATTTGAGGATTTTATTATAATAAATGCTTTCAATTTTTTATTTTACATTATAGTTTTATTTTTCAAACTATTGTAGTTGTATATACTCCCTCTTTCTTTTAGATTTTTATCATTGGCCTTATATCAGACAGAAAGTATCATCATTTCAGACCCATTTTGGACATGTACATACAAGAAAATTTTAGTGCAACACTGACTTACAAGTATGTTCTTCCTTTTTAAAAATAGTTTTATTATAAATAAAGAGTGTCATCTGGTATTGCAGTCTAATTACTTCCCTCTCTACTATTCCCAAGCTAAGTTTATTATTGGTTTCTAAGACTGCATTAACAACTTGCGTTCATTTAACCTTACACACAAGACTTTGGTCATGTTATTACTTCTTTCTTCTCTCCTCCCCACCCCTTCCCTTCTAAATATACCCATATAATGATTTAATTAGCATAGCTAAACAATAAATCAACTCAAATTACATTGACATTTCTAACCTTTTATTTTTTATCCTTACATTTTAAAATTAAATTTACTTTTTATAATATTAGCGTAACATCAATATAGTATTGAAAGAATTTTTAAATAACTAGTAAATCTGCAGATCAGGAGCCTCAACGTCAGCTCAAGTCACTGTTTTTTAAATCTCACTTTTCATATTATTTAGCATCTTACAATCCGCAATTTAATTTTTTTCTATTGCATACATATTTACAGGCATATACAATTCTTCAGAGGTTTCAGAAATTAGAAACGTTAAATTAAACACGGTTTATGCAATGATATTCTGAAATTCTTATGAACTTCTTATTCTTGTAACTTTTTAGATAAAAAAAAAAAAAAACTTGTATTAAAATAAATTCTTTATTTATGTCAATAGAATACAAAAATAATTTATTTTGCTAATAAATTATTGGAACAAAATAGTGCGTGTTGCTTTTATTATATTTATCTTCTTTGAAATATCGTTGCTAGGCAACTGATAAATTAAAGAGAAAAGTAAAAAAAAAAATGCATTTTAAAATTTGTAAAAAACATGAAAATAAAAGTTTTATATTTCCGGAACAGATGCAAAAAAAATTCCAATCATTTAAACAATTAATATCTCAATTCTAATAAATGTATCGCCAATTTTTCAAAATAATTGGATATATTTAAAACCTCCATATCGAAAATCAACATCCATAATTTTACGTTGAAATCCATTATTCAAATATGCGATTTCCATTTCAGTTAAAAATGAAATTTGAAAATCGTCTGCAGTCCTATAGGAAAGCATTATGATTTAAAAAGAAATGTTCTCTATTTTTCGAACGAATGAACCAAATTTAACCAAAAACTATACAGCTAATTCCGGGTATCTCACCAACATACCCACCAGAAATCAACCTAATCGGATCATTTTTACGGCAGTTATCGCGGAACAGACAGACAGACAAACAGACAAAGAGACAGACAGAAACCAAAAACTTTTCGGGTCTCAACAGTAAGCCTTCACTGACATTTCGGCAATAACTTACAATGAAAGTTTATAACAATTTCACATCATGATACACAAGTAGTCAAACATGGCTCTACTCACAATGGGAATCCTAGAGTATATTTCATGTAGCTGAGTTTTTAAAATGATTAGAGGTGAGCGAATCTAGTGATAATGAATAATCAATGAATTACTAGATCTAGTGGACCTTGTTCTTCATTTTGAGAGTAACATATTGGAGTTACACATGAGACTATCTTTGTAGTTAAAAACTATAATCATTGTTTATGTGTTTTCAGTTGAACCTTTTTTGTAATTTCTGCGATTACCAATATTATTTTCACATACCCCCAACAGGCCCACCAAGTACCCCAGATTGGGAACCGCTGATATAAAGAATAGTTTTATCATAAAGAACATAAAGATTTTTTTTTTTATTATTAATTTAGTACATAAGTTTGATGATAGCAAAAATACTAGTGAATGCTAGATAAATATATAATCTATTAATTTTTTTCCTGAAAGCAGTTCCTCATCTACTAATCTTGATGTAAACTTTTCAGTTTTTTTTTTCTTTTGAAAGATACAGCCAATAGTATTAAAAGTCTTTAAAACAGCTTTTTTTTAATTTTTTTAATTTATTATTTGTTTTTGATTCAATAAATTCTGTTTCTGAAATACATTTAAGAAAACTGAAAAGAATTTTCATTCCTTCTCAAACATTTTGTTAAATTTTAAGGTATTTACATGTTATCTGTTCCAGTCACATACACCGCACCAACAATGGCATCGATTATGCTTATTATACTAACCCTTATTTTTTTTCTTTCTACATTATGACTGCATTTTACATTCTGTATTTTTAATTCAATGTGTGTTTTAATAACTTATTTTCTTTCTATATTTTTTTATGTTCTGCATTTGAATAATGTATTTGAAGGATTTCTAAAGAACTGAAAGAGAAGTTATTCTTTATTTCTAGAATATGGTACTCTAGAATATGGTACCAAAAATATTTCAGTGTTTCAATTCCCACTAAATGAAATTATACATTAATCATTATTATGTAGAGATACAATGTAGATAAATGGAGACGGTGTAAGTTTATATGAATAAGAGAGGAGAATTCGTATGAGGGAACTAGAATGTCATTCACAAATGCATTATAGTTTATATATTTCTGAAGGAAAAATCTAAAAACTATCTCCTGATAAATTTTTATTTCGACTGTGGCAAGTCCAAGATAGCTGCTGCTTCAAGTTCAAATTTCGTGTACTTTGCCCTAGATTTCAGCTAACTTATTAAACTGATATTTACGAAGGATATACAGTATGGAACCATTTATCCGGAATGATATTTCCAACTGATTGATTTCATTATTTTTCCAGAAAAAAGTGCCAGTTTGACATGTGCATTGATTGATAGATTACCACATGCATTGTACAACTTGATCCATAGTTAGGATTTGAAATGAAAGCATATTTAGTTAGATAGTGAGCATTTTAAGTTTTGTGCAGTGTTATTGTTTCCAAGGTATTGCTGGAAATTGCCTTCTTACAAACTCTGATTAATCTTTGAACTTGATTGAATGTGATTCTTAATCTGTCTAATTCAATAATTAATTTGAAATCAGAAACAATGCCACAGCCACATATAATCTACAAATCTGATCAAATGGATGTTGTTTTAATGTCCAACCAGTTATCCGGAAGACATCTGGCCCCGACCATTCTGGATAAATGGTTCTGTACTGTATTTGTTTTTTACTTGTTCATGTGCTTTTTTTTTTTTTTTTTTGTTCAGTTACATTTTAGTTTAACGATATAAATCCTTCTTGTTTAAAATTTTATTAATAAATAAGCTGTGGACATCTATACTTACTAAAATTTACCATAAGGAAATCCCATATTCAGCAATGTTTTTTTAATTTTGTTGATATTTATGTAATGCAAAAATCTTTCATATAAAATTAGTTACACCTTTTAATAATTCTTGCGCAGTGTTAAAGTGATTTTAAGTTAGAAACAGAAGCCTACGCATATACATGATTGGTGGTTGGCAATCTATATTCCTGGTATGTAAAATACACAAGTACCAAATTTAAGAATAAGTCAGGACAGACTAACAAATAAATTTTTTTATGTTTTTTCCTTTTTCTTTCAAAATTTAAAAATGTATTGTTTTCATATTTCTGTAGAATTTTTTTTTTTTTTTTTTTTTTTTTTTTTTTCATGGCAGACAATGAAATAACAGAAGCTGACAATATAAAGTTATTAAAGTTTCGTTTAAAAAAAACCCTTAAAATATAAAACATTTTCACTCTCATATGTGAGCATCAACAGTATATCAAGTCATATGAAACTAAATTGGCCTTTCTTGCTTCACTATTGTTTTTATTCCCAGTCTTTCCTCTTTTTAACATCTGGCTTGATCTCTTCTCAGTTGTTGCATGCTTTCATAAATTACATAAATAAATTATGTAAAGAAATCTCAATAGCTTCCCAGTAGAAAGCATAGTTATTGCTTGCAAGTTTCTTTGCAAGCAATAAAAATAGACTTTATCTAAAACATATACATAATTACATAAAAATAGACTTTATCTAAAATCTATTTTTATGTTTTCTCAGTTATTAATGGTACTAATGCTGTTGTATTTTATATTACTTCTGTACTCTCTAATGTTTTTTTAATTTTCTCTTTTGTCATTCTTATATATATATGTATATAATATTTACCTTCTGGACCATCTGTTTTCTTTTAACAAATTTATTTTGTATAAGGAGCAACACTATTTCTAAAATGTCTCAACTAAAATTTGTTTTTCATTATGATAATTCTTATAAGTGATACTTGAAATTAGTAATATTAATAATCTGAGATGTAAGTATGATTGTTCTTGCTGTTGCCATTTCTTTTTTTTTAATCATGAAACTTTTTGACATTTTTTCTTTTTAGCAAATTGATTGTTGTTATGAAGTATTATGTAGACAATGTTCATCAGAAAGATTCACAAGATTTGTTATTAAAGGCAATGAAGTCCTTGGAGTATATATTTAAATTTATTGTGAGATCAAGACAACTGTTTGCTGCGTAAGTTTCTATTGTTTTCTAAATAAAATTTCTAATTAATTAAAATACTTTACACATTCCTTTTCTAGGAGCCTAGGCAAGATTGAGGAAATAGTCTTGGCAAGAAAATAAAAATTTTCATACTTATTTTCTGACAATATATTCACCATTTCATACATGCAAGAAATTTGTTCAATATTTACACAATTTATTTAACATTTACATTTACATACAAAAGCCTATTATTTATAGCATATTTATCTATTATTATATACAAACAGCAGTAATTTACCTAATAGGTAAAATCACCTAATAGTTTTTTCATTTATTGGAAAAAAGAGAATTAAATTGTGTTCCAACTTTATATACATACGTAAATGTCAAGCATTTTTGCTTCAATTTTTTTAAAATTATGATAATATGAAATATGATGAAATAAAATGACTTTAATATGAATCTTATTTATGTGAAAAGCAAGAAAATATTTGAGCTAAAATTATATAAAAAGATGCTTTTGGAATATTTTTAATTGTCTGAAGATGCTATTTGATTTAATTTGGCTAAATTTGGTTATGAACTTTAATATACAGGGTGATTACAAATGGATATCCCAACTTTGAAGGTCTTTATTAACAAAAGTATAGGAGATACACATATTTGTGAATAATACATATAAAAGAAGATTGTGAAATTACTAATAGCAAAAATTTATAAATGTTCATTGTGACAACCAGCAAAAACACGAACAACATCCATTCTGTAGGAGAATTCGTCCCACACAGTTTTCAGCATGTCGGGTGTTACAGTTGCAATAGCTGCAGTTATCCTCATTTTCAGTTCAGCAGTGTCAGCTGGTATTAGGTGGAAAGAACATTTTATCTTTTATGTATGCCCAAAGAAAAAAATTGTATGGAGTTAAGTCCTGGCTTCCTGGGGCCAAGATGAAGAACAGCGTCGAAATCTGTTCTGCGACCAATCCACCATTGTGGCTGTTGCTTGTTCAAAAACTCTCATACAGAAAGGTGCCAATGAGATGGTGCACCATCCTGTTGGATGAACTCGCAACGGAACATGCTGGTTCACTTTCAACCTGCCGCTCGTTGCACCATCTCTTGCCAAAAAAATGAACCTTTACATTTATGAAACTTCATAACTTCTCACTCACTTCGATGTGTGAAATGGAACACTACCTTTTATTGTTCAGAAGATATAGCCCTTCAAAGTTGGGCTATTCATTTTTAATCACCCTGTATAATGCTTTTTTTTTGTTATAGTGCATGTTTTCTTTTTACTAATAATGTTTAAGCTTCTCTTTCTACTAATGGTTGCCATTTGATGATTAGAAATTTTCTACAATAAACTGTTAGTGATGGCATTTTTAAGAGAATCTAAAGAATAGTTAGTTTTAATTGAATTACCTCATAATTTCAAAACTTGATTCCGGATGATCAGCCATTTTGGCTAGATAGCAGGTTTTATCCATCACAGAAGTAATAAAAGATCATAAAAATAAAAACCAGAAGTCATGTAGGAGATGAAGCATTATTATCGTGAAATGCTACTTTAAAGTGGTGAATAGGAATTTCAGATCACATGTTTAATGTATTCTGTTTTACAGCTGTTCTTTGTTTTTTGGCAGTTTTTAGGATTTCGTTCATCTCACGAAACCCTATTAGTCCCACTTCATTGTCTGTCTGTCACAGAGCCAGTTCTCAGAAACTATATAACTTACAGTCATGAAATTTTGTGTACTTATAGCTGAATACCTACTATGAAGCTCAAAATCATAAAATTTGAAAAAATCGTATTATTTTAATATATAGAGATAAAAAATCAAAAATCTAACATCCTTTTCCTATTAAATTTAAACATTTTTCGTTATAGCAGTTGCCAACAATTAAAAATCCACAATAAAATTCTTTCTACAATAATTAATTTTCTATTGAAAGATTTCCACGTGTGAAATAAAAAGTTTCACCGATTGAAAAAAAAAAGATAAATATGATGTCATATTGGTAATAAAATGGAAATTTTCAAACATTTCTCAATAATACAAGGAGTATGAGTATGTGTAATTACAGGAAGCAGCTTAATATGACATCATTAGAGAATTAAAAAGAAAATTAATCTGACGTCTAACTTTTTGAAGGTCTCTATACAACATTTTAAATTTTGAAATTGATTTTTTTTAATATCACATTTAGTCCACATGACAGATATTATTATGACAGAGTATGATAGCGGGGCTTTGCCGCTATTGGACTGGCTCAAATTTTCGAAAAAACAAGAAAAATAGACCGGTAAATTTTTACTTTATAAAAAAACATGTTTTTTTTTTAAAAAAAGGAAATTTATTTGGATTTATTAAAGAAAGGATAAAGTGTTTTGAAAGGAATATTAAACAGAACCCTTTGTGCGATCTTCGATCACACTTACCCACTTGTTATTTGTTTGTTTGTGTTTTGTTTATTTTGAAATAACATTTATTAAAAACAAAAATATTCAAAGTCATCATATCTGTATCTACAGCTTTCTGATGCATTCACCCAGCATACTTGCTTTCTGTGAAAATGAAGATCTTAGAGATAAAATTTGTGGATTCAAATTTACATTTACCTGAGCAGGGTGTCTGTGTAATATTTTCAGAGTTTTTCTTATATGTAAAGAATTATGATGACTTTTCCTTAGAAAGACTTCTTTGAAGCCAACTCTTCTACAGCAGTGCAGCCAAAAATAGTTCTTGCTTGTTAACTTACTTTCATAATAGTTTAGAACAATTGTTTCTTTAGAAAAATGAAACAACAATTTTGTTGTGACTTATTCCCTCTGGCCGACTCAGATCATGGTGCTGTACAACATTCTATGCCATTGGAACCAAAACAACAATATACAACCTTAAAGGATTGAGGTATAAATGTTAGTTAATAACAGCAAATGTAATATTTTTGAGCAATAAATTCTTTTTTTTTTTTTTTTTTTTTCTAAAAAGCTGAATTCATTAATTAAGCATTTTTTGCATAGTTATGTAAAAATAACAATCTTTGAATCTTTTAAATGTTGAAAAGTTTATTTATTTATTTATTTATTGTAAAGGCATTATCATGAAATATATAAGAAAAGGTCATGCTACTGAACTACTTCATATCACTTTGCACCTATGAAAAAAAATTTTATGCACAGGTACATGTCAGTCTTTGGTCAAAGTTGAGAATCAAATTCATAAACTTTTAAGTTATATGTCAAGTACTTTTCCAATGAGCTGTGTGCTATATTTAATTCATAAATGACTGTACATGTAATTGTTCATTTGTTTTTAGTTTCTTTATTACTTGGTAATTAATTTTAACTAATTTAATAATAGACTGAATGAAGATAAAGGTCAAGAATTATTTGAAATTTCTTTGAAACAGCTTCTTAATTCATTTACACTATTGATGGTAAACGATTCAGATTCAACACTTCTTGTTCAAGGAGCTTGTTTAAAGTATTTTCCATACATAATTCCTGATGTTTTAACTGTATTCAGTGGAACAGAACTCAGGTGAGTTGTTACTTAAATAAATCTGACAAATAAATAATGTGTCAGAGGAATCTGTTTATGAAAGCACACCTTTTTTCTTTTCAGTAATGTTCTGAAAGATTTGATTAACAATGTTCCTAAAGATCGTCTAAAGAAGCAAAAGTTGATGTGTGTGAATGATCTAGTCCACAGCGATCTGTTTCGCCTACCAGGTATGAGTTTTTTTTTTTTTTTTTTAAATCCTTTACACAATGAAATATATAAAATAATAAATGTAAGTTTTAAATTATGAACACTTTATTTTTTTCTAAATTAAGAAATATATATTTTGATATCTCTTTATTTATTAATTAATTATCTGCTTTTCCTTTATTTTTTTATTTTTTTTTAAATGATTGATTTGTTGCCAAATTGTTTATTTATGAAATATTTTGATTGTATACAGGAGTCAGAAAAACTAGTTTTTCATTGTAGCAAACTACAACTACTTTATCAAAAATTTAGTACTTGTTTTAAAAAGTAGCGACTACAAATTACTTTTCAAAAGTAGTCAATACTTCGCTACTTTCAGATTTTGACAATGGATTCAATTTATACTCAAAATTGAAGACCTGGATTAAATAATAAAGTAATCAACCCCTCTTTATGTCGTATCTACCGGGATACAATTAAATAGGTGTGATATAACTGAGGCCATTAAAATATTAAGAAAGATAGTATACAAGAAAATATTTCATGTTTGTCTGTAAATTGTTAGTTTATATGCATATTCTTGGCGAAATTAAGAGAGATATACATAATACATTCAATATTCAAATACAGTTACATAAAAAAATCTGGAGGAACTCCACTTAACTTTCCAGACACTTTACAAAATACCATGGGACACTATATGTGTATGGAAAATAAAAATATGACTAAACTACAGCCATCTTTTTTTTTTTTTTTTTTTTTCTGTGGCATGAAAACAGAGCTATATATATTTGAACTAGCGATATAACAAGCGTCTAATCTTATCTATAACATATTTATGCACAGTCATACACTGAATAAATTTCATTTATTATTTTTTCAATAATTATTGCATTTGGATGTAAAATTACCATTGATATGTATTTATCAATAGATTGCTTTACTGAACTCTCCAATACACTCTTAATTGTATGCTAATTATATTGAGTTCTGTTGAGGGTTAATTATATTGAGTTGTCTAATTTTATAATCTTGAAAATTACAGAAAAATCATTCTAAGTGCAAACAATAAATAAATCTGTAAATAAAGCAATTCCAAATAAGATACCTGGTATTAAAACATGAAGACCTAATAACGAGTAAACAGACAAGTGTTGCTAGTAAGAAAATTAATTCTTTTGTTGGGTAAGTACTTGATTTTACCAACAAGTGTCAATGGGAAAAATCTGTAACTTCATGCAATGTGCTGCTATCACTGCAGCTGAGATTTGTCACTGGGATAGCAAATTGTTGAGCAGAACAAATTTTGCTCAAAACAAGCTAGTTATGGTCACATGATTTGTAGACTGATTTGTTTGACCTTTTTCCTCTTTAGTGTTGGTTTTCACTACAAACTACTAATTTTTTGTATTGTGTTACTCGCTACACAACATTTTTAAAAATGTAGAGTGCTGCACTACAAACTACTGTAAAAAGTAGCGACTACTGTAGTTTCAATACTTGTAGCATGCTACTTCTGACAGCAGAAATAGTTTTTTAAGTAGTTTTAAATGTTAATTAAGAAATGTTGGCAACTCAGTAATTTTATAACAATTTTATTTTTATGGCACTTTAAAGTCCTACAACAGCTTAAGAGTTAAGAAAACAAATTTTTTATTTGTGAAAAAAATGCTTTAAAATAGTTTAATTTATAGATGAAATGTTAAATATCTTACTTTTTTGCTTCATTCAAACAAAGGAATTTTATTTGTAAAATAAGTAACTATAATATATGTAATATAACTTTTTTCCTTCTAATTTATTAATATCAGCCAACAAATCAAAATCTTTAAACTTAGGACAGGCTTTGGTATATAGTATGCTTATAATACTTTAATTTAATGAATTAAATTGTGAGGAAAAATAAACATACTGTGCAGATATAAATTTTATAATTATGCGTAATATGTAATTCCATATTATTTAGCTTGTGGATATAAGAATCTGGAAAATGGGCATCGTTTTATTAATTTTTTTTTTTTTTTTTTTTTTTTTTTTTTTTTGCATAAAAGTGCATAAAATATTTTTTAAAAAAGAATTTATTTGTAGGATAATGTTTATTACAAAATATTAACCTCTTTTGTAGAAGTTCAAGCCTAACATTTAGTTTTTATACCGGTTTGGACTAAAGTCTGAAAAATGTGACTTGTAAAAAGACCTCTGATATGCTATGCATATATGCATACAACTTGTACACACAATGTAATGTTAAATCTATTTATTTAATTTTAAATTCTGAAAAAAATATCTTGATTTTGTCCAGATTGTATGTTATTTAACAACATAATTTCATATTTATGTTTTAAATACTCTTTCTAATCATATAAAGCTATCTATTTTTAAATGAATCATATTTTCTCTTTTAACTAGAATGTCGCATTGTTCTTCTTCCAATGATTTGTTATCAGATAAAACCCTTACTTGAGCAAAAAGAAGGAACAGACAAGGAAAAACGAGAAAGACAAGATGAAATGGAACTGTGTGTTAAAATAATTAGTGATATTATGATAGCATTATATAATCGGAATATTGGATCAACACATAATGATATATCAGAAATAATGCTATCAATTCTAAGGACTATTATTCAGTGTGTAGTTCATTTGGATAACAATCCATTAATGGTAAGATGCTTTTTATCTCTTTATTAATTATTTGATATTAACATATTATTTATATGTCTTCTAAGTTTAATGGTAAATGTAAGATTTTGCAGTTTATTATACTTTAATTTTATGCAAGCTGCTATAGTATTAACATGGCAGCAAATTATCTTAATATGAAACATTTCATAAAAAAAGTACAATTTGAAAAGGTGTAATTTATCTTTTGTCTTACATTCAAAGAGGCATTAGCATAAGCAAGCTTACAGAAATGCAGAATTTTCATTCTTTCTTTTCCATTTAGGATGAATGATTTATTTTCCTTACTTTTCCTACATTCTAGCGTCATTAGAGCTTGCTGTATATTTTCACAGCAGCTGCAATTGTAACTTTCTTTTTTTAGGTAGATTTCGTAAGAAATACTACCTATTACATTCTCACCTAAGTTGGAAATTTTGAAAAATTTTTGCAGATCTACGCCGATCATGACTCCTAGAACCCAAAACCACCCCCAGTTCAAAAGTTTATCTATCTATCTATCTATCTATCTATCTATCTATCTATGTCACTTTTTTCTGACCACGATAACTGGAAAAATTCTGCATAAATCTCTTCCAAACTGATACATAAAATCAAGGGTCATAAAATCTCGGTCAAGTTCGTTAATGGGCAAAATCGAACCAAAGGGGGGGGGGGGGAATGGGGGGGCTTTTTGTGAAAACAGAAAAATCCTCATAATTTCTTTATTATTATACATATCGAATCCGTTTAAAGTTATTATTACTTCTAGGAAAAGGGCCAAAAATGTATGTATGACAGATTTTTGATATAATTAAAAATGGCCCCAAGGGGGGGAAAAAAGGGGCGTTTTAGAAGAAAAAAAAACATAGCTTCATCAATTCACAAGATATCAAATCCGCGTAAATTTATTATTAATTCTGCATAAATCTCTTCCAAACTGATACATAAAATCAAGGGTCATAAAATCTCGGTCAAGTTCGTTAATGGGCAAAATCGAACCAAAGGGGGGGGGGGGGGGGGGGGGAATGGGGGGGCTTTTTGTGAAAACAGAAAAAAAACCCATAATTTCTTAATTATGATACGTATCGAATCCGTTTAAAGTTATTATTACTTCTAGGAACAGGGCCAAAAACTTATGTATGACAGATTTTTGATATAATTAAAAATTGCCTTAAGGGGGGGAGGGAAGGAGGGTTTTAGAAGAAAAAAATCCATAACTTCGTCAATTCTCAAGATTTCAAATCCACTTAAATTTATTATAAATCTTCTTAATATTATCTAAAACTTTTATATTGACAAGTTTTTTATAGGACTAACCGTTATAGCAAAAACAAATTAAAAACAAAAAAATTCCTGCCGGCTCCGCCTGCAAACAAGTTATTTTTCGAAGTAGGCGGTTCCAACTCCCGCATCTTTTCGAAACTGATACATAAAATCAAGGGACATAAAATCTCGGTCAAGTTCGTTAATGGGCAAAATCAAACCGGGGGGGGGGCTTTTTGTGAAAACAGAAAAAAACCCCATAATTTCTTAATTATGATACGTATCGAATCCGTTTAAAGTTATTATTACTTCTAGGAACAGGGCCAAAAACTTATGTATGACAGATTTTTGATATAATTAAAAATTGCCTTAAGGGGGGGAGGGAAGGAGGGTTTTAGAAGAAAAAAATCCATAACTTCGTCAATTCTCAAGATTTCAAATCCACTTAAATTTATTATAAATCTTCTTAATATTATCTAAAACTTTTATATTGACAAGTTTTTTATAGGACTAACCGTTATAGCAAAAACAAATTAAAAACAAAAAAATCCCTGCCGGCTCCGCCTGCAAACAAGTTATTTTTCGAAGTAGGCGGTTCCAACTCCCGCATCTATTCGAAACTGATACATAAAATCAAGTGGCGTAAAATCTTGGTCAAGTTCGTTAATGGGCAAAATCGAACCAAGGGGGAGGGGGGGGGGATTGGGGGGACTTTTTGTGAAAACAGAAAAAAACCCATAATTTCTTAATTGTGATACGTATCGAATCAGTTTGAACTTATTATTATTTCTAGGAGAAGGGCCGAAAATTTATGTATGACAGATTTTTGATATAATTAAAAATTGCCTTAAGAGGAGGGGGGGGGGAAGAGGGGTTTTAGAAGAAAAAATTCATAACTTCGTCAATTCCCAAGATTTCAAATCCGCTTAAATTTATTATAAATCCTCTTAATATTATCTAAAACTTTTATATTGACATGTTTTTTATAGGACCAACTCTTATAGCAAAAAAAAAAAAAAAAAAATCTTTGCTGGCTCCGCCTGCAAACAAGTTTCGTTTCGAAGTAGGCGGTTCCAACTGCAGCATCATCGCAAAAAGGTAATTTCTTTCGCAATTCCCGACAAACAGGCACCCCACGTTCTGCATCTTCGAAATCTACCTGTGCCTGTAGGCCGAGCCGTCAGGGATTTTTTTTTTTTTTTTTTTTAAATCATTTAATTTAATTTTAAGGTTTTGGAGGGGGGTGTAGGAGGAATAAGACAGTCAAGTATCCAGGATTTTTCTTTTTTTTTTCGGGGGGAGGGGGGGGTAGAGGTGGTTGAGCAAGTATGGCCTTATGTCAAGTTATAGAATGGATTAAATTGTGCTCATGATTGGGTACAAAGCATTGATTTCTACTGTTTCTTTTGAAAGGGAGGGCTGTAGACCAACCTCTGGATAACCCTCTAGTTCCAGAGGGATTATTTTAACCTTCTCTGCTAATAATGTCTATCTTGTTCCAGCAGTCTGATGTAGGCATTTATTGTATTTCTTGAATGGGGGAAACTATTCAAGTCAATGAATAAAATTAGCTGGTTCAAAGTACAGTGTACTATATCAGCATTATACAATGTGTCTATGAACATTTGTAAAAAAAAGACATAATAGTATGGAGCCTGGCTTGCTTTGTTATGACTTATGTTATTTTCTTCCTCAGTTGTGACTGTTTATTCTTTTAGAAATATAAAATTTTAAATCTCTTATACTTTTCCAAGCAATAACCTTTATTCCATGAAGCATTTTCTGCACTTTAAAAGTGTAATTCTGGTCATTCATGTCCATTGCATTTTCATATAGTTAATACTGAAAAATTGTAAAAAATATATAGTTATTATTAAGTACATCTTTCATTAAAAGTATTTGAAATTATTTAAATATTTTGTACTACTTGTTCAGTGAATTTTATTTGCAGTTTGGTTTATTGTATAATGGAAATAAAAATTATTTTCATTTGTGTGTATATTTTAAAATGTTGAACTACTACATTCTGACCTTGGGGTTGCTCGCTTTTCTCATTATTTTTCGTATTTGTCTTTTATAGTCTCTATTTTTTAGATTTTGTCTCTTTTCACACTTTTTTTTTAATAGTTGCTACCCTCTTCCTCCCAAATTTGTGTTAACATATTCTACTTATATTGTGTGAGTATGTCAATAAAAGCATGTACAAAACAGCAAATATGTTTGTACTGACATCTTGTCAATTTTTCACCCAAGTTGTTATAAAATTAAGTAAACTTCACTCTGTTTAAATCAAAAATACCTTAGTACGTATTATGTTAGAAAGTTCATGCTAAAGCACAAGATTAAGCAATAATTTTGATACCATTTAAAATTTTAGTTAGAATCTTGAAAAATCCACCTTATTATTTTTCCCTGTGCAAACCATGATCACAGTTATTTCTTTTCAGCTGATAAGACAACAGATCTTTTGTACTATAATTTGAAATTATATTTAGGTAATCTTATTTTTAAATTATAAAATAACTACTTTACTATTATAAAGCTATAATAAAAAAAAAAACTTCTGAAATAAATGTAAATAAAATTATAAGCACTGGTAACATCCATTGCAAAGCTATATATGTTAATGGGAAGCAGCAAAAATACTTATGGTGGGGCATCTGTTTTTGTGAGGTTCTAATAACAGCTATAGTAGAACATATGTTTTACTCTCAGTGAATATCTTGCCTAGAGATGGCGCTAGGGCTCTGTTGTTTTATTTTCTGAATTCCTTTCTGTTTGTAAAGGATTGGCTTTGAATTAGTTGGAATGTAAATATGTTCAATGAAGAATGCATCCTTTTAATCTGCTAGTGATAATAAATTGAAAATGCTGTACAAATATGTAAGTATAACAGGATTAAATAGTTAGAATTTAAAAGTGAAGCATTTATTAAAGTGAAAATTTACATGAACTAATAAAATTCATTCGATAAAATGTGATATAAATGGACAAAGTTTAATGCATATAATTCTTGGATAGCCAACATATGAGTTATCAGATCAGATGTATTATGAAAAAAAAGAGAAGATATGAAAAATGGAATTAACGGTTTTTACTGACATAGAAGTTAGAGAGAAAATTTTGAATATTAAAACGTTATTTTAAATTTTGTATTTTCCTAAAATAGATGAATAATAATTTAGCCAATGATCGAAAGTGGGAAGAAATAAAAATAAAAACAATGCGTTGTGAAAAGAAGATAAAAATTTGGAATATTATAAAAATAAATTAATGCATTCTTCATGATAAAATGTAACAATTCTTACCTGAACTGAGAATACTGCAACACTGAAAACATAAATATTGTTAACCTTTTTATAGTGCCTTAAGAGATTCCATTTATAGATTACATATAACATCTTTAAATTGTTCCATTAAAACAAATTGAACTTTTACTGTACTTTCATCATAAAATTAAAATTTCACATTATTGAATATGAGTTAACTATTGGAAGCTATATTGAATTTGAGATTATGATATTTATTATTTTAAGTTAAAGGCACTCTGTTCTGTGGAAATTGTTATAAATATCAGATAGGTAATAAATTTTAAAGACATAAAGAAACAAACATAAATTGAACAATACATCTTTTATTATATGCAAATATATATATATATATATATATACATATAAATCAATATTTAAAATAGATAGATTATATAATATTCATGGTTTGTGCACAACCTTACAAGATAATATATTGGTTTAGAATTAGCTAGCTAGGATTAAAATTTTTAATCTGTATTTTGACAAAACTAAAAAGTTAACAGATGATTTGACAGAATTAAAAAAATCAACAGATGCTTCAATAGTATGAGATGAAAAGTTTATCACGAATATCACAATGTTCGTTGGCCAGAAATCAACAGCAATCTTTATATTGAATAACGATAGATTTTTGCTTTAATAAATATCACGACTTGTTTGTACTGTACTAGCCATAAATGGAGGTTAAAATTCCAAAAATTAACCTCCTGTATAAGCAAATATCACTAATATGATTTTTCTTAATCATACAATATCAATAGGCATTGTAGTACAGAAATATCGAAACGTAGTATATTCTTATTGAAAAATGATTATTTTCAGCTGCATCATCAGAATAGTTAATAATGAAAAAATATTACCACTGTTCGATATGTTGCTATAATTCTCATGAGAAAGATGATGTTTACCAGCTCATATCAGCTACTGTAAGCCGTTAAACCTTTTTTTGGAAATGGGACATCTTTGAGATCTTTTGTTGAATCAGTGCTCATCTACGGTACCTTCTTCCACACTTCTGTAGCCAAACTTGAGATTCATAATCGAAGTTTTTACATACTATTAATAATAAATTTATTTGAATACTATTACTTAAATGATTGTTCAGCTTTTGTGACGAAACTGTACTGAAAGGACTCTACTGCTGAACCTGTTTAGTCCAACAGTAGGCCTGTCAGAAACAAAAATTATTTTTGAGGAGCACTCTCGTGGATTTGCTTCCACTCGAGCGTCCTGTAGTTGAAGAGACCAGACGCTATCGGGGAAACGTTGAAGTCCCCCGTTTCGCGTCGAAACTATAATAGCCAATCAGAGGCCTCCACGCTACTACGGCGTTCAAAACTCCGGCGCAGATAATGCCACAGTAAAAATGCTTAAAGATTAGTAATGACTCGCAACGCAAGTTTGCGATCGCTAAAGCTAGTACGTTGATAGAGAAAAGTAAAAATACGATTGGCAACATTGACTAGAATGCTCCAGAAACAATTTTCATGGACCTTCTAAAACAACCTAAACTGCAGCAGTTTAATTAGTCCAAACTTGAAGAGATAAAGAAACTTGATAAAGAAAATCAATATCATATTTAAATGCAATTTCAGGATTCCTGACAAAAACTTTCAAATCGCCCTCTTGTTCAACTAGAGAGGACCCCCCCCCCCCCCCCCCCCCCTCCTCTCCTCTCTTGGAATTCATTCCTCTTTCTGATAGAATGCGAGAATGAAAGAATCACCCACTTTTTAAGAAAAAAAATTCTCACATGAAAACGATTCAAAGAAGTGTATTCTCAGATACCTTACCATAGATAATTTATTCAAGTACAAAATTTTTGCAAAGGGATCTAAAAGAGTATTCTGGACTTTCCTTTAAAAGAAATCAGGTTAACTCAAAACCTATCTGCTAGAATCAAAACTCAACCTGCAACAACAACAAAAAAAGATTTGCAGCAACTCAACACAATCTGAACCACTGCTCGTGTCTGGTGCAAGTAAAATTGGATTACTTGGATCTATGCCCGGCTGTACAGCTACTAACTCAAACTAAACTGTGAGTTGTGTCATGTTCAATAAAAATTGAGTTACCCAACCCAATGCAGGACTCTGAATCAATAGTATCAAATCTACACCAAAAACATTCATGTAATACAAAAAAGCCTTTTTTTCTGTCTTTTCTTTAAATTTTTTTTTTTAATTTTGTCTCTTTTCAACCTCTTTCAAAAGGGGTTTACCACTCTTAGGCCTGTACATTATAATTTGTACTTTAAGGAAATTGCACTTAAACTATTTTAATTTATATTTTTACTATGATTAATACCCTAAAATATAAATATAGTATTATTTCAGTGCAGTTACGATGTATAAAGTCATTTATCGTAACTGCAAAATTTCTCCCTGGTGCCTTTCTGCTATTTTAGGTGCTTTGATATGAATTCACAGTGACCTTTAATATATATGTTTATATATGCCCTATTTAATAGTGTGACTTAGCTTCTGATCTTGAAACTTCATAAAAATATTGAGCTCTCTTTAATCCTGAGTTGAAAATTAAAAGAATTTTTTAAGTTTATTTTATCTATATTGGTGAATATCAATTGTTCCTCTGTTGCAAATATATATTTTTTCTTCTTTAATAAAGTAACAAATTACTTATTATTTCTTTTATTATTCTTATTATTAAAATTTGTTTCAGGGTAATGTTGTTGCAACAATGATATCTATTTTTCGCCAAATGACGCCTTATCAATACAACACCTACATTAGTAATTTCAACACTAAAACTGATTTACTGGACTTCATCATGGAAATACTTCTTGTTTTTAGAGATATGGTTAGAAAAGCAGTTTATCCATCTGATTGGAATGAAATGATAATGTTACAAAATAGGTAAAAAAAATTCCTCAATTTGTTTATTTAATTAATTTTATGCATTTATATATGTTATTTTTTATAATGTTTTGCACATTAAATCTAGATTTTAGTCAATATGCTTTCTTTCATTTTGTACAAGTTTTCAATTTTTAAATATTTAAGTTACAATTAAAATATTTGAAAATTTATAAATAAGTAAAAATTTAATGTTTTACTCTATTTTTTTTTATTTTTTTTTTATCAATCTACATCCCTCAGTTTTTATTTATCTACTTAATATTATAACCAGGGAATCCAACTGAGGGTTCCTGGCTTACAGAACATGCTACTTGGCGTACAGAACATTTGTGAAAATCATTTTTAATTAAAAACTATCTTAGATTTTTTACATTCAATATGTTTTTTTAGATTGCCGACTAACAACATCAAAAAATATTTTTATACAGAAAATATCAATTATGTAGTCATATAAAGTTTTGAAACTAACTGTATTTTCCTATTAGATGTATGTCAGCGTTTAATAAGCCAAAGAAATCTCATAAAATGTCACTATTTATCGCAACCTTTTTTATTCTGATTATTTCAGTGTTTAAGTGTGTAGCTGATGAGTCATAGTTCAAGATAAATTGTTCAACATTTGAGAAGTGAATTGCTAAATTTTTCACTAGCTACATTGGACATATAGTTCTTGAGATATTTCATAAATAAAGAAAATATCAGTTATTAGTTGATTGAAGTAAACAATCTTCAAGAAGTCATTTGTACACAAGAACGTTCGTAATTATCGCAAAACTGTTCTTTCTACTTTAAAAGATTTTCCTTTTTAAAAACGGCAGAAAAATGATAAATATTTCCTTGAAACTTCTCGTTTTATATGCTACAATAACTATTTAAAAAGAAAGACTATGATATTCTTATATTACTTTATGACAGTTGTTACCTGTAGATGAGATCTTTACTCATCTGCTTTGAGGAATTTTTTTTTTTAAACTCCATGAAACAGTAGGTCTCACATATACATGAAGGTTCCTTGGTATCAATCGCACAACAATATTTCCACTGAGCTCGTATACAAAACTCTACCAATACAAAACAAACTTATTCAGGACTAGGCCACTAATTAAAATGGCATATGCCATCTCATCGGCCAATTCCCGAAATCGGGAGCAGATTCAATCCGCGTCTTACATGATGGGGATGTTAAGAGAGAAAAGAGAGAGACACTAGGAAGATTTTTTTTAATTTCGAGCAGGCATTTTTGATTACGATGATGCCAATTCAAAATTGATTCAGTCCTCAGCTAATAGAAAAACTCCTAAGGCAGTTGAAACAATATTTTCTGACTTTGGGAGGAAGCAAATTTTCTCCTCAACTTGTTAAAGTTTTGAGTCCCACTCGATGCGCCGGCCAATCAACAACACTCATGAAGAAGAAACTATTTTTTATTGCATTCTTTGCGTGGGGGAAGCATAGCCAAAGTTCAATGAACCAGTCTTAGAGAATTTCTTGCTTAAAGAGGGGTTCTTTTTTGGAAGAAAAAGGAATAACCGTTTAGCTGGAATTAAAAGATCCAGACAAGAATAAATATAATTACTTAGAAGTTACATTAAAAAATAGTAAAATAGCTTACATTACTGGAAATTTTTATGAAAGCAAAAAAAATATTTAGAGAAATTAAAATTATTTTCTTGACTTTGATTTATTTAACTGAAAAATTATTTATTTATTATTATTTAGATTAAAAGATCGTTTTTAGTAATGAATAAAATGCAAATAAGATCGTTTTCAGAAAATGATTAAATGAGAATTCATTTCTATTTCAATAGGATATACTTAATGATTTATTTTAATTAATATAAATAGACTTACTGATGGAAATAATTTGTTTTTAAGTAGCGATAGAGTTAATAAATTTTGATGATTGGTTGAAATAAAGAATTATAAGATTTCTAAACAAATATATATTAATTAATTAGGCTGATTAATGTTAATTAATATTGAATTTTAAGGATTAAATTAATGTGTTATGCCAAAGCATAACAAACGTTATATAAAAACATAAGTAAAAATTCACCAAAAATGTCAAAAGATTAAAAATTCTTTCCCTTGGATTTTTAAAATCAATTTTTTTTTGCATAAAAAATTTAAAAATTGTGTGTGTGGGAGGAGGGGGGGGGGGGGGAGCTTATGTTTGGGACTGGAAAAGAAAATCAAAATTCCTGAAAAGTGGAAGGGGGGCTTATTTTAAAAACGCCTTTTTTAATAACCCAAATTTTAACTGATTTAATAAATACTCAAATTTCTACTTTCGCCTTTAATTCAGAGTAATAACTTCTTCTATTTTTTTTTTCTTCACTTTTTAACAGTTTCTTTATGGAATATTAGCCGGAAACAAATGCTAAACTGTTTATATTGTTTTAAGTGCAAACAAGTTCATATATCGTAACCAGGTTGCATGCAATAGTGGAATCCAATGCTTGAAAATTATTTTTTAAAACATAAAAAATAAGTAAATTCATATGCAGTTAAAAAAAAAAATTGCATTTAAAACTAGTTTTTTTTGCTATTTGATGGTATAAAAATTGAAATTGTGTGATGTTTAAAAAAAAATTAATTTTCAATAAAAGTAAAATTGATTGCTCAGGTCATTGCCACTGTCGATATGACGTCAGTTGTTACATAGACATGTTTTTACTTTATAATATAGATAGTTAGCATATTTTACTAAAGATGAATTGCAAAATATCTTGGATGATTTTTCTCAATTCACTATTATTGAAACTGAAAAAGGGTCATTGTGTAAGTTGAAAAGAGCCTACTCAGCCCAGTGGTTAGCATGCTGGCCACAAAACGAGGAACTTGGGACCATGTTTGCGGGTTTGATTTGTCAGCATTGCTCATGTATGACATGCAATAAATAACTATATATTAATTAATTTTTTTTTTCAAAACAATCTTTACTGGAAACAAAGATTATTTTTTAAATGTAAAGTATCATAACAAAATATTCAAATTTTCTGGCAATTCTTTAATTTTTATGATAATTACAGCCTTGTTGCACAAGAAAGCAGATATTCAGACAAACACATCATTTTTGGATTTTGATGAAATTCATATAGGACCAGCAATAAAATGAACCATCAACAAAACAAAATATCAAAATTGGATCATCTATTCTAAACCTATGCACAGACAAATTGTATAACCTTTTTTGTATGAAGTCAGCTAAAAATAGACTTGCATTAATAACAAACAATTAGTTATTAAGTTGATTCTTATAATGTCAATTTTTCTCAGAGGTGCACATCTTTCTATAGGTTCCTAAAGCTTTTTCATATTTTGTTTCAGTGTTATTTTAAAGTCTCTGAGATATTTTGCTTCAACTATCAAAGAACGTTTTATGAATCCATTTGAATATCAGGTATGTTTCAGCTATTCTTAATTATTGTGTAAATATATATACCAGTTGTTTTATCTCTGTCTTCTTTAATAGTAGTTCTATTGCAGTATCTTTTGTTTTGTTTTTTCTAGGTATGGAATAATTTCTTTCACTGTGCCATCGCCTTTTTAACTCAAGAAGCTCTCCAGTTGGAAAATTTTTCTCAAAATAAGAGAAATAAAATTATATTAAGGTAAAAGGGATTATTTATTTATAAACATTTCAAAACATTTAACTGTTTATGTTTGTTAAAATGAAATACAGGATTTTTATAATATGACATGTGCTTACCCCCCACCCTCCTCCTCCTCCCAAATAAAATTTTTATGCATCAATCTTTTAGAACTTCTGCTCAGTTATTTATTCATTTGACTTCTTTAATAAAAAGTATATTTTCAAAGTTTATTTTATCTTTCGATTATTATTCTGTATATTGGAAAACTTTTAATAACAACTTTAGTTTGTCTGTTTACCAGCATCATTATTCATTTATCAGGACTGAGTGATTAATAATAAGCATATTTATATTATATAAATCTGTCATCTATACTAATAAAAGAAAGTTTTACTCTCTGTCTGTGTGTGTGTGTGTGTGTGTGGCCCACCTAGAAGTCTGAAAATTTAGGTGTGGATAGTTTAAGGTCTTGCCTGGTGCACCTGAGTCTCAGAATTTTATCACTTTGAAAATTAACAAAAATATTAATTAAAAACTGATCACTGATCAATAACTCATCTCTTTTTTGCGAGTCTGCTTTCAGAACTCGAGCATGCCCAGAACCCGATTTATCACAGAGAACGAAGATATACGAGAATGAAGAACCATTTACATGAAGAATGTGTTTATTTCGCAATTCTGTTTTAAATTCTATCGACTAAACCATTTGGTTTATTTAAAAAAGAAAAGCATATTCTGAAAGATCGCACTCTTACATCTCCAATGTAGTAATCAATTTGAAAAAAAAATTATGTTAACCCTTTGAAAAACATTTTTGAAAAAAGGTCGTTTTCCTGGGCTTATAAATATGGATTTTAACACTTTTAAAAACACCGGTGAATGCAGGTCATTTCGGGCCTCATGAGGAAAAAAATTTTCTTATGCTCTAAGTTACTAAACATTTCGTATTCGACGAATACTTTTTTTTTTTATGTTAATGAACCGACGCGAAAAGAAAACATTTATTTTACAACCAGATAACAATATTTCTGACGTAATTTTTATACGGCTGTAAAACTGTTAAATTTATGATCATCGAAAATTTCAAAGGGTTTTGGACAACAAAGGCTATTTTTTAAAGCTATATAACGATCCTACTTGAAAAAAGAAGTAAATTTTTTTTTTACAATTTTGTCATTAAAGATATAAATTCATACAAAATCGGGTAAAATATATAAAATTATACAAATTTGGGATTTATTTACAGTTTTATAACAGGCCCAGGCAACGCTGGGCGGGTCAGCTAGTACAATATAAATATACATCCCAAATTTTATTAAAATGGTCAAAAACAGCTTAATTTTTTTTATTATATATTTTATTGGTTGGGGGGGGGGGGAATGAGCCTTATCTACCTGACTCTTTTCTGTTAAATGTAGAACTGACAGAAAGATATATTTTTATTATTCAATATTGCTCATCCCAGTTCATCATAAAATGATAACTTTATTAATATTATTACATTAAATATTGGAAATTTTATTTCTTTGTGGAAACCTAACCATGAATAATTGTAGTAAATTTAGCCATCAATTATCTTTTCAAAGTATTGATTCTCCCTTTACATGATAACATGAAATTATTACATAATATTATCACTTTTAATATGAAACAGAATGGTTTTAAAATTTTATCGCTGAGTGGTGTAGGGTTTTTCAAATTATTTATAGATATTTGAGAACCTAGCACGTTTATATAAAAATAGAATAGAAGACATTAAAATTATATATTTGTGTTATTCAAACATATGGACTTTAATAGAAAGGAATATAAGATAAAAAATTCCACATATCACAAAGAATTTTACATTCACATGTTTAACATAAAATATGCATTCCCACCCCCCACCCCATAAAAAATAATAAAAGATTAAATAAGGCTTTTTTAATTATAAATTTAAAGAGTTGTTTTAATTTTTAATTTCTTATTTTTTTTTCTTTTTAAAAAATATTTCTTTTTATGATATTGTACATCAATAATTTTTAATTATATATTTATTTTTAGATATAAAGATATGAGAAGAGAAGCAAGCTTTGAAATTAGAGCTATGTGGTTTAATTTAGGTAATTCATTAATTTATCTGACATCTTTTACTTTGTTTGCAATCTGTATGTTACAGATTGAGATCTTTCTGTTTGATTCATCTATATATTTGTTTCTAATGATTAAAGTAAGAGTGAGAATTTAATATGAAAAAAAAGTATTTTATAGTTTATGAATGTCATGAATTAAATTTTGTGAAATTCAAATTTAGAATGTATTGAAAAAAAAAAAAAAAAAAAAAAAAAGCACTTTTGAAACTTGATTATCAAAGTTGGCACTAAGCCTTTATTATTACTAATAAATTTTAGAAGTTATGTTTTTACGATAATTAAAATTTTCTAAATTTAATTTTGATATTACTCTTAAAAAAAGTTATATTGGTCTCAAAAAGTATTCTGAATATCATAAGTGTAAAAACAAAAATGTTTTCATGTGTGTTAGAGACAGTTTCATATGAGAAACTCTAGCACAATTTTTTACTAATTAAAATGATAAGTTAAGCAGAAATTAAATTATTAATCTTTAAAAACACTAATTTATATTACTAAAAATTTCTAAATGAGTTAGATAAAATGGTTAATATTAATAATTGTAAAAGTGAATTTGCTTATCTTTGTCTATTTTTTCTTGTTTTTCCTTCATCTGTTGTTTTTTTTTAAGAACTTTTATCATTTAGTTGCAAAATCAACTTTTCTTTCTCATCCATTAAAACAGCCATCTCTCGATTGTACATAATACAGAGGGTGTTCACACATTTTTTTTAGGTAGATTTCGTAAGAAATACTACCTATTACATTCTCACCTAAGTTGGAATTTTTGAAAAATTTTTGCAGATCTACGCCGATTATGACTCCCAGAACCCAAAACCACCCCAACTCAAAACTTTATCTATCTATCTATCTATGTCACTTTTTTATGGACATGAAAACTGCAATAATTCTGCACAAATCTCTTCCAAACTGATACATAAAATCAAGGGACATAAAATCTCAGTCAAGTTCGTTAATGGGCAAAATCGAACCAGGGGGGCTTTTTGTGAAAACAGAAAAAAACCCATAATTTCTTAATTATGTTACGTATCGAATCCATTTAAAGTTATTACTTCTAGGAAAATGGCTGAAAATTATTATTATTATGATATCATTATGATATCATTAAAAATTATTATGATATCATTAAAAATGGCCCCAGGGGAGGGAAATAAGTGGTGTTTTAGAAGAAAAAAATTCATAACTTCGTCAATTCCCAAGATATTAAATCCACTTAAATTTATTGTAAATCCTCTTAATATTATCTAAAACTTTTATACTGACAAGTTTTTTATAGAACCAACCCTTATAGCAAGAAAAAAAATCCCTGCCCGCTACGTTTGCAAACATGTTAGGTTTCGAAGTGGGCGTTTCTAACTGCCGCATCATGGCAAAAAGGTAATTTCTTCTGCAATTCCCAACAAACAGACACCCTCACGGTCTGCGTCTTCGAAATCTACCTGTGCCTGTAGGCCAAGCTGTCAGGGATTTTTTTAGACTATTTTCATTGTATTTACAGAACTATTTTACATAAAATATTTGTGTTTTAAATGTTTAGTTTTGTAACACTTATTCTGAACTACTTTTCTACACATAATTTCTATGACAATAATGCTTTTTGCAGTTTTGGAAGAGGTATTTTGGCCCATTCCTCTTGAACAGCTTTCCAAAGTCCATGAAAGGTTGTAGGTCGGCGTTTGGATAATGTACTTGTTGAAAGTCCAAAAGCACAAAAATTCATGGTTGATACATCGGGAGATTTAGCAGGTATATCTGTGGAGGGAATAGCCCTGATAACCATTTCTTGTTCCATTTTTTTTTCCAGGAAATTAACAGTGGGTTGTGATGTGTAGTTGCTTGCTTTATCTTGATGCAATTCAACAAATTGATGGCACTGAGGGCAAAGAGATGATATTTCTTGTTTAAAGACTGGGAGTAAAATATTTTTGCGATAGTATGTGGAGTTGATCATAACATTTTTCTCTATTCTCTTTATTTTTAATTTGTCGCTATATGCAAAGCCCCCAACAATCATAAATCCTTTGCTGAAACTTTCTTTAGATACATTAAACTATGTTTCAAGATTTTTTTTCTCCTCTTTGATGATATTAAATGGATCTCTTTTTATTACAATCTTCAAGTAAATCCAAGCTTCAACTATTGTAAAAACATTTTTCCATTTTTGCCTGGATATGCTTCTCATAAAGAATTTTGCATTATGTTCTACGTGTGACGATATGTTGTGGAGAAAGACGATAAACATTGTGTTTTTTGGCCTTTTCAAAATTCAATTCAGTCTTAAGGATTTTGTTAACAGTTGACGTTGAGCGTTTTAACAATTTAGCAATAGTCCTTTGACTTGGAGGATTTTCTTTTACCATAAAAGATGTTACCTATGCAATATTCCAAGATTTTTTTTTTTTTGTGTGTGAGTACATATTTGGAACAATTTTTCTACTTGTATCCAGACATTCATGTTTTTTTTTCCTGTCTTATTGGCAATATTACCTACTATGCAGTGTTGAATTTAGAAATTTTTCTCCAGGACGGATTTCTGTGGTTCTGGGGGACAAATTACACTTTTTAACCATTAAAAGCATAAAATCTCAAATCTTGGGGGGGTGGGGGGTGGAAGGATATTTCAGGGGAGGGATGTTCCCTGGGCCACCCCCTGAATTCAACACTGCTACTGTGGCTTTAGATATAAAAGAACCATGCCTTTCACAGCATTTTTTAATAACCAAATATGAATAATTAGCTTCAGAAAGTGCAGAAATATACCCTTCCATCCATCGTTTCTTTAAAAGAGCTATTTTGCCTGTAAACAAAAATTTCATTTGCTGAATGAGAATTTAAACTTTAGATATTAGTCGAGAAGCATTAGCTGTAAAAAATAATTTCTCTATGCTGACGATTTTTTTTTTACACCAATACAAACTCATTTAAAAAATGTATGACCAGCCTCTGTATTAACAGGCTATGTGTGTATGCTGTGTATGTATATATTATATAAATTTTTAGGAGAATTACTTATGAATCATATATATATATATCCTCACAGGAAAAAACCAGATTAAATTTGTACCAGAAATGATTGGGCCATTTTTAGAAATGACATTAATTCCTGAAGTAGAACTTAGGAAAGCAACAATCCCTATATTCTTCGATATGATGCAGTGTGAATTTTATTCATACAAACCCATTTCAACACATCAAGATGAACTGCATTATGGTGGCCGAGAAATTAAATGCAATTTTGATGAAGTAAGTTTAGATTTAACTTATCTAAATATTTCATTATCTATCAATTTAATTTAGCTTTACTTGTAAATAAGTAACGGTGGGAATATTTTTATCTCTTTCGTCCTTCAATTATAAGCATATAAATTCAAACGCAGAATGAACAGAATAGGGAGTGTGCAAATCATGGCAAGAAAAGGTCAAAGAGATATAGTACAGGTGAAATAGACCAAATATTGAGTAATAGACGACAACAGGTGGCCATTCACAAAAATTTGGGAAGAACTTTGTTTTGGCACTAGACATGAAGATCTGATGAGTCCCCAAAAAACAAAGTTGTTTTACCATGTCTTGGTGGGGCCAAAGGTGTTCATTTGAACTCATGAGGGAGGGGGGGGGGGGGTAGAACTCAACTTTTAAAAGTAGGTCAGTGGGGTCTTGTTTATTATATATTTTTTAATTCTGACAACATCTGCAAGTTGATATGATCATTTGTTACAAAGTTATGTCTGGTTTTATGAAGAAAAAGTTGAAAATTATACTTTATAAGACAGCACAACTTTATTAAACTTATTTTATATTCAAAACATGTTCTTTAAATCATATATTGAATAATCTTAAGTTTGTTAAATGTCCTCAAAATAGCAAGAATCAAAATCAGGGTCATCTGAGTCTTTTTCAAGATCATTGAAATTGTGGATGTAAAATAAGTGTTAATAAGATCCCCCCCCCCCCTCTTATGCTCCCCTTAAAAAAATCTTGGTTAAACATTTTTTTTTTTTTGCGAATTTATTGGACCTTTATTTCTAGGGCCAAAACAAAGTTCTTACCAAATTTTCGGGAATGGTTTGATGAATGAATGGAAAATTTTGGTGAATTTGTCTCTGAAAAAACCTTTTTTACCTGTACTAATATGCTGACAGCTGATGACAACAGGCATGACATAAAAGTCACGCTTCTTTGTCATGTTGCAGGTACTGTGACGAGACGAAATAAGTGGGAGATAAAAATTTCCCCACAATAATCTGTTTTTAATATAAATTTACCTAAATTGTAGATGAAAAAAGTTGTAAAATTAATTAGTATTGTAACATCATTTGATGATATATTTTATAAATTAACAGTAAAATTTTTGAAAACAGAGTCTGTCTGTGATGGAATCTTCTCTTAAACAGAAACAAATTATGGTCTCACTGGGGAACTAATATACAATTATACCTGCTAAGATAGACACCTGTCTGAAACAGAATTTTTTTACAGCCCCTAGAGATTTCATTTTCTCAGATTTTACTGTATTATAAACAAAAATGTGAATAATACAATATACTCATTACTCTGTTTTGAAATACTTAACAAAACTTATAAAAATTTTTTGTTTTTATACTTTTGATAAAACTATTTAAAATGGTACAACTTAAAATATTTAATGAACATCTTTTGTACTAACATGTAGTAACAATATGTAATAATCAATCTGAATAACAATAAATAAAAAAAATCACAAAGAACATTTTTGTGTGTTGGCATATTTTATGATCCATCTACTTTTTATTCAGTTAAAAAGTAAATCAGAGTAATTCTAAGAATATATGTTATTGTATGTGCATTGAAAATTGATACATGGCTAAGTATTGCAATTCTTGTGATTGTTTGATTGCTTTGGCAATATTATTCATTTTATTCCAATATTCCATATTTTTATTTGGATTTTTTTTTTTCTTGTTCTGATATTGTTTAAAAGATTTCATCATAAATACTAACTTACTTAATAACACCAATATTTATAGTTTGAACATGAGATGATTACAAAATTAGACATGCTAGTTGAAGGTGGAAGAGGAGATGAAGAATATAAAGACCTGTTTCTTGAATGGTAGGTTAGTTTACTACTTACATTTTTTCTTGTATGTGTGTTGTATGCTAGTCTTTGGGTGACTTTACGTGTCGTCTCAAATTTGCCACAGGATTTGTGCACTCGTGATGACATTTCTATCTTGTGCAGTGATTGCTGCCTTGCTGACATATGTGAGTGAGAGATGCCAAGCTGGATATCATCCTTGTAGCTCAATGGTTGAGCATTGGAGCGTTATTCCAAGGGTCTGGGTTCAATTTCCAGCTTGGACATTTTTCACTCTATTGGTATTACGCTTAGATAACAATGTTAAAATTCACATGTTTATTATTCAATAATTTTGGGCAAATTTCACTGCTGAAAATTAATTGAAAAATTGTTAAATATTACTTGTAAACATGAAAAATTATATTGTATTTAGTTGAAATGTATATTCTATAATGTATTTAAGAAATACATTATACAAATTAAATAATTTGATTTCTAAATATGTCTTTTAAACCAAAGAATTTTTATTTCCATAGTATTGGTGGATTGTGCGAGAATCATCAAACCATGGCTGAAAAAGGGATGATATTTGTCAGGACTGTTGTTCGTTTGATGAAAAGACTTTTAGAATATAGAGCCATTGTAACAGATGAAAATAAAGAAAATCGCATGAGTTGTACTGTCAACTTGTTGGTAAGTCTATGCAACATTATATCCACTGTTATAGAAAAGTATTTTTGTTTCTACTATAATTGTAGAAGTCTTATATCATGTAATATAATTGTTGAAATCTTGATGCATGCATGCATAAACATATAAAAGTGAATTTCTGAATAATAATATAGATTGTTATTGAAAATTTTTATTCACTGATTTTATAAAATGCTGATTTTAATTTTCATGTGAATCATTGAAACTTTCAACGAGCCTCTATCATATGATAGGAAATTTTGTTCATGCACACTGCTGTCATATGATGACTTTAGATATTAAATAGAAATTTGTATCCATTTTCTGACATTTGTTATTTCAGAGGAGTAATTTTTAGAACCTTTTAATATTTAAATAATTAGTTTTTAGAGCTTTATTTTATCAATGAAGTCTCTGGTGGGAACGTAAGTCTTTATCAGCAATTCACTGTTTGTAGACAACACTAATTGTATCCC
The DNA here is from genome assembly GCA_963931845.1 of Maratus michaelseni. Classification (NCBI taxonomy): domain Eukaryota; kingdom Metazoa; phylum Arthropoda; class Arachnida; order Araneae; family Salticidae; genus Maratus; species Maratus michaelseni. Next base: position 35,668,875 of record OZ007589.1, on the reverse strand, counting down.
ACTGTTTGCACCCCTCCTCCCACACACATTTATTTATTAACTCCGTATTAATAGCCATGATGTTAATTTTCTTGTTTGAAGTTTCTAATTTTAACTAAAATTACAGTCCCCCCCCCCCCAAAAAAAAGGAAGAACAACACCATACATTTTAATTATCAAATTGTTGCAGAAAAAAATGGCCATTCGATTAAAAATTGTCTTTTTTCAATTTATATTAGGAATTTTGCAGATTTACAGTTTTAAACTCCTAATGTTAAATTAATTTTCAATAGTTGTAAAGTATACTGCAATGTGTGCAGCTTTTTATGCGTAACTCAGAAATTACTTTGCAGAATGAGCTATAATTTTGAATTTGCATATTTTAAACTTCTACAAATCCAATTTGGGTTCGTTAATTTTTATAGGTTACAATATATATAATTTTTGCAAATATTAAAAAGTACATAAAACATGAAATAAATATTTTAAAAATATGTCTTGTACCTATAAAAATTTTAACATATCGATTTCCAGAAGTCTCAAACATGTGAATCCAAAATTACAACTTGTTCCACAAAGTAGTTTTTTAACTATGCCTTAAATAACCACACAAATTGCAGTTTATTTTACACAGGGTTTAACAAGTTAGATAAAATCTGGTAGCCAACAAAAAATTCTAGTTGCCAGTAAAAATATTTACCCTCTGCCGGCAATGCCGGCATTGATTTTCAAAAGCTCAAAAGTTTTTTATGAATTACTTGAGCAAAATAATAATAATAATAATAATAATAATAATAACAAGCAGATAGAATAGCACACAGTTTAAAAAGATAAATAATATAAACTAAGTCTTGTATTGAAAATTATCAAAATTATAATATCTCTGGAGAAGAAAAAAAGAAACTCTGTTAAGGCTGAATTAACCGGCATTTTCAGGAAATGCTTATTGCTGAATCCTTCAAATGTCCGGGTAGTTCAGTGCTATAAAAAATCTATATCCGATGATGTGCAGATTTTTGCGTTATATCCAGTTTTAGGTGCCACAAAGGCTTGATTAACACTATTTCTTACCTTTTATTGAAACTTGTCCCCCCCCCCTCCCCACAGTCTAAGTACATGACAAGTACATGCTAGCTGTCTAGAGAAGAGAAGAATGGCATTTTTTGTACATATAAAATGTTCTTTAAACTTGGTTCTTTAGTTAAAAGTGCAAGAGAAGAGGAATATCACTGCTTGCCATGCACTAGTAGGGGTGGAGGGAGAAAAAATGCCATTTGTGGTCATTTCTTAGTTCAATTTTTGTACTAAAAAAATAGTTATTCTCTAACAAACAAACAAAAATTAGATGCCAGAATAAATAATTTGATCGCCAGGTTAAAAAAAAAAAAAAAAAAAGAACTTGGTCGCCGATGGTGACTTCATTTGTCAAGACCTAGTTTTACAATTATTAAAAATGAATTTAACATTAGGACTTCAAAATTTTAAATTTGCATAATTCCTAACCTACTACACCAAACTACTGTTTGGTAACTTAGGGTAAAATTTTAAATATGATGTCATAATTGGATGTTTGTATTGAAAATTTCAGAGTTTGGTACAATTTCTCTATGAAGATTACCCCCCCCCCACCCCCCCACCCACCCACACACACACATCTAGGCTTTTTTTCAATCACAAATTGGGAAAGAAAATTTAATTTCCAGTGAAATGGCTATGTTCATTTTTTTTTTTTATGTGGTAATTTGGTATGTATGAGGTGTTCTCTCTCTTCTCTTTTGGCCAACTGTACTTTCCCCCCCCCCCCCCCCCTCAGTCAATTTCCAGAATTTGCTATTATAGCTCTTGCTATAAATATGTATGTTGCTACTGTTTTATGTAAGTTTTGCACTGTGGGGAAAAGGGGAAAAATATTCCAAAAGTTTGCGCTAGTTTTTGCTATTTCTGTATGTACCACTTTAGCCTAAATGTGTTATTAGGCAGAAAATGCTGATTTATCAAGAAAGCATAAATATAATAAATGCACATTTTTAAATTTTGTCAATTTTTTTTTTTTTTTTTAATATTTTTGTTTAGCTGAACTTTTATATTTATACATGTAAGATTTTTAAATATTATATGATATTTATATTTTTGTAAACATTAAATGATGATTTTTAAGATTTTGAAATTTGCAGTAAGTAAAAATTATGAATTAAACGAAACTGATCACTGCTTTCCTCTTTTCACTAAACCAATGAGAAGTATTAAACCAGAAAATTTTGAAAGAGCATTTAAAATGTTCTTTAAACTTGGTTCTTCAGTTAAAAGTGCAAGAGAAGAGGAATATCACTGCTTGCCATGCACTAGTAGGGGTGGAGGGAGAAAAAATGCCATTTGTGGTCATTTCTTAGTTCAATTTTTGTACTAAAAAAATAGTTATTCTCTAACAAACAAACAAAAATTAGATGCCAGAATAAATAATTTGGTCACCAGGTTAAAAAAAAAAAAAAAAAAAAAAAACTTGATCGTCGATGGTGACTGCATTTGTCAAGACCTAGTTTTACAAATATTAAAAATGAATTTAACATTAGGACTTCAAAATTTTAAATTTGCATAATTCCTAACCTACTACACCAAACTACTGTTTGGTAACTTAGGGTAAAATTTTAAATATGATGTCATAATTGGATGTTTGTATTGAAAATTTCAGAGTTTGGTACAATTTCTCTATGAAGATTACCCCCCCCCCCCACCCCCCCCACCCACCCACACACACACATCTAGGCTTTTTTTCAATCACAAATTGGGAAAGAAAATTTAATTTCCAGTGAAATGGCTATGTTCATTTTTTTTTTTTATGTGGTAATTTGGTATGTATGAGGTGTTCTCTCTCTTCTCTTTTGGCCAACTGTACTTTCCCCCCCCCCCCCCCCCCCTCAGTCAATTTCCAGAATTTGCTATTATAGCTCTTGCTATAAATATGTATGTTGCTACTGTTTTATGTAAGTTTTGCACTGTGGGGGAAAAGGGGAAAAATATTCCAAAAGTTTGTGCTATTTTTTGCTATTTCTGTATGTACCACTTTAGCCTAAATGTGTTATTAGGCAGAAAATGCTGATTTATCAAGAAAGCATAAATATAATAAATGCACATTTTTAAATTTTGTCAAAATTTTTTTTTAATATTTTTGTTTAGCTGAACTTTTATATTTATACATGTAAGATTTTTAAATATTATATGATATTTATATTTTTGTAAACATTAAATGATGATTTTTAAGATTTTGAAATTTGCAGTGAGTAAAAATTATGAATTAAACGAAACTGATCACTGCTTGCTTCTTTTCACTAAACCAATGAGAAGTATTAAACCAGAAAATTTTGAAAGAGCATTTAAAATGTTCTTTAAACTTGGTTCTTCAGTTAAAAGTGCAAGAGAAGAGGAATATCACTGCTTGCCATGCACTATAGTACCGGTAAAATATATTGGCAGTTCAAGGACAAACGTCCTGCAGCCCGCAACTCTTATCTTAAGTCAGTAACTATGGTAACAGCTCACGTGACGGATTGGCCGTTCTCATTTTCCCCACCCCACTTGAGACTGAACGAGAACGAGCGAGTGATCAGTGTTTCAGTATAACTGCTTCTGCTTTGTTTGATTCGTACTGATTTGATTCGTATTGATTAAACTTTCAATCGACTGTTTTCTAATTCAAAAACTATACAAAAAAATCCTTTTAAGGACTATAAAAAAAGTCCTTTTAAGGACTAAAAAAAAAGTCCTTTTAAGGACTAAGCCTTACCCAAGGCTAAAAAATAAAAAGGAAGTTTCACTTTAAAACACATACTTTAAATCAAGCATTTACCCCCTTCCCCGAAAGATTTTGAGGCAAAAAATGCAGAATGTAAAATGAATTATACTACCCCCCCCACACACACACACACAAATACACCACCGTTTACAGTGGTGCGATTTGGTTAAGCCGCACTTATCCTCCCCCCGCCCCTATTTAAATATTTTTTGTCGTTGTTTTAAGGGTATTTGGTCAGTGAGATCTCAAGTTCCCGGAATCCAATCTGAATATATTACTCGCAACATTCCTGAAAGCACTTCCCTCCATGAAAACAAAATACATGAAGTTTTTCTTTCTCAGATTTCAATAAATGGAACAACGATTTGAGTTCTTTCATAGAAACAAGGTATTTTTTAGAAAATGCTGTTAAAAAAATCACAAAACACATAGTTGTAAGTTTGCATTTATCCGTACACTTGACGATTTCGGAACTAATAATGTAATATGAAATTGAATTAACCCCCCCCCCCCCCCCACACACACACACACACAGACACACATCACACCAAGAACAGGAATTATTTTAGATTTATACAGAATGAATTTACGCCGTGTCGTTTACAGTGGTGCGATTTGGTTGAACCACACTTACCTCTCCCCCCCCCCCCCTCTTTAAATATTTTTTTGTCGTTGTTTTAAGAGTATTTGGTCAGTGAGATCTCAAATTCCCGGAATCCAATCTGAATATATTACTCGCAACATTCTTGAAAGCACTTCCCTCCATGAAAACAAAATACATGAAGTTTTTCTTACTCAGATTTCAATAAATGGAACAACAATTTGAGTTCTTTCATAGAAACAAGGTATTTTTCAGAAAATGCTGCTAAAAAAGTCAGATTAAAACAGATAGTTGTAAGTTTGCATTTATCCCTTCACTTGAAGATTTCGGAACTAATGATGTAATATGAAATTGAATTATACTATCAATAACATATGAAATAACAGCCAATGAAATTTAAATTTTATAATAATTCCAACATAGTTAAAATTATTAAATTACTTTTGAGTTATATTATTTCTTTTTATATTGTTATTTTTAAACTCTTGGTCCCAAACTGTGCGCCTGCCAATTTCATGCATTTACGAAAAAAATGAATTTAAAAATGTGTCAGAAAATATCTTGTTTGGATTTGAGACCGTTTTGAATGCCGCAGTAACTCACTCTTGTATGGGGAAACTTGTTTCTGCGAAAGTGCAGTGGGGAAAAAAGAGGCGAGAGGCTTGCGTCCTGCAGTGCCATGATAACGGAGAGATAAGAAAGCAGGACGTTTGTCCTTGAACTGCCAATATCTTTTACTGGTACTATAGTAGGGGTGGAGGGAGAAAAAATGCCATTTGTGGTCATTTCTTAGTTCAATTTTTGTACTAAAAAAATAGTTATTCTCTAACAAACAAACAAAAATTAGATGCCAGAATAAATAATTTGGTCGCCAGGTTTAAAAAAAAAAAAAAAAAAAAAAAAAAAATTGATTGCCGATGGTGACTGCATTTGTCAAGACCTAGTTTTACAATTATTAAAAATGAATTTAACATTAGGACTTCAAAATTTTAAATTTGCATAATTCCTAACCTACTACACCAAACTACTGTTTGGTAACTTAGGGTAAAATTTTAAATATGATGTCAAAATTGGATGTTTGTATTGAAAATTTCAGAGTTTGGTACAATTTCTCTATGAAGATTACCCCCCCCCCCCCATACACACACACATCTAGGCTTTTTTTCAATCACAAATTGGGAAAGAAAATTTAATTTCCAGTCAAATGGCTATGTTCATTTTTTTTCTGTGGTAATTTGGTATGTATGAGGTGTTCTCTCTCTCTCTCTTTTGGCCAACTGTACTTTTTTCCCCCCTCAGTCAATTTCCAGAATTTGCTATTATAGCTCTTGCTATAAATATGTATGTTGCTACTGTTTTATGTAAGTTTTGCACTGTGGGGGAAAAGGGGAAAAAATATTCCAAAAGTTGTGCTATTTTTTGCTATTTCTGTATGTACCACTTTAGCCTAAATGTGTTATTCGGCAGAAAATGCTGATTTATCAAGAAAGCATAAATATAATAAATGCACATTTTTACATTTTGTCAAAAATTTTTTTTAATATTTTTGTTTAGCTGAACTTTTATATTTATACATGTAAGATTTAAAAATATTATATGATATTTATATTTCTGTAAACATTAAATGATGATTTTTAAGATTTTGAAATTTGCAGTGAGTAAAAATTATGAATTAAACAAAACTGATCACTGCTTGCCTCTTTTCACTAAACCAATGAGAAGTATTAAACCAGAAAATTTTGAAAGAGCATTTAAAAGTTCATAAACAATAAATGGATAAAGAAAGTCATTATTTAATTTTTATTTATAGATGTACGTATTGATATTTTTTATAAATATGATGAATGATTAAATGACATACATTTTTATAATTTTATTTATATGTATTTTCAGGAATTTTATCATGAAATTAACAGAAGAGAAATGTACATTAGATATCTATATAAACTTTGTGATCTTCACTTGGAATGCGAAAATTATGTTGAAGCTGCGTTTACCCTGAAATTACATGCTAAACTTCTGAGATGGAATGATGAAATGCTATCACAGTTGCTCAAAAGTGACAAATATCCTAATTGTGAGACTCATAGAGAGCTGAAAGAATGTTTGTATTACGATATTCTAGATTATTTTGATAAAGGTAAATTATGGGAAGCTGGCCTGACCATCTGTAAAGAGCTTGTCTCTCAATATGAAAATGAAGTATTTGATTATATACAATTGAGTGTCTTACTTAAACGAATGGCTGCATTCTATGACAACATCATGAAACAAGTTCGACCTGAGCCTGAATACTTTCGGGTTGGATATTATGGAAAAGGCTTTCCAACATTCCTTCAGAATAAAGTGTTTGTGTACAGAGGAAAAGAATATGAGCGTCTGTCAGATTTTAGTAGCAGGATGTTGAATCAATATCCTATTGCTCAATTGATGACTAAACTGGCACTTCCAGGTGAAGATATAACAGAATCCAATAAGCAATATCTCCAGATTAATAAAATCGACCCTGTTATGCATGAACGGGAAAGATTCAGAAACAAAACTGTACATGATCAAATTTTAAAGTATTACAAAGTGAATGAAGTGCAAAAATTTACGTATTCTCGTCCTATCCGTCGTAGTGAAAAAGATTCTGACAATGAATTTGCAACCATTTGGCTTGAAAGGACTAACCTGGTTATTTCTTACCCTCTTCCTGGTATTCTACACTGGTTTCCTGTTACTATCTGCCAGTCACTAGAAATAAGTCCTCTAGAAAATGCTATAGAAACTATGGACAGTACTAACAAAAAAATTTGTAGTCTTATATTGCAGCACAGGAGTGACCCAATGCTGCCCATTAATCCTCTTAGCATGTTACTAAATGGTGTTGTGGATGCTGCTGTCATGGGTGGCATAATTAATTACGAAAAGGTAAGAGTCTTTCTTTCTTTTTTTTTTTTTAGATATTACATTTTTTACTAGATAGTACCTCTCAAAATTTGACGGTAAATAACTTGAAAGTTCCTTTAGAAATATGCATTTATTTTTAATTAGCTGTTTTTAAATTAAGTATTGAAAATTTTATGAATTGTTATATTGTATAAGCGATTCCTGTAGATATAAGACGATAGATTGTGTTGTCAGTCCAGCCTACTCAACTAATGAAGTGAAATAATTTTAAGCTTGTAACTTACATCTTATTATACTTGAATTAATTTAATAAGAATTTAACTAAAAATGTTAATTGAATGATTTTTTTTTTTTTTTGGCTTACTACAGTCTCAAAAAAAAAAAAAAAAAATCTATATTTAGCATTTTCTAATTTTTTTAAAATTATGCGACCTTTAAAATTTTTCATTAATTTTATTTTTATCAACCTGACTCTAAAACCTAGATAAACCATGGATATCAAGGTGATTTCTTTTATAATTCTTATATGGATATTTTCACTTCTTTTTTTCTCTTCTTTTTTATTTTATTTTTATTTTTTTAAAGAGAATAATCATATACTTTTCTTAGTTATACAAATATACTTTATTGATAATGATCATACAAAATATAGATAAAAGTTTAGATCACTTTATTTAATCGATAACTACATGGAAAATCTTTTAATTTAAATATTTATAGTATAAATAAAATAAGTAATTAAAAAATATTGTTGGTTGTTACATTTTATTTATCACAGTCCCAATATTTTGAAAAAATAACAATATTTACTATTTCTGATTTTTTAAAAAAATTATTATTATTATTATTATTAATTACACGATTTTAAAAATTTTTCATTAAATTAATTTTTATCAGTCTGATTCTAAAACTCTGAATTTAAACTTTGCTGTTTACAGCTAACGATTTATAATACATATTTTTTAATTACTTGAATTTTTATTTTGCATTTTCACACATTGATTAATTGTTAAATCATGGATAATTTAAAGTTCCTGTATGAATATTTTTCCTTCTTTTTGTTTTCTGTCCTTCCCCGTGGCAGAATTTGCGCGATGGGCATCGCAGACTTTTTAGGACACCGGCAGACTAAGATAATATAATCCAGGTGTGATTCTGTTCCAAATGTTCAGAAATTTAAGACATTCGTTTCCGAAAAAAAAAAAAATCAGTCATCAGTCCGAAAATTCAGACCAGGAAAAATATTGCGAATTTTGACAAATGTCTTTGAAAAATAATCAATTTTGTCAATCATTTGTGGGAAAAAAATCACCTGTTTCGTCAAATAGTCACGGAAGAAACCTGAATTTCGTCAAAGGATCGCTGAAAAACACTTTTTTTGTCAAAGAATCACTGAAAAAAACGATTTTCATCAAAAGATCGCAGGAAAAACGTAAATTTCGTCTAAGGATCACAGGGAAAACACAAATTTCGTTAAAGGATTGCAGAAAAATGCTATTTTTGTCAAAAGATCGCAGGGAAAAAATGGGATTTTCATGAAAGGGTCACGTAAAAATGTGAATTTCATCAAAAAATCACTGAAAAGTGTGGGTTTCGACAAAAAATCACTACAAAAAAAAGTGGATTTCGACAAAAAATCGCTGAAAAAACTCTAATTTCGTCAAATGATTGCTGATAAAACTTGAATTTCATCAAAAGGCCGCTGGGAAAAATGCGAATTTCGTCAAAGCATTGTGGGAAAATGCGATTTTTATCAAAGGATCGCAGAAAAAAGATAATTTCATCAAAATATCACAGAAAAAATACCATTTTTGTCAAAAGATTGCAGAAAAAACATGATTTTCATGAAAGGGTCGTGTAGTAATACAAATTTCATCAAAGGATTGCAGAAAAACGTGAATTTCATCAAAAGATTATGGAAAAAATGCGAATTTCGTCAAATTATCGCTGCAAAAACTTGAATTTCCTCAAAAGGCTGCTGGGAAAAATGCGAATTTTGTCAAAGCATTGCAGCAAAATGCGATTTTCATCATCAAAGGATCACAGAAAAAAGATATTTTCATCAAAATATCGCAGAAAAAATGCTTTTTTTGTCAAAAGATTGTGAAAAAACGTGATTTTCGTGAAAGGTTCATGTAAAAATGTGAATTTCATCAAAGGATCGCTGGAAAACGTGAATTTCATGAAAGGATCGCAGAAAAATGTGAATTTCGACAAAAAATCACTGAAAAAAATGCGAATTTCGTCAAAAAGTCGCTAAACCCCACACATTTTGTTTAAAGGATCGCTGATAAAATGTGAATTTCGTCAAAAGGCCGCCGGGAAAAATGAAAATTTCGTCAAAGTATCACGGGGGGAAAAAGCAAATTTCGTCAGCCGATCGCTGAAAAACATGTGAATTTTTTTTTAATCAAATGGCTTGTTCGCTTTTCTTTGCATATTTCTTGAATCAGTGTAGAAGTCCAGGTTATTTTTTAAGATAGTTCTGTTTAAAATACAGTAAAACCTCCAAAGTTGACCACCTCTCTATGTTGACCGAAATTTATTAGTTTGAATGGTCACAATGCATTTTCAATGGAGATTTACCTCTCTATGTTGACCACCTCCGTAAGTTGTATGTTGACAACGTTTTAGTAGGTTTTACTCTCTGTAACTTGACCACTGATGTTTTCTTGAATTTGCTTTTTCCACCGTTTGTTCTCCATCTGTTTTCCAGGAATTTCAATATCAGTCATTCAGCTTATCTGAGCAACATCGCCCCGCTTGTGGTGCTCCATTCATTGTTCACTTCCAGTATGATACAATGGGAGGGAAATGCCAGAATTCCTGAAATCTGTTGAAAAATGTCAGGGGAGTGGGGGATGTGCGTAGCAGTGTAGCGGTCACATGTGAAACACATTCCGTTTTTTTTCTGAATGACGCGTAGTGACGGAACTGGTTGTTTATTTGCAAATTTTCATTAAAAATGGCGCAAAGAAAAGCTCTAAAAGAACTTAAATTAAAGATGAAAGAGGATCTTCTTAATTTTCTGGATAGCAGCAGCCAAAGAAAGACAGCGGAAAAAATTGGTGTGAGCCAGACAACTGTGAGCAACATTTTAAAACGCAAGGAAGAATATCTGAAAAGATATTCATCCGAAAACGGGGGACTCCAAAGAAAACGCAGAAAAACGTGTCTCGACGCTGTGAACGAAGCCACATTTCGTTGGTTTAAAGAGAGATCAATCAATGCAAGAATATCGGGAGCCATGCTTCAGGAAGTAGCAGAAAAAATTGTAAAAGAATTCGAAATAGAGAACATCCAAGCGACAGCAGGTTGGCTTGAAAAATTCAAACTACGATACCAGATTTCTCAAAAAATTTTGAGTGGGGAATCGAATGAGGTTTCAGCTGAAGTGGTGGAGAAGCTTATTGAAAAATTCCCAGAGTTTGCTAAACGTTTTAAAGATGAGGACATCTTTAATGCTGATGAGTGCGGTCTCTTCTTTATAGCAATGCCTTATAGAAGTCTAGTAATGAAGGGTGACACTTTCAAAAGAGGAAAACTTTCAAAACAGCGTTTTACTGTTCTTCTATGTGCTAGTATGACTCGGGAAAATTTGAAGCCTACGGTGATCGGCAAATCGGCAAAACCTCGTGAATTTAAAAATGTAAAACCTAAAGACCTTCCTGTTTTTTGGAGAGAGAAAAGATCCGCTTGAATGACCAGTGCTTTGTTCAAAGGTGGGTTAGAGGAATTGACGCAGAAATGAGGCAAAAGAAGCGGTCTATTCCATAAAAGTACTGTGGACAACTGCCTCAGCAACCCGAAAGTGAATAATCTCACAAATGTGAAGCTAAAATTTTTGCCTCCAAACACAACTTTGAAAACCCAGCTATAGAAATCAAGGCATTATTCAGTCCTTCAAAATACACTACAGAGCTCAACTTCTGAAATGGGTGATCATGAAAGCACAGACATGTGGTCCTTCTGCATTAGCATCGTCAACAGCTGCATCAGTAAATGCTTTGAACGCTGCTCATTGGATTAATTCTGCTTGGAATAAAAGTTACGCAAACCATGATTAAGAACTGCTTCAAGAAGACTGGATTTGTTACGGCTACAACATCGGTGCAAGAGAATGAGCTTCCTTTATCTCCCTTGCCAGTTTTGATGGAGCTGATTTTGAAGATTATGTTACCATGGACGATAAGTTAGTAACATGTGTTGAACCAGACCCAGCGGCAATCTTCAATGAGATACTCTCTGCAACTAAGCACAGCGAGGACTCTAAGGTACAAAAAATGGACTGCGAAGAGGATGATGAGCCAAGTGACGACGAAACTGCAAAGCACCCAATTCTGAAGGAAGACGATGTAAAGCGCATGATAGAGCAACTTAAAGATTTCGCTGCAGAAAATGCCCAAACATGCTTAATGGACTTGTAAACTGTGAAAGTGCTTTTTGCACTTACTTAAAACAAAAAGAGGAGTCAAACAAAAATTGAATTATTCTTTCAAAAATTGTAAAAATGTGCTGTACCTTCAGTAAAAATAAAAATGAGTAAGTGCTAATATATTTCTAAATTTTTCCTAAAAAAATACTAAAAACGTTTACTAAAGTTTTTCTAAATATTTTCTAAAAATTCCCTAAGTTGACCACCTCCGTATGTTGACCACTTAGTTACAGTCCCTTGGGTGGTCAACTTATGGAGGTTCTACTGTGTATTTGAATTTTTTATTTCAGAAACTTCTATATCTAACAAAATTTCAAAAAATGAGTTGTTACTGCTTTTCTTAAGTTTGTTTATAGACTCAATGATTGGTGCAAAACCCCACTAAAACAACATCCTGTGTTCCCTTGTGCCTTCTTGGTATATTCATTTGGCTACTTTGAGGCTTAAATTAATATTTTAAGACTTTTAAATTTGTATTTTAAAGAATGCTTTACCTGTTTTTTTTGTTTTTTTTCCACTGAGTTAATTTTCTACATTGTGAAAAGTGCTTTATTATTATTATTTTAGAGTATCCAGAATGTTTGATGTTCAGAGGTTCTCGAAAAATTTTCAACGTTTGAACTTATTTTAAATTTATCAGTTATTAAGTTTATCATACTTGTATTTTTGTGATATGACTATCACATATTAACTATAACTTTCATTATTTGCATTTTTATTTTATTTTTTGTGTTAACTGCGACTTTGTCAGAATGACTATGTCCAACTCCTAGTATTGCTGTAAGCTTGGATCTAAATTAGAAACAAGTTACAGCTCTAATAAATTGTATTCTTTATTATAAAATATTTTTAAAGCACATAATTAAAATGCAATTATGTCACAGAGGCTATAAAGAATTTCATATTTTTAGAGACTTCAATACAACAAGATAGCTGAATACACTCATATTTTTTAACACTTTCCAACCTAGTTGAAAAGTGTTTATGACTTCAGTTTGTCTGTCTGTCTGTCCATGGTCTAACTCACTTAAAAATACTTCGATCGTCCTGAAATTTTTGTATGTTATTGTCGTTTACTATAGCATGTTCCCTATTTCAACTGAAGTGTGTAGCTGTTAGTATATCGTATCGTAATCGTGGCATTACATCTTAAATTTTATAAGATTATACTTTTGTGTGGCTTTCTCTTACGTCCGGGAAAATGCTGAAAAATCCCAGACAAATTTATAAATATAAGTGATGTTCCATTTTCAGTTCAGTTACTATGTTTTTGTCATTGTGTAATGTTCTTGTATAACTCAATACATGTTGAATCCAAGTCCTCGACTGTTTCTTTTATTTGTTAGAGCGTGGTTTGAAACGCAGACAGAGTGACGCTACTTCCTTTTCATTTTTATTGCTGTGGCTTTGAGAGAGAAAATTTTATTTTTTCTTTTGTTTCCATGTTTTTTTTTTACCCAGCAATGGAATCCCAAAAAGAATTGTACAGAGTTGTTCTTTCTGAAGGAGACAGTAAAATTTTTTTTGCTTGGAAGAGGCATGTGTTAGCCGTATTTGCGGCGGAAGAATTGGATAATTTATTAGAAAACGAAGCGACAACTGAATCTGCGGATGTTGTAAAGTCGAAAAAGGCTTATGCTTTGTTGTTATCGCTTTTAAGTGATGGGGTTCTTGCGTCGTTGCAAGAAGAAACTACTGCGCACAAGGTATGGAATAAATTAGAATGAACATGATACGAAGCATGCAGTTAATAAAATTTTAATTAAAAAAGGTTGGCAACTATTAAAAAAGATCGTGTTGTGTCTATGAGAAGTCATATTGATGAAATAAATAAATTAATTTCAGAACTTAAAATTTCTGGAGCTGAAGTAAGTGAAACCAATACTGTTGTCTATATTCTGATGTCGATGCCTCAAGAATTTGAAAATGTTAAGACTGCTTTAGAAAATCAACCGAATACTGTTTTGACTTTAGATTTTGTCACACAACAGCTATTAGATGCTAAAGCACTTCTGTTCGACTCAAAGAAAGAAAAAGTGCAGACCAGGACCGCTCATGATAATACCGCGTTTGTGTCAACTCGCAAAGAATTTGTGTGCAAAAACTGTAATTCAAAGGGGCACATAGCTAAATATTGTAGAAAGAAACTTACTTGCTTCCAATGTAGAAAACCTGGCCATTTTAAACGTAACTGTAAAGCTGTTAAAAATTCAAATGAAGAAAAATTTGCTTCTTCAGCGTTATCTTTTGTTGCAGGGAACGTTAAAAAGAATGAATTCTTAGTGGATTCTGGAGCGATTTCCCATATGTGCTCTAATGAGAAATATTTTACGTCTGTACAGCCATCTTCAGGAACTGTTGAGTGTGCATCAAAAACAAGGAATCTTGAAATTAAAGGTGTTGGAAATATTATCGGAAAATTATCAAACAGAATGGAAATAACTCTGAATAATGTTCTTTACATGCCAGATTTAAGTGGACAGTTGATTTCCGTTAGAAAAATCAAAAATGCAAATTATGCAGTTATTTTCAAGAATGAAAAGGTGTTCATAAAAAAAAGAAGAAATCATTTTTGTTTTGGTGAGCGTGATTCAAATGGACAATATGTAAGTTATTTTGTCCCAAATTATGAAACTGTTCTCACATCAAAAGAAAATGATTCTGAAATTTGGCATCGCAAAATGGGCCATCCAAGCGACAAAGTGTTGAAGGAAATGAAACTTCCAATACCCCTTACATTTTATGATGTTTGTGTTCGAGCAAAACAGAATGCAACACCAATGGGAAGAGGACCTAGGAAAAGAGAAAGTACTCCAATAACTGCTTTTCACTCTGACATATGTGGCCCTATTGTTCCGAAAACTTTTTCTGGGGAATGCTACTTTATGACTATGACAGATGATTTTTCACGATTTACTGAAGTTCGATTATTGAAGCATAAAAGCAAAGCTTCAGAAGAATTGAAAGTTTTCTTAAAAATTAATCCTACAGTAAAGAAAATCAGATCTGATAACGGAAAGGAATATTTAAGTAATGATTTAGTGAATTTCACTCGAGATCTTGGTATAATGATTGATCCCGCTCCTGCATACACTCCAGCTTTGAATGGAGTTGCTGAAAGATGCAATAGATTGCTCCTGGATATAGGAAGAGCTTTAATTGCTGAATCAAATTTACCTAAGATTTTTTGAGGTCAAGCTATTCTTACAGCAGCTTACTTGAAAAATCAAATGCCTAGCAGCTCCATTGAGAACTTAACGCCGTATTTCTTAAAATTTGGAGAACATCCCGATTTGAAGCATATACGTGTTTTTGGAGGTAGTGCCTACATGTTAGTTCCTTCTGTTCATCGTAAGAAGCTTGATGATAGGTCTAAACATATGATCTTCATAGGTTATTCTTCAATGGGATATTGATTGTTAGATCCTGAGACAAAACGCATAACTACATCAAGAAATGTCAAATTTGATGAAGAGAAGAAGCATACCATAAATTCAAAACAACACATTTTAGAAAATTCAGAATTGACTGATTATGAAATTAACCCAGATGCTCAAGAAAGAACTAGTGAAGAATCAGAGGATTCTGAAGAAAAAGAAGATAAAATGAGAAAATCTGAGAGATCAAGAAAACAACCTATTCGGTATCCAGCTCCTGAGGTGTATGAAGCATTACTTTGCCAACAAGAAACTTTATCTTTTGATATATCAAATTTCTCCCTGTTGATGAACAACGGTTATGGAAGGAAGCTATGGATGCAGAGATAGAAAGCATGAAAATCAACGACGTCTGGGATCTCGAAAAATTACCACCTGACAAACGAGCTATTTCCTGCAAATGGGTGTATACCGTCAAAAGAGATGGACGTTATAAGGCTCGCCTTGTAGCCCATGGCTTTATGCAAAAAGAAGGACTAGACTATAGTGAAACTTTCGCCCCTGCAATAAGTATGACAGCTTTACGTTTAGTGCTTTTTGTGGTTTTAAATGAAGACTTACATACATTTGTTTTGGATGTAAAAACAGCTTTCCTGAATGGTAAGTTAAATGAACTTGTTTTTATGGATCAGCCGCAAGGCTATGATGATAAAAGAAGGCTAAAATGTAAACTCAAAAGAAGTTTATATGGCCTGAAACAGGCCTCACGACAATGGTTTGAAAAGTTTCTTGAATTTGTTTCAAAATTAAAATTTAAAACTCTTGATAATGAACATTCTATTTTTATTCATTATAGTAATGGTCATAAAATAATTATTGCTCAGTATCTTGATGATATGCTTATAGCGGCTTCAGATTTAAATGAAGCTAATGTAGTTATTTCTTTACTCTCTAAAGAGTTTCATATGTCAAAATCAGGATGTGTTTCAGAATTTCTGGGTATTCAAATGAAATTCAAATCTGATAGTTTAATAATGGATCAAGAGTCTTATATAATTAAATTGTTAAGTAAATTTAATATGCTAGAATGTAAACCTAGTGATATTCCTATTTCTTCTAAATCCACGCCATCTGATTTCAAAAATGGAAAATCATTAAATGGTCCATACCGTGAACTTGTAGGTTGTTTATTGTACTTAGCATATATTTCACGACCTAATATTTTATATAGTGTTAGTTGTTTGAGTCAAATGCAGGAAAATCCTACTGAAGTTGCATGGATTGCACTAAAGAAAATCTTAAGATATTTGAAAGGAACTTTGTCCTTAAAACTTGTGTATAAAAAGCAAAAATCTGATCCTAAATTATCTATGTATGTTGATTCTGATTGGGGAAGCTAACACAAATGACAGAAAATCAGTACCAGGTTACATTTTAATGTTTTGTAACATGCCTGTTCTCTGGTGTTGTAATAAACAAAAATCAGTTGCATTATCATCAATTTAAGCTGCCTTAACTAAAAGTTTGCAAGACCTGTTGTGGTTCAAAATTATTGTTTGTGAAATTGTAAATATTAAGGATTTAGTTATTTTAGAGGATAATCAGTCTTGCATAAAATGTATCAGTAATGAAAGCAGTTATGGTAGAATGAAACATATAGATATAAAACTAAAATTTGTTCGAAATGTTGTAAAAGAAAATAATATCAAAATTGAATATATTCCTACACATATACAAATTGCTGATATGTTTACAAAGGCATTGCCTAAAGCTAAATTTTATGAATTGTTAGTTCTTTGCTGTTTGTATAAGTAATGTTTTAACTGTGTCATATTTTTAATGCTTGTTTGTTGTAATTTTTCATTCTGTGTTTTTCTAATGTAATGCTAGATTATGGGCAGGTGTTAGTATATCTAATCGTAATCATGGCATTACATCTTAAATTTTATTGTATTATGCTTTTGTGTAGCTTTCTCTCATGTCTGGGAAAATGCCTGTAAAATCCCAGATGAATTTATAAATATAAGTGATGTTCCATTTTCAGTTCAGTTACTATGTTTTTGTCATTGTGTAATGTTCTTGTATAACTCAATACATGTTCGATCCAAGGCCTCGTCTGTTTCTTTTATTTGTTATTTCATCAGCAGCACTTATAGTTTTTTTTACAGGGACAGTCAAAAGTATTCCGTTACATTACAGTCAATGGGAAATAATAGTTTCAAGTGCATTTTGATGATGCTATGCAGGGCCGTAGCTAGAGGGGTGCCAGGGGGGGGCACCCCCCAGGCACCCCTATATTGACGTATTACCCTCAGCACCCCCTGAAAAATTTTGAGCCCCCCCTGGGAATGTTGCCGAGGTCACCAAATGAAATTCTGGTTCAAAAATTCAAATGAAACTCTGTTCAAAAATTGAACTTAGTTTTGGTTTTTTTATACAGTTTTGCACAAATAAAATTGTAGTATTTGTTTAAAAACTGCAAATAAGTGCTTCAATATTCGCGCATTCTATCTGCACATACTCAGAATTAGCAACCTTTTGCTGATGCAAACATTGACTTTTGTGTTAGTTATATACTGAAATTTTTCATTTTGCAGCGTTTTCCATTATTAGAATAAAACAAATTTATTCTAATGAGTTTGATAGTAAATATGATGTTTATGATAAACATTATGTTTCCTATATCAGTCATCCTATTTTGAATATATATAAGATCCTTAATTTATAAATGATACTAATGAAAAAAGCTAATAGCCAATTTAAATACAAATGGTTTTAGCATTTGAATAATTTTAAAATGCAAAATACATCCTTGATTTTTCTAATGTTTTTTTATCATATAAAAACATAACTTTAGAATCTTTAAGGGCAGAGAATATTCAGAAAAAAATTAAAGGTTGCAAGTCTTTTGAACTGTGAGCTTTTTATTTACTTACTAACATCATCACTTATTATTTCACTAGTATATTTTTTTACTGAAAATGTTCATTCTGCAGCCAGTGATGCAGTTGTAAAAAAACCAGAGGGCATACGCTGTAGGCAGAGGGAGTATATTTAAGAGCGCTTATGCCCTAAAGAGTGTATGCTATAGTATTTTTGAGAAGTGGCTATACGGTATTCCTTAAAATAATCCAGAAAATATACGGCGTATCCACCGTATATCCTCCATTACATCCCTGTCTGCAGATTTTACTTTTCTGAGAATGAAATAATGTTATTATAAACAGTTTAATATAAAACACAGTGCCTACAATATGAAAAAATCCCAGACCGCTCGACCTACAGGCGCAGGTAGATTTTGAAGACTCAGACCGTGGGGCGCCTGTTTATTGGGAATTGCAGAAGAAATTACCTTTTTGCCATGATTTTGCAGTTGGGACCTCCCACTTTGAAAACTACCTGTGTCTGTAGGTGGATTTCTTTGTTTTTAAATTTTTTTTTGCTGTAAGGGTTGGTCTTATAAAAAACTTGTAGATAATATTAAGAGGATTTATAATAAATTTAAGCGGATTTAATATCTTGTGATTTGACTAAGTTATGAATTTTTTTCTTCTTAAACCCTTATCCCCCCCCCCCCCTCGAGGCCATTTTTAATGATATCAAAATCTGTCATATATAAATTTTCGGCCCTTTTCCTAGAAGTACTAATAACTTTAAACGGATTCGATACGTATCATAATTAAGAAGTTATGGGTTTTTCTGTTTTCACAAAAATCCCTCCCATTCCCCACCTCCTCTTGGTTCGATTTTGCCCATTAACGAACTTGACCTAGATTTTATGTCCCTTGCTTTTATGTATTAGTTTGGAAGAGATTTGTGCAGAATTATTGAAGTTATCGTGTCCATAAAAAAAGTGTTATAGATAGATAGATAGATAAAAGTTTTGAACTGGGGGTGGTTTTGGGTTCTGGGAGTCATAATCGGCGTAGATCTGCAGTAGTAGATTAAAACATGATGAAATTGATATATAATTATGAAGCGCATTAAAGCATGCTTTTTGTATAATATGGGGTGCAAAGCTTTTATTATTTATATACAGGGTCAAACAAAAGAATTCTGTTACACATTGTTCTATGGGGAAAAATCGTTTGCAGTGTAATTTAGTGGTTTTCACTATTTCAAACATAATGAAAATTATATGCATAACTGAGGTGCACTATAAATTGCTCTCTTGAAAGTGTGGTGTGCATTGTGTTTATTTACAGGGACACACAAAATATATTGGTTACAATACATGTACGATATTTACAGTGCATTTTCAACTTTGGTTTGCATTTTTAAGTTTAACTAATTTTTTCATAGTACGTGTGTGTTTATAAACTCGGTTGTTCATATACAGGACTACACAAAGGAATCCGTAAGTATTACAGACTAGGAGTGAATTGCTTAAGGATAGTTTTTAATTGTGTTATGTATTTTCTTGCTGAACTATAATATATTTAGTATACTAATATGAGTTTGTGGAACATAAATAAATTCATTTACAGGGCTACGCAAAGAAAAAGTTACATTGTCATTTATGTTTGGTAATTGCTGCGAGTGAGTTTTAAGTTGCATTTTAGCTTAATATGTGGTGTGTACAAAAGTATTCAGATAATATACAGGGCTATACAAAGTATTTCAAGTGCATTTCCATCGATCGGAGAAAATTGCTAAATGTGAATATTCTAACTGAACTAAATTTTATCATGCTGTATATTACGGTGGATCGAAAAATCGAAATGTGGATAATCAAATTGGCGCGGGGTACAAAAGTTGCCTTTTATGTATATTAGTTTACATCTGTTTTTTTATTGAAATCCATTCATATCTTCCGGTGCCCCAAACGCCCCAAAAATAGTTAAAAAATGAAATTTTTATGAAAATTTATATATTTTATTATTTTTTTAAATTACTTTTTTCGCAGGGTGCAAAAGTTGTTTTTTATGCATATTAGTTTACATGTTTTTTTAAATTAAAATCCATTCATATCTTCCGGTGCCCCAAGCGCCCAAAAAATAGTTAAAAATTAAAAGTTTTATGAAAATTTATAATTTTTTTGTTTTTGTATTCCTTATTTATTTCTTTAATTACTTTTAGCTCGGGGTACAAAAGTTGTCTTTTAAGCATACTAGCACACATGCAAAACATTTTTAACTTCGATTTTTAAATGTCTTCCGGGTGTACCAAGACACTTAAATATTTGCCGAAAATTCATTTTTCTGCAAATCTTGAACTTAAAATTATAAGTAAAAATAAGAATTAAATAATCATTTGTATAGCGTAATTATTAGATCTAGGGGATGACAAATCGCTTATCGTTTATATTAAATGTATAAAATTATTTTTTATACTATATTGTTATATACGAAATTTTGAATAGAGCAGTTACTTCAATTTGGCAGTGATGTTTTACAAGATATTGGAATTGTACACAATTCGAATTTAGTAGATTGCAACAAAATTCGCTGATAGCGTACAAAGACTCAAAATTTAGGTGCAGAGACAAGCAATTTAGCCGTGTCTCTGTCTATTTTAATCAGATTATTTTCTGATAGGAAAAAGACAATGCAAAAATACTAGTGATGAAGAGCACAATGTGCTACACAAAGATCACAAATGAGAAACATTATATTCTTGTAAAGGAACCTTACTCTCTGCATACTAGACACGTTACATTTGCAACAGTAGAAGCTAAAGGCGTTTACGACATTTAATACATTCTTTAGATGTGCAACAATTGGTACTAAAGCCTTTTGTGGGCCAATTGATACAGCAATCAAAACCTGCGAGGAGCTTCCTGTAGCTTCCTTTTCTTCAATAAGTGTGTAGAATATGCCAGATAAGAAAGGTAGAATGGTTCTCAGCAATGATCAGTAATATTTATATGATATTTGCGTAACAATATCACGTGGTGAAAGTGGTTCTGACCTGGCATTTAAAAACCCAGTTCCAGTTGTTTACTCAAGATGGTTAACGACTGCAGGTAGAACGTTAAGGTTGTAGGTGGCCACATAAAATACATCTAATAATCTCATTATTCTTAAAACATATTTTATGAAACTATGAACCTATATGGTTCCATATCAAAACTAAGCCCTCCATAATAGGAGAGCAGATATTTGGAAACTTATTACATTTTCTAGATATTTGGACCCCAATCTAAGAAAGTTTGTAGACGCTGTTGTTCAACTAGATAGCTTCTTTTGTCATCCTGAAATTTTTTTATTATCTATGTTCTGAGATAACACAGAGGCTATCAGGTTTTTAGCAATACGAAAACTATTTTGTGCTAGAAATGAAAATAGGGGATTACCAGAAGTAAGAGTTTTTCAAGTACCAAAAATACACTTCAAAGCAAAGTATTATTGTGAACTTATTGACTGGCAATGAGTTGGACGTTTTGAACCACCTCTTTTGATGAATGTGCCTTATGAAGAAATTGAGGCCATGGTAAATGTAGGAAAAACGGAGGAATGGTCAAAATATCAATGCCATACACAAAATGATAAAAGATGCATTCGCCTAGTGCCTGAGGCATCAGAAAGTGTATCTGGACACGAAAAGAGACACGGTTTCATATTGAAAAGAATGAAATCAAGATGTCATATCAAACACTTTAATCCCAAAAAGGATTACAAACTTTAGAAATATGTAAATCTCCAAATTAAAAGAAGTAAACAATTTGCTATGTAAGTTCAATTTTTATAATTTTTATGACATAGTGCTTTGATTTTTAAATTTTTACTTCATGTATTATTATAAAATTATTATTATTTATAAGTTTATACTTTATTAACTAAACACTTTGCCAAATTTGTAAACAATTTTCGTAAATTAAAAATTTTTAATACATTTTATTAAAAATTTCAATATTTAACTATACTTGGGGCACCGGCAGATATGAATGGATTTCGATAAAAAAAAATATATATATGTAAACTACAGAGTTATGTGATACACCCAATACACAATTTTCTCACACAATGCCAAATAAAATTTTTAAAAAAATAAAAAACAAACAAATTATAAATTTTCATAAAACCTTCAATTTTTAACTATTTTTGGGATGCTTGGGGCACCTGAAGATATGAATAGATTTCGATTAAAAAAACATGTAAACTAATATACATAAAAGGCAACTTTTGCACCCCGCGCCAAAAGTAATTTAAAACAAATAAATAAAAAAAAATTATAAGTTTTCATAAAAATTTCAATTTTTAAGTATTTTTGGGGCACTTGGCGCACCGGAAGATATGAATGGATTTTAATTTAAAAAAACGTGTAAACTAATATACATAAAAGGCAACTTTTGCACCCCGCGTCAAAAGTAATTTCGAAAAAAAAAAAAAATTCGTATACTTTTCGATCTGCCCTACTGTATATCCACATCTATTGATCATATGCAAAATAATTCAACTACTTTTTTGACACTGGAAGGTAATTTCAAAAACTATTTTTGAATGTGTTATATGTTTTCTAAACTGTTTACTTATGTATCTTCTTTCGCCTTATTTAACGGTGAAGTTTTGTTACAGTTTTCTGGCTGTGTTGGAAAGTGTTTCATACTCTATGCTTGACGCATGATTTTTTGTTCGTGTTTTTTTCTTGTTTGGTTTTCATAAGCATTATACACGTGTTATAGTGATAGCAGGTTTAACAAACTTCATATTTTTCAAACATTTATTCATACGTTTAACAAACATAATAAATTGGTGGGGAGAAAATGTTTTACCATTCAGAAAAATTGCATAATTAACTGATCAGTTTCTAAAAATGAAGCTACTTAATTTAAAGATTACATAAATATTAAATAAATATTTGTAGAGATTTCAATATAACGAGTTAGCTGAATCCACTGTTTTTGTTTTTCTTTTATTTTCCCCCCATAAGCACAAAATGCTCATACATGCATTATAGTGATGTCAGATTTAACAAATTTTATATTTTTCATATTGGTGGGGAGAAAATGTTATAACATTTTTTAAAAATGCATAATTAACCGATCTATTTTTTAAAATGAAACTATTAAATTTAAGTTTTAACTTAGTTTTCCTGTCTTAACAATCCTTTTCAATTTTCATTTTGATAACTTTTTTTTCACTTATAAATTAAAAAATAATTTAAAAATCCTTGTATTCCTGATTCATTGAAAGCCGTGTTGAACACAAGTCATCCGGTTTGGGAATTATCTGTTCATGTATGAAACCACACTCAATGAATTTCTAATGCATATATCTGGTGTCCTCTAGCTCTTCTCCCTTTCAAATGAATGGAATTGTGCACTTCATAAGGATAGAGAGTGGAATGAAGTGCACACTCACACAAAAAAAATAACAAGATCAGTTGCACTGACCTATGAGAGATAAGATTGCCTGCGCAACTGATTACCGTAATAAATACTTTCAAATTAACTTTTAAAATACATTTTAAATTACAAATAAATAAAATAAAACACTATTAAATTACAATATATTAAACTACTGAATCAATTTTTTTAAGATTTAACAGAAGATATTTCTTCTGTAAAACTTTCTAATTGAATTCCACATCAATTTCATCAATTGTTGGAATAGTGAACCATCCAACCACCCATCATCAAAGCAAAAGGTGTCAGCTTGTACTGAAAAGTGGTTAGTAGGTGTTAGATTACTAGTATGTTCCTGTTTTAGGTAAATGGCTATAATTTATGACAGATTTATCCCCCAGAATTAAACTACTGTATATTCTATATTCTGGCATATAATGCACACTTCATTCAAGAAAGTTCATCTGAAGTTACAGATGTATGTTATACATTGGGTATAAAAATGGGCTATTAAAAATTAAGCAAAGATGAGCATAAAGATTCAGATTTCTACATTAATGATTTTCTTAGTTTTTCTTTATGTTCATACTAGTTATTACAATGTTCTTTATCATAGTGTTATCAGAGGTGGGTTACCCATTAGGCCTAGGGGCCAGGAAGAAAAGGGCCTCTGTGCTAAAATTTTTATTTGGGTTTTTTCTTCATATTGGGCTAATATTTTATGCAAAAGAGAAATGATGTACAGTATTCTTTGCTTCACTCATTTATTGAATCTTTCAGGTTATTAACATATAGATGTTACACGTATTTTGAATCAGCCTGTATATATTGCTTTGTAGGAGGGGGGGAGGGCAAAAAAGATCCAGCCTAGGGGCCCGGGTGGTACTTATCCGCCTCTCAGTGTTATGCTACTTATCTTATGAAGATTTCTTTCCGAACAAGGAAAAGCACATAATGCAGTGAATATATCTAAAAATGGAAAAATATATTCTGAAATTATTGGTGTCCCTTATATGCTGAAATGTATGGTATATCGAACTAAATTTATGCTTTAAATTGACTTCAACTGAGAAATAAGATGAAAATAAAAATGCATTTTCACTACAAATTATAAATAAATAATCTGTAAACTGGGAGAAAAAAAAAATATATATATGCAATGTATATTTTTTATCTTGCATTTTCTGCTAATAAACTGGAATCATGTTCAAAATAAGAGTATGGTTCCTAAACCAAAACAAATCAACAATCTGATTATTTTTATATTTAGTAAAAAATACAGTTTAGTTAAATACATTGAATGCAAAGTTTTATGTAAAATGTGTGTTGTATTGATTGTGTTTGATGCTTATTATAAATATTGTCAAAGTCCTTCAATAACATTAGTGAAGTTATTGTGATAACTGCACATTATCTTCATTTTCTTTTTTTCCCCTATAGGCATTTTTTACAGAGGAATATGCTCAAAAACATAATACAAGGAAAGATGCTGAAGGTATACAAAAACTGAAAGACTTAATTGCATGTCAGGTATTGTAGAACTACTAGTGACTCCTTAGCAATTAAACAATTGTGTATAATTAATTTTTCATTGTTTTTGCAAAATTTGCTTTTCATATGGATTTAGCCATTTATTAAGTTATGTACTTTGCTTTTGATAAAGAATGTTTACAGACAGAAAATCACTAGGCAGAAATCACACTAAAACAGACTACTTAAATGCTGATATTCTTGAGTGAAACTAAAAATATTTCAAAACATTTCATTTTTAGAAAAAAATTCCCAGTTTTTGGACTTATGTGTGTGATTCAAAACTTTGTACTACATCGATAATTTAATTGTAGATCTGGTATAAAAGTGAGTTGAACCTACAGGTGCCCGTCAGGCACGTCAATTGCTGTTCCCAAGTTCTAGAGAATTATAGACCTGGTATATAATAGATGTTAATGTCTTTACTAGGCTAAATGTGCAAGATGTTATTTAAATGATGCAGACAAATTGATTATTATAGCTTGAAAGCAATTTATCACATTTAAAATTAATTTCAGTAATGATTTAATTCATTTTTACACTTTGTTAAATCAAGATTAGGTACTTTCCTGTTATTGAGGCCCTGACAAGATAGAGAAAATGGCCTTGACAAGAGAAAGAAATTTTTCACAAATTTTTTGACAAGCTATTCACTATCATACACACTAGCAGTTTTTTAGCTATTTATTCAATTTATTTAACAAACAGAAGCCAACAGAACATCTGTTATTATATACAAATTGAATTAATTTATGTAATATATGTAATTAGAAGCAATTTTTTGAATAGATACATAAACAAATATAATAGGTCATCAGTTTTGTTTTCATAGCTGTTCATATAATTTGGCAACAAATATCACTTACTTAAGCCCAAGTTGTGCCAAACTTTTTTTAAGGGGGGGGGGGGGGCAACCAAGGGCCTTATAACAGAGAAGTATCCTTGTGGTAGTCATCTATGTTAATATAAATCTTTTGCCATAGTTCATTTATATATTTAGCTATGTTGACCATGCTTTACAAATATATTAATAATAAAAAAGAATTATATAACTGTCCAGAAAAAAAAATGAGGGAAGGGGAAAGAAAAGACACCTTTTGGACTTGCACTTTCCCCTCTGTTATATACATGCTTATTTTTGAACTCGTACCAAAAAAGAAAAAAAAGCTTACTGCAATTAAAAACTGCAAATCCTAAATTCGGTTCTAGAAGGAAAAATAAAATCTTTGGTACTTCTCTATTATCCCGTCGACCACTTTTCATAACAAAAAACTATCGCCAAACTGTAGCGCCAAATAAACAGGAGAACGTTGCCATTGGAATATCAAAATAAATAAATAAAATATAAGAATTTAAGGACACAATTGTTATTTTAATTAATGAAATAACTAATAAATCAGTAAAAAAAAAATGAAAAATATATGCAAATGTCGAATTAAAAACCACTTGATGACATAACAAACACATATAATGCTTCTGACATCAAGTAAATGGACTGCATTTTTGTCATTTAATCTTACAGTTTGGCGATAGTTTTTTGTTATGAAAAGTGGTCGATAGAGAAGTACCAAATCTTTTAACATGTCACTTAGGAGCCATCTTATAACATGCTTTAAAAAATAAATAAATAAAATACTGTAAATTTGACTAACTGCAAAACTTTTTTTTTTCTTTTTGTGAACTATCTTAATCATAACTTATGATATTAGGTTCCATTATTAGAAGCAGGTCTTGCTATTCATAGAGTAAAAGCTCCTGAAAGTTTGAAACCATTCCACCAACATATGGAAGAAGCTTTTCAAAAATTAAAAGCAAATATTGAAGAAAAATATGGAAAAAGAGTGAGTTTCTTTATTTGTGATATAATTTTTAATCATGTTATTCTATTAAAATGCTTGTATATTATTCCTAAAATCATAGGTCAAACACGGCTGGCAAGAGGGAGGGGCAGGAGGAGGTCATTACCCCTTCTTGGATTTTGGAATTTCATTTTCTTTACCTCTGATGGTTTTGAAAAAAATAAAAAATAAAATAAACAAATATATATAGCATTTATTTTTCAGAAGTGACTTAAAATAGTTAATCACTAACTGAAAAAGGAGCTAAGATAGATTTTTCTTTTCTTTTTTTTTTCCAGGAGAGCTTTGCAGTATCTCCCCCTGAACCCCCATGGATAAGTTTTTATTTTTACATTAATGTGTCTTAAACTTATCTTAAACAGGAATTGCTACCCCCCTCCTCATCCTCTATATTCTTGGAAAAATAAAAAAGGGAAATTTTTTTTTTTATTATCTCCTTTTTGAAATATGCTGATTGAAACTTATTTTTGAATATTTAATATATTTTTATTATTAAATTTCTGTATTGCTTTTATTTTGATGTGTTTAAAAAAAATCATCTTGAATGAGGTGTTTGTTCTGACTAAAAATTCTTAGTTAGCTTATTCGTGTTTGTGTTTCCATTTTAGAAAACACGGCCGTGTTTGAAGACTACAGGCACACCTGTTCCAAAATCTTGCCCTCCCTGAATTTCATACGCCAGCCCCTAAGTCTAAAATAATTTTAACAATAGCATATAAGTTTTTTGTTTAATGATTATATAAATATTTGTTATTTAGAGTACACCACCAGAATTATTGGATCATAAGCCTATAACGATAAGACGGACAAAAACAGTTCCTCCCAAATCAAATGTCAAACCAGATAGGTCATCAGATGCATCTAATATTTCTTTTGAATCGTAAGTCTTAATATTTATGTTCTAATTTCCAGTTTGTTTTTGTCTTCTCATTATCTGCCTTTCTTTTTTTTAAATTTCTTCATTTATTTTCTAGGCCAAGAAAAAGTATACAGTCGTCTATTAGGTTTGTTAATATATTTTTAATGTCTTATCTTTTTTTCCTAAATATTTTTTTAAGTAGCTTGTTTATATTATTTTTGAATTGAAAAAAAATATCAGTATTTCATTAAATTACACAAAATGTTGAATATAAGTTATTTGTTTATTAATTTATTCAAAAGCATGACGTGGTATGCAGTTCACTGCTTCTGTATAAAAATTTATTTTGGAATCCTCACTGATGCAAATATTGTGTCTCTGAGAATAATAAGCATGTATACTTTCATAATTGTGAGCTTTGTAAGTTATCACAGATATTTTGCTTGTTTCATTACATTTTCATGACATGTTTTGTTCTACATCATATGAACACAGAGCCTGATTATCTAAAAGGCACGTGAAGGCACAAGTTTCTCCTCTAAAATTTAAGAGCTATGCAAAATGGGGCCTCAAATTCCCATATTTATTTTTTATCATTGTATTTAAAAAAATTTTTTAAGGCAATGTTTGTTTAATGGATGCACACACTACCTCAGAAAACCTATCTAACTGGGAAATCTGAATGATATCAATAAACTATTAACCTATCACATTTTATCCTGATGTGCTGGTTTGAAACCACCTGGATAACTAAACATTTAACTATATTAAAAATATATTCTATCTGTAGTATATACAGGGGACATAAAAAAGCTATTGAAATTTATGTGAACTGGGATAAGCCACTCTCAGGAATAATATTTGGGGCATTTGTGAGTTTCCATGTAATGTAGAATTCAAATAACTTTTCCTAAATGAAAGGTTGCCCCCAAAATGATGTTGTGCTTCTCCTAGCTTCAGAGGTTAATCGGCCCTGTGTGAACAAAGTAATCACAAATTATAATAAGTTCAAGTTTATGACCATATAGTTGATCAGATATTTATTTAAGGGGAGCCATCAGTTTTACAATACTGAAATTATAAGATTTTTGACTTATATTCATATGTTATATTCATCTGTTATCACAGTCTGCTTCAGATTTATTCAATTAAAATTAACTCTTCAGTATTAATTCTTTACAGGCTGATTATTATATTCAATTATTAATTTTAATATCAATAAATAAAAATTTTGTTAAAGACACTGAAGACGTATTCAACTTGTATTGAAAAAAGAAAATTTTATACAACTGTTGTACACAGCCTTACAATTACAAAAACTCCTTTTTAGTTTTCTTTTTTGAATTTCATTAAAGTAAAATATATTAGATTTAAACCTACAACAAATTTTATTAGCTTATATGAAAAATATTTTAGCGTCAGAAGGTTATATGTGTAAAGTTTAAATCACAATACAAATTTTTTCAAAAACATATTCTAATCATGAAAAATAAAATTTACTTTGTTTAATTGACAAAACGCTATGTAAAAATTGTAGGTATAATCATTTTGTACATACCTATATAAAATGAATGTTCTGTATCCAGATAAATTTATTTTATTTTACATGGAAGTAACAAACACATAGTTTTAAGAAAAAGTCATACATAGTTAAAAATCAGTTGAAGTTGGCATTAAAGTATAGATTATCACATTGATCTGATTTTAATTTGAATATTTTCATGCAGTTTGTTTGATTCAGAATTCTATGATTTTTTTTAAAATAGGGAGAAAAAAAAACTTGATTCTTTGAAAGTTTAAAGCCAGTTACTCTCCCTAATGGCTTAATGATGAAAACCTGTTGCCGACAAAATAGACAAATATTTTCCAGAATTGCTGTATATAAACCGTGTATCATAAATATGTTCATTATTTATTATTACAGCACCATTATGTTATTATGACAGCATTTACTTTACTTTATTATTACAGCATCAGGCTGTGTCTAAGATATAATTTGTAAATATCTATGTTGTTTCATTTCATGAAGCTTTTTTTTTTAAATTGTTTTTCAGCACATTTTACTGTTCTTTGTTCTTTCAGATATTTTGGATATTTTCAGCTTCTCAATCTTGTTAGATGAGGCGTTTAAAGTCATCATTGTGCAAATCACATTTTCTTAAATATTAAAAACAAGGATTTTCGGGACATGTTGCAATGAATCCCAATGCAATAAAATGTCTTTGAATTCTATCTATTCTAGACATTTGTGGAATTATGACTTATACTGATATTCCTGTTAGTAATTTTATGTATCTGGTTCAGTGCTTCCCAACCTTTTTTCTTTCACGTACCCCTTGCTTGCACTTTTCATTTTGGAGTACTCCCTTTTCTGATAAACATGTCCCCATTCCCCCATTCCCCCACATAACACAAACATGCTTTTTTTTCTTTCTTTTGGTTAGTAATCTCTTTAGCTACATAGGCGTAGCCTCGGGGGGGGGGGGGGGGGGCACGAGGGGGCACGTGCCCCCCCAACTTTCTGAACATCAATTTCTAAAATATGATACAGCCAATTAGGGCTTGTCTTGTATGGACACAAAATCGAAATGAAATAACTACTTTTATTTTCATTTTATATTTCTTTATTTTTTTTACTTACTCAGATGTCAATAATGATCAATAAACAGACAGTTCAGCTCTTTTTCTTTGCAGTAATGAATTTGGTGCCAAAAATTGCTGGTTCAAATCGGAGTTGGGCGAAATGGGATGAGGGAAAGTTTTTCAGAATTGACTTGTTCGTTAATAAAAAAATAAAGACATTTCCCTTCAAAAATCCTTCTTTAAAGTAGAGGTCTGCACGACCCCGGGCCTGGCTCGAAGCCCATACCTGGCGCGTGGAGAGGCGGGTCAGCAGAATAAAAACAACTTTTTTAATGTCCGGGCCGAGAAAACAAAAAACGAACCGGGACAGGCCAAGAAATAAAATTAAGCGGTCGATTGCCACAATATAACAAATTTAAAAAGGGTCGGACAAAGCGGAGAATTTTTTTTTTTTTCTAAATTCTCGGCCAGACCGTGACTTAATTGTTCCCAGGACGTGTCGGGCAGGCAATGTTTTTTAGATAATAGAGATAATGAACTTTTGTTAACGGAATCTCTGGCAATATACTTTAATAAATTACAGATGTGTTTTTTTAAATCTTCATTTTTTTAATATACAGCTTCAAAAGTTATGTTTTTAATCATCTTTTTTTTTAATTCTAAACTACACTAAATTTTTTTAATGAGTCCATATTTGAATGTAATAGTATAAGAATCTAAGTGATCATTAATGTTGCTATCCTGTATTATATAGCTTGTGGAGATATAGTCTGAAATATACTGTACAATTTTCCCATAAATATGTATGCAGTATTCTTTAAAATATTCTTAATTTTATTTTAAGAAAAATCAGAATTTTTTGTAAAAATTGACTCGGGCCGGGTCTGATTTCATTGATTTTTGCACGGACCGGGCCGAACTGTTAGTTTTTACATCGGCCCGTCCAAATCTCTACTATAAAGGCATTCCATTATTGGCAGTAAATTCGCCTGGCTCACAGAGAAAGAATGTAGAACCGTTGAACCTCTACACTCGTCGCTGTGAGTATAAGAAACGTATGCAAAACTTTTTGTGTGCTGAAACACATTTTAGAGTCTGAAAATGAATTAGTCAAAATATAGTCTGTCACGATAACCGTAGATAATTGCCATATAAGATTTATTTTTGCAGCTACCCTTACTAACATCGAAAGAGAAAAAAGATTTCTTTTATATATATGTTTTTTTATTTTTGCTGCAAGCATGACTCGGAAATAATTTTACTTGAGGATTCAAAAATTAAATGCCTGAGAAAATGAACAGCGAAATATATAAGGCTTGCGGTAAAGAGTTAATTTTAACATTGAAGAAAAAGGGAAAAATAAACAAAAATAATTTAACACAATAAAATTAATTATTCTAATTTACGATTAATTTTTATAAACGAAAATCCTATTTTAACAATGTGATAAACTTCATCATAGGGTCCAAGTGCTATCAACAGCGTACACACGTGCAGGCTACGCATGCTCTGGTCTTGAAAACAAACTAACTATGAATTTGTGATTTTTTTTATTTCGACCCATATTAGTTTAATATTTTGAGCATCGTAGTTCGTGTTACGACGATTTTGTATTCTTCCAACTTTTAATTTAATCTCAGCAGAGCAAAATTTAACAGAGAGTTAGTTCTTTCCGTTTCGAGAAAAAAAATGTCAAAAATTTTGAGGGGGCACGTTGCCCCCCCAACTTTCTGAACATCAATTTCTAAAATATGATACAGCCAATTAGGGTTTGTCTTGTATGGACACAAAATCGAAATGAAATAACTACTTTTATTTTCATTTTATATTTCTTTATTTTTTTTACTTACTCAGATGTCAATAATGATCAATAAACAGACAGTTCAGCTCTTTTTCTTTGCAGTAATGAATTTGGTGCCAAAAATTGCTGGTTCAAATCGGAGTTGGGCGAAATGGGATGAGGGAAAGTTTTTCAGAATTGACTTGTTCGTTAATAAAAAAATAAAGACATTTCCCTTCAAAAATCCTTCTTTAAAGTAGAGGTCTGCACGACCCCGGGCCTGGCTCGAAGCCCATACCTGGCGCGTGGAGAGGCGGGTCAGCAGAATAAAAACAACTTTTTTAATGTCCGGGCCGAGAAAACAAAAAACGAACCGGGACAGGCCAAGAAATAAAATTAAGCGGTCGATTGCCACAATATAACAAATTTAAAAAGGGTCGGACAAAGCGGAGAATTTTTTTTTTTTTCTAAATTCTCGGCCAGACCGTGACTTAATTGTTCCCAGGACGTGTCGGGCAGGCAATGTTTTTTAGATAATAGAGATAATGAACTTTTGTTAACGGAATCTCTGGCAATATACTTTAATAAATTACAGATGTGTTTTTTTAAATCTTCATTTTTTTAATATACAGCTTCAAAAGTTATGTTTTTAATCATCTTTTTTTTTAATTCTAAACTACACTAAATTTTTTTAATGAGTCCATATTTGAATGTAATAGTATAAGAATCTAAGTGATCATTAATGTTGCTATCCTGTATTATATAGCTTGTGGAGATATAGTCTGAAATATACTGTACAATTTTCCCATAAATATGTATGCAGTATTCTTTAAAATATTCTTAATTTTATTTTAAGAAAAATCAGAATTTTTTGTAAAAATTGACTCGGGCCGGGTCTGATTTCATTGATTTTTGCACGGACCGGGCCGATATAGTTTTTACATCGGCCCGTCCAAATCTCTACTATAAAGGCATTCCATTATTGGCAGTAAATTCGCCTGACTCACAGAGAAAGAATGTAGAACCGTTGAACCTCTACACTCGTCGCTGTGAGTATAAGAAACGTATGCAAAACTTTTTGTGTGCTGAAACACATTTTAGAGTCTGAAAATGAATTAGTCAAAATATAGTCTGTCACGATAACCATAGATAATTGCCATATAAGATTTATTTTTGCAGCTACCCTTACTAACATCGAAAGAGAAAAAAGATTTCTTTTATATATATGTTTTTTTATTTTTGCTGCAAGCATGACTCGGAAATAATTTTACTTGAGGATTCAAAGATTAAATGCCTGAGAAAATGAACAGCGAAATATATAAGGCTTGCGGTAAAGAGTTAATTTTAACATTGAAGAAAAAGGGAAAAATAAACAAAAATAATTTAACACAATAAAATTAATTATTCTAATTTACGATTAATTTTTATAAACGAAAATCCTATTTTAACAATGTGATAAACTTCATCATAGGGTCCAAGTGCTATCAACAGCGTACACACGTGCAGGCTACGCATGCTCTGGTCTTGAAAACAAACTAACTATGAATTTGTGATTTTTTTTATTTCGACCCATATTAGTTTAATATTTTGAGCATCGTAGTTCGTGTTACGACGATTTTGTATTCTTCCAACTTTTAATTTAATCTCAGCAGAGCAAAATTTAACAGAGAGTTAGTTCTTTCCGTTTCGAGAAAAAAAATGTCAAAAATTTGCCGCTAAAGGCGAAAAAACACTAAACAACTCACGAAATATACTATACAAAATATACTATATTGGTCTAAAAGCATGAAAACGGATTCATTTTACAAGTGTTAAAAAATTACCGCTAACCACGAAACATCGCGGAAAATCGCATAAAAAATTTTATGCGATTTAAAAGCGAAAAATTCAAAAATTTCAGAGAACAAAATTTATTGTATTTGGGCATATATTATATTGATTATATTATATTATTTTATATTGAAACTGATTTCCTTTTTATGAATGTTTAAAAAACAGCGCCACGGAATGCGAAAAAAAGCTAAAAATCTCATTTTTTCAATCACAGAAGACAAAATTTACTATATTGGGATGAAAGGTAGATACCTGTAACAAATATTAAAAAATTGCAGCAAAACGCGAAAAAACGTTAAAATCGCATGAAAAATTAAAGCCATTGTTAAAATCATTCTTTTAATTCCGAATAAACTTTTTGAAACGCGAAACAAAATTACTCTATTGGACTAAAAGTTTGAAACAAGATTCTTTTTACGAATATGAAAATATATCCACGAAACGTGAAAAAAATCTCATAAAAAAATTCTCGAAAAATTCAAAAATCGCAGAAGAC
Source organism: Maratus michaelseni (assembly GCA_963931845.1). Lineage (NCBI taxonomy): Eukaryota > Metazoa > Arthropoda > Arachnida > Araneae > Salticidae > Maratus > Maratus michaelseni. Next base: position 35,634,574 of record OZ007589.1, on the reverse strand, counting down.
AAAATTTACTATATTGTGTTCAAAGATTGAAATTAGATTTCCTTTACGAATGTTAGAAAAATCGCCGCAAAACGCGTAAAAACTGCAAAAAATAATCGCAAAAAACTTAAAAATCGCAGAGAACAAAATTTATTATATTGGGTTAAAAGGTTGTAGCTGGAATTCTTTTATGAATGTCAAAAAATCGCCGCGAAACGCGAAAAAAACGTTACAATCGCATGGAAAATTAAAGACATTGTTAAGATCATTCTTTTAATTCCAAATAAACTTTTCGAAAATAGAAACAAAATTACTCTATTGGACTAAAAGTTTGACACAAGATTCTTTTTACGAATGTGAAAAAAATCTCCACGAAACGTGAAAAAAAAATGAAAAATCACATTAAAAAATTTAAAAAAATTAAAAATCGCAGAGAACAAAATTTACTATATTGGGTTAAAAGATTGTAAATGGATTCCTTTTACGAATGTCAAAAAATCGCTGCAAAGCACGAAAAAACGCTAAAAAACACTTAACAAATTAGTGAAAAATTCAAAAGTCGCTATACGAGTTTCGAATAAATTTTATTGAAAAGAGGCTAACATTTACTATATTAGGCTAAAAGGGTATAACAGGATTCCTGTTACAAATATTAAAATCTTCCGCAAAATGCGAAAAAAAAACCCGCAAAAAGTCACATGAAAAATTTGCGAAAAGTTAAAAAATCCCCAGAGTACAAAATTTAGTATAATGGGCAAATGCGTTAAAAGATTGAAGCTTAACTCTTAACACAAATGTTAAGAAATTGTCGCAAAACGCGAAAAAAAGCTAAAAATCTCAAACATTTCGCGAAAAATTCAAAAATTGCTGTACGATTTCCGAATAAGCTTTTTTGAAACTAAGACAAAATTCATTATATTGGGCTAGAAGATCGAAAATGAATTACTTTTACCCAATGTGGTAAAATTGCAGCAACATTGTTAACCCCAGTGGCAGAAAGTTCTATAGTTGTCTGCGACAAGCTTTTAAAATTTCATAATCTGTCTGCAAATTTTGCGTGTAATTTTAATGAATGAATAATACACTAAACTAGGGATTTTTCATCATTTTATTTAAAACATGGTAAGCATGATGCGTTCTCATCAAATCTGCTTATAACTTTTGATGTTACATGTTGTTTCATCATCTCACTTTCTGTAGCATTTCTAAAATAGGAAAGATACGCTTATCCCGAGACCAAGGGTGATTCTGAAAAAAAGAATATTTTCTGAAAGGATCCAGGGTGGGAGGTATGGAGGATGAGAGAAATTTCCCTCTCCTGACACAGCTACAGAAATTCCTTCTGAAGAAAAATGTCTTAATTGAAGTCCTGCATCAGCTGCAGATTGGGTTAATTCTATTTTCAGTTCGAGCTGAGTTTATATTCCTGCAGGTTGGGTTCGGGTTAACGCAATTTTTTAAAAGTTGGTTCTGTATATTGTTTCAGATTAAAAAAATTATGTATTCCATAGATGTTTTCTGAAGAGACCGCTAAGCGCAGAGCTGCAAGATTTGGCAGGAAGAGTCTGAAGTGTTGTTTTGTCTGAAGTTATGCACTTCAAAGCCCACTTTTGGACTAGTTTTCTTATTTTTTTATGTATTTTTATTTATTTATTTATTTATTTATTTATTTATTTATTTTTTTTTTTGCAAGCGAATTTGCTACATTAGTAAAAGGAATCCGAAATTCTTACATCTATTTTTGAATTTTTTGGCAATTTTTAGCATTTCTAGTTTTGTGACGATCTTTAGACATTAGTAAAAGGAACTGGGTTTCAATATTTTAGCAGTATTTTTATGCAGTAAATTTTGTCTATGCTCACGATTATTTTTTTCCACAATCGTTTGATGAAAATAACGTTTTTTTCCCTTAACCGCGATCTTTTGCCGAAATTCGTGTGTTTTTACCGCGATCTTTTGCCGAAATTCCGTGTTTTTACCGCGATCTTTTGCCGAAATTCGCGTGTTTTTACCGCGATCTTTTGCCGAAATTCGCGTGTTTTTATCGCGATCTTTTGCCGAAATTCGCGTGTTTCTATTGCGATCTTTTGCCGAAATTCGCGCGTTTTTACCGCGATCTTTTGCCGAAATTCGCGCGTTTTAACCGCGATCTTTTGCCGAAATTCGCGTGTTTTTATCGCGATCTTTTGCCGAAATTCGCGTGTTTTTACCACGATCTTTTGCCGAAATTTGCGTGTTTTTACCGCGATCTTTGCCGAAATTCGCATGTTTTTACCGCGATCTTTGCCGAAATTCGCGTGTTTTTACCGTGATCTTTTGCCGAAATTCGCGTGTTTTTACCACAATCTTCTGCCGAAATTCGCATGTTTTTACCACGATCCTTTGCCGAAATTCACGTGTTTTTACCGCGATCCTTTGCCGAAATTCACGTTTTTTTGCTGCGATTCATCGTGTGCTTTTACCGCGATCTTTTGATGAAATTCGCGTGTTTTTACCGCGATCCTTTGCCGCAATTCGCGTGTTTTTAAAGGTCTCCTTTGTCGAAATTCGTGTGTTTTTACCGCGATTCCGCGCCCCGAAAGTTGCGGACAATGTTTTAAATTAATTTCATTAGTGCAGACAGAAACTGTCTGCAAGAAATTTTCTTTGTCCGCGACTATGTCGCCGTGTCGCGGTGTTTCTGCCACTGGGTTGTTAACTTCGGCCATTTTTAACCAAGAAACCACCGTATATATATATATGGCTATGTGTGTGTGCGTGCGTGTGTGTTTAATAAACATTTGTGCCCCCCCAAAATTTTCGGTCACACTACACCTATGTTTAGCTAAATAATGAATCGACTCAAATTACAGTCACATTTCTAACCTTTTATTTTTATCTTACATTTTAAATTTATTTTTACTTTCTATATTAACAGCTTAACATAAAAAGAATTTAATATATAGTATTAAAATAATTGTTAACTACTTTACGATGAAAGTTTATAAAATTTTGGATCATGAGTCAAACATGGCTCTTAATATTTGCAATCAGATCCTTGAGTTTGTTTCATAGAGATGAGTTTTTTAAAATCAGGCTCAAACTAAGACGAAATAATCTCAAGTCAGAAGCAGTTTGAAGCTTATTGCAGTATTTGTTCTTAATATAGGATTAAGACGAAAATTCTCTTTTGATAAGCTCTGTATTTGTGAAAGGTAAAAAGTATTTTATTGCTTTATCACGGAGTTTACGGAACTCACCGTTTACTGCTACCAAAAAATGATTGATATTTCTCTTTTTTAAATCATATTGTAGAGAAGAATCTGTCCAAAGTTCAATATTTTTTTCTTTTGAAAAACTGATGTTTTTTTGGATTATTGAAAGAACAAATCGTTAAATGGTATTGAATTACAATTATTGTATAATGATCAATAACATTTTTCGTGAAAATGAAGGAAAGCATATAAATCAAAGTCAACACAATTAATCATACTATGTGATTAGAGATGGGTAGAGCTAGTTACATTGAATTATCAATACATTATTAGGTGCAGTGAGCCCTTTTCCTCATTTTGAGAGTAAAATATTTTAGTTATACATGAGACTAACTTTGTAATCCAAAACAATTAACTTTGTTTATGTGTTTTCAGTTGAACCATTGTTGTGATTTCTGCCATTACTGATATTATTTTAAAGTACCCATAACAAACTCGCCATGTACCTACCGGGGTACGCGTACCTGAGGTTGGGAACCGCTGATCTAGATAATCATCATGCACTTAAAGCTAATTTTCAAAATTACTGATTTGCATCACAATGACTTTAAGTGCCTCATATTTATCAAGTCTTATTCCAATTTGCACATAACAAAACCATCAGAACAACTTTATGCAATGAATTATCCAATTTTAAATAAAAGGCATTTGTATAGCATTAAAAAAAAAATGATAAAGATTAAAAGTAACAACCAACCATTCATAATTTGTTATAATTTATAATGCATAGTTTTTTTGTTTTTCTTTTGTACTAAACAATTTTCCTTAAAAACACAAGGCAAATTTGTTTTAATTATATTACCAAAAAATATTTTTCCCTTCGATACTTTATTGTATATTTATAGACTCATTTTTAAATGTAAAAGCATGACCCTTGCAGGCATAACTGTTGAAGTAATTTGAATTCATTTTTCAATAAATGAATTATATCTTTAGTTATAATCAATTGTTCACCTATAGGGACCCTTATTGGACTGTCACATCCTAAAATTCAGTTCAAAATGCAAAAATTTCTGAAAAATCCTTTGCCCTTAACGAAAATTGTAAAAAACTATCCAATTTCATAATTTCTGAATAAGAGCACCTGCCATCTCAAGTATTTATGACCAAAAATGAATTCAGGAATGTGTTGGAAAGTAGCTACTTTAGATTTGAGATGGTTTGGATTAAAGCACATTACTTTTAACTGTACTGTGTTGTCATAATTTGTCATAAGTTATAATACATAATTTGTTTGTTTGCTTTTGTACTAAGTAATTTTCCTTAAAAACATGAGGCAAATTTGTTTTAGTTGTATTCCCCAAAAATATTTTTTTCCCTCAAAATGTTATTGTATATTTATGAACTCATCTTTAAATTTAAAAGCATCATTTTTGCAGGTGAAATCAGTTATTTTTTTCTTCATTTTTCAATAAATGAATTACATCTTTAGTTATAAATATTTGTTGAAAATAAAACAAATTTTTCATTGAAAATATTAATATCTATAGCATTTTCTTATGTATTTTCTTCAAATAAAAAGCTTAATTATATTTTTATTTTTATAATACTTTATTTCTAGTATGTCCTCAGTGCAATCATCAAAAATATCCCCCAGTGTGCGTGGAACATCCATTTTTGTCAAATCGAATTCCTCAAGTTCTAAGAGTTCTGGAAGGAAAAGTCGAGAAAGCTCTACCTTGACATTAAGAAGAAGTTCTGCTAGTTCTTTCTCAAATCAAAACCACGAAAACCAGTCACAGTCTCAGTGGTATGATATATCTCCAACTACACCAAAAAATGAAGGGCCTGTTATTGAATTAAGTGAACAAGTAAGATTTTTCATTTTAGATATAATTTTCTTTCTTTCTTCTTTTAAGATAAATCACTTTGATTTAATTTTACTTTTTATATTTTGAAGATTTTGGAACTGTCTTCAAAAGAATTGGCTAAGGATTTTTCCTTCTCACATTCTAGTTTTATTTATCTGAGTAAATGTGTAATGCCAAACACATTTTTCATATTCATCTTGCATTCAAGTTGTTTTATTTCACAACTTCAATAACTCCTTGAAAGGCAGTGAGATATATTTTATATCACTTTGTTGAGATTTGTACCAGAATTTCTCAATACAATTTTACCATTATAACTTTGGTGAAAAAAGCTATAAAATTGTATTTTCTTATTCCAAATATATATATATAAATATATATATATATATATATATATCATCATCATCATCAACCGTTTTCAATCCACTGCTGGATGTAGGTCTCCCCCAGATTTTTCCATTGTTGCCTGTCTAGTGCTTTAGTCATCCAATTAACACTGCCCGCTTTTCTGATTTTGTCACTCCATCTTACTTGAGGTCGTCTTCTTGGTCGTTTTACATCTCTGGGATACCACTGTAGGGTGTTTGTGCTCCATCTATTGTCTTGTCTTCTTGCAATGTGCCAGCCCATTTCCATTTTAGCCGTTTAATTCTCTCGATGATGTCAAAAACTTTCGTCTGACTTCTTATCCACGTTATTCTCTTTCGGTCTCTTCTGGTTATGCATAGCATACATCTTTCCATACTTCGCTGTGTTGTTTCTAATCTTTGTACCATCCGTTTTGTTAGCGTCCAAGTTTCTGCTCCATAAGTTAGTGCAGGCAAAACACATTGGTTAAACACCTTTCTTTTCAAACAAAGAGGCATGTTACTCTTCAGAATAATATTGTTCTTCCCAAAAGCACTCCATCCATTTCTTATTCTTCTATTGATTTCATTCATGATACTGTTGCCTGATGATATTTCATGTCCAAGGTACACATAACTTTCAACATCTTTAATCTCAGTGTTGTTGTAGACTATTTTCTTTTTTGATGCAAATGAATTGAACATCACCTTAGTCTTTTCCAAATTTATTTTTAATCCCACATTAATGCTAGCTTCTGCCAAATCTCTTAGCATATTTTGCAATTCTTCAGGGCTATTACTGAAAATTAAAATGTCATCAGCAAACCGGAGATGGCTTAAATATTCCCCATTTATTCTAATCCCTTTGTTTTCCCAATCCAGCTTTTTGAAAATACTTTCTAAGACAGCAGTAAAAAGCTTAGGCGAAATGGTGTCTCCTTCTCTTACTCCTCTTCCAAGCTTGATCTTCGCTTTTCCTTTGTCCAAACGGATGGTGGCTGTTGCTTTCTTGTAGATCTTCTTTATGATATTGATATAAGGTTTGTCTATACCAATGTCCTCCAGAGAAGTAATTACTGCAGATGTGTAGACCGAATCAAATGCTTTTTCGTAATCAATAAAGGCAAGGCAGAGAGGTAAATTATATTCTTTGTTTTCCTATAACTTCCCTTACTGTTTGAATATGATCCATTGTGCTAAATCCACTTCGAAATCCTGCTTGTTCTCTAGGTTGAGTTGAGTCCAGAGCTGATTCAAGTCTTGTCGTTAAAACTTTGGCAAGGTTCCTACGGGTCAGGGAAAACAGGGAAAAGTCTGGGAATTTGAAAACTGAGGCAAAAAGTCAGGGAAATGTCAGGGAATTTTTGATGTACTACTTTCCAACAGGATCTCAGTTATTGTAAATGAAGAAATTTTGAATTAATTATTCCTCTGATATATAATTTTTATATAAAATTTATGCAAACTATGCAATAATAGCATAATTTGAAAAATAATTTAAAATTGGAAATACATGCAGCACATATTTTTTTTAGCATTTATCTAGAGTAAAACACAGTATACACGAAAATAGCACTGTTCTTTTGGAAATTAGTTCTGGTCAGGTTAACAAAGATTAATCTGACCCAAATTCTAAAAATTTCTTTGAAGTCAAACTCCCTCCCTCCTCCTCCCTCCCCAATAAATAAATAAATAAATAAAAATAAATTCATAGACCTTGAACTGCCAAAGACAATTTTTACGACCTGCAATCCGACTTGATCCTGAAGAACTGTAAGCTTGAACAAACATGAAATGAAAAAAAATTAATATCATACTTAAATCCAATTATGAATTAATAATCTATAATTATGTATCTAATATGAATTTTATTTGTTATGAAATAAATTGAATACATTAACATATTAATTCATATTCATAAAGTTTATTTGGGTTCGTACAGTGATTTTTGTTCTGCACTTTTTAGAGTTTTTTCGTGTTCTGTGGCGATTTTTGGACATTCGAATTCAGACAAATGAATTTGGTTTCAAACTTTTAGCCCAATATAGAAAATTTTTTCTTCTGTGATTTTTTAATTTTTTAGCGTTCTGTGGTGATTTTTTTGACATTCCTAAAATAATTCAGGTTAGCCCACTATAGAAAATTTTGTCCTCTATGATTTTAAATAAATTTGACTGATTTAGCACTTTCGAATGTTGTCTGCATCTGCATTTCAGAATAGCATTCAAGCATGCATCACAGTGACATTCTGCCAGAAGATCCATTTTAATTGTGGGTTTTAATTAATATCTCGGCCTCATGTGCATTTGGGCCTGCCTTGAGCTATCTTCATTCAAAATTTCAAACCTCTATGCATGGTAGATTTTCCTAGCTATCGCACACAGATAGACATCTTTCTTTAATTATAGTGTAAAACTAGCTGACCCGTGATAATAACCTTAGATAAGTCTGAAATTTGTATGAATTTATATTTTTGAATGAAAAAGGCACGAAAAAATATTGGTATTTACTGGTAAAAGGATTGTAAAAAGTCATTTTCTTGATTTTTCACATAGGGTCATTTCATAGTTAAAAAAAAGTTTTTGTTGTCTGAACTCTTTGAAACTTTTATCGGTTATAACTCTAAGGATTTTGCAGCTTGTGTAAAAATTTTGTGAAAAAAAATATTGATATCTAGTTGTAAAAGAAATGTTTTCTTCTTGGGATTTTTCATTTGTTTGTTTGTTTTCGCATCGGATCCTTTAACATAGCCAAAAAAAAAAATTCTTATCATCCGAACTCTCTGAAATTTTAATCAGTTATACATATAACTGTATCCAAACCCTCTTTAAAATTTAATCAAAAAATATGTAAATTTAGTAGTGAAAACATAACCAAAGTTGTGCTGAAACAGTCGACGTTTTACTGTTTTCATTGAAAAGTTCTCAGATTTTATTAATTTTTTTAAAAAATATTTCTATTTGTCCAAACATTTTGAAATTTTTACAGGTGATGTAAATTTGGTCTGCCGAGATGCAGTAAACAGATTGTGTCAGAATACAGATGTTTAGTTATTTTTATCATAGAAAAAAGATGCTTTTAAAAGGGTTAAAATTCGTATTTTTGAAAACCAATTGCACTGTCGAAAAGAAGAATGTCTCAGCTTTAACAGTCTTTATTTTATTTGTCGGTAACTCTAAAATTGTGGCCTGGGGGAGTGTTTCTGTAACGGGGAAAGAGTCAACCACAAAAACTGCCCTTTTTGAAACTTGGATGAAAACTTTCTTGGACTTTGTCCTCTTGAATATGTGATGACAAATCTTATCGTTTCAGTGTTTTGCACTTTTTGTTTAGCTATAGGCAACATTGTCTCTTTATTTTATAGATCTTCTTCCAGTATTAGGCACTATAAAATAAGTCATATATGAGTTTTTGCAAAAGAAAGAAGATATTCCTATTAGAGTAATGCAGTTTTTATGGAAATTAGAAAGTGTCTGTAACTAGGAGGTGTCTATTGTGGAGCATTTTACAACAATATATAGGCCAAATTTTTATTACGAAAGGTCAGGGAAATTTTTGTAGAAAAGTCAGGGAAAACCTGGAAAAGTCAGGGAATATTTTTACCAAAATTGTGTAAGAACCCTGTTTGGTGAAAATTTTATAAATCACTGACAGTAAGCTGATTGGACGGTAGTTTTTAATGTTTTCCTTTTCTCCTTTCTTATAAAGTAACACCATCACAGCATTATTCCAATCTTCTGGTACATCTGATTTCTCGAGACATTTGGAAAACAGTAAGGCTAGCATTTTTGCAAATTCTTCTCCTGCTTCTTTGATAAGGTCAATTGTAATTCCATCTTCACCAGGGCATTTACCTTTTTTCATGCCTCTAATGGCTTGTACAACTTCATCTGTCATCACTGGGATTATCTCTTCAGTTTCTGTTATGTTTACTAGTGGAACACGTAGGTTGATTTCGCTTTGATCTTCACATTTATATAGATCGTTATAGAATTTTCGACAATGTGTACTATTTCATTATTGATTTTGGTGATTGTTCCATCTGCTCTCCAGTGCAAAAATACCTTTTCTTCCAATTCCAACACACAGTTTGCGCTTAGCTGATTTTAAACTTTTGTTATCTTCTAGAACTTTTTTGACAAGGTCACAGTTAAATTTTCTGATATCTTCTGTAACACATTTTCTTACCGTTTTACATAATTCTGCATATTCAACTCTTGATTTAGGATAGTTTTTCTTCATATTAAATTCTCTGCGTTTCTTCATCAATCTTCTTGTTTCTTCTGTTATTTTCTTAGTTTGCTTTACTTGTGCTTCACCAGCTATCGTCCTTGCAATTTCTTGTAGAGTATTTGTTATTTTCTTGTTCACTACTGTAACATCTTGTTCTTCTTCTAAGATTGGTTGAAGTACTTGAAAACGATTTTTAAGTTCTAAATTAAATTCTTCTTTATGTTTCTGGAGATTTATAATATCGACTGATTTCTTTGAGCATTGCAAAAGCTTCATTCTTTCCACTTTAGTATTTAAAAGCAGTTTGCATCTAACTAACCTGTGATCGCTTCCTGTATTGAAGTTATTGAGAACTGTTGGGTTATATTGAAATTTTTTCAACTCGTTTTTATTGTTGATGTAAAATAGAAGTCATCTATTATATTTATAAAGTTTTCCCAATAAGTTTTCCCAGCTCTCTCTCCAACCAATTTGCATATGTATTGTCAAAACATTGTTTGACTAGTTTTGAAGTTTCATAAATTAATATAAATTCTCATAAATTAATAGTTTGTAATAAAGTTAAAGTTTTCTTAAATAGTAAAGTTTCTATAAAATAAAAATAAATAGTATTTATTTATAATGTAAATGTAGTTACTAAGTGTTACCTGCATCATGTAAAGTTGTAGCAAAGTAGTGCTAAAAAGGTAAACAAACATGGTTGCCACTACAGTAAAGTTAAATGCGGGACTTAAATTCATCAAACTGCAACTTTAACCTTTGTTAGGTAAGATTAAACCAGTTCACCTGGATTCAGTTTCTGTGTCACTAAGAAAAGTGTTGGTATGTTTTTTTTTTCTTGCATAATTAACCTGTTGTTAACTGCAGTTGTGTTTCTTCAACTTATCTGTAACTTTAACTGTTGTATTCTGTATTTATAGAGCAGCTGCTGATGTAGTAGTACACTTGGTGACCACATGTTTGCTGTCTAGCTAATGTTTTTGCTTCCAGGCTTACTTAAATGCTGTGAAGTGTGTTAGAATGAGAAGCCTAGAAATATGAGTTTAAATAGATTGATAAATTTCCTTGTTGTTTTAATGTACCAAGATGGTGGACATGAGCTGGGCTCATTTACTTTTAACTAATCCTTGTTACTTCATTTTAACGAATTATACTAATCATGTTGATGAATTTAAATAAAGAAACAGTTGCATTTAATGCTAGGACTTTTTGAATGATTTCACCACTTTATGCACACAATGATGAAGACACATTGTTGACTAAAGATTCCATGGACTAAAGTTGTAGCATAGCGTGGTTTATGTGTCTACCTGCAGTAATATACATATTGAAAAATGGCTGGTGAAAGTCCATCAATGTCCTTTCCCAAGTTGGGTCAAGATAATTTTAAAGCCTGGTCTTTTAATGTCAACATGCTGCTTTGTAGTCAAGGACTGAATGAATTTACATCAAAGAATGAAAAATTAGAAGTGAAAGTTGATACAGATGGAAAGACAATAGATGAAGATAAAAATAAATTAAGATCACAGAAAGCACTGGCACTAATTTGTTTGAGTATGAATGAAGAAGTTAAAAGCATAGTATATGAAGCTAAAGATCCATTTGAAGCTTGGAAATCCTTGAAAGCTGCTTATGAACCATCTTCAAGAGCTAGAGTAGCTTCACTTAGAAGAAAGTTTATGGAAGTGAAATTTGATCAAGCTGAAACCATGAGCTCTTATATAAATCGAGTGCTTGAAACGGTCAAAGATCTAGAACAAGTTGGGAAAAGGTGCCCGAGGATGAAATAGCCTTCCAGATAATTGAACATTTACCGGCAAGTTACGAGAACTTGATTATGCAGCTATATCGATTGGCAGATGCCGACTTCACAGTGAATGGTATTCGTCCTTTTCTATTGGCTGAATATGACAGACAAGTTAATAAATCATTTCAAATGCCTGGTCATTTTGAAAGCAAAGCCCTGATATCGAGTGGAAATCCTCATGTCAAGTCTGAATCGAGGAAGTGTTTCAAGTGTGGATTAGCAGGTCACTTGATGAAAGACTGTCGGCGATATATCCCTAACTACTCCCGCAGAGGCAGCCGTCGTAGAGTGCATCAAAAACCAAGGCTTGTTTCTTAATCTGAATCAAGAGGTGCCCATTTTGTTGCGGCTTTGGTCACAGAAGATGCCTGTACAGAGTTCTTTTTAGATTCAGCGGCAACAGACTCTTTTTGTAATAACAAATGTTTGTTTTCAAATTTTAGGTCAATACAAAGCAAAGCCAGCATTGCGAGAGGCTCAGTGAAAATAGAGGGAGTAGGTGATATTGTATTAGAGGTAAAATACGGCACTACAACTAAGCAGGTAACACTTTTAAATGTTTATTACGCTCCTTTGATGATTAGAAATTTAATATCTGTTAGATGTTTGGCAGAGATGAATTTTAATGTTTTGTTTGATAACTCTTGTGCAACTTTATTTTTAAATGATTTAGAATATTTAAAAGTACCCTTAATAAATAAATTTTATGTTGTGAAAGCAAAATGTGTAACCTCTCATGAAGTAAACATGGTAAATTGTGATAGACTGAAATTGTGGCATGAGCGATACGGGCATTTAAACTTCAAAAATCTTGTACAATTTTCAAAAACTAACAATGTGGTAGAATTCGACCAACTTAAAAGAGAGGATTTGGTTTGTGATACTTGTAATTTTGCTAAAAGCACAAGGCATAGTTTTCCTGCTTTAGAGGAAATAAAAACGAGAAGAATTTTGGAATTATTACACCTCGATGTTTGGGGCCCTTCTCCAGAACCTTCATTGGGTGGAGCTAGATACTTTTTAAGTATCATAGATGATTATTCCCGCTATGCTTTTGTATATATTTTAAAATACAAGAGTCAGGTTTTTAATTACTTTAAAGGTTTTAAAGCATATGTAGAAAGACAAACTGGTAGGAAGATTAAAAGATTAAGGACTGATTGTGGGCCAGAATTTCTCTCAGATGATTTTAAATTTTATTTAACAGAGCAAGGTATTAAACCTGAGAGAACGAATGTGTATTCGTCACAAATGAACGGCGTCGCTGAACTGTACAATCGCACATTAATGGAAGGTGTCCGGTCTATGTTAATACAGGCAAAACTCCCTCCTAGTTTGTGGGCAGAACTTGTTGAAACACAAAACTACCTAAGAAATAGATGTCCTCATGCAAAATTGGGAGGTAAAGCTCCGTTAAATGTTTGGATAGGAAAAAAGTTTTCCATTCGTCACTTAAGAGTAATAGGTAGTGTGGCATTTGTGCATATACCCGAAAGGTACACTAATAAACTAGAAAAGAGGTCTAAGAAGGGCATATTAATTGGGTATGCATCAAGTACAATGGGGTATAAAATATGGTATCCTGGCACAAATAATGTTCAAGAAACTAAGCATGTAAAAATAATTGAGGGATGTTTTTATAATAAAGTTAAAACTCAGGAGAGAGAAGTTTCTTTTAAATTGAGTCCTGTTGTAGACAATGAAGTTAAAATAGGTGCTAAGGATTCATCTTCAGTGAAATGGAACAGGGTAGAAAAAGTCAGACAAAAGGGGAAAACTGCTGGTAAAGTGGATGTTTATTATTATCCAGAGGATAACACCCGCTTGAGAGGTAAAAATGAAGTTGAGGCCTACTGTAAAAAGAAAGGTTTAGTGTTTAACCCTGAAAATTTCAATTTTAAGCCAAATAGCTCCAATCAGCCAAATAGCTTTAATCAGTTAAATACCCATGAAAATTCACAATTGCCCACTGACACTGCAGAATGTAGTGATGAAAGTTCAGAGTCCGATGCTGAGGCACACTGTATTGAAGTAAAAATTCCTAATGACTATAAAGAATCTCAGAAAATGCCAGAAAGAGGGAAATGGGTAGAAGCCATGCGAACTGAACTAGAAACCCTTAATGAAAGAGATGTATATGAGCTGGTGCCACGACCTGAAAAGAATAAAGTGTTGGGAGCAAAGTGGGTTTATACAGTTAAGAAAGATTCATTAGGAAAAATTAAAAATTTCAAAGCTCGATATGTGGCAAAAGGATTTAGACAAGTAGAAGGTATAAACTACTTTGATACGTTTTCACCAGTGGTTTCATTCTCTTTAGTGAGATTTTTCTTTGTAACACTTGTTGTTTTTAAAGGTTGGATTTGTGAACATTTGGATATCAAGGGGCATATTTATATGCTAAATTAACTGAGCTAATTTATGTAGAGCAACCTGAAGGATTTGTTAGAAAGGATAGAGAAAATTTTGTTTGGAAATTGAAAAGAGCTCTTTACGGGCTACATCAAGCAGGAAGAGAGTGGTTTCTAGAGTTAAACAACACTTTTATGGAATTGGGTTTTAATAAAATAGAAGATTGTAATTGTATCTATATTTTTAAATCAAAAGTAATAGTATTGGTGTACGTTGATGATTTTGCGATTTTTGCAGAAAATAGGAATATGCTAGAAGAGGCTATAAAATTAATAGGGTCCAAATTTGAATTAAAAGTGTTGGGAACAGTCAAGCATTTCTTGGGTGTAAATTTTGAAGAGATAAATGGTGAATACTACATGCACCAAAAGAACTATATTGAAAAACTTTCAGAAATCTTTAAAGTGCCAAAAATACACTGCAAATTACCCTTAACTCCTGGTGTAATGTTAAATACAACTAATGATGATGAGAAAGCTGAAGATGTTCCCTATCGACAATTGATAGGTTGTTTATTGTTCCTTGCATCCAGATCCCGCCCTGATATTCAATTTGCTGTAATAGCTTTGGCTCAGTTTTCTGGTAACCCATCTTATACTCACTGGAAGTATTTAAAACAAATCTTGCAATATGTAATAAACACAAAGGACTTGGCAATAAAATTATCTAGGGTATCTAATTGTAGTTTAAATGTTTATACAGATGCTAGCTGGGCTTCAGATATTGTTGATAGGAAGTCTGTAAGTGGTTTTGTTGTGTTTTTAGATGACGTGCCTATTATCTGAAGTTCCACTAAGCAAAAATGCACAGCTCTCTCTAGCATGGAGGCAGAGTATATTGCTTTATCTGACTGTGTGAAAGAATTATGTTGGTTGCTAAGGATAACTCAAAATTTTTCTTTCTTGAAGTTAATTTCAAATAAACCTACTCTTTATTGTGACAACCAGAGCACTATTAGTTTTTCTAAGAATCAAATAGAGAACAGTAAAACAAAGTATATCAATACAAGGTATTATTTTGTAAAGGAAAATTTGGATAAATTTATTTTAAAATATGTATCTGGAAGTGTCAATGTAGCAGATATTTTCACCAAAGCTTTGCAAGGTGACAAGTTTTCTTTTTATAGAAGTTGGCTATTTGGTTGAGGAGAGACTCTGGGAAAAGGGGGCCATGTGTTGGGTTATATTGAAATTTTTTTCAACTCATTTTTATTGTTGATGTAAAATAGAAGTCATCTATTATATTTATAAAGTTTTCCCAATAAGTTTTTCCAGCTCTCTCTCCAACCAATTTGCATATGTATTGTCAAAACATTGTTTGACTAGTTTTGAAGTTTCATAAATTAATATAAATTCTCATAAATTAATAATTTGTAATAAAGTTAGTTTTCTTAAATAGTAAAGTTTCTATAAAATAAAAATAAATAGTATTTATTTATAATGTAAATGTAGTTACTAAGTGTTACCTGCATCATGTAAAGTTGTAGCAAAGTAGTGCTAAAAAGGTAAACAAACATGATTGCCACTACAGTAAAGTTAAATACTGGACTTAAATTCATCAAACTGCAACTTTAACCTTTGTTAGGTAAGATTAAACCAGTTCACCTGGATTCAGTTTCTGCGTCACTAAGAAAAGTGTTGGTATATTTTTTTTCTTGCATAATTAACCTGTTGTTAACTGCAGTTGTGTTTCTTCAACTTATCTGTAACTTTAACTGTTGTATTCTGTATTTATAGAGCAGCTGCTGATGTAGTAGTACACTTGGTGACCACATGTTCACTGTTTGCTGGCTAGCTAATGTTTTTGCTTCCAGGCTTACTTAAATGCTATGAAGTGTGTTAGAATGAGAAGCCTAGAAATATGAGTTTAAATAGATTGATAAATTTCCTTGTTATTTTAATGTACCAAGATGGTGGACATGAGCTGGGCTCATTTACTTTTAACTAATCCTTGTTACTTCATTTTAACGAATTATACTAATCATGTTGATGAATTTAAATAAAGAAACAGTTGCATTTAATGCTAGGACTTTTTGAATGATTTCACCACTTTATGCACACAATGATGAAGACACATTGTTGACTAAAGATTCCATGGACTAACAAGAACGCTGCAATCCTGAATAAGATGCTTTTTGTTTGTCAAGATGTAGTCGATTTCACTTGTTGAGCCATTTGCACTACGCCATGTCCATTTTCTTTGTGGCTTTTTCTTGAAAAATGAATTCATGATATACATCTGTTCACATTCTGCAAATTCAATCAATCTGTTTCCTCTTTCATTACGCACCCCATATCCATGATTTCCTACTGAGAACTCACCTTTCTTTTTTTCCCCAATTCTAGCATTCCAGTCTCCCATTATTAATTTTATGTAGCATTTTCCTTTTTGATGCATTGAAGCTACTTCTTCATAGAAATCCTCAATTTCTTCATCAGTATAGCTAATTGTTGATGCATAAACTTGGGTAATTTGCAGCTTGTATCTTTTTGACACTTGTATAACTAACCTTGCAACTCTATCTGATGCACTATCATATTGTACGATGTGATTCTTCCACCTTTTATGAATCAGAAATCCTACACCACCTGTTTTTCCATCTTCTGTACCTCTGTAGTACAATACATGTCCACTGGCAAGATCAATCTTCTCTTCACCTTTTCTTCTTACTTCGCATAATCCTAGGATGTCCCAGTTGATTCTTTCTAATTCTTCTTCAAGTTCCTGTAAACGACTTTCAGAAGATAAGGATCGTCCATTATACGTAACTAAGGTCATCAACTTATGGCAGCCAAGCCGAGCCCGGTGATTCTTAGCACCCTCTGTCTTCATGTCTTTCTGATCGCTGCCGTAATCAGGAACATGCAGACTGCCGGGAATTGAAGGCCGTGATTTGTTTTGTGAATTCATGGTAAAATAAGGGGGGAGGTGGCCAAGCGGGTTGCCCATCCGTGTTCGTTCCCCATGCACTAGGCAAGGGTATATATATATATTGAAAATTCAACTGGTTTGAATTCAACTTTACAGAAAAACAGTTAGGGGAGAATAGGGTAAAACTGGGTACCATGTTTTCTCACTGATAGGTGCTGCCCTGTAGACAGCACCCATCATAATTACATTCCTTAGCATCCCTTAGCAGTGTGCCATCAGCTTTTAAAGTGAGTTAATCTCTAGGTAAGTTAAAATTAATAATAATATATATATATATATATATATATATATTTTGTCATTACTTTTCGCTTGAAGTTTATCCATTTTAACAACAAAAATCTTCCTGGCACACTTACAAAATCTTTTACATTCTTACAGGCATAAAATTTTCTTGTATTAATTTTCATTGAAGTACCTCAGAGTCAGCCATTTTACCATTTATGTATGTGATTGATTTTAATTGATTTGGGGACGTATGTATTAACTCCATGCCAGTAGAACATCACCAAAGAATAGCACAGATAATATTAATTATAGTAGCCTTTAGAAAATGTATGTAGCAGGGGAGAGTATTGTAAAATTGGGTAGGCAGGTCCAACCGGGTACCTGTTTTCTTGCTGATGGGTACTGCTCCGTGAACAGCACCCTGTCTTAACTACATCCCTTAGCGTTCTCTAGCAGTCTGCCATCGACTTTTGAAGCGAGTTAATCTCTGTGTCCATGCAGTGCTATTGGAAAGAAATTCATCTCAAAAGTTTTAATTTTTCACTGTGTTTTCTGCTCTTTAATTAAATCCAGCCTGACAGATTGATTTAGGAAAGTAAACCACTGTTTCCTATAACTTTCGCACAAAATTTTAATGCCAAGTAGAAATGTGTACGTCCAGCTATCCCGGAGAACAACCATGTTGATTTTCGGATGTTTGTTGAGGCAAAACCGGGTACCCACGGTTTTGCATTGAATTCTCCAATGAATTGTTTCTTTACTCAACAGGTAGTGAAGGATGGATATAATGTTCAGTGTCTGAAAAGAATGAGCACATGAGGAGCGCAGCGGATACGAGAAGTAAAAGCTGAGAAAGTCATTACATGATAACATTAAAAATTGCTTGAAAACCTGATGAAAAAATTACCAACCTTAAAAAATGTATATATGTTTTAAAGTTTGATTCAAAATTTATTACAATACAGCTTTTTGTTACTGGAAGTGTAAAAACTTAATTTCTGAATAGTACCCGGTTTTACCCTACCACCAAAATTTTGAGCTGTCTCAGATGGTCCTAGAAAACATTTTTTCGCAAGTAGAGAAAAATTTTCCTGTAGCAACAGGTGTAGTTTTTCAATAGCCCAGATTTCCTCAAACACTTTTGTGGGTTTCTTTCAATTTTTCTGCCCATCTAGACTTTTGCCAACAAAGAAAAAAACCATTAGGTGCCCGGTTTTAACCTACTTGCCCCTGAAAGGGTTAATAATAATAAAAAACATTGACTGATATTCATTTCATTCAATAATGAATCCAATGCTTGATACCCTGAAGAGGGAGGAGGGGGTGAGTTATACCTCTTACTGATCCACTGTTTTCAATATAAATGTGTAATTTCAGATGAAGCATTTAATTTTTTGTAAAAACTCTATTAGATCAAGAGAGGGGGGGGTCATGACCTCCTTTGAATCCATGCTTAATTTCATTAGTATTTCATTTGAAATGTTTTGTGATGCAAGTATTACTGTTCATTTGGAATTACTGTAGTTAATCACATAATTTTTGCTGTGTGATATTTTCACATGAACAATGTAAGATAACTTGAATAGGTGAAATGGAATTTTAAAATCTACTCTAAAATTAAAGCACCCTTAAGTAATATAACTGAAAATACTTTACTGTTGATCAAGTGATCTGTTAAGTCTTTCTGCTGTATATTAATTTATTTTAATTTGACTCAAGAATCTTAAGCAAATATATATTCTAAGAATTAAATTTTACACAAGTGCCTAAAAAAAAAGACATTTATGCCTGATTAACTATTCGTTTTATTATTATATGCTTACTCCCCCAAGAAATTTTAAAAAAGATATTTTTCACTCAATTAAAAAAAGACAAAAATCTAAAAGTTATTTAACCTGCAAAATGTTTTATTTTATATTGTTTTCTCATTTATTAAAATGTTTTATTTCTCTTAAAAATTAATATGGTTAATATGGTATAAAAATATGATGACATAAAAATAATGATATAAAATATAATATGATATAAAAATAATATGGTAATTAAAAATTATATTTATTGTTGAAATTAGTAAATTTTTATTAAATGCTGACTTATTTTGGTTAGATCTATTAAAAGTTTATTATTAATTGTGAAATAGAGAGTTACATTTAGAATATTTTCTTCTAGCTAACTCCACAAAGACCTCTGCGTTCTGAAGCAGAAAAGAGACATAGTAGGCCATCCAGTGGTCAGTTTCATCGTCAGACTCCATCTCCAACTGGAATGAATAGATGTGAGTTATTTGTTTTCTACGAAAATGATTGGAAATATTCTACAACAATAAAATATTTTAAGCAGTAAAAAGAATATAAATAAAAAGGAGTGTAATAATTTAAAAAATAATACACAAATATTCTTTTATCATTCAATAGTTTAATATTAGTTAAATTATGATTATAGGTTGAGAAAACAATTTAGAAATCCTGAATAGATAGTTTAAATAATGCTTTTTTCTCTCTCTCTCTTTCCTTTTGTCATTTCTTAAAAAAGAAACAGAGCAAAAATTATAAATTTTAAAATAAATTCACTGATTCATGTTTTTTATCAAGTGTAAATGAATGGGGGAATTTTCAATAATTGGAGCCCACACTAAAGTAATATAGTGTATTATTTAATATATTGAATTTTTTCGGAACTACATGAATTACAGTCATGAAATTAGGTAAGATTTTTAAGATAAACATTAAATGCTCTTTTTTTATTTTTATTTTTTTAACAGCTTGGTGTAATTTTGTAATATTTCAAACACCATACTAATAATAAAACTATTTTTACTAAGTTTAAAATAATAATAGCATAATTTTATCTATAAATACTTGCAATTTACATACATTTCATCTAATATAAGAACCCATTACTATGGTCAAACATGCTTTTTACTTTCTTCTATCTATAATAGAAGAAAGTATTGTAATCGAAATTTTTTTCGACCTCCGGTTTTCGACAAATTTACACGTTTTAGGAATCAGAGATTCCGAAAAACGTGTTTTTACAAAATGTCTGTCTGTCTGTCCTCATTGTATCATCGAAACGTGTATGAAGTTATGCTTCAAATTGAACCTGAAGTTTTTGGCTATGGCAAGCAGGTCCTACTTCAATTTGGGGATATTTTGATGAAAGGGGGGATGCTGCTATCGTGATTTTTGTTCGGTTTTCACTATTGTATCATCAAAAAGTGTATGAAGTTATGCAGATAATTTAACAAAAATGTTTTTCTGTTTTTGACTATAGCCTGCAGGTCCCAGTTGAATATGGGGATATTTCGATGAAAGGGGGTGCTGTGATCGCGATTTTTGTTCGATTTTTACTATTGTATCATCGAAAAGTGTATGAAGTTATGCAGATAATTGAACCAAATTTTTGTTATATGTTTCTGACTATAGACTGCCGGTTCAAGTTGAATTCGGGGATATTTCGATAGAAAGGGGGGGTGCTGCAATCGTGATTTTTGTTCGATTTTCACTATTATATCATCGAAAAGTGTATGATGTTATGCAGATAATTAAAACAAAATTTTTTCTATGTTTTTGGGTATGGCCAGCAGGTTCTACTTGAATTTGTTGATATTCCGCCGGAAGGCAGTGCTGTGATAGCCATTTAAAGATTTCAAATTCAAAAAGATGTACAAAAAAATTAGAAATCTTACAAGTTTTTTTCGTTAAATGTTCGGCCTTGATCCGGAGCAATTTTAGTTTTGCCTCTATCTTAAAAAATGACTGAGATATAGCGGTTTGAAATTTTAGGGTAGCTGACATTTTCAAACAAGACAGCAGAATTCATCCATTAACGGGTTTAATTTATGAGTTTTAGTTAACATGGTTTCGGCAAATTCTCTTTCATTGTTGTAACCATTGTTCCTATTCTTATATGCTTAACACTATGTATTTATATTCGCCAATGTCAAATTCTCGGCAAGCTTGGCGACAGTTGGCAAAATATCGCCAAATTTGGTGACAAAGATAGGTTTCCATAAATGAAGCCAACTTGGCTGTAGAGGACTAATTTGGTGGTATTCTCATTCAAATTCAATGTTGACGAGAACTGGAAATGAATCCTCTTTAATTGGGTTCCATGCATTTTAGCTTTGCGTTTTTCAGTAAAATTAGCTAAAATCGTAAAACCAAGGAATAAAGAGGCTATCTGTTCCTGTCAGTACAGGCCAGAAGGACTTTTCGTCGTTTAGTATACATCAATTGATCACATCAGTAACCTGACGATTCGCAAGAAGCTGACGTACAACAAAATGACAAAAAATATTGATTTTATTGGCGATGTGATAGCAAATTTTGAAGTATTAACATGACTGAAGAAAGTTTTGGGATTAGCACATCCGACTAGTTAACTTTATTATTATTTGTTTTATTTAGAAAACTTCTTTCATCGCAGAATATTAAGAACTTGCATTTTCTCCTTTTATACATTCTATACATTATTTATGTATCAAATTGATTTTCTCTAAATCAGAATTGTAAGTTTATATTTCCCTTAAAGTATAAAACAGACTCTTCACTTATACTATCACTTGATTCTTTTATTTATTTTACATTATTACACTTCAAAATTAATGAGCCCCTTACAATGCTTACTCTGCACCATGATTCACAATGAGATACCCCCTGAAATATCCCTTGGTAAAATAAATTTCATTGTGAGGAGTTTGTGTTGCTATTGGTAAAAAAAAAATTGTAAAAAGATATTTAATAATACTTGTTACAGCTGAACCAGCATATGCACAACACATTACGTTCTACAACTTATTCAACACATATTGAAAATATACACAGAAACTGTTATACCAACAGTATCTTATCCAGTAATAGACCAACAGTAATCTTATATAACAGTATGAATAATTTTATATGTTGTACAATACTTTGTATTAAATATATTTAAGGCTGTTCTCTAATAAATTAAAAAAAAAAAAAAAAAACTACTGAACAATAAAAATTTTTGTGACACTTTTTTATGTGCATGAAATTTACAGACATTAATGTCCAAATGTTTATGTTTTAGATTTTAGAATCGAATTGAGTTCCCCATTTTTTTTAGGATTTCGTTCATTTCACGAAACCTTATTACTCCCGCTCCGTTGTCTGTCCATCACAGAGCCGTTCTCAGAAACAATATAACTTACAGGCATGAAAATTTGTGTACTTTTAGCTAAATAACCTACTATGATGCTTAAAATATTAAAATTTGAAAAAAAATTGTATTATTTTAATATAGAAAGATAAAAAACCAAAATTCTAACAGCCTTTTGCTATTAAATTTAAACATTTTTCATTATAGATGTTGCCAACAATTAAAAATCCACAATAAAATTCCTTCTACTATAATTAATTTTCTATTGAAATATTTCCACATGAAAATGAAATAAAAAGTTTCACCAATTGAAAATAAGATTAATATGACATCATGTTGGTAATAAAACAGAAATTTTCAAGCATTTCTTAATAATACAAGGAGTATGTGTATGTACAGAAAGAAGATTAATATCACGTCATTAGAAATTAGAGAATTAAAAAGAAAATTAATCTTATGTCATATTGGAAGTTTAATGGATTTTTCAAATGTTTGGGAATAATACAAAGCGAGTATCAATATGAGTAATAGAGAATAGTAAATATATGAGTTTGAGGAACGTATTGAATCATGATAAAAACCCAATTATGGAAATATTTGCATATTTTAACATTTTGAAGGTGTACAACATGTTTAATTTTGAAATTGATTTTTTTTTTTTTTAATATGGCATTTAGTCCACATGATAGATATTATTATGACAGAGTGTAATAGCGGGCTTCGTCAGCTATCGGACCAGTTCAGATATTCGAAAAAACGAGAAAAATAGACTGGTAAATTTTTACTTTATAAAAAAACATGACTTTTTTTTTTCTGAAAATGAAGTTTATTTGGATTTATTAAAGAAAGGATAAAGAGTTTTGAAAGGAATATTAAACGAAACCCTTTGTGCAGTCTTCGATCACACTTACCCACTTGTTTATAATTGTATTATTACTTCTTGAGTAGTAATCAGTTGTGTTCCCCAATTAAGACCTTTCTCTAACAGTTTTCTCTATAAAATTAATAATCTCCAACTTTGACATCATTTTCAAAAAGTTCCGTAGCCTTCATAGGAAATTCTACTTGATTTTCCAGTATCTGAATCAGAATAGATGTAAATTTTGTGCATTTAAGAATGAAAAGAGTTTCACAAATGCATTATACATTGGCCATTTTGGATTTAAAAAAAAAGAAATACATTATCCTAAACTTATTTGGCTAAATATTCACATAACTACTCTTCATTATTTGACCAACCAAATATACAACAAGAGGGCCGAATATTGGTTACATCACTAATTCTGATTACCACCAAACTTGTAAGTATTGAGGTAAAGAGGAGTATTTTATTTTCAAAAAATGTTATTTTGCTATACATAGATTATTTTATGTACATGTATATCAGGAGATATAAAAATTTTTAGTGTAAGTTTTTCTATGTTTTGTGTAAAAATATTCAAATTGCCGCAAAGCTTGAATATATTTAAATAAAGCACAACATTTTCTTTTCCTCAATTGCAATTCTATTTACCTAATTTTTAAAAAGATACAAAGAAGTCGAATATTGCATCATCTATCATATTTGTATTTTTTTCTTTTTTATGTGTATGATATTTTGAAATTTAACCTTCTTTAAAATATAACTATTTAAAAACATCCTTTATACTAAGATAGAACAGTGGTCATCTATTATACCCATAATTCCGAGCATGTGGATTTTAAAGAAAAAAAATTATAAAAATATTTTTTTCGGTTGTTTATGTTTTCAAAATAAATTCTTGTCCTTAATCTCTGATAAAGTATTTAGGTATTTTCTTTTTATAGGGACCTTGGCATAACTCAGTCTTAAGAAAGTGCAGCTTTTTGCCAAATATTATAAACTAGATGACCCGCCCGGCATTGCCCGAGCCCTTGTAATAAACTTAAATGTCTTAAAAACGGAACTCTGGCCACAGTCTACGATGGCTTTGGAACCGTATACCCGGCATGCTCGTATGCTCTAGAGAATCTTTTATTTCCCCCTACCATTGCCAGGGGAGCATTCTGTTCTAAACAAACCTCTTTCCGAACGAATTTCTGAGACAGGTCCCCGCTGCCTACGTTACTGTATAGTAGGCACACTACAAAATTGAGCTGGTATCGAGAAGATTGGAACATTATTAGCCCAGTTATTGCAATAAGGCACAGTTAGAGAAAATAACCTTGAGTGAGGTGCCGAGGGAAGGGGATGTTCGAGTGTCCTTCAGAAAATGACTAATTAGGAGGCCCACTATGCATGCATAAAAATTCGTTCGTTTTGTTAAGCTAGGAACTTAATTACAAAGTTGGCTTAAACTCTTATTTGTAAATAGTGGTAACCGCTACTCATAAATTTAATTTTATGTTATAAAGGGTGACTATTAAGTTAAATATAATGTTTGGAATCACTTGCGTTGAAATCGGAAAGATAGTTGCTGATATATAGAAACGGGGCATAGTTAGAGAAAAACCTTGGGGGGGGGGGGGGGGGGGAGGGTTGTTCAAGTACCCTTCAGCAAATGACTAATTAAGAGGAGCACTATGCATCTTTCGAAATTTGTTCGTTTGCTTAAGCTAGGAACTTAATTACAAATTTGGCTTACCCAATTATTCGGAAATAGTGGTAACCGCTACTCCTAAATTTAGTTTAATGTTATAAAGAGTGACTATTAAGTTAATTATAATGTTTGGAATCACTTGCGTTGAAATCGAAAAGATAGTTGCTGAGATATGGAAACGGAGCATAGTTAGAAAAAAATCGTTGCAAGAGGGGCCGTAAGGGGGGGGGGGGTGTTCAAGTGCCCTTCAGCAAATGACTAATTAGGAGGACCACTATGCATCTTTCAAAATTCATTCGTTTGCTTAAGCTTTGAACTTAATTACAAATTTGGCTTACACAATTATTCGGAAATAGTGGTAACCGCTACTCCTAAATTTAGTTTAATGTTATAAAGAGTGACTATTAAGTTAATTATAATGTTTGGAATCACTTGCGTTGAAATCGAAAAGATAGTTGCTGAGATATGGAAACGGAGCATAGTTAGAAAAAAATCGTTGCAAGAGGGGCCGTAGGGGGGGGGGGGGTGTTCAAGTGCCCTTCAGCAAATGACTAATTAGGAGGACCACTATGCATCTTTCAAAATTCATTCGTTTGCTTAAGCTTTGAACTTAATTACAAATTTGGCTTACACAATTATTCGGAAATAGTGGTAACCGCTACTCATAAATTTAGTTTAATGTTATAAAGAGTGACATTTAAGTTAATTATAATGTTTGGAATCACTTGTGTTGAAATCGGAAAGATAGTTGCTGAAATATGGAAACGGAGCAGAGTTAGAGAAAAAACCTTGAAGGGACGGCCGAGGGGGGGAGGGTTGTTCAAGTGTCCTTCAGCAAATGACTAATTAGGAGGACCACTATGCATCTTTCAAAATTCGTTCGTTTGCTTAAGCTTTGAACTTAATTACAAATTTGGCTTAAACTATTATTCATAAATAGTGGTAACCGCTACTCATAATTTTAGTTTAATGTTATAAAGAGTGACAATTAAGTTAATTATAATGTTTGGAATTACTTGTGTTGAAATTGGAAAGATAGTTGCTGAGATATGGAAATGGAGCAGTTAGAGAAAAAAACCTTGAAGGATGGGCCAGGGGGGAGGGGTTGTTCAAGTGTCCTTCGGCAAATGACTAATTAGAAGGACCATTATCCATCTTTCAAAATTCGTTCGTTTGCTTAAGCTAGGAACGTAATTACAAATTTGGCTTAAACTATTATTCGGAAATAGTGGTAACCGCTACTCATAAATTTAGTTTAATATTATAAAGAGTGACTATTAAGTTAATTATAATGTTTGGAACCACTTGCGTTGAAATCGAAAAAATAGTTGCTGAGATATGGAAACGGAGCATAGTTAGAGAAAAAAACCTTGAAGGAGGTCCCGGGGGGAGGGGGGGGATGTTCAAGTGCCCTTCAGCAAATGACTAATTAGGAAAACCACTATGCATCTTTCAAAATTCGTTCGTTTCCTTAAGCTTTGAATTTAATTACAAATTTGGCTTAAACTGTTATTCGTAAATAGTGGTAACCGCTACTCATAAATTTAGTTTAAAGTTATAAAGGCTGACTATTAAATTAATTATAATGTTTGAAATCACTTGCGTTGAAATTGGAAAGATAATTGCTGAGATATGGAAACGAAGCAGAGTTAGAGAAAAAAAACCTTGAAGGACAGGCTGGGAGGGGGGGGGGGGAGTGTGTTCAAGTGGCCTTCAGCAAATAACTAATTAGGAGGATCACAATACATCTTTAATGATTGATTCTTTTGGTTAAGCTAGGAACTTAATTTGAAATTTGGCTTACACTATTATTCGGAAATTCTGGTAACTGCTTTCTAGAAATACACCTTGAAGCTTAAATGTAATTAGACCCTTGCCCCTCTTCATTCCCGCAAATATAAAAAAGAATCTGTTAAAGTTTTCTGTATTAACAATCTCCATCATAATAATAAATGTCATGTAAAAAAAAAAAACTTAAACCGACTAATTGTCATGAAGAAAACTGTGCCTAGAAAATATTTCAATCAGTGGAACGTATGTGTAATTTGTCATGTACAGGTGGTGCGACATGCGCATGGCTCCTCTACGCTGATAACTTCAATTCATATTGACACTACTTAGTTAGAAATTCTTATTTATGCATCGCTACTCTGGTTTATTTAATTACTTCTGTGAAAAATCAATGCAACCAACCCAAGGGAATAAAAGCGTATTTTTAATGAGAGTTCTTTGTGCATTTTAATTAATATTTCAGAAAGTAATTAAAATATTAAAATTCTGACGCTCAGGTATTACCAGGAGAGGGATTGGACTACCTAAATCTAAATTTACAGACTTCTAGGTGCGCTAAATTTTCCTAGCCATCGCCAACAGACACACACACACACAGAGCGAAACTTTCTTTTATTAGTATAGACAGTCAGAAAAATAAAATGGTGACCATTGAAATAATTTCTAATCTTATTTGGCTTATTTATGTAGCTATATGCCATATATTTTGTATTACATTATTATGTATCTTATTTATGTATATTTTAAATACAGTGTTCATTGTATGTATTAAATAGTGTAAATATTAAACAAATTATTTGTGTGTTTGATGCATTGATTGTTATTTTATAAATGTACTAGCAAAACCCGCGGCTTTGTTCCCGTAATTCTTGAAAAATGCCAAGAGGTATTCATTGGTCTATTTTCATTAGAGGAAAACTGCCACAGATAATTTAGAAATGATTAATTAAGCCACACTATTTAAGCAAATTTCTGTAATGACTATATCACAGAAATTGCAATTTTAAAACTTTTCTGTTCCTACTCACATAAAAATTTCAAAATTTTTAAAAACTGTTCTATGGATGCATTTGTGTCTCTAACGTAACAGCCATGTAAAATTTCAAGTTTATATCCCTAACAATTTCAGATAAATCATTGTTTAGAAGGTTTTTAGAAGTTTTTCAGCTTATTTCACTTTTTTAAATTTTTATTTTTTATTTTTTAGAAACCGTTTTTAGCGAGCACTGAAATCTTAAAAATAGCCACCATGCCAAATTTCAACTTCCTATACCAGCAGCATCACTAAAATCACAATTTTGGAATGTTTTTTGCTTTTGAAACTTTTTTGAATTTTGTAAAAACTGCTCTGTGGAAGCATTTAGGTATAAAAAATAACAGGCATGTAAAAAATAGGCAAGCTTCTATCGCTAACAATTTAGGAAAAAAAAAAAAAAAAAACATAATTTATAACGTTTTTTGCTCAGTTTACACCTTTAAACTTCGAATTTTTAATAGACTGTTTATACCGAGCGTCTGCATCTTAAAAGTTACAACTAAACTAAATTTCCAGTTTCTAACCCAAATAAATCCAATTAAATCATAATGTAGAACATTTTTAGACTGTTTTGCGCTCATTTCAGCCTGTTAAATTTTGATTTTTTAGAAAACAGTCTTAGCGAGCATTTCCATTTTAAGAGTAACCACCATGCCAAATACGAAGCCTCTATATCAGCTGTATCATATAAATTGCAATTTTAGTACGTTTTTCTTTTTTGCTCCTGTCTTTTTACATTTCGCATTTTTAGTAAACTGTTCTGGGTGGTCATTTACGTGAATAACAGCCAGGCGAAATTTTAAGTTTCTAGCCTTAATAGTTCCAAATAAATCGTAATTTATAGCGTTTTTAGAACGCTTCTCTCGCATTTCACTCTTGTAAATTTCGATTTTTTTCAAATTGTTCTGTGCGACCAAATCAGCAGCCATGTAAAATTTTAAGTTTCTACCCCTAACAATTCCATAGTAATTGCAATTTAGAACGTTTTTTTTCACCCTTTGAAATTTTGAATTTCTTTACAAAGTATTGTTAGCGAGCATTTGTATCTTAAAAGTAACTGCGATGCCAAATTTGAAGTTTCTATTCCTGTTAGTAAAAAAAAAAAATCATAATTTAGAACTTTTTTTCCTTTTTACCCTTTTAAATTTCAATTTATTTTAAAAAACTGTTCTGTGTGTGCACTTGTGTCTTAAAAAGTATCAGCCATGTCAAATTTCATGTTTCTGTCCTTAATAATTCCATAGAAATCGTAATTTAGAATGTTTTTAGATCAGTTTTCCCTCATATCACTCTTTTAAATTTCGAATTTTTTAGAAACTGTCCTTAGAGAGCATGTATATCTTATAAGTTACTATCTTGCCCAATTTCAAGTTTCTAATCTCTTCAGTATAATAAAAATTGCAATTTTAGAACGTTCTTCGCTCTTGCAACCACCTGAGGGTAGTGGCACTGACATAAAATATAGCCTGTGTTAGAGCACAGACTTTCACCATAAATTTGCGAGCATTACATTTAAAATCGGTTCGGTAGTTTAAAAGATTCCATAGAAATTGTAATTTAGAATGTTTTTAGAACACATTTAGCCCATTTCATCCTTTTAAATTTTGAACTTTTTTGAAACTGTTCTTAGAGAGCATTTACATCTTATAAGTAACTACCATGCCAAATTTCAAGTTTCTAGTTCCTTCAGTATAAAAAAAAAAATCGAAATTTTATAATGTTTTTCGCTCTTGCACCCCCCTGTGGTAGTGGCACAGATATAAAATATAGCCTATGTTACAGCAGGGACTGTTACCATCAATTTGCCACCATCACGTTTGAAAATGGTACTGTAGTTCCAGAGATTCCATAGAAATTGTAATTTAGAATGTTTTTAGAATGCTTTTCGCTCATTTCACACTTTTAAATTTCGAACTTTTTATAAACTGTTCTTAGAGAGCATTTACATCTTATAAGTAACTACCATGCCAAATTTCATGTTTCTAGCTCCTTCAGTATAAAAAAAATCGAAATTTTAGAATGTTTTTTGCTCCTGCACCCACTGGAAGTAGTGGCACTGACATAAAATACAGCCTATGTTGGAGCAGGGATTGTCACGATCAATTTTCCACCATCACTTTTGAAATTCGGTAGTTCCTGAGATTACCCCTACAAACAATCAAACAAAAAAACAATCGTTACTTCTTTATAATAGTAGTATAGATAACAATCTGATAAATTAAATAGGGGTTGCTAGAAAATACTTTTGAAAATTTTACTTTTCTTGCCAAATTCCATCTTGTTGTTTTCTTTATCAAGCCATAACCTCTACAAAATGGAAGTACAAATATTGAAAATGTTTAGGAAGATACTACTTTTTAACTTTTATTTCTTTCTTATAGCACCTAGTTCATCATTATATTCATTGTCATTACCATCCACACCTACTGCAATGTCACCCATTTCTGCAGCTGTTGCAGCCTCAGAAGAAAAGCCACCACCACTTCCCCAGAAACAAGCATATGCTGATTATACAAATATTACCGATGATTTTCAATTTAGTAGCAGTCCTCTAAGGAAGAATTCTTTATCCCTATCATTACGGACAAAAAATAAAGTAAGTTTTTTTTTTAATTAATGCATATGGAAATCCCTAAAAGTAATAACATAATTTATTTAGTAAATTTATTTACAAAATAGTTTGTTTTTGTGATTGACAAATTTTATCACCTTGATTGTTTTCATCAAACATTTTTATGGACAACTCTACCAAGGCACTTGGGGGCTCTTTGCAGTCATATTATTTTTATTTGAAATGGGATGGAGATTCCCAGTATGAAAACTAGACCATGTGTCACAAATTAAACTGACTGGAAAAAACTCTGCAATACCAAAGAAGAAATGCATCCTTCTTATATTGTTCTTTAATCTGCTCATCTGCTGGGATTAACTTTGCAGTTGACCATAAGATAAAAATTAGGAGAAAAGTCATGTATTTTCAACATTTAAGGAATTTTTTCCTCATGTTTTTTGATAAAGATATAATAATTTTAAGAAGTCTTCAATATCAGTTTTCATATGATTTAATTGTGTCGAATGTATTAAAATATTAGTCTGGAACATTAAGGCATTAAGAGTTGTACTTTATGTTGAATTTTTACCCAACAATTACTTTATAAATTTGAATGATACCATTAAAATAGGAAAATTTTCAGGACATGTTGTTCCTATCATTGAAATATGTCAAAACATGAAGAGTTTGAGATAGAACTAAGGAGTCCTCCGGATTTTATTAGTAGTAGTAGTAAAAAGAAAAATAAGATATTTACTTCCGTGCATTTGAAGATGTGTCTAGTGAGCGTATGGTATATCTAGTTATGGTGATTCTTGTTTTGCTTATTTATTTAGTTGTCTATTGAATTTTTGTTTTATAATTTTGAAAATATATGACATATATAGTTTGACCATTTCTCTATTGTAATACAGCCTCCTCCACCTCTACCAATGAAAGAAAATTCTGCAAGTAAAAACTCTTTAACACTGCAAGAAGATGTCAGTTCACCTCCTGATATTCCTAAAAGACCAGAAATTAAAATTCCTGACGATACCACAGAGAGTTAATACAGTCACTAGTCATTACAATTTAAACTGCCAAAATTATACATATAGCTGTGATGTTTGACACTGTTGATATATTAAAGTTTGTTAAATATGCCATACATAAAGAGTTTTTGTAACTATTTTATTATCCTCTTGTTGTTATTGAATATATTTAATGTGCTTGCAAGAAAGAAAACATGCAGCATTTTGATTTCATTTTAAATTAATTTTTATCACGCTTATTCCATTGTTTCTCTTTTTCAACATTAGTAATATCTCATTATTTAAACACCAGGCTAAATGAGTTATTTATTTTTATCGAGATACTGCTATTTTATTTATCTTTTCATCTGTATTTTGCTCTCTTTCTCTCTTTGTAATAACTTGGGTTGTTTAATCTATCCAACTAAATATTTAATAAGTAAATTTGATATATATTTTTAAAATCTTCCTTCTAATTTTAGAGATTATATCTGTCATTTGTTTATGTCGGTGAGCTTTTGCTTGCATCGTATCATGTTCATATTATATACCAATTTTTATTACAAAATTTAGCATCATTTTCATTAAAAATTATCTAAATTCAATCATTAATTTTTCATTTTAACTCATTAAATGCACTGATTATGATCACTGCATTAGATTTTGTATTGTTACCATAGCAGACAAAAGTATGTCATTGTGAGACTTAAAAAGGGGGGGCGGGGACGAGTTTGCAGTCAGCAAAAGCATTTTCAAAATACTGCTTATTTAAACCAAAAAATAGTCTTACAATTTCTTATGACAGAACTTTAAATAATAATTTTTAACAATTTTTATTATTTTTGTTTTATGAGTAGCGGAATTAAAAATGCCAATTTACTTGGTTTTTAAAACCTGTTTTTAGCATTTTAGACTGTTTATATATAACTTTAAAATATATAAATAAACAGATTCTTCAAAATCAGTTCTTATATTGGCTTTCCCTATCATACCAGTTTGATTTTGATCATTTCATAAATATATTTTGTGTATCATAATTCTATGGATTTGTCACAATTATTGATCTTTATTAATAACAATGTTATTGATGAAAGAAAAATTATATTTCTATTAAGATTTAAATAGGAATATAATAATGCATAACAGTTATTTATTTACCTTTTTATAGCATATAATATTTTTTCACCAATTAATATTATTAAACTAATATTGAAGATTACAAATTATTGCTAACTTTTCTTTGAGCATTTTAATCTTTTGACTTTTTGTTGTTTTTCGATCTGTATCCATGTAAATTTTGTTCCATATTATTGAATTTCCATGTGATCTTTTTTTTTTTTTTTTTTTAATTTATTTTGATATGTTCTCTATGAGATTTTATTTTCCTTACATTTTTGCAAGACCAAATTAATGATATAAGATTTATTAAATTCCTCAAAAATATCAATCATTGCTAATTTTTCTTTGTGATTTTTTTTCCTTCCAAATTCTCAATTCAAGTTTGTTTTTACTTGATCAATATTATTTAATTTGTAAATAATCTTTTTAATTTACATTGATTTTTTTATTTCATTTTATGGAAGTCCGAAATAATGATCAATGTTTAACTATAATGATAATAAATTACTTAAGCCAAAGTAGAAATTTATTATACTGTTATTTGTATTTTAATAGCTCTTTATTTTAGAAGAGAAAAGTTAACCATAACAAATATAAGAGTGCATTTATTTTTTAGAAAATTTTATTACATTTATGTTTTGTTTAAATATTTTATTTATTGAAGAAGTGTTATGTCTATTCATTATTGCCTTGTTACTCAAGATATATTATTCTAGAGCATCCAGTATTATTTTATAGTATTTTAGAATTTTGTCAGTCAACAAGCTAGGAAATGATTCAGATTTATGTGGTTAAGATTATACAAAATATATAAAGTTTTAGTGCATCTGTAGCCATTTAAAATTATATTTTATGGAAAAGAAAATATTTATAAAAATTATAAGAGAAACATTTAAAAATTATATTCAAACCTAAACCAATAAAGCAAAATTATTACAGTGGTGCAACTAGATTTTTGAAATTCTAGATCCCTGTAGCCCACATATTTCCGAAACCTTTTTTTTTAAAGTAATAATATACTTTTAAAATATATAAATAATAATATAATGTAAGTACAGTCAAACCTCGTTAACATGAACACTCTTAACGTGAAATACTTTTAGCATGAACTGGTTTCCGATTTCCCCGTTCAGTGGTATGTAATGTATTTAAGTTCGGATAACATGAACTACTTTTAACATGAACAAAAAAAGTTTCCCCTTGAGTGTTCGCGTTAACGAGGTTCGACTGTATTTAGTAACACTATAATATCAACATATTAATACAAAATATTTCTTCTTTAAAAGTTATTAAAATTTTTATTCCTTTTAGGGAAGTATATATACAGTAGACTCGCTTAAATCCGCAAAGCTTAAAATCAGAGGTTGTGCGGATTTCTGGTCACTGTCTTGCTTACATTTTAAGCAGTAATTTGAATTTAATAATGCACTCGAAATTATAATAAATGCTTACAATAAAGTAAAATAATAAAAATTAAGAAAATTAATTTTTTTTAATATTAAAAGTAAAGGTCAAGTAAATAATTAATAATGCATAGTCAAATATGCATAATAATGAGATAATTTTTTCTTGAATTATTCAGTGAAACTTTTCTTATAAATATACACTAATAATTCACATCAAAATTTAAAATAACAAAGTTCTATTTCATGTTTAACCATACTTCATGGCTAAAAAGTTTGATTAATACACAAATGTATTTGGTAAAAAGAAAGTGATCGTCACTGATATCAGTGTTATCTTGAAATTTTTCAAAAATAAATTTATGCCACTTCCTTTGCATGAAAATTGCTCTTGGCTTTATAATATACTTGAAAATTAGAGATGAGGTTCAATCTCTATTTTTGAAGCCCAGGCCTGACTATTTGAAATCTGAGTCCACCTGGTCCTGAAATTTTTTTGTCAGCAGGCCCAAGTCTGATACTGAAAGTATGCAGTAGAAAATTTTTAATAACATCTTTAAATTGTTTCAAGAATAATTTTCTCATTTAAACACCTTATCTTGCATAGAAATAACTATTAATCCACAATACTCCCCCATGCCAATGTTCCTGATTTTCATGTCATTGAAAATCTGTTTAAAATAGCAAATTTTTTATTTATATCCAACCACTGGCATAAATTCGCAAAAGCCACAATTCTTATTCATTTAAAATATCATTGTACAACTATTGGAGAAAGACATGAGTTCTGTTTTCCAATAATTCTGATTTCAAACAGAAAGAGGAGATAGATATCCCACAAATTCTTTATATTACTGACTGTGCTAAGACTTAAAAATCAAATAGAGTATTTTATTTTTATCCCACCAATAACAATTCAATTCCCTTTCAAACTGATTTTTAGAGTATTGTAAAATATTTTAAGAAACTTGTTTCTCAAATAGCAGCTGTCATTTTTTTTTTCTTTTTTCAATTTGTAAATAAATAAAATTTTCACTTTAAGTTCGAGCCTGAAGACTGGTTTAAAAATTGAGCCCGAGAAGGTCTTTGGCTCAGGCTAAGCGTGTCTGATCTCTACTGAAAGTATATTCTATGTAATATTTTTTATTAAATTTAACATGAACTTTCTCAAAAAGAAAAGAAATGTCTATGCTGTTATCCTATCTCAGATCACCGCAGAAACAGAATGATTGGTCTATTCAGCAATTTTATCATTTTAATTTACAAATAGAGTTTTTGGAACCAATACTCTTATCATTTTGTTTATTAAATATTGTAAAATTTCATAAAATATTATACATTTCTGTGTGTGCTAGAAATTATTCATTTTAGTAACACCACTGCTTTTTGCCATTTTCATGTGGCTGTATTCGATGTGAATACATAGACTTTTTATACTTCACATAGCTCATGAAACTCTTAAATTAATGATCTTTTGTGTATTTTCCTATAACTAATTTCCTATTTAACTGTATAAAATATACCATTCTTTTCAATTCTGTTTGAATATTCTTTCTTTCTTTCTTATTTCAGTAGATTTTAGATAACTTAATTTTTAATGCCTGCCTTCATACTTTATTTTTTACTAGCATTTGTGACTATATTTTTGAAAATTTTATTTTTATTTATTTGCTTCAAAATAAAACCTTCATAACTCCAAAACATGATTAATAATTTCTGTAATAATTTCTAGCCAAAAAAAGAAAATAATTTAATTGGTCATCTTGAAATAAATATTATTTAATCAATTATCAAACATATATTAGGTTGAAATTTAAGAACTCCTGTGCACTAAAACTTATTCTTTACTACTACTGTTTTATTTGTAATGAAATGTATTTTTAATTTTATTGTTTAATATTTTTAGTCTTGCATTTAAGTTATAGTGTTTGACATGCAGTAACCCCTAGTATCATAAGCTGACTGAGTTTATTGAGTACTAAATGAGTTGTTCAGGGGGGAAAAATCATTTATCAAGTTTTTATCTATTTGTCAAATACTTTTTAATGTGTTCAGAAATATTCATTGATTCTTGTTGTTTTACTGATCTGATTTCTGCCAGCTGGACTGGTTCTAGATATTTGTTACCTGGAGCCACCTTGATTTGGTTATTTGTATATATATTCTGTATGCATACCAAATGTTTCTCAATACTTGAGTTATGTTGAGCCAAAAATATTGTTGCCATGGGACTTTTATTTTGATATTAAATGATAACTTTTATTAAACTAATAGATTCTAAATTAAATTACATTACCTAATAATGTAAAATTTATTTAATACATGATTTTTTTTTTTTAGTTGTAATTTTTGCTTTTGTGTACATGTTATGTTCATTTTTCTGTGATTAATAAAAATATAAAATTTATTTTATATAAAAAACACTTCACAAATCCTGTTGTAGTGATAAATGCATAAGCATTGTCAAAATTCATTAAAATGCTCCATATAAAATATTGTATAGTTTCAAAGTCGGGTAAAATAAAATCCATTTAAAATCTGTGTGACAGATTGTAAAGTTATAAATGTGTTATTTTTCTATTTAAAACGAATATTAAATTCTACCAAAACTATTTTGAAAATAATCTTTTTACTTTTCTCTTTTAACCAAATACTTTATGTTGTCACAAATAGAACTTTGTATCTACTTTAAAAGACGATTTGATTGTTGGTTTTTT
Organism: Maratus michaelseni; assembly: GCA_963931845.1. NCBI lineage: Eukaryota > Metazoa > Arthropoda > Arachnida > Araneae > Salticidae > Maratus > Maratus michaelseni. The sequence goes on along the minus strand of OZ007589.1, from coordinate 35,598,266 downwards.
TAATTGTTTGTTTGTTGAAAAAAAAATGATTTTTTTTTAATTTATGCATTTTATATCACAAAACAATATAATTTAATTAACTTTCACAGTAAAATATAGTTTTGTTTTACTTAAAATGGATTTACAAAACTAATGGAATATTACAAAGAGTTATTTATGCAGTTTCTAAATAATTACTTAAGAATAAAAGAAGAAAATTTGTGGCGATGCTCATATTTGAATTTACTTTCTTATGACATATTTGTTGGTAAACACAATTTAAAAAAAAAAAAAAAAAAAAAAAAAAAAAAAAAAAAAAAAAAAGTAATTTTTTTTGTTTTTAGTTTAAAGAAATAATAAATATAAATTCTGTGATAAATTTAATAAAATGATTAAAACTTTTTGAAAACTTTCAATTGCTGCATTTTAAAATAAGAAGTTTGAAATTTTATTTTAAAATGTTATTTATGCTATTTGTGATTAATTTAATCAAATTCTTTAAAAAAAAAATCATTTTTAAATATAATTATAATTTATGGAATATAATTGAGATTGAAATAGATATGCATTTATATATTTTTTACTATGTCTTATAGTATTTATATGAAAACATAAAAATAAAACGTTATTGATGTGTAAAATCTATTTTGTAATATGTTTCTGTTTGTTATTATTTTTTATATTTTATTCATTTATATTTATGTATTGCAAGACGTATTTTGTTCCATTAAGAGCAATTTTTGTACATATGAAGAATATATTGTAACAAATCTTAAATATATTTGTATATGTTTTGATTGTATCTGTCTATAAATAAATAAATATATATATATATATATATATATATGTATGAGGATTTAAAGTCTATTTTAAATATATTATATCCTGTGTATATGAGTTTTAAATAAAATATGGATAATTTTTTTTTTATCTGTTGCTTTGAAAGTTTTGTTTCTATTTTAATCAGTGTGTTGAGAAACTTCTGTAAGGTGAACGTTAAATATTCTCCTCTGCTTACATGGGTAAAAGATTTGCCTAGATTCTCCATGGTTCTTTAAGACATTTTAATTGTCTTTTCTTAAGAGTCTACTTTATTCACACAAAAACACCTGCTCACTAATGTTAATGCTATGGAAGAATTTTTTTTTAATATCTGGTTTGCATTTCAATATTTTTAAATTATTTTTGCATTGTATAGCTGGGGTTGATCAAAGGCCGTTTTTTACTTTTTTGATTTTGTTTACAGGTTTTTTTATTAGGATACTTTCACTATCAAAACTAGTTTTGAAAGTGTATAAAAGTATCCTCCAAAAAAAAAAAAAAAAAAAAAAAAAAAAATATTGAAATGCAAATGAGATATTTTATAAAATTCCTCCCATAAGACTAACATTATCAAGCGGGAGTTTTCATGGAAGTGAAGTAGTCCCTTAACATATCATCTCCCTTATATCAGAAACAAGAACATGCATTTTTTTATTTTTTAGGGATAAGTTTATTTCAGAAATGTGAATATGTACTCTCTTTTTGTTTCAACATTACGAAACATATTAGGAAAATAAAACAGATGCATTATGAAGGTACAGTAAACATTCAAATGCCATTTCCCAAAATTTTGATTTCTGGACATTCATGCCTTTGGCATGAGAGGGATATCATATGTTGTTTATTATATCATAGTTTCAGGTTACAGCTATATAGATTGGTGCAAAAATTCTGCTGTAGGGTTTTATATATATATATAAACAGAAACTGTATCTTGTTACCTACGGCACTTTGGGCAGTGATATGTACAGATTAATCAGAATTCTTATCATTACATGCCTATTTAAATTTTGATAAATGAAATGAACATGTAACATTCATGACTATACAGCAGTCCATTGGGTGTTTGAATTGTTTCACTATCCATGAACCCTTTATTGTATTTTTTATCATTTTATGATATATATATAAAAATAATACTAATAATTAGCTTTTTATCTATAACCAAAATATTTTGACTTCTGAAATTTTCTTCTTTAACCTGTTATATACCAAAATTATGAATTAATGAAAATTTTGCCTCCCAAAGCATTTTTTCTAAATATTTAAAAATATGATTTGTAGAGTTCTGCAATCATTAAATAAATTTTAGAAATTTTTCATTTATTAAAATGTAATTAACTAAATCAGTATTTACAGGGATTTTGTAGACTATTTACAACTCTAACCCAAATCATTTCTTCAGGATATTGTTTTTATCAAATTGTAGAATTGGGAAATATACAAAACAAATGGCCTTGCATATAAACATAGAAATATTTCAGAACTGAAACTTTCAACAGAATATTTTTTCAACATACAAAAAAGCTGAGCAGTCACAATTGGAAAAAGAAAATATCCATTAAAAAATATTTTTGCTTTGTACAGTTGATAGTGCTTTTGGAAGATAATAAAGTAAAATTTCTAGAACTCATGCTATGCATTGCTGATACACTCCTGCATTACTCACAATAGGTGTGTTAAATGAATTTTATAACAAATTTCTTTTAATGGTACTTTAAAGTACCGTCAGTAAATAAAGGGTTTAACATGGCATTATATTTGAAAATGAGGTATTGAGGCTATGGTGCATGTGCTGCATAACAAAGTATTTTGCCATCAATTAATCATTTTAACAACATCTTGGCCTTATTTGGTGTAAGTATGCAGATTTTTTATATTTCATATGATTTAAACTCTTAAATTAATTCTATTTCTTACATTTTTCTTAACTGTTTTCAGATCATGAATAGTTTTTTTCCAGTGCTGCTTGAATATTCAGATAAATTCCTTCTCTTATTTGTTTAATAATTTTTCTTTCAGATTGTAGATAACCTAATTTTGTTTAAAAATCCCACAAAAACTGCTGTAAAATATTTGTTATCATGAAAAAACAAAGTACAAAATAATTTTACCTGAAGCATAACTAAAAATTTGTGTAACTTTGAAAGAGATAAAAATGGACAATTGTAAACATGGTTGAAGTATATTGAAGTAAATCTTCTCCAGATGATGAGAGACAGTGGTGCCAACTTATATGGGCCTGAGCCCACCCAATAATTTGCTATCCTGGTGTACCCAGTTTCCATCGCATTTATTTAATTGTTTTTATTTATTGATGTATTTTTTTTACCCTGAAATAAAATTTATATTACCATTTATTAGTAAGCATAAATCAATGGCCGTCTAATTTAATGCTCTGACTGACACCCATAAATCACTTAAATGACTGAAATACTTTGCTTGATGTTTAATTTTTTTATCTTTTAATTTGTAATCATATTCATGATATGGTGATACAATTGTAAATATTAGAGTTCTTGTAAGGGAGAATTAAAGATAATATATTTAATGCAATTACAAGTTTATACTTTTCTTTAAAATATGATAACATAACTTAGAGTTGTAATGATATCTTTCCACACCTGTCAACCCTCCAAAGAAGGATAAAGAAATCTGTTTTACAAAATATTTTTGAGCCCACCCAATATTTTTCAAACGTTGGCGCTACTGATGAGAGAGAATTATTACAGATTCAGGAACAATTGATTGGCAGCTTCTTTCACTATATGATTAGTAACAAAGGTTAGCTACCTTGGTAAAACAGATAAGATGATTTTCAATTCTTTGATTAAATCTAAAAATGTAAAGGACCGATAAATGCCAGACAAAATATTAAACTGTCATTGCAAAGAAGGGTTTGAAAATTTTCTCTTTCAACACACATTTGTTATTCTTTTTTTTTCTTCTTTTAGGTCTATGTAAAATAATTTAAAATTTTTCAGAATATGTTTTATCATTGCTGGGGCAACTATCCTGTTTTTAATCAATTGATGAAAGGAAAATGCTAAGAAATTGCTTCTGAAAAACTGTAGCTAAGTTTTTTACTTATCATTTGGAAAAAAGAAAAATCTAATTTGATATATTTTTTTCATTTTCAGTTAATCTTTTATCCCTGTTGGCTAAAAAAAATAGCTCTCTTGTAAAAATTCACCAAAAAATTAATATAAAGGATGTTTCTTATTCTGCATTGTGCCTAACTAATCTGAGATGTTACTTCACTCCGAGTCACTTGACTGAGCTGGCTTTCATTTCCAAGCATTTGCTACATAGCTTAGTATTAAAACACTAAGTTATCTCCAGTTCATGTCCAGTGTATAGTGCATAAAATATGGTTAGTGAAAGTCTTGCTTAAAAATAAAAATATTTCACCATTATAGTTACTGGAAAAAGACAGCATAAATATCAAAATGGAAATATGATAGACTCTCTGAAATCTGCAGTCTTAACTACTGTTTTCTATTTGTGAAGCAGAATGGTTGTAGAAGATATTCGTCACTTCTTGATTAGTCTCTTAAAATGTATGGTATTTTTCTGTTGACTGGACATAGGTGATAAATTGTTAAATATTTCAATTGACATCATTGACATTCCAATCATTTCCCGTTATTCTTCGCAAGGAATTCTAATAACCAAAACTTGATTATTTAACCAGTATTTCAGTACACTAAATTGTGGTGAAACTTTGGGACTTGTCTACAACAAAGGAACAAGTAAACAAAAAATAAAAATATTGAAATAGTAAAAACTGTAGTTTTTATTTTTGCATATGTAAATTAGAAACAATGCTTTGATGTTGAAATATAAAATATTTTTTGTTATGGTATTATTTCTTATTAAAACATGTCTTTATTTCTTTTTTCATACCAAATTAGTGAAAGTTTATTGTTATATGAGTGTATTTTTTTTTTACTGATGTTTCATTTCTTTTGCCAAAGATGGCATTGTGCACAGTCGCCAAAATGAAAATATTTTGCTATTGGTGAGATTTGTTCCCAGCTAACAGAAAAAAGTATCAAATTTACATTATAAACATGGTAGATATACAGTGCTTTACAAATTTGATAAAATCTGGTAGCCAGCAAAAAATATTTACTTACCCCTTCCCTCGGCACTGATTTTGAAAAAGCACAAAAGTTTTTTATGAATTGAGAAAAAATAATAATAAGCATAGATTAGGGTTATTAATTACAAAGTTTATAAGAGTACCAGATGTTTTTAATTAATTTTTTATGCGATTTTTCGTGTTTCGTGGCGATTTTTTGACATCCTTTAAAGGAATCCTGTTTCAATCTTTTAGCTCAATATAGTAAATTTTGTCTTCTTGTTTAACAATTTTTATTTTATTTTTTTTTTAATGCATTTTCCTGCAATTTTTCAACAGTGGTAAAAGGAATCCGGTTTCAGTCTTTTAATCCAATATGTTAAATTTGAGCAGGGAGGATATTTCTGCGATTTTCGAATTTTTATGCGTTTTGTAGTTTTTTCCATTCCATGGCAGTTTTTTTATGTTTGTAAAATGAATCCGGTTTCAGTTTTTTAACCCAGTGTAATAAATTTTGTCCTCTGTGATTTTTTTTTTTTTTTTTTTTTTAATTGTGATTTTTTGAGTTTAGTGGCAATTTTTTTACATTTATACAAAAGGAATCTGGTTTCTATCTTTTAGTCCATCAAAGTAAATTTTCTCCTCTGCGATTTTTATATTTTTCCAGAATTTTTTGTGGGATTTTTAGCGTTTTTAGTCTATTTATGAAAAAAATATTATTTCTGAAACGAAAAGTACTCTCTGGTAACTATTCTAAATGCTGTTTTGTTTGTGGCTCATTTCTTAGGTTAATTTTTGTACTAAAAAAAAAGAGAGAAAGAAAACGCCAGGTTAAATAACTTGGTCGCCAATGGCGACTGCATTTATCAAACCCAGGATATATAGCTGACATCCCATCCCATTCAAAAAATCATGAGTGGAAAATTTAGAAACACAAAAATTTAATTCATTCTATTTCCGATTCCCTTACTAATTGGAAAAGTAAATAAGTCACAGACAGGCAGGAACAAGTTCTTTTTTCATGCAGTAATATGCATGTTATGACTACTTTTTTTTCCTCTAAATTTTTAAGAATTTTAATGGTTTTTAATTATAATCAACCTGAATATATGTAAATATCGTTTTTTGTAGAATGTATCTGTAGCGTGCAAAAATGAATATCTTCCTCTAAGTATATCTTATTTTGTTTCTTTAAATGTAATTTCTAGAAATATGCATTAAGATACTGAATTTTAAGAGTAGTAGTAAGAAAATTTTTAATATTTATTATTACTATAATTTGTCTATTAATGAGTCAAAATATTACGACTACTTTTTCTCTGTGAGAATGTACTTGTAGAAATGACATAAATCAGCAGTTCTTAAAATCTTGGATATCAAGGGCCCCTTTTCATATTTCCTCTATCTTTATGGATCCCTAGGATTTAAGACTGATATTACTGAGGTTTTTTAGAATATTAAATAAATGTTATATATGAACTAATAGGGATAGAGTAAAACCGGCTAAGATACAATCACTAGGGTTCAGGAAATTCAAAAGTTTTCTCTCGGGTTCTGCATAAATTAAAAAAAAAAAAAAACACTTTGAGTTTAAGAACTACTTGCATAGATATCTGAGAAGGTGGAAATTCATATCTGACAACCTTATTATTTTTTCTATTCAAATAAAACCAGAAATATTGCTAAATACAATAAGTTAATAAACACATAGAAACAAACATTTCATTAAAATAATTTTTCTAGTTCAAATTATATTTGACGAAAGGAAAAAAAAAACTGAAGGTTTTCACCTCAGGAAATGGTATTCAAAGGCTTGTAGGGATAGTGAGGTACCATTTTGATAAATAAATATGGGTGTCATGAGAAAAATTGATTGACTTTGAAAAAGGACAAAGGCTCGAGAGGAGCATCTTCAAAGTGGAAATATGATGGTGAAATGGGTAGCAGATGTCATGTCTGTGCCTAATATACTATTGCAGCCCTCAAATATAGATCCCGCTTGGAGAAAACAAATAAGTGCATATTGTTAATTCAACTCACAGTTGAATATTATACAGGCCTAAGTAAAAATTTACCCCATCATAATTTGTAGCAGATTCTGTTAGATATGGGATTCTGCAGTTGATGCTTCTCTTGTATATCTGTTAACTCAGTGTCATCAACATAAATGCATTCATTGGTCTTGAAGATCATGTTAGAACATGGAACAATGGAAAACAAATAGAAATAACCTGGCTGATAAATCATGTTGATGGTCATGTCTGAAATATGCTGTTTTGCAAGTGAATTATTGCACTTTCATCATATACCACAGATTGTATGCTGGTTGGACATGGAGATCCCCAAAACTCATGTATGTTCTAGGGATATACGATAAAAACTGGGCAATATTTGCAAATTATATTTGACCAGGTTCAGCGTTAGACATTGCTGCTAGAGGCGAGCATTACTTTGCCATTATGATATTACTTTTTTTATCACTACATAAATATTTTTAAGAATAAATAAATTAGGTATAATAAAACAGGTATACACAAATATGGGGCATATTTCAGCACTCCCTAGTGGCAAACTGCAGAGTTAGCATTCCTATTTCCAAAACTGTGCGAGATACAGGAAAAAAGTCGATTACAAAGTTATAGAACACCCTTGATTTAGTAAGAAATGATGTCTTGCATATAAAAATAACTACATTAGAAGCCTGAAAAGCATTTTTAAGAAAATGTCCAATCACTAGCTTAAATACGCCACTAATTTAATGAAGAAGTGTGGCATAAGACGGATTTGAAAAATCTGGAGTGATTCCACTCGATTTTCCAAAAGACTGTGTATGTGTCCAGAAAGTAAAAAGAAAAAAAATTCATTTTTATAAATTTCAGACACAATGGAATCGGCTGGATTCGAACGTTGGACCTCCCGTTTTGGAAACTGGAGATGTTACCTCTGCACCTCCAATGCTTGATGATATCGCCGCAAAATTTATCCCTTTTATACTCTGGCACATTTATTTGGGTATTTTACCTGCAAGATCCATACATAGTAATAACATAGTATGTCAGAAAAGAAATGGGGCATATTTATTGAAAAAGAATCCATTGAAAAGCAATGCTGTAGTCGTATAACAAAACCAGAGAGTATACGCTATAGACAGAATGTATACATCAGAGAATATATGCTGTTACCTGAGAAACAGAAGATATACGTAGCTTCTTTAAAAAAATCCAGAGAGTATACGGCATATACCACCCACCATAGAGTCCTGCATCGGGTCGGGTTCCGCATACGACCCGAACCGGTGTCGGGTTGGCTCTAGACTTTTTTTGTTGCGGGTCGGATTCAGATCGGGTTGACTTCCACTTTTTTACTGCGGATCAGGTTGAATTTCATTGTTTTGATTTCGAGTTGGGTTTTGACTCTAGCAGGTCCGGGTTGGTGTCAGATTGACCTGAATTTCAAAAGAATGTCCAAAATATTTTTTCAGGTTAAAAATCTATATACAATAAGACCTCCATTCTGGTTTTTCTCCCGAAAGGCGGACACCTCTATTTAGCGGACACTTTTTCAATTCCTAAAATTTATATATTTGAATACTTATATCTCTGAATAGCGGGCACCTCTCAATCTAGACATACATAACATGTGTATGTGTACATAAACTATCAATAATATGATACCTCTATTTTTGTGTGTATCAAAAACGAAATCTTGATAACTTTTTTAATATTTTGAAAGAAGAAAAAATGGTTCTTAAAGAAAGAATAATCTATGATCGCATTTTTCTAATATACATTTTATTTCTCATGCAGTAAATTGAACATATAGTCCTATCCTAGATATTCAAATACGTATTTATTTTCCGCTGAAACATAGTTGTGCTCAAACTTTTTGTGAAACTCCCAACAACCTCAATGGTAAAAAACCTATATATGACCCGAAAGAATTCTTCTACCGACCTGCAGAAAGAAAATTAGACTCATTCCAAGTCGAAAAAATAAAATTCGGGATAACCCGACCCGATGTTTGACTCTATTTAACGATCCCAAGGTGCTCAGAGGTTTTTCTATATTTGAATATTAAAGAATATAGGTTTGTTCATTTTTTTAGGTAAAACATAAAAATGGTATTAGAGATACAATTGTTGATTAATTTTCATAGTGGCATTGAAACGTGATTTACTTTCTTTGCGTTCAGGTCGGGTTGCGGGTTATTGAAAATTATTTTTGCGGTTTCGGGTCGGTTTGATTTAAAATGGAATTTGCGGGTTCTGGTCAGGTATAACCCGATCCACGCAGGACTAACGCACCACCATATACCTTTCACTCCATCCTTGTTAAAAAGTAACGAAAATAAATAAGTAATTAATCAAGAACAAAATATATTCTTAATTTAGCGCCCTAATTAACAATGGCTGCCGTCCCCCTTGCTCCATTCTAGCTACGCTACTGCACAATCAACGAATATAAAGGGTAATCCGGTAAAGAAATCACTAAATTTCATTATCCTTCATCCAAAGATTTGTTTGGCTTCCGCTTATTCTTATTAATCTGAGATATTCATGTTAGTCTGTGTCAATTCCGACCTCAGATATTGACCCTCGCTCCTCACATGAATAGGTCTGTTATTGTTCTGTGTTCTATATAAATAATACGGTAACGGTATACAGTGAGAAATTCCATAAGTAAAAAAATAAGTATTTAAAGCTATTAAAAGCACGATACTCTGTTCAGAGGCGCCTACTTATTAAAATTTCAGAAGGGCGGGGTAAAGAAACAATAGGAAAAAGAAACTGATAGGTGTTCTAGTAGTAAACATATTTTCCCCTTAGGAAAACCTATTTTTTCAAAATTTCACATTTGAATCTACTCCAATAAATGTCAATCAGTTGATCATATGGAGCTCACAGAAGCAATCGAGAAAAAAAAAAAATTACATATACCTCCCATTATTTATTTTATGTTTTCAGGGAAGAGCGACGTCCCTTCTGGAATTTTCCAGAAGAGGCACGTGTCCCGTTCCCCCAATTTTGAGGAGTAACTCAGAACCTCTTGAAACCATGAAATAAGAAAGAATAATGGCCGGGATCCAGATAGATTTTGCGCTGTTTGCGATACGAGATTGACTAATCAGAAGCCTGCATTTTTGCGAAACATTCGCTGTTTATTAGTAAACAAATTTTGACAGGTGTCAAGGCGGGGCTTATTTCCGTAACTGCGAAAATTTCGCAAAAATGCTATCCAGGTGAAGTTATAAACTCCGCCTTTCGCACTAAGCTAAAAAATAGACATGGAGTGTACGTCAAACTGCCGTATTCAGTTTTTCTGATTCAATTTTCAAGTAATATTTGATTTTTAATAATTTATTTTAATTATTACGGATAGGTCAGTGCGCTGATAACTGTTTCACATTGAAGCAGTTACAATTTTTTGATTAAATACTGAAATATACAGTTTAATGCATAAAAGGGTCATTTTTGTAACCGTTTAGCATGTTTTCTCTATAAATGTATTCTCTTTTTACAAGTCTGTGTAATTGTTGTCAGAAGCAAGCTAGTAAAGCAGATAAAAATAAAAATATTTACTATCCAAAACTGATGATTTCTCAAAAATGATGACCTTTCTTAGTAGAAATATTTCCCAGACGTAACGCGCCACCAACCTAAAGCAACTGAAAATTGTATCATCTCTCCAGGCTTATTTGAGCTCAGCAGTTTTCTTTTGAGTGACAGTTGAAGGAGGAGTTTAAAGTTAATTTTCGCAATTAACTTTTCTCGATCAGTAAAATAGAGAAAACTTCGCAGCTAGTTTTTCGCTATCTCGCATGAAAATCTGCGAGTACTCAGAGGTGCCGCAAAGAGCGTAAGCGCAAAGTTCAGCGTAAGCGCAAAGTTCGCAGCGATATTTTCGCAATCTCGAATGAAACTGTGAAAGAGTTTGTATTTGATCGATGTTGCATTTGTGCGTTTCAGTGTAACAACTATAGCAGAATATTTTATTATTCGTCGATTACAACGATGTAAAGCCCGCATTTTATGGCATTTAAGAGATCGGGCTAATCCTTTTTAGCCCTCACTTTTTAATCTCAGTGTAGCAGAGTTTAAAAACCGTTTCAGACTATCTAGAGGACACCAGATTGTTAATACGAGCAAATCTTGCGTGTATATGTGTGTGGTTTTATATATATATATATATATACAAATTTTATCTTAAAAACGGCTCTAACGATTTTGACGAAATTTTGTATCCTACCGTTTTGGGGCAAAAGAAAACCACTGGGCTAGGTCACATGTTCCAGAAAATTCGATTAGTGGGTCACCATGGGTCATGGTCAAGCTATTTGTATCTAAAAAACGGTTCAAACGAATTTGACTAATTTTCGGGCACGAGAAGACTATTGAGCTGGGTCACATGTTCGAGAACTTTAGATTAGTGGATCATTTTTGGGTCATCGCGGATCAAGTAAAATTTATCTAAAAAACGGCTCTAACGATTTTGATTAAATTTTGTATCCTACGAGTTTCGGGCACGAGAAAATCATTGGGCTAGGTCACATGTCCGAGAAAATTCGATTAATGGGTCATTTTGGGGTCACTGTGGGTTAAGCTAATTTTATCTAAAAAACAGCTCAGACTATTTAAGAGCCTACACTAGTCACGCGAAAAAACGCTCACGCTAATGTTAAGTCTATGGGAAGGTTATCCCGCGATTTCTCGCTCGCATTTTAATATTTTTAAAGAATTTTTTTTGCTTAGGATAGCTGAGGTCGATCTGCAACGTTGTTATTTTTTATTTTTTTTATTTTGGTTAAAGTTTTTTTATAAGCGGACATTTTAAATTTTGGAACCGGTTGGAACCGGTTCTGAAAATGAAAGTACCCTTATATAAAAAAAAAAAAACTGGAGCCAAAATCGAAAAAGTAAAAACTAACAACGATAGAGATCGACGTCAGCTATCCTACGCAAAAAAAAATCATTTAAAAATATTAAAATGCGAGCGAAAAATCGCGCAATAACATTCCCATAGACTTAACATTAGCGTGAGCGTTTCTTCGCGTGACTAGTGTAGGCTCTTAAACAAAATTTTGCATCCTATGATGGTTTTCGGGCAGGTGAAGGCTGTTGGGCTAAGTCACATGTTCGAGAAAATTCGGTTAGTGGGTCATTTTGGTCATGGGTCAAGCTATTTTTATCTTAAAAACGGCTCAGAGGATTTGAACTAAATTTAGTATCCTACAGTTTTAGGGAACGAGAAGACTATTGGGCTAGGTTACATATTCGAAAAATTTCGATTAGTGGGTCATTTTGGGTCAAGCTATTTTTATCTTAAAAATGGCACAGACTTTTAAAACTAATTTTTGTATCCTACGGTTTTGGGGCACGCGAAAACCATTGGGCTAGGTCACATGGTCGAGAAAATCCGATTAATGGGTCATTTTTTGGTGACTGTGGTCAGGCTAATTTTATCTTAAAAACGGCTCAGAGGATTTGAACTAAATTTAGTATCCTGCAGTTTTAGGGAACGAGAACACCATTGGACTAGGTCACATGTTCGAGATATTTCGATTAGTGGGTCACTATGGGTCAAGCTAATTTTAACTTTAAAACAGCTCAGACTATTTAGACGAAAGTTTGCATCCTATGGTTTTCGGGAACGAGAAGACTCTTGGGGTAGGTTCCGTGTTCGAGAACTTTAGATTAGTGGGTCATTTTTGGGTCAACGCGGGTCAAGTTAATTTTATCTAAAGTACGGCTCTAACAATTTGATTAAATTTTGTATCTGACGAGTTTTGGACACGAGAAAACTATTGGGCTGGGTCACATGTTCGAGAATTTTCGATTAGTGGGTCATTTTTTGGTCAACGCGGGTCAAGTTAATTTTATCTAAAAAACGGCTCTAATGATTTTGATTAAATTTTGTATCCTACGAGTTTCGGGCATGAGAAAATCATTGGGCTAGGTCACATGTCCGAGAAAATTCAATTAGTGGGTCTAGCTAATTTTATCTAAAGAACGGCTCAGACTATTTAGACTAAATTTTGTGTCCTATGGATTTCGGGCACGAGAAGACTGTTGGGCTAGGTCACGTGTTCGAGAACTTTCGATTAGTGGGTCAACGCGGGTCAAATTAATTTTATCTAAAGAGCGGCTCTGGCGATTTTGATTAAATTTTGCACCTGACCACCTGACGAGTTGCGGGCACGAGAAAATCATTGGGCTATATCATACGTCCGAGAAAATTCGATTTGTGGGTCATTTTTGGGTCACTGTGGGCCAATTTTATCTAAAATACGACTCAGACTATTTTGACTAAATTTTACATCCTACGGGTTTCGGGTACGAGAAGACAATTGGCCTTGGTCACATGTTCAAGAAAATTTGATTAGTGAGTCATTTTGGTCATGATATTTGAACTCAAAGCTAATTTTGATCGAGCATAGCTCGTTCGATATTTATTCTAGAAAATAATAACATTTTTTGCATGATTTTTTAATTTTTAAATAAGAAAAGAATAAACGTGAATGTGTCTTAGAGATTTACATAAGTATTTATTATTAAAAAAAATAAACAATCAATATTTAGATGAAAATAGTTATTAGGGTTTCTTAAGAAGGGTCAATTAAAAACGGAACCATTATAAGATCACTCGTGTGTCTGTTTGTTACAGTAGTTTTTCTGGTAAACTGGGGAATGTGGAAAGTTCAAACTTGAAAAAGTCATAAAGCCTATTGATCAGTGTTGAATTCAGAATACCCCCCTTCCGGAAGATTTGAGATCTTATGCTTTTAATGGTTAAAAAAGTACAATTCCCCCCCCCATCGGAGCCACAGAAAAGTGTCTGAATTCAACACTGCTTATTAGCCTTAGCCATTCACAAATATATTTAGGAAAATTTTAGGGAAGGTAATTAAATTACTTTTTTTTTTTTTAATATTGTGTGAAAGACTTCGTAACTCCGAACTCAAAAATACATTTGTTTTAATTTTAGGTATTATATTTTCAGAGATATCGTCGAAAATGTACTGCAAAAATATGTCCCCCACACCCCTATTTCCGAATCTAGTGAAAATAAAATTTTGAAAAAAATAGGGGTAGTAGGAATTTATTCAAATCTTTAAGGAAAACTATAGCGATTTTCCTAGGTCAGATAGTTTTTGAGAAAAACGCATTTTTCCGTTACACACAAACTTTACTTTTTGGGCGGCCCGCAAGGGAGTTGCGCTTAAGGTACTTATCGATGCAGAATCATCCAAGGATAGTTAATAATGATTTTCAAAAAATAAATAAATTTGGTAATTAGCCGAGATATTAATTAAATTACTTGTCTTTAAAAAAATTGGGGTTGTAAGAGTGTAATTAATAAATTCAATGTATGGAACACTTTGAGCGCGAGTTATACTCGCACTTGATCGATTTATTTTTATGTATACTGTCTGTCACTACGATGAGAATCATATTTTCAAAAGTTTCTCTTAAAATCTCAAAAACAGTTTAAAGAGTATATAATTGAAAATATTATGCAGTTTCATAACTTTATACTTCATGAAAATATAGAAATATCAATTAAAAAAATATGATAGATTTTTATAAATTAATTTTTAGATAAATGCATTTAAATTGTGAAAGAAGATGTGGCAACTATAGACAGTGCAACATAAAGACCGTTATATCTTTTGACCTAATTAACATATTTAAATGTGATTTGTGTCATTTTACTCTAATGGCGTGTACAGCAGTACTATCAACGCAGGGTCCGAAGGTGGAGTCCTGCACGACTCGAACCCGGAAATTCTGCTTAAAGTCAACCCCAAACCTAAAGTGAAAAAAATGAATCTATATTTTAATACAATTATGAAAATGTAGTTTATAATTGTATCTCTAATATCAATTTTATTTATTTTTTAATAAAAATGAACACATACACACTCATTAATATCCATCTTATTAAAAAAAGTCCTTCCGGCCTGTACCGAGAGGAAAAGGTAGCTTTCCTATATCTTCGTTTTAAAATTTTAGCTAATGTTACACGAAAACAGCAAGCTAAAATGCAAAGAAACGTTTACAAAAGATTCGTTAATACTGAATTTGAATAAGAAATTCGCCAAATTATTGAGCAATAGCCAAATTGCCTTCATTTATGAAGATTTATTTTGGTCGCCAAATTTGGCAATATTTCGCCAAATGTCGCCAATTTTGGCGAGAATTTGGCGCTAACGAATATGAATATATAGTTTTATGCGTATGATTGGGAAAATTATTACAACAATGAAAGAAAACAATTTGCGAGTAATCGCGTTAATGTGCTGTTTTTTTTCAGAATGTCAGCCACCCTAGAATTTCAAACTGCTCTATCTCAACCATTTTTTAAGATAGAGGTAAACCAAAAAATGCTCTGGAATCCTTGTATTAAGGCCTAACACGTAATTAAAAAATAAATTTGAA
The DNA here is from genome assembly GCA_963931845.1 of Maratus michaelseni. NCBI lineage: Eukaryota > Metazoa > Arthropoda > Arachnida > Araneae > Salticidae > Maratus > Maratus michaelseni. The sequence goes on along the minus strand of OZ007589.1, from coordinate 35,582,946 downwards.
TTTTTATTTTTTTTGTATATTTATTTTAGTTTTAAATGGCCGCCATCTTGAAACAAAATGGCAGACCAAGCTGGCCAACGAACTCGGTCGAGACATTAGTGACCTCAATACACACAGTTAGTTTCATCAAAATCGATTCATAAATACGGGCGTTATCGTATGACATAGGTCAGATATATATATATATATATATATATATATAAAATATATAAATCAACATTTGAGTGGAGGGTGGTTTTGGGGTCTGGGGATCATGATCGGTGAAAATATATCGAAATTTTCCGGAACTGCTTTCCTCCGAACGGCCGCAATAGGTAGCTTTATACTTTTTTGTATTGAAAGCTACCTGATATTCAGGACTTTCTTTTGAAATACATCCATTGTTTAAAACTTTCACCTGAATCAGACCCGAAAATATCTAAACTAAATTTGAAAAAGACCCATACAAGGAACTTTTTAAGTGAACCCGAACCCCGGGTCGAGTTCAGGGAAAATTGAGTAACTCGAGCCATGCAGTACTCTACCCAAATGACGGCCTTTGAAGGCTTTTTTAGTACTTCTCAGAATATTTTCAAATACTAGCTTTAAAAAAATGTATATTTTTCAAAGTTATTTTGTTTTAAAATAATTAATATTTGTATATCTTTTTAAGACTTTCTAACATCAATAATAGTCAACATAATATAGCTGAAAAATGTTTACAACTTTGGTTTCCTGTCCACACTTTAATTCCCATAAACACAGTCCAGTTGCCATGTAATTTAAATATGTTATTGAGCTTTGCTGTAGCATTATCTCTCTTGAAAATGAAGTGTGCCGTATTTAAAGTCCGTTTATAGGGATTAGAGTCCTGCATCAAATCGGGTAACCTGATTTTATTCGTCCCAATCCGTAGGTCGGGTTGATGCTAATTTTTACTGTAATTGTTTCGGTTTCGGCTTAGGAATTGATTCTTGTGGTCGGGTTTAAGTTTACTCAATTTTTCAAAAAAATCTAGAATATTTTTTCCAATGAAAAATACTATATATTTTGAACATTAATGAGTACATATATATATATATATATATATACATGTTCATTTTTCCACATAAAAGATAAAATTGACATTAGTTATAACTGTATTTTCCTTAATTATTTTAAAATATGGATTTATTATCTTTTATTTCAGGTTTTGGGTTAACTTGAAATAGAATTTTTGGGTTCGGTCTGGATATAACCCGACCCAAGCAAGACTCTAAAAATAGACACAAAATAATTCCATTATATTATAGTCTATTGGGAAAAATAGCTTGCAGCGTATTTTAATGATGCTACACCATTTCAAACAACACGAAATTGATATGTATTTCTGAGGTGCACCGAAACATGCTTTCTACAGAATATATAGTGTGGAAAGCATTTATCACGCTTTTACAGGATCATACTAAAGAATCCTGTTACATAATAGTCCATGGACAAAAAACATTTGTACTGTATTTTAATGATGTTACACAATTAAAAACATAATAAAAACACAGTTCATTCTTTTTGTGTCCCTGTAAATCTATACTAATAAAAGAAAGTTTTGCTTTGTATGTGTGTGTCCGATGGCAAGGAAAATCTAGCACAGCTAGAAGTAAAAAAATTTAGGTGAGGATAGTACAAAACCTGTCCTGGTGCACCTGAGAATCATAATTGTAATATTTTGAAAATTAGCATAGATATTAATTAAAAACTCATCAAAATCGCAAAAATGAGACCAGGATTTAGAGAAATAGGATCGTTACAGTACTGTAAAAAACATTTATTGTATAGGAAACCAGGGTCAAATATTCATTTATTTAGTCAAAATTACAGGGCATCTCACGCCAATCCGAAATTGCATTTTCATTCATACCTTTCACAGTTGTGAAGATATTTTAACAAAATTCGCAAAAGACTCATCTTTGTATGAATCGTAAAGATTTCGTTAAAATATCTTCACTACTGTTAAAGTTATGAACGAAAACGCAACTTCGGATTGGATCAAAATTAGGGATTTGTGGTTGAGTACTTCGCCATAACGTTTTTTCTCTAACTGTGGCTTATATCCATAACTTATTTTATAATGTTCCAAACTTCTCCAAACTAGTTTCATTTTGCCAAATTAGCATAATAATCAACACTTACAGCTTCAGGGTATATTTCTATAAAAGAGCTACCAGAATTTTCTAATAATAATCTAACCGAAATTGGAAATTAAGTTCCTAGCTTAACGAAATGAATCAATCTTTAAAGGTGTATAGTGGTCCTCCTAATTAGTCATTTAACGAAGGGTACTGAAAAATCTGCTCCCCCTTCATGTTTTTTCCTCTAACTGTGTCCAGTTTCCGTATCTCAGCAACTAATTTTCTAATTTGAACGCAACTGATTCCAAACATTATAATTAACTTAAAAATCACCCTTTTTAACATTACAATAAACTTATGATAATCACCCTCTATAGCATTAAAGTAAACTTATCAGATGTACATACTACTCTTTCCAAATAATAATTTCAGATTTTTTTTAAATTTCATTTCAAAGTATCTCGAGTTCTATGGGCCCAATTACGAGTGGGTTTGGCTCATTCAACTTGATGTTGATTTGATAGCCTTGCATATTTTAGCTCCAGCTTCCACCGCCACGGGGCACATTCTTATCTCGCATTCTATGCGCCCGATTACAATGGGATTTGACTCATTCGACTTGATTTCGATCGCCTAAGAGATTTTAGTTCCACTTTCCTCTGCCAGTAGACGCATGAAAAATGTAAAAAAATTTGTTAAGTGATATTTTAATGGAATATAAATTATTAAAAAATAAATATGAATTTTTTAATTTTATCAATGAGTAATAATATGGATCATAATTACACTACTTTGTTGATGAATAAATGAGCCTTATTGTTTTAAAAATCATTAAAAAAATTATTTCATACAAAATAAGGTTAAAGATATAAAATCATATAAATTTGAGGTTTGTTTTAATTTATTATCCCGGGCCCAGGTAACGCCAGGTGGGTCAGCTAGTGAAAAATAAATGCTAATAGTTGTGGTATGCATTTTTAAGTTCAACTAACTATCTGCATATTACATGGTAGGTGTATAACACAGGTAACGTGATGTGTATAAATTTTATGTACCCTATACACGGCTTCAAAAAAGAACTTGTAAATATTACTGTTTATTAGTGTGGAATTGCTTAAGTGTGTATTCAAATAGAAAATGCTTATTTTGAGACACATTCTTAAATTCATTTTTGCTCTAAAATGCATCCAATTGCAGGTTCTCTTATTCAGAAACTTTATAATGTCCGTATTGTCTCGATTTTTTGATAAAGGTAGAATATATTTCAAAAAATGCTGTCAAAGTGGACATTTTGAACCGAATTTCCGGAAGCGATAGTGCTGGAAACAAAAAAAATTATCGTACTGTGAAAATAATTGTTTGCAAATCAATTTCTAATTAACTGAACGAAAAATAAAAACATGGGGCCTTTATAAATCTCTTCATAAATCACGTCGCCAAGTTTGATGTTTTTATTTTAAAAAATGAGTCTGTAAATGTGTCTCAAAATTTTGAGTTGTTGAGCGTGGAAAAATATTTTTTTTGAATACCGCTTTAAGGATGTTTTTCACTTGTGTTATGCATTTTCCTGTTGAATCATTTTTGAATACTAAGAGATGTTTGTACAATGTAAATAAATTCATATATAGGACACGCAAAGAACTATATACATTGTCATCTATGGATAGTAATTGCTAGAATTGCATTTTTAGTTGTATTATGAATTTTTTACCCGAATTAAATTTTAGCTTAATGTGTGATGTATATAAAAATCTGTAAATAATATACAGGGCTGTACGAAAGAATTCAAGTGCATTTCTGCTTATTACTGGAGATTGCTTAAGGTGAATTTTTAACTGTGTAATGCATTTTCTAACTGAAATCCCCCCCCCCCCCCATAAAATATAGTATATGTACAAATCTACATATCATATACAGAGCTGCAGAAAAGAATTTGACTATTTTTTGCCATTATGGACAGAAAATTCTGAAATCAGGTTTTTAAATTTATTTTACATTTTCTGAAATATCTACTTACATATTTTCTTTGACTTTATTAGACGAGTTTTTTTTGTAATGATATTCTGGATATAGATATGCACAGGCTCGGATGGAGAACCTTACTTTTTTTCTGCAGACTTGGTCCGGGCTAGATGTTTTTTCCAGCCTTGACCCGTGCAGACTTCTACATACTCTCCTCCGAGTCCATGTTGGATTGCCATTTTATTGATTTATTTTTGTAAAAGTTAATGTGATGTTCTATATTTGTTTATCGAAATCATTATACATTTAATTTGGTTTAATAAATTAGAGATATTTTTAAACATCTATTATTGTCTCTCTAGAGCTTTACATTTATGATTTTCTTACTGAATCTTCATTTGAATGTAATTGTCTAAATCATTTTTTTTTTAATCAGTGTTTCTTTAATCATATTGTTGTTATTCAGTATTCCATGAATTTCGAACGTCATCTGAAAATAAAATCTATGCATAAGTAAGTGTGCTTTTTGAATAATTGTAATAGTAGGATAAAATTGATTCAAAAATATCAGCACATTTTCTAGAAATTCGGTCGACCCGGACCGAACATTTTACTTTTATATCGAACCGAGCCGGACCAATAATTTTTATTCTACAAATCAGACCTATAAACTTTGGCCCATCCTATAATTCTGGATGTGCTGGAAAGTGTTTCATAATCTATAAAACTTAAAATAAATGCCTAATGCAGGGTTTTTATTTTAATAGCAGGTGACATTAACACTTTTGACTTCTTCCCCTACAAACATTTTTGAGTTAAAAGGTAAAACTTGATGCTAAATTTACCATAATTTATGTTCTTCTGCAATTTATTTTTACATGAGAGAAGGCTAATTGGAAATGCTGATATAGCCTTAAAAAAAAGATATGATCTTTCTCCCCTCAGGAATAAAGGTGTTTATTGTAAATTCATACACACATTGTTGACTTGCTAATATGTAGCACAACTGGAATGATCGGAAATAATTTTCCACTTTGTAATAACTTTCACAAACATGTCACAAACTATTTACATGGACATATGCAAGAAAAGGCTGCAGACTCACCTCCTCTGCTGTATCCTTGAAAAAAGTATTGAGAGAAAATAAATATAAAAGCTGTTTGCGACTGAATTAATTACTGCATGATTGCAATTTGATTGTTTTAGTATTTTAAAGGTTTCTATTTTATATCATTACAAGTTTAAGCCCTTATTAAAATAATTGCTAATATGTAGCATTTTATTTCAACTTTAAATTTTTCATTCACTATTCAATCACTCATTCACTAATGCTACTTAGCATAACTACTGTGTGTCCAATTTTCTACTGTCTTTGAGTTTTCTCAGCTACATTCCCTTTCTTTTAAGAGGGCTTAATTTCTAACAAAAAGAAATACTGGAGTTTTAATATTCTCTGATATCAACAACTGTAGTGTACCCCTCCCTTCCTGCCCCTTCTTCTGCATATTTGTATGTCATACTTCATTTGCAAATTTAAAGCATTTTTTTCTTCAGCAAAAGAAAAGTCTTAATATTTATTTGAATATATTCTCTATGCTTACGAGCATAGTTGTAACTATTATGTTTTTTTTTTTGTTATAACTTTTTTTTCTGAATAGTAATCTTTGCCTTATTTAACCTTAGAAATCTGCTATTAAATAAGATGAAGATTACCATTCGGAAATAGTTTGGTAGCTATGCATTATATATATATATATATATATATATAATAAAATCTAATAAATGAACCGATAGCAAAAACATTTATAAGGGCAATTTTTAGAAAATCATTCTTGTGAAGGATTTTTTTTAATATCAAACCAGTAAAACATAACATATAATTATATGTTTCTGCGGCCTTTGGTGCACAATATTTATAAGCTCTCATGAATTCTGGCTAGTATTTAAATATTCACTAAAAATAGAAGTACTGGAGCTGTACTCTGGTGCAAATTAAGCACTGCTTTTAAGAATATGAATTTGGGAGAACAGGAACCCTAGCAGAACATAGAGCCCATTCTATCCTTCTAGATATTTTCCCACTTATTTTGGAGGGAAATAAAGCTCCTTGTGCAAATGGACTTGACAAAATAAGGTAATACAATAAAGTCAATGAAAATGGAATTTGCCTAGAGTGAAATCTCGTCCTAAGTGGAAAAATTGCTTGGTCCCAGTAAAAAGGAATACTATTATTTATAAATGGTGGGGCACTTGGAAAGGCGTAATCCTGTCTGAAATGCAATTTTCTTTCGGCCTCTTGCGATTCCATGTCAGCATGTTTCAATGTTCTTTTGAAAATATAATTAAATACTTTTTCCTCTGGGCCAGAACTAACTTCTTTTTGGGGTCTGAAGATAAGTACTTTCCATTTCTGCAGGTTTGTGAAGAGGAGGGGTATTAGCGCAGGGAGTACGGGTTTAAAAAAAGGTCTTAGGAAGTTTAGAAAATGCTCTTCAGTGCTCTTCAAATATTTCAAAAGACAAAATTATTCTTCCAGCTTCATGGTTTTCATACAATCCATATTTCATGCACTGAAATTTAAACATTATATTTCTCCTCTAGAGATGTAACCTATATGTTATATAAGGAATTTCAGTATAATTATAATGATTATAAACTTTAAGAGGTGGTAAAGCACACTACAACAGATAATTTTTTTACAGGAAATCAAAGATCGCAATCGATTCATTCAGTCAAAACTACAGGGTGTTTCACTTCAATCTAAGTTGGGATTTTTGGTAATAACTTTAACAATAATGAAAATATTGTAATGTTATTTCGAACAAAATTAACCTGTTGTGTACAAAATGCTATAATAATTAAAAGTGCTAGAAGTGCACAATATATCAGTTCCGTCATTGTAATGTCAACTTCACTCCTAAAAGTGGATTGTCTAATATAATGCTGATTGGATGCAGATGGTGGCTGTTCCATACCAAGACGCAACCGCTGTTGTAGCAGCGCCACCTATAAAAAAAAGAGTTAATGAGTGGGCAGTGTTGCTCCAAAATTTGTGTAGAAAGGAGCCGTGGTGATCATGCTCTTAATGTTGATTGCATTTTTTAGTTTAATGAGAAGTAAATAATAATAAAAAGTGTTTCGTACAGTCCACCATGCGTCGAGCTATTTCTTGTGTTTGAAGAGTGGCCACTTTCAGCTCATCTTGTGATATTGTCTCATTTCATGTGGTGGAAGTGGCAACCTTTTGCATCCAATGAGAGTTAAATTAGATGATCACTTTTCAGAAAACAATTGAAATTACATGTGCACTGAACGAATTACTGTGTATGTATACCATTCTTCCTGATTTTGTCATATTTTGCACACAACAAATTAATTCGGTTGTAAATAGAGTTAAAATATTTTCATTATTGTTACAGTTATGAGCAAAAATTCTGAACTTAGATTGAAGTAAAGCACTATGTAATTTTGACTGAATGAGTGAATTGTGATGCTGGTTTCCTATAAATAAAATTATTTGGTTCATTGTACTCTACCATCTCTTAAAGATTATACAGTGTTTCAGTATAAAACTTACAAAATGTTTTGTCAAGAAGTTGCTAAATTTTTAAATCAGAGATTTCTTCTTTACCAAATTAAAGAATGATTGGTACTTCTCTATTATCCCACTGACCACTTTTCATAACAAAAAACTATCCAAACTGTAATGCCAAATAAACGGGAGAACGTTGCCACTGGAATATCAAAATAAATAAAATATAAAAATTTAAGGACACAATTGTTATTTTAATTAATGAAATAACTAATAAATCAGTAAAACATAATGAAAAATACACGTAAATGTCGAATTAGAAACCACTTGATGACATAACAAACACGTATAATGCTTCTGACATCAAGTAAATGGGATTGCATTTTTGGCGTTTAATCTTGCAATTTGGCGATAGTTTTTTGTTATGAAAAGTGGTTGACGGGATAATAGAGAAGTACCGAATTATTGCTAAACTTTTTCTTTTGGAAGGGAAGGGGGGATTCTTTTCTATGGTAGATGAAAAGGGCGAAACATACAAAATGCATAAGTAAAATAAAACAAAAACATCAGTAAATAAAATTTAAATATATTGTATTAAATTTATAAATAAATTTTGTCGACAACACACATAAAAAGGCAGGCACAATGAAATAATTCTCCTCCAATAAAGATTAAGAAATGAAGAAATAATAGATAGAAAATTATCATAGAGAACTTTGCACTTAGGTCAAAATTCTAATACTACCACACACACACAGACCATATTTTACATTAAATATACTCAAGATGCATTTTACGTTAAAATCATAACACGTCAGGGTTAGAAATTAGTGGTCGTTAGTCGCCAAATGCAACTAAATTATTGCATTTGACGACCACAAAATTATACCTGGTCGTCAAATTCGACTCCTGGCCTTTTTTTTTTTTTTTTTTTTTTTTTTTTAAATTAACAGATGCTTTTATTCCTACTTTAGCAAATTCTTTTGTGTTATTTAATATGATTTTTTTTATTATTTAATATTTCTCCTTCCTTATTTTCTCCTAAAATAAGATACTGTATAAAGAATGTTTTAAAATTTCAGTGTTTTCCCTTAAAAAAAAAAATATTTATATAGAAATCAATATCTTTAAATGCCATACAAATATACATTAATTGGTATCCAATAGTTCATTTATTTGCTTTTTTTTTTTTCATTTTCTGATGTACTTTCAGTCATAGGATACATATATATATTAATTAAGCTTATACCTGGTTGTATCTAAAAGTTCAAATTTTCTTTCTATGGATATAATTGCTTGATAATCTATTTTGTATGCATATTAGCTTTATAAAAAGAATTATTTAAACATTTTTCTAGAATCCAAATATTGTAGTTTAATGCTGTTTTACAATTTTATAGAAAGCCAGATTTTATTTTGTTTTAGTGATTAACACAGAGATAAAATGTTTAATATGTAGAGCTCCCTCGCCCTTAACACATAAAGATAATTACAATATTATTGTTAACATGGGTTCGAAAAGAAATGAGAAAATATGATATAACATAAAATTGCAACCATGATATGCAACTTGACACCTACGAAAAAAATTGCAGGTGTCATTTGACACCTTACTTAGAATTCTCAATTTCTAATCCTGTAACACGTTGAAATATTTTTCTAATTTAGCCACTTTTTAACATAAGTGAATAGAATCAATCGATCAGGTTTCAGTATGAGAAATTTTGAAAATATAGGGGTCAAATCAACCAAAAATTTTCAATATTCAACCTGACCATTTCAGATTTTAATGAAACCTTCAGGAATCATTCTCCCTGATGATAGAAATGAGAATATACTTTTATAATTTTTTTATCTCAGTAAATTTTCATACAATTAATTTTTTAAATTTAAAAAAAATCATGATTTTTTGGCTTGTATAAACATTACCAATTTTAAATTTCTCAAGTTCTATCAGGCGTAGAGAGTTGTTTGACACCTCATTTTAAAGAGAATTTCATAAGGTTTAATTTGATATGCAAGTTGACTGTGCGTGATTTTTAAAAAGTTAATTTTATTTAATTAAAAAAATTTTAAGTGTTTTTTTTTTGAAAAAATATGTTTTTTGTAATATTATAATCTTTAAATTCTGAAAGTTTTAGAGTGGGATCTCAATGGGATCAGCAGTTATATAAAAATATAATGTTTAAAATGAATAAAACAATGATCTCTTTAGCACAATCATAAAGTTGGCGAGGTGCCAACTTTAAATATCAGCCCCAATTGGTGTTTAGTTTTTTTTAACATAACTGCTGATCCCATTGAGATCCCATTCTAAAACTTTCAGAATTTAAAGATTATAATATTACAAAAAACATAATTTTTCAAATAAAAAAAAACACTATTTTAATTTTTTTTTAATTTAATTAAATTAACTTATTTAAAACCAAGCACAGTCAACTTGCATATCAAATTAAACCTTATGAAATTCTCTTTAAAATGAGGGGTCAAACAACTCTATACGCCTGATAGAACTTGAGAAATTCAAAATTGAAAACATTTATACAAGCTAAAAAATGATGACTTTTCGAAATAAAAAAATTAATTGTATGAAAATTTACTGAGATAAAAAGTTATAAAAGTATATTCTCATTTGTATCATCAGGGAGAACGATTCCTGTAAGTTTCATCAAAATCTAAAATGGTCAAGTTAAGTCACTGGTTGATTTGACATGGAATGACTCTAGATAAAAAACAGTTGTAAACAGCAATAAAAATGATATAGGAAAATATTAGGTGAAACAAAAACATTAAAACTGATGGTTATTTTGAAGGCAAAAAATAAATAAAAGTTTTAAAAAGTTTGATAGGCTATATTGTGCTGTCCTCTAAAAAAACCTTTTCTGGAATTTTCTCTATATCAATCTAAAAAAAAATGCAAAAAAATTAAACATTGCTAAATTTTTACAGCTTGTTCTAAGATTTTAAAGTTGAGCATTTTTCATTGTATCACTTTATTATAAAGTGGCAGCCAGCTAAGCAAGGAAAAAAAAATATATATATATATATATCCAAAAAAATATCCTATGTTACCTGAAAAAAAAAAAAAAAAAAACAAGTCTCCAATCTTACAAAATATACAAAACACAATATATCTTGATAAATATTTATTTATATTATTAGAACATGCATATATATAAAAACAGTGGATAGTACTTTTCTATTCCAAATGTATAGCAAGAAAACACAAATAGAAGAAAGTAGAATTAATATGTGTACTATCCATAAATGAGAGGGTGAAAAAGTTGAAAATAAGAAAATAAATAAAACATAGTATGCAGTCTATTGTAAACAGCCATAACTTGCATCAAAAAAGCAATTTCATGAAAGAAGTCATCTATAGTACAAGCAATGTCTCCACAAAACCTACTCGACATGTGCTTTCTCTTCTGCATCAAAATATGCGACCTAGAAAAAAAATTAAAAGAAAAACTGATTTTTTTTTAAATGAAAAAATAAACTGAAAAACAGAATTCCCTATATTATAACTTATGAGCATGAACACATATACCAAATTATAATAATAATAAAAATGTAACTATAATAATAAAATTTATGTGCATTATTACACAGTGACACTAATATTAGTTTAAAATGAAGATTTCTTTTAACTAAAATTAATTGCCATCAGACCCTCTTTTGGATATTATTGATATTTCAGATTATCTTAAATCAGGGTTTAAAAAAAAAAGAAATAAAACCCAAAGAAACCAATGTTTTAAAAAACGATTTTGTTCTTAGTTCTTAAAAATTTTTGGGAGTTCCTCAATATAAACTAACATGTGCTGCAATTTTTTTAAAAAGCCTGTCTGAATTTCTAGCTTGAATGTAATAAGCATAAAAGTAGAAATAGTTTGTTTAAAAACACTCTTTAATAAGCATCCAATGTTTGTCTTAATAATTATGCCTAATTTCGTGGTTGCAATATAGGTTTGTCCTCCAAAAAATCTATTAATATGTTAATTTGGCACTTTTTAAGATTTAATACTTATTAAGGGTTTAGAGTTGAAATCCCCATTCCTCAGAACTGACAAATGATAAATGAGATAGGCTGCACCGCCCGGTGTACCTAGCACGCCGAGCCCTCAGGGACCTATAATGCGCATGACCGGATTTGGCTCTCCATTGAAAAGTGTCCTTTCACTCAACAGAATATGCCCATTTGTCATTCATAATTTTTATTGAATTTTAATTGCTAGACAATGCAATCATTATATAATTATAACTATGCACTTATACAATAATTATAAATATGCACTTGTAATGGATATAAATTTTTAATCACAGAAAAAAAAAAATGTAAGAACAACATTCTAAAGAAAAAGAGAATCAGCTTAATAAAGTACCGTATTTTCGGGAATATGCGCCGTATCATTGAAAAATCGGTAAAAAAAAAAAAAAACACGTAAGCGCCACATCATTGAAAAATCGGTCAAAATGAAATAGTCACAATAAAAAACGATCGGCAAAATTGGATTAAAAGTAACAAGAATAGCGATAAAATCTTACAAGATATATGAATTAACAATAAAACACAGGTTATCTTAAAATACAATAGGAAAAAAAATACGTACTACGCCAATCGATTATCATTTTAATCGAATATCGCCGTATGCGGTGTGCTTATGAAATAAAAATAATTTATCAACTATTGTAAAGTATACAAGAAATACTTTTAAAGAGTGAGCTATTAATATTTAAACACAGGTTATCTTAAAATACAATAGGAAAAAAAATACGTACTACGCCAATCGATTATTCGATTATCGTTTTAATTGAATATCGCCGTACGCGGTGTGCTTATGAAATAAATATAATTTATCAACTATTGTAAAGTATACAATAAATACTTTTAAAGAGTAAGCTATTAATATTGAACAGAAAATAGAGAAGTATGGGTGAGTTAAATATATTTTGACTATAGTAATTATGTTTTTATAATAAAGATATATTGTGATACTATGTACTGTTTATGAACTTTATACTGAGATTAAATGAATGTAAATAAAGGTGAAATAGGAATGAATGTTAATGAATCTATGTGTTTACAAGTGTATTTGAGGCAGTAAGACTAAAAAAAAAACCTGAAATGAAGGCTTGTTTTTCACAATATCCAGATTTTGCTATGTTGAGGAAAAAAATCATTGTACCCGCCGCCCTTGCGTATGCGCCGCATCGCCGATATTTTGAACTTTCAAACACGTATGCGCCGCGGAGCTTACTCCCGAAATTACGGTACTCAAAAATAATGTAAATGTATAACAAAGAGCTTCATTAATGAAAAATATTTTATATAGCACACAAATATGTATTTTTCATTGTGTTCCAACATTCAAAAGCACAATTGATGCAAAAATCTTTATATCTCTCGTTCACTATTATAGGAATTTATTTAGATTTTTTCCCTTTTAAATGACTCATTAGTCTTAGTGATAATTTACTAGCAAAATCACTTTTCAATATATGCTAATGTCATAGGACACATTAAACCCATGTTTACTAATTTTAAATGATGGTTAAGTAATTTTAAGTTTTAATTCTATGGGTAACATTTGCTCTTACTTCTAAAATGATTATTTACCCCCCCCCCCCCCCCCCCACCCACAGAAAAAACATTTGGCACATATTCTGACAAAATTGAAATCTTTATTGTCACTCTTCAGATATTTGGAAGGGTGGAGAATGCATTATGCGGTCCCTGTTTTTTTATTTAAAAATATTACACAATTCCTTCCCTTACTTCTAGTAATGAGTTGAAGTAAGTTTAATAATTCAAATTTGTGACATAAAAATTATATAACTGTTCAGCATTTTGTAGGCAATAGTCAAATTTTCTAATAAATATTTCCTCTAAATGTAAACATACCTTGTGTTTCTTTCCCAATTTGTTTAAGAATTTCATGAAACAGAGAATAAATCTAAATAAACAAAGTATTTTAAAAGCTTACATACAATATAATATTTTGATTTATTAGAAATCTGAGCTCCTTTTTGACCATAAATAGCTGACAATTTACTCAGTGTAAATGACACTAAAAAAAAATAAAATTTGTTCAAAAATGATTCATTTTAAGAATTTCAAAATAAACTTTGTATAAGAGAGAGAAATTTAAATTTTTTTTTTAATCTTGTAACATTACTAACTTACAATCAATACTTTACATTGATAGACTAGATTTTTTATGGAACAGAAGTGTTACACTCACACACAGATGTTTGGCGACTTTTTGATTGACGCGATTTCCAAACCCGCACCAAACAAATAACTTAATACAATAGCCAGGTTACCATTAAAGGAAAAAATCCTCGAAATTTGGCGATATTTTTCCTTTTTTATAAAGGATTAAAAAAAAAAAGAAAAAATTGGTGCATGAATGTAAGACATCATAGCCTTTTTTATAAATATAATTAATTAGAGCACTTGAAAAGTAAGTATATTAACATTTTTGTAAAATTTGCCAAATGAATATAAAGATAAAACTACAAAAATAGAACAGTATTACTTAAATTCTATAGTGCTGATCAAGAATCTGTGTTTTAAAGGAAAATATTTGCAAGAGGCAAATACTTTTGCCTCTCCCCCCTCTCTTGCAATGACTTTTTAATTCTGCCTCCCCCCTCCTCCTCTCTTAAAAAACTTTTCCAGGCTTTATGTTTGAACCTAGATTTTTAAATGCCAAAGCAATAATCATATGTGACAATATTAACTTAGAACAATTGTTGAAAGATATAAACTATCTAATTCATTAGAAAAAATATTTTCTGATTTGTTTATTGTTCAGTTTAAACTATGAAAAATTGGTACTTCTTTATTATCCCGTCGACCACTTTTCATAACAAAAAACTATCGCCAAACTGTAACGCCAAATAAATGGGAGAACGTTGCCATTGGAATATCGAAATAAATAAATAAATAAAAGAATTTAAGGACAATCGTTATTTTAATTAATGAAATAACTAATAAATCAGTAAAACATAATGAAAAATACATGTAAATGTCCAATTAAAAATCACTGGATGACATAAAAACATATAATGCTTCTGACATCAATTAAATGAGGGTGCATTTTTGGCGTTTAATCTTACAGTTTGGCGATAGTTTTTTGTTACGAAAAGTGGTCGACGGGATAATAGACAGGTGCCGAAAAATTTTAGTAAATGAAAAATCAGATAAGCTTACATTTATATTAAATTTTTTCAATTAAAAAAAAAAAGTATTTTGCATTTAAAATTTTGTTGCTATAAAAAACAAAAATTTTCTTAATATTTGATACTGAATCACTTGTGTTTTGATGAATATATTGAAACAAATTGTTTCAATTTTTGTTATGTAGGTTTAAAAAAAAAAAAAAAAAAAAAAAATAGAATAATGTTTTATTAAGTTTTCATGTCATGTACTAAAACTATGAATGTTTTAGTTTCTAATTTATGCTAAACTAAAAATATTTATAATTAGCAGTAATTGGACTATTTTTAAAATATCAGATACATAAAAATTACAAGATATTTTTAAAAAAAATCATGATATCTACGAACCCTGGCACTGACACATAGCTATGCAAGTAAGAGGAAAAAATCTATCACTTTATCATTGGTGTAAAATATTTTAATTATGGGCGAGAGCAAAACGTTTTAAAACAGAACATTAACATTAGCTTCATTCTTTACCATTATAAATAGCTGCCATTAAATAGGAGAGGTATCCTCTTCCTTCCTCCATGGCCAAACGACAACCCAATCCAAACAAGCAAAGCATTAATTTTAAAAGTAAATTCTCATGAATATCTTTGACATTATATGAAGATCAAAATTATGTTTTTCTCGATATCTATATTAAAGATGAAATGAGTACGGGATCACGTGCATTTAACACCCTCTCCCTCGATATGTTGTTGAATTAACTACATAACTGGACAAATCCTTTTAGTAATTCACATTTAACAAAGCCATTCAGAAATATTAATACCTTTATATAAGAACCACATTCTTGATGATTTAACTTTTTAACTAACATATATGAATTGCACAGTCAGATTTATGCAATATAGGGTAGATGTGCCAGTAATGGACACCCTTAAGGAATTTCTATAAAACTTGTTTTTTAATTAATAGTTTTATTTATTATATTCCAGTTTTTTCAATATTATATTAATCTATCAACAATATTTAACCATTCTCATAGTCTCATTTCCTAATATGAATCAAAATTTAATTGTAAATAACAGAAATATATCAAAATATACCTAAAATGTCAGTAATGGACACCACATAAAAAGTAATAAATATAATTATTTTTATGAACCAGAATTTAATGAAAGCATACTAATGAAACAAAATAGTTATTTTCAAATAAATTTAACAAATCTGGATACCAGTAATTAATAAAATATTTGTGATAATCATTCACTGTTTGCATCAATTATTGTAATTATCAGAAGATCAATATTTTAATTATTATAGATGGATAGTTTAAAATACGAAATATCAGACAGCTATCAAATTATTGAGACAGTGGGGGATTTAAAAGGTAATAATTAGAAGAAAAAAAGTTTTGGAGTATTTGTATATAGTTTCGTCTCACTATTTTTAACAATTAAACTTCCAGAGACTACTTCATATATTACTTGAAATAATTAATATTACAAATATGAAAAAAAATTATACTGTGAGTAGGATATTTTAAATACTAAATAAAATTATTTCAAAATAAAACTGTAGAACTGATTCGTTAGGCCACTGATCTGCAGATTTACTTGTTTCATGATTACTATAACTTTCATTAATATTACAATTTTTTTTCTGTAAGAGATGAATAAGCAAACATTTAAGACAGAAAATAGATTTTTAACAACTCCTGTAACTTAAATGTTTTTATTTAAATGGGGAGGGATTAAGCCCTATGAGCCCTTCTTTGACTGTGCCCTTAAACAATATTTTCTGCTTCCTGACTGGTTTGATTGCCAGATTATAAAATGTGCAAAGCAGAGTTACATATATTAAAAAAAGAATCAAATATTGAAATTTTATTAACCACATAAAATAACTTAAAAGAAGTTATTTATAAAAGTTTTGGTGTTATTACATTTTGGTAAGTGTAATTTAAAAATTAAATTTGATTATTTAGGTTTTCAAATAAGTAAAAATATTGTATCCACTATAAACTATAAACATTACGGAAATTGCATTTTTAGCAATGTCTACGTGGGGTGTCCATTGCTGGAAAATGACTAAGCATCCCAGTAATGGTCACCCCTCTTAAAACCTTAAAAATAAATTAAATCTAATAAATTGGTATTAGTATATAAAATTCAAAGTTTTCTATTACTACCAAAACAAAAAGCTTCAAATTTTGCAAGAAAATAAAGAATATATAAATTTAGCATGTTCATTAAGATTTTCACTGAAAAACAGTGGAACTTCGAAACATTATTTTCTGCTTCCCAATTGGTTTGATTAAAAATGTCAACAATAACGCAGATCATAAAACATGCAAGAGGGAGCTATGAAAGAAATAATAAAAGATAAATTTTTTTATAAACCAAAAACATTGAAGGGTGTCCATTACTGGCACATCTACCCTATATAAGAATATAAGGAATTATTGATTTATTACCTTTTAATGTATCCATATTTATAAATTAAAAAAACTATAAAACAAATATTTACTGTTTTTATAATTTAAACCCCTGTCATTGGGACTCCTTTGTTTGTAATTTATAAGTGACAAAAACTTCAGGATGAGAGTTATAGATTAAATTAACTACTTACCAATAAGGCTTAAAAGCAACTACATTTTAAAAAATTGCAAAATAGACTTTGCAATTTATCAACATCTCTAGTCAATTCATGATTTCAGATCAATATATGAAGTTAATTAAAGGAATAGTTAAAGTGTACAATTATAAGCACATTTAAATTATGCTTATTTTTCTAACACTATATTTAGACGACAGCTTTTTAGTAAACAAATAATAACAATAATGGCAAGCAGTATTTTCATACTCCAGAGTAAAAAAACCTCAAAAAGCTCCCTCGCACCGCCAAAAAAAAAAAAAAAGAAAGAAAACGAAGAAGCTGCTAAATATATTTTGACTGTATATAATCGAAAAATGAATAATACAGGGGGATATTTATACAAAAAAAATATCTATGCTGACTTATTTCATAAAATACAACAAACAGCGAAATCAAGCTCCAGATCGATTACTACAACATTTAAGTTTTATTATACAAATTAAAACATGTGTAAACATCAGTGTATTAATATTTTTAAATGTAGAAGCAATACTTACTACTTTAGCATTCCAGACTTTGAAGCTTTCGACGTGCTGATAAAAACATACAATCAATTAGCTAAAGTAAAAGGTATTCATTAATTAAGTCTGTTATTTTTTTTAACAGTCGATTACGTACAGGGATGATTTACTTATATTTAAAAAGCATTTATGCTTGTTTAATATCACTTCTAGCATGAGTACCATGGAGATAGATCTATCTCCCTGATGAGTACTGAGATGTTTTGTTTTCGTCGCCATCTTTAGTGTCTATTGCTTGTATCAAATCCCCTTTCTTGGCACATGATTGGTTCAAGCTGCAAATCACGTGATTTCGCAAGTTATTTTCGCTATTTTGGGATGGGTTGGACTTCAACTTTGATTTAACTTGGCGAAACTCCGCCCACTGCGAACTGTTCGCAGTTTCGCAAACAGCGCAAAATCTATCTGGATCCCGGCCAATATATATTTCTTATTCCATGCTTGAAAACGCGTAATTCTTCCTGAAAAAATAAAATTTTCCAATAATTGACACTCGACATCCGACAACTGTGTTTGCCCATCGATTCGCAAAGGTTGTGTTCAGGAAAGAAGATCGCGCGGCGCGCGCGTGATGGAGAGAAGGGTTATGGAGTAGGTCTTATCGGAAATTTAAATAATTTAATATATTGAAATAATTTAATTATTTCAATTATTTTAAGCTTCTGTGGCTCGGATTAGGTGAAACTAGCGACTACACATCTTTATCCTCCAAAAAAAATGGATCTTATAATAGGAATATCTATTTTTATTTTATCATAATAAACCCCCGAAACATTCATGAAAAGCATCACGTGATCAGATAGCCCGATCCGCGTTCATAACCTGCAAATTTTTAGCGCGGGCTGCGCGCGGGTGACTCACAAAAATTCCGTGGGCGATTTGATCACGTGATTGGGCTTTTTTGTGTCTTACTTGGTTTGGTAGGTTGATTGATACAGCTGTAGCAACATGATCGGATATCTGAAAAATTTAAAATTTTTAACATTCTAAACTGATTTTTTAAGCCTTTGATCCAACATAAAAATAATAGAATACGAAAGTATGATGTGTGTATATATATATATATAGTTACATAACTGCTGTCAACTTATATGTCTCTAAAGCTACAGCACCTACTAAAACTGATATATTAGTTTAGTTGATAGCAGTTACATAAATATATATATTGTACAAAACAATGCATATAATATTATAAAGTTTAATTTTCTATAACCAGTGCACCTTTAACTAACAAGGGAGAGGACGTTCGGATCACCGAATTCCTGAAACACGGTATTGGTGGTTTCAATAAAATTAATGTAAACTCTAAAAAAAAAGGGTACTTTTTGGTTAACCGGGCACCAGTGAAACAAATATAAATGTATACACAGACACACATATATATATATATATATACATACATATATACACAAACATATATGTAGATATATATTTATATTTTTTTTTCACTGGCGCCCGGCTAACCGAAAAGTACCAAAAATTGTTATGTACTTTACTGACGTTTGGGTTGTCCTACACAGATGAACCTGAAAAGTATGGATACAAAGTGAATGCTCGCCGTTTATTTCCGATTTTCTTCCCCTATTTTTATTAATTTAAAAATTATTTATCAGTTGCTTTATATTTTTTGGGATAAATAGAATGTTAATAAATCAAGGTCGTGATACCAACATTTGTTGGTATCACGACCTTGATTTACGATAAATCTTTTAACATATGTTAAAAGATTTATTTCTTTATTTATAATAGTAAAATAAAATCTTTGTTAAAATTCGATAAAAAAGCTTTTAAACATTTTATTAAAATATATTTTTCGATAACAACCTTGTTGAAACATAATTATTAATTTCTAAAAATTTATTTTTCTTGAAATTCATTTTTCGATGTAAATTGCATTATTTATTATATTGCAATAAACATGATAAAACACGAGAAACAAATGCTAAAATACTTGTACATTCAGTAGAAAATTTATAAACATTCTAACTATATTTTATTTATATTCATTACGAAACTAGACGGTAAACCACATGTATTTTACCTCTTTACAAAAATAGGTACTGATATTTCTAGTTTAAATAATGTATATATTTTACATTTTAGTTTTATAATATTTTTTTACATTGTAAAATATGCTTTGCATTCTATTCGTACTAAAAATTCACTGTTGAAGTACTCATTATAAAAACATGGAGAAATTCGTGCAAATTGACTATATTTTCATTTCTTATTTTACATTTGCTAAAAAGAAAAAAAAATAATAATAATGTTTAAATATTAAAAGACACTGTAATGTAAAATTTTAATCGTAAAATAGCTGAATTTGTCGTATTTAATTAAATAAGTAATTATTAATAATATCAAATTTTGCTTTTATAAAATATATTCCATTAATCATGAAAAATACAAAGCAACCGATTAAACATTTTTAAATGAAAAAAAAAAAAAAAAAAAAAACAGAAAAATCAAACAGAAATTTTGGGGGATCGAACCCGCAACCTCCAGAATCAAGAGCAGTGCTCTAACCATTCGGCCACCAAGTTCACTTCTTAATTTAACAAAATATCATTAAAATACGCTAATTAGTCAAATGAAGGACAGTGTTCATTATCATTGATTTGGATGTCCAAATCAATGATAACGAACGCAGGCCTTTCAATTTCATTCACAGTATAGACTCACTGGATATTTTAATCTCCATCGCCCGCGCGCCGCCTGATCTTCTGTTCTGAACAGCCCCAAACTTTCTGTGCTCATGCCGTACTGTATCATCCAACCACAAATACATCTTCGCTCACATGATTTCAACTTCTCTACTCCAATTGGCTGAAGAGTGAAGGTTACATACTGGCTATAGCTGCCCTTGAAATGTTCATCGCGATTGGAGGGTGCGTTTACATATTCAAGCTAGTTTCACAGAGTGAGCGAAATAAACATAAACAATGTGAAAAAGAAACTGATAGGTGATCTAGTAGTAAACATATTTTCCCTTTAGAAAAACCTATTTTTTCAAGATTTCACATTTGAATCTACTCCAATAAATGTCAATCAGTTGGTTTATGTTGTGATTTTTATGTGATATAATGTAATAGCTATAAATACGTCTTTTTCATTTTGTTAATGTATTATTAACTAGTAAAAGAGTAGTATCCCTATGTTTGTTCATGATTACGTCTTGTTTGTGGAAGTGAAGTGCATATTCTTTAAATAAAACTTTATCATAACTAGTGAAATTTGATAATAAAATATTTAATTATGAGTTTCTGAATATGTTTGAGATGACTGGAAGATGTAGTTTTCTTAGATTTCCCAAACTATATTTTGTGTGCATTGTTAGATATGACGGATTAGGAGTAATATGTAAATATCGAACCAAGGTAAGCAATTAAAATACACATTTTATCACTTAATGTTTCAATTTGACTAATAGGAATTTTAAAATCTGTAATTTGTTTTCTCTTTATTACGTTGTACGTCATTACATTTACCAATTGCACAGAGAGGAAATTGATTCATTTTGACTTGAAAATTAGTGAAAAATAAAAAATATTTCTTTTTTAAAGTTGCCACATCTACTGTTTTTATAATTATTCACTATTATTCTTGTAGCCAGTGATAGCGTATTTCATTTTATAATTTTAACATTTCAATAAAATTGCTACTTTTATGTAAATGTAATGACACTTTCACAAATTAATGAAATGTATTTATTTTTAAATATAATGGTGCAGTATGTCATTTAATTTTCTTTATATTATTATTTACTAATGCCCTTTTTACTATTATATGCTTTTCTAAATCATGCAGTTTTCTGAATTATTAAAAGTTAATATTATATTTTCTCTAAAAGTTGTTTTTGCCTTCAACTGTGCAAAAATATTATATGACAAGAAAGTAATTTTCATGTGGTGTAATATGATAAAAAGTTTAAATTTAAAGAGTTTTTGTGACTAAGGTAAATTTTAATTTATTATTAATCATTTTTATAATCTATAAGTATAAGTGTTGAATGTAACCATACATTTAGATCATATTCTATTTAAAATGCATATACGTATATCCAGTAGCAAAATTTTCTGTGTCAATCTGAATCTAATCTTCAGAAAACCCAAATTTATGGGCAACCCAATAATGTGGGACTGAGCCTACCACAGACACAGAGTGTACACAGACTCCTTAGAAATAATGTTTCCAAGGAGTACTTAGAGCTCCTTTAAATAGTAAACAAAAATCTCTTTAAACTATTGCAAAACAAAATTTAGCTCCAATCAATGATTTAGGGTAGATGTGCCAGTAATGGGTCACCTTCTAAGATTTTGGTTTATAAAAAAATAACCAATAAAAATCTAGCTTTTTATATATTTTTTAATTAGTCCCCCGTGCATGTTTTATAATCTGGGTTATTGTTGACACTCTTAATCAAACCAATCAGGAAGCAGAAAATAATATTTCACAGTTCCACTGTTTTTCTGTACAGGGGCCGCGCTTGTCATTCGCCTATGCGCCAAATACGAATACATCACGAAATTGGCAAATAAAAAATTATTATGGCGAAGAGACTGGCGAATAATTTATCAGGAGCTTTTCGTTCTTGTAATCATGTTTTGAAACGCGGATGATTTTTAAAAAAAGTTTGTAGTGAAAAATATGTATGCTATGCTCACAAAAGTAACAATAATAAAACAGTACTAAGTTCAAATTTAATCAGCAGTTTTTTGGGTTTTTTTTAGTTGGCGACAGTTTAATTTAAATTTTTACTTTAAGGCAGAACTATTGGCGCTGCTTGTCCCTAATGGGACCTTGCGCCATTAAACCCTATACAACCAACCAACTTAAGGCAGAATTACCAACTCTTCCGATTTTTGGATACTACTAAAATTTAATAGAAATTTTTGCCTTATTTAACCACAGCATTTCGACGATTAAATAAGGCAAAAATTTCTATTCAATTTCAGTGGTATGCAAAAATTGGAACAGTTGGCAGCCATGCTTTACGGTAATACTTTTATTTTTAGATGGAGTATAACTAAAAAAAATTTAAAAAAGAAAAAAATGGGCACAATTTTTGGACACACAGCAAATGTAATGCAGTGAGAAAATACACTTTTATACCCATAGAAAATATACTTTTTTACCCATTCAATAAAGTCAGGGCTGAAAGAGTTAATGATAAAAAATACATTATATACTTTCAGCTAATTATAGATAAATTTGGCTAAAAATATTTTAATTTGGCTAATTTATTGGCTAGCATTTTGAAAATCTTAGCGCGGCCCCTGCTGTAAAAATCTTAATGATCATGCTTCACTTAATTAATTTATATCTTTTTTATTTTCTTGACAAAATTGCATGTTTTTGTTTTAATAGTGTAATAGAAAATTTTGAATTTTATATACTAATGACAATTTACAAAATTTCATTTATTTTTCAGGTTTTAGGACCATGGTCCATTACTGGAATGCTTAATTTATCAATTTCCAGTAATGGACACCCCATGTGGACATTACTAAAAAAGCAATTTCAGTAATGTTCATAGAGCATAATTTTTTTTGATTTAACTGAAAAGCTAAGTAATCAAATTTATTTTTTTTAATTGCACTTACCAGAATGTAATAACAGTAACTTTATAAAAATCTTTTTTTTTTTTAAATTAATTTCACGTAATCAATAAACTTTTTAAAGTTGTAATCAGATTATTATTATTTTTTTTTAAACAGTGCCTTGCATATTTTATAATGTGGCAATCAGGAAGCAGATAATAATGTTAAAGGGCACAGGAAAATTAGGGGCTCATGGAGCTCAAACTCTCCCCATTTAAACAAAGACAATTTTTTAAGTTACACGAGTTAAAAATCTATTATTTTCTTTCTTATATGTTTGATTATTCATCTCTGACAAAACAGCTAGTACGTTTTGTCAGAGATGAATAATCAAACAATCAAATAACTAACCCTTCTAACCCCCCCCCCCCTCCCAATGTCTCAATAATTTGATAAAATTAATTCTTTGAAATTTAGTATTTTAAACCTTCTATCTAAAATAATTAAAATATTGATCTTGTGATAATAACAATAATTAATTTAAGCAGTGAATTACTTACAGAAATATTTTACTAGTTATTGATATCCTAATTTTAAATTTATTTGAAAATGACTATTTTATTTCATTAATATATGCCTTCATTAAATTCTGGTTTTAAATATAATCATAATATCAATTATTTATTACTTTTTGTGGGGTGTCCATTACTGGAACAGAGAGTGTCCCATTACTGGAACAGAAGGTGTCTGTTATTGGAATTTAGGGTGTTTTGATTTATTTCTGTTATTTACAATTAAATTTTTATTCACATTGGGAAATGTGATTATGAGCATGATTAAATATTGTTGATAGATTAATATAATATTTAAAAAAGTGGAATATAATAATTAAAACTGTTAATTAAAAAATAATTTCTAAAGAAATTCTTTAAGGATGTCCATTACTGGCACATCCATCCTATATGAAGTATAGCAGGTTAGAAAAATTGGGACTTGTATCTTGCACAATGAATAATCATCATTCTTTTGTATGTACAGTGGTGGCAAAAAGTGTGGACATTTTTTGAAAGTTTCATGTTTTTCAACTTTGTGTGCTTGTAGAATATATTAATTTTCACTTAAATACAAACGTTTATACATATCAAATTGAAAGTAATTTAATGTAGAATTTAGTAATAAAAGCAGTATTACAATATCTGTATTACAAAAAAAGTTATGCAACTAATAGTAAGATCTATCTTAGATTTGCATTTTTTTAAAGTGATACTTACACAATCAATACTTAGTAGGATAACCCTTATTTTTTAAGACAGCGTCTTTTCATCGAGTGAATGAGTGTTTGAGTTCATCTTTCGTAATCACATGGTGCCAAGAATCAATTATAGCTTCAATAAGTTGTCTTTTATTAGATGGACGTTTTTTTTGTACAAGAATTTTCAAACGTCGCCACAAATTTTCAATTGGATTGAGATCAGGGCTGTTTCCTAGCCATGGTAATATATCTATGGCTTTATTTTGAAACCATGCTTTGCATACTTTTGCTGTGTAGCATGGAGCTGAATCCTGCTGAAAAATAAATGGTGCGTTGTTGGGGAAGAGATCCCTGATGGAAGGTATCAATTTTGGTTCCAGAA
Source organism: Maratus michaelseni (assembly GCA_963931845.1). Classification (NCBI taxonomy): domain Eukaryota; kingdom Metazoa; phylum Arthropoda; class Arachnida; order Araneae; family Salticidae; genus Maratus; species Maratus michaelseni. The sequence goes on along the minus strand of OZ007589.1, from coordinate 35,557,836 downwards.
CAGTTTCGATGTATTTTTTGGCATTCAGGATGCCATCAATCACTTGAATTCAGCCCACACCATCTGCAGACATACATGCCCAAATCATGACATTTGTTGGGTTTTTTGTAGTTGCTTCAATGCAATCAGGATGAAGTGCTTCTCCTACTCTACGTCTCACGTATTTTCTACCATCACTACCAAAGAGCGATATTTTACTCTCATCGCTCCAGATTATTTGCTTCCATTGATTTTCTGACCATTTAATGTGTTCTTTTGCCCACTTAACTCGTTTTTCGCGTTGCTTTTGATTTAAATATGGTTTTTTTCCTTGGAATTCTAGCTTGTAGTCCAAATCCTGATAACCTTCTTCTTATTGTTCTTGAACTTACTGCAATACCCGCTGCATTCATTTCACATCTAATGGCATCTGATGAAATTTTTCTATCTTAAAGGCATAGCCGTTTAATTTTTCTATCGGCAGTAGCACTTGTGCATTTTTTTCGGCCTGATTTGGCCTTATTTTCCACTGATTTCGTTTTTTCATAACGTAAACAGAACTTTCGTACCCCAGAACAAGTCACTGAACCACCAACTTGTCTTGCAATTTCAGCATAAGAGAGGCCATTTTCTCTCAATATGACAATTCGGCTTCTTTTTGTAGATGTCCAATTAGTTCTTCTTGTTGATGACATTGTTTAAAATTAGGGTACTTTTCGGTTAGCCGGGCGCCAGTGAAATGTATATATCTATATATACATATCTATGTATACATACACACATATATGTATGTGTATATATATATGTATATATACATACATGCATATATAAATGTGTGTATGTATAGATATATGTATATATATGTATACATAGATATATAAATTTCACTGGCGCCCGGCTAACCGAAAAGTACCAAAATTAGTTTAATTAAAAAAAAGGCCTTTAAAGATTCAAAAACAGCAATACTCTATTTAATTGTACTAGTATGCATCATTCCGCAAAATATTTCCACAACAATAACTCTTTTACCATCCAAATAACCTAAACTATAGTTACAGACATTTGATTGGTCCTCAGAACAGTGTTTGTGATTGGCTAGTACACTTTTATTACAAAACACGTCCTTATTCAATTTGTGTTTGTTTGTTCTACTAAAATGAGCATAACAATACAGATATTGTAATACTGTTTTTATTATTAAATTCTACATTAAATTACCTTCAATTTGATATGTAAATGTTTGTATTTTAAGTGAAAATTAATATATTCTACAAGCACACAAAGTTGAAAAACATGAAACTTTCAAAAAACGTCCAAACTTTGGCCACCACTGTATGTCATGAAAGAAATTAAACTTTAAAGGAAGTAAAATAAAAGTCTCATTTTGACAAACATAAAATTTGAATGATTATTGCTATTTGGGAAAAAAAAGTTGCTGTATTGTTTTGTATTAACACATGGTTTTTTCATCTTCAAAATTTATTTTTTAAATCTGAATGCATGTGATACATCATAAGTAAATATTTGTGATTTGCCTGGCCTCTGTAGGGGAGACTGGTACACAGTGGACTACTTTTACAGTTACAATTTTTTTTTGTCTTTAATGGACAAACCGATCTGCATGAAAATATTTTTGAATATTTCTTAAACCTTTATACATTCATCATAATTTTCTCATAACATAGTTTTCAATACATTTTTCAAAAAAAAAAAAAAAAAAAAAAAAATTATATGCACCCGTAAAGTGGACCAGTATGACGCAGAAGTGGGGCACAGTGGACTGCTATTAGGTATTATCTGAAATACAATATAAATTTATTTTAGTTATATTATTTTATATTTTATAAAGCAATTTAGTTGAAGTTATTACTTAAGTACAAAAAAATCAGCGCACATTAAAATTTGCAAATGAAATTCCAAAATACTTGAGATTGAGCCTGGAATTTTCCTGAAATACTTTTGGGTCTGGGAGCAATATTATGAAATCATTCACATCAACAATCGATTCATCTACAGTTTCGACAAAACTTTTACCTAACAAAAAATAATGTGAATTAATAAGGTAAAAATATGCTGTGACAGACATGACAAAAAACAGACATGATTTTGAGGGACCTTTCATTATCACCCAATTGCTCTAAATTGGGACACATTTGAAGTTCAGAAATTTTTGCTCATGCAAACAAAGCTTTCTTCTGATATATAATTTAAAAAAAAGTTCTGAAATTTAAATTAAATAAATAAATAAAAATTATTTAACAGCGTGACAGACATGACAAGGATTTGTGACAGACATGATACGTGTGAAAATTCAAACTACCATTGCATATTCCTTTTTATATTTTAATGGTATTTTTCATAAATGATGTAAAATGTTGTTTTTGATATATAATGTGTTACATTTTTAATAAAAAGTGTTAAAATAAAATTTTAAAATGTATAAAATCACAAAAATTCAATAACATAGGAACTATAACTGCTAATACAACTTGCTCCTTTTTATACCAAACAACATGCATATTAGATTCAAATTTAAACATTACTTTCATTTTAACCAGCACTAAACATTTTATTTAATATTGTTCTTCTGTCATTTCTGTTATCAGCCCGTGAAATTCTACATTATCAGACTTTGCAATGACCCACTGTCCACATTACAGTTTCAGATTTTCTGTTTTTTCCTGTGCTACAGTCTTTTCAACACATTTACCAGATCGGAAATTAAATAAAGTACCCTTTTCACAGTAAGATGTAAAATACTACACTGCATCAATATTAGTGCAAACAATATGCTCTTCTTGTTCCAGGCATTCTTTTTTATTTCATGACCATTAGTGATCCACATCTCATCCAATAGTTTCTACTTGTATTTTCTCGTCTTACTCATACAGGACATTTATTCCGGAACAGATTTTTTTCTCAGCATCATTTTCAAATTCAAGAGGTATTCCGGGATCTGCCTTTCTGGCTCGACTAACTTCTCAAACACAGCACTTTATTATCCCACCTACATCATCAATACAGCTTTTGCCATTTGATATAGCTGAGAAATACCACATTGTGGATAGCTTAGTTCATTGTCGTAGTAAAAATTGTATATTTTTGTTCAAAGTGTTCTAAAGTTCATCTGATTGGAATTCTATCTGTTGCACTCTAGGTGTTTTTCTGGAAAACTTTCTAGTACCAATTTATTAAACACTGTGACTGCATACTTATCATAATGGTTATAATCAGAGATCATGACATAAGGCTCAGAACTGACATCAGTAGCTTTGGCATTATCACGATAATAGACCATAGTGATATAGTGTAAAAGATGTATTCTGTTAATGTGCAGACTGAATTTTCATCCTGATAAGTGTGAGAGTCTGAGAGTAAATTTTTCTAAATTCAGCTTGAAAAGAAAGTTTCCCATAGGTCAGATTCTGTTTTAAGTTCGTAAAGAATTTAGACTGTGTGCACTTTACATAAACATGCCACAAGAAATATGTATGCTGTTTCTCTAATAAATCTAACAATGCAACATGATTTTTGGTTTGTACGACTGTTTTATCTGCTGATTTTGTCCATTGTTTAATATGAATTGAGAGTCAAGTTCACTTTCTTCAAGTCCTTCTACAAACTTCCTGTAGAGCTCGATGTCCTTATAAACACTGCATGTTTTTGAAGTCTAAAAATATCACTTTTGGTATGAAATCAAAATAATTTTTGAGTTGAGGTATTTACTAATGTTGTACAAAAAGGTGTTGCCACCAATAATGAGAAAAATTAAATAAAATGAAAATAAATTAAAAAAACGGATTGTGACAGACATGACAAACGTGACAGACATGACAAAATGTGACAGACATGACAATATTTAAACACTTATATTTCAGTTATTTTTCTGACTTTATTTTCCCTTTACATCATAATTTGTTTGTTGTGATATACAGAAAGAGAAAATAAACTATAAGTATTTTATACAAGTATATATTTTGTTTAAACTTAAAAAATATATGTTTTCTGTGACAGACATGACACGGCACTAACGTAAAAATGTCGGACTTCTAACAAAAAAATATATAGTTTATTAATGGTAATTTTGGTGTTTTTTTAGAAAGTAGTGAGTCAGTTTTCAAAATAAAATTTAAAAAATAAGATTTATGCAATGCTTGAATGCTTCAATTGATATCAAAGTTTGGATAGGCAAAGCTGATATTTTGTTTCAAAGTAAGAAGTAAAAAGAAATTAACGGTAAAAAATTACTTTTTCATATATAATGTTTTTCTTGTTGTTTTCAATAGATTTGATATGTTTTCTATAAATTAAAATGAAAAAAAATTAAATTTGTTCAAATTTTAAAAAGGGTCTCTATGTCAAACTTCGCGTGAAATTAACCGAAATATAAACTGATTTCCATTCAATTTGCGTCTCACGAATCTTACTTGAATAGAATCATCACCAATTAAACTACAGTTATATTTATCAATGGCAGTAAATACAAAACAAAATATTTCTTACTATGTTAAATAAATGGTTATTTTTCTTTGTTTACTTTATTTTATAGTTAAATAACTATTTTTAAACAATATTTCTTTATAGTAAATAAGCAATTATTACATATTTTGAACATTCTGCATTACAGGAGCAGAGTGGATTGTGGACCACTGTGTCCCAGGAGTGGGTGGTCCACTGTGCCCCATGTTGGAGTTCAATAAATAATCACATTAATATTGTTTATAGCTTTCTTTAAAACATATTAACTTTAACGTTAAATAAAAACAAGTATTTTAGCTTTGCAAAAAAGCTGTTTTATCGGATTTATTTACAACCTTTAATTACTAAAAAAATTGAAATATGATGATGAAATTTTTTTCTTTTAGAAGCTTAAAACAACCAATCAGGATAAAATAGTTCAATCTGAGCTAAACATGTTTTCTGAAGGCTATAAATAATCAGTGCAATGCTGTTGTCTATTAGGATAGAAGAAAAACTTCAAACAAATTTTAATAAATAAAATATTAGGGGGTGGTTCACTGTGCCCATAGGTCCAGTGTGTACCAGTCTCCCCTATATATGATCATTGGTACTGCATAAAATAGTTGGCTGGCACTATCATAAGAAATAATAACAACCCATAAAATAAAAGCAAAAAATGCATTTACAAAGAAAATATAATAAAACGATACAATAAACCAAGAATCTTAAAGTAAACTTAATCAATTTTTTTTAAAGCTCAGCATTTTTTCTTAAGCAGTTAAATTAATCTGCAAGGTCTGAAACAATCTGCAGTGCCTGCTGCTATGCTGCACTGTTTCTGCTTCTGTTCACATTAGAGATGAGTTCGAGCTCTCTCTTCGGAATCCGGTTCCGCCTGAAACATTCTGTGACATCAGAGCCTGATACCGAAAGTATGCAATAGAAAAAAAAAATGCATAATCTTTAAAGTTGTTTCGAAAGTAATTTAAAGAACTATATTTGTGGTATTTTTGAACAGCTTATTACATGGAAATAACTGTTAATACCCAGCTAATAATTAATTTTATGGAAATTTACATTCAAAGAGAAGTTTTGCATCAAATAAAAATATGCTTCTTTAAAAGTATTCATTTTTCTCCCCCAAAAACAAATCTAATGGACACATTAATGAAATGAGTTTTATTAATAAATGCATGTAATTTGCATAATTATTATTTATATAGCTGCATATAATTTTTTGGGTTGCTGTCTCTGCCACATTAGGACTTCAAGTTGAACCTTTTCATCATCTGTGAACATCATCTTGCAACTTCTTCAACATCCACCATACAGCTTCGACTTACCCCAAGCAATTTTCATCTGTTTAGTCCACTAAAAAACCATCTTGGGAGCAAGATGATGTCCACAGATGATGAAAAGGTTCAACTTGAAGTCCTAATATGGACAGGGACATATGGACCAAAGAATTGTATGTAGCTGGTGTTTGGGCACTGATAAAACGGTGATATAAGTCCATAAATATAAGTCCATGGTGGCGAATTTGTTGAGAAATAAGAAAAGTTTTGAAGTGAATATCATTGTAAGTTATTGCCAAAACGTCAGTTGAGGCTCACTGTGGAGACCTGAAAAGTTTTTGATTTCCGTCTGTTTGTTTGTCTGTCTGTCTGTTCTGCAATAACTGCCGCAAAAATGATCTGATTAGGTTGATTTTTGGTAAGTATGTTGGTGAGGTACCCGGAATTAGCTGTATAGTTTTTAGTTTCATTTGGTACATTCGTTCGAAAAATATAGAACATTTCTTTTTAGATCATAATGCTATTCAATGAGAAGTCAGACAATTTTTTTAATTTTAACATTCACCGAAAAGAAAATGTTGCATTGGGATAATTGTAAAGGCTAAATTTACGAAATGGAGATCTTAATTTAATCCAATCGCTTTGAAAATTTGCCAATATATTTATTAGAATTTCGAAATTAATTGCATAAATTATTGGGAAATTTTATGCATTAATTTGAAAGATATGAATTTTAATTTCTCATTTTTTACAAAAATTTCCAATGCATTTTTTTTTCTTTCATTAAATAGTTGCTAAGAAACTATATTTCAAAGAATATCAACAAAGGAAAATTCAAGTGAATCACATTATTTTGACACGAAATTTTATTAACAAAATAGCTAATTTTCGGGTGATTTAAGTTTTTAATATGTTTTTTTTTAATGAAATAGATGAGAATGTATTTTAACTACTAAAGAGAGATTAGCAAATCAGTTTTACAAATGAAAATAATAAAAACGTTGAATGTGTAAATTGAATATAGGTCACATAAGAGGAATTTACATTTGTATGAGTATATTTTATACACGAAATTTTATTCAATTTCAGCAACATATGATGTTTAGCGGTTGAAATATAAGTATTCTTTTAAGGATAGGATAAAATCTCTTGTACAAAGTTATGGTTATTCTAATGAAATTAAAATAGTAAATACATCCAGACATATACTCAAGAAATGAAATAGCATAATTACTCGAAATTGAGAAGCGACTACTGGAGGTTCAGGGGTGCTCTGCCCCCCTGAAGTAATGTATTGTTATTCTGAAAAAATACAGTAATAAGTAGTTTATCCTATCATTGCATAACATTGTGTTTGATGCGATACTTCTAAAATTTCCGGAACTTTTGATAAATTTTATATTCTTATAAATGTGTAAATAACTTAAAAATTGAATTTTAGGATATCAAATATTATACAGATAATGTTAAAAATTAGTGAGATTAATGAACAATGATTTGTAGAGCTGACGTTGAGGCCTCTGATATGTAGATTTACTAGTTTAATTATCTTTTGTGACTTACTTAATGACTTTCCCTCGTACTTTGTGAATGTGCAGAGCAGAGGTGCAGCATGAGCAGAGATCATGATTAAAAATAGATATAAGAATCACTAACATTTTTTCATATGTAGAGTGAAAGATTCACACAGAATAGAAGTCTAAAAATTTACAAGCCTTAAGTTAATGCTGGTTTACTAAAAACAAAAGAAAATATTCATTTCACATTATATCTCTAAAAAAAAAAAAGTAAATATTCCAATTAATAAATATTCTACTGTCACAAACGAAAATCAAACAGCAAATTTTTCATGTCTCTTCTGATTGATGCCATATCAAAAGGTCAATGCCAGGCATAAATCTGCAAATATCACAATTTTTTTTTTTAAATATCATTCTAATTCTAGAAAAGAAAAATATGATTTCTGCTTCCCCTTTATTCAGATCAAAATAGCATTAATGTAACTTGAAATGGAAAAGTAATTTTTAAGAAAGAAAATAAATAAATAAAAGTTATTTTAATGTTTTTCTGTACGAGAATAAGCAAAATTGTCAGTTTCAGAAAAAAATGAGCCCCATCCCAAAGACTGGTATAAAAATCAAGCCTGAGCGTGTGTTGGGCTTTCGGTCTTGGGCTGATCTCATTTCTAATACATAATGTGGTAATATGATTCTTGTTTACTGTCTCAGATTTGTTTATTTTTGTTTTTCATTTCATCTCTTATTGAACAATAACTAACTCACTAAAAACATATTAATGATAGAGTATGAAATATATTCATCATATTTTAAATTTTAAATTCTCACAAACAATTTTCCTTGATATCATGTTTTTTAAATGTGTAAGTTGATATTTACATATAATTTTTTCAGTAAATACTTTTTTTAATATGCATTTTTAAATAAGCGGGAAAGCTAGTAGATTTGTTTTGTTTTTAATGTTTTTTGTTCATATAAAATTCGACTATAAAATAAAAAGTGTGCACTGCTATGCACTATAGCATATTGTCTTGAAAGTACTGGAGGTAGTGTAATAAAGATAACTGCAGACATAACATAAATAACAAATTTAATAATCAATGTAAACATTTTATACAGTGATGCTATGTTTCATATGTTAATATTAAAATTGGGTACAGAGTGATTATGGCAAAATACAGAAGAATTTATTTTAACAATTAAAGGGATAGCAGTTCTAAAATATAGTTCTGAGTGGCTAGCAGGTGAAGTCTTCAAATCTAGCTTTCCTTTTGATTACTACAAGAAAGATATCAACTTCTCACATGTACGTTCTGGGTATAACTTTTGGGTCTCCTAGAGTTATACAGTTCAGCTTGTTTATTTTCACAAGAGCTTGGCCTTAATGTCTGTTCTGAACTAATCCAAAGAGATACAGAGAAAATAACTATTTCTTAACTACAAATATTGCCGTTTTCTAGAAGAATGACAATTCTTCTCATTTGTTCAGGGTGAATTGTAAACCATAACAAGTTCAGACCGAACTTAAATATCCGACAGCAACAAAAGTGGCTCGCAATAATTCGCTCTGTTTAGAATTTTACTTCAGAGCACCTCTTTCTGTAAACAAAAATCACTAACTACCTCCTTTCTTCTCATTTTCATATCTTCCTTCTTTCGAGAGGGGTTCTTTTCTCCCTTGCTGTCCTAGAAAGAGTGTGTACTGTACATTTTGTGTGTTCTCATTGGGGTCTGGTTTTTCTCATGCTTCTTTTGGAGAGAGTCACCTTGTCCATCGCATATGCCATCTAAGTTATTTCCAGAGGGTGATTCTCAGACCATCAAGGGAATTTCCTGAGTTTGTGCTCTTTTCTCTCATAACCAGGGTTGTAAAAAAACCTGTTTTTTTTTTTTGTTTTTTTAAACACAAAACCAGGTTTTTTTGGTTTAAACCTGTTTTTTTTTTTTGGTTCAAACCTGTTTTTTTTTTTTTTTTTTGGTTTAAACCAGGTTTTTTTGGTTTAAATGATTTTATCTTTTAGAAGAACGCTGAAAATTCTTATTTTCGAATATTTGAAGTCAAGCATTAAAAAAAATTATTTTATGTTATTTTGTTAAAATTTAATAATATAATGTTTACCGTAAAATACCGTTAATCCGCCCTTCCCGATTAAGCGCCCCCCTCCCACTTTGTAAAAAAAATTGGAAAATTCAAAAAATCCCGAGAAAGCGACCTCCCCCAAAAGAAATTTTGCCGTGCATGTCAAGATCAACATCAAAAATTTTATCTCCTGAGTGCTTTTTTTTTCAAACGGATCAGAAAGGCGTGACGATTCTTTGATATATCGCAAACATGTGCAAACACATTGTCGATCTGAAAAAGCAATATAACCAAACATTAGTTTTGCTGTAAATTTATTTCCATGGTGATATGAAGGTAATAAAAATATCGATAGTGAAAGTTTCTATTGAAATAAGTTAAGAAATAGGTATTTGATACTGTGTGGAAAATATTTTGATTAAAAGAGAATCTATTTATTTTATTACAGAATTTATAGTTGCATTTAACATTATTATGAAAACCAATCACAAAAAAATATATAGATTGATTGATCAGATCAATCGATTTGTCGATACACAATCGAATTTATAGCGTAATTTGTGCTATCTTTGTGGTAGTAATGTTTTTTGTTTTAATAATCTGGCAACACTACCATTTCGTACTATATGTTCTCAATTTTTGTGATTTGTATTATATAAGTTAGCATTTATAGATACGAAATCATGATTTTAAAAAAAAACGGTTATTTAATCTTCCTAACTTACAACAGATGGTGACACCACATAAAATGTTACTAGTTCTTGAAATTACTTCAGGATATTTTCAACTGCGATTTCTCAGTGTTTTTTAATTTATTTTAAATTATTAAGTTCCTTTTATTTTTCTGTTACCATATTAATGACAGATATTAGTGTTATTATTTATCTAAATGCATTCGTTTCAAAGCTTCTGAAATCCAGAGTTTTCTATAATCTGAAATTGCCATTAATCGTGAAATTATACTGTTTTTCTATTTTGTATATCTTTTTTTTTTTTCAAAATGTTTTTCTTTTGTCACTTTATTAAATAATGCATACTCTGCGACGATCGGCCATTAGCATCCCCCCCCCCCTGCCACCACCACCGATAAATATCATATAATACAAATTTTAATACCGTGTAAGCGCCCCCCCTGATTATTTTACGATTTTCCGTCACGTTTAGGGGGGCGGATTAACGGTATTTTACGGTACTATTTTTATTTAAGCATTACAATATTTTTATATTATTTTAATATTTTTACATATAATAAACAATGAAACGTGCAATCACTTATATACCTAAGCAATCAATCCCTATCATAGAAAATTTTTAATATTACAACATGTGAATATTTACATTTTAGTTAAAAACTTTATAGAAAAACACAAGTTTTAGCGTTTTTTCGAGTCCTAATCTATTTTGCAGTTTAGCTTGAATAAGTCCAAATTTTGAAAATATTCTCTCTACACCAGCAGAAGATGCCTTTTCTGTTAAAAGTTGTTCAATTTCACAAAAAACTTTGCCATTAAATTTATAATTCTTTTTCTTGGCTTTTACACCATCCGTGTGCTGTTACAGTATTTACAATACTAGATTCAAAGACACGTTCTTGAAAAGGTAAACTCTTTGCCTTAAATTTAATCAAATGTATGAGTGAATTTAATTTATTGGATACCTTTGCTTTGAAAAATCAAAAGCATATTTTTGTTCTTGTTAAGATAACTCTAAACCTTTTTGTTTTGGATGCAGCATATATGCAAGAAAATGCATAGGCCTTAAAGCCATTTTATTTCAGTTATGGATGTGCTTCATCACTATTTTTTTTCTCGTTCGTCTTCCTTTTTTTTTTTTTTTTTTTTTTTTTTTTAGAAGATCTTTCCAGATATACACAGCCTCAGCAATGCTGCAATTATCTTTTTGAATTTTGTCAAGGGTATTTGCAATTGGTTCTAGTTGTTCAAACATTTCTTCAACGTTTCTTTTCAAAACAAAATTGAACACAAGATTTTTAATGTTTCTGTTGGTTTTCTGTCTGTTTTCTTTGTGAATGTTCAGTAAAGTGTCCCATCTTTTAATGCAAACTTCGAGTATATCTTTCATTGAATTCCGTCTAGTTTTGGAAAGGAGAACTAATTTCAAAGCATTTGCATGTGATCTGTATAACGCATTTGCAAAGTGATTACATAGGGTATTGATTTTGAATGTCATTGGATAATAAATTTAACATGTGCTGAGCAGCCATATGTTATAAAATTTAAATGTTAATTTGTGCTTAATAAATGCTGTAATTTTGGGGCATTATCTATAACAACTGATCGGATGAAGCACTGCAACTCCAATTTACATTTTTTGATACTAGCAATAACCATTTTTTTAAATCAAATTTCCAGATGTCTGAGCTTTTTCACTAGTAGCGATTGTACACTATATTTCCAATGATAACCGGTCACTTGCGATTTTAGACGTTTTGTTAAATATCTGGAAAGATACATGAGGAATTGTCCTGAAATTTCAGGAGTGTAAACAACATGATAGACGTCATATATTTTCACTAAGATTTTTTCCCAAAACCCTATAAGGGGCCATCAACAAAATGAAGAAAAACAAATATCTTTTGGATAACCCTGTAAAGACTAATATTGGAAAAGCATTCAAACTGTAGATTATGTTTAAGTGGCTTATTGTAATAATTTGGCTTCATTTTTATGAAGATAGCATGTACACTCGAAGAGAAATTCTGGTTTTTATAAAAACAGTACCAAATTTTACCAAGTTTTTTGCTTATAATTTGCAGAGTTTTTAATATAAAAACAAGTTATTTTCAGAAAATATGACAAAAAAAATTGTACACAATACCCTCCAATCAGAATTAAAAAATAATAAAAATTGTATGAAAAATGAGCAGGTTCACTAAATATTGTTTGACTGTGCATGCGCAAATTCAATCAAAATATATTGTGCATAATATATTAGCTAAATGTATAGACCAACTTTTATGAAAGTCTCAAAAACATAGCTTGAAAATTCTGATAGTAATCGTCGATAGAATAAGCTCAAAATTCGCTGTTCCCAAAAGGAAGCAAAAAGATGAGGGGTTGTATCAAATATAGAATGAGAGACACTTCATTCTTATTATGTCAACTTTCATAAGCTAGTATATTTGGATTGATTGTTTATACTTTTTTTAACACGATCCTTTATATTTGCAAAAGCTAGATAACAGGTTCTTTGGCAACTTCCACTTTTTTGAGACAGGTTAAATTTTACTTTAAAATGATTAAATTTGTGAAAAGTTCAGTTCGGAAATCTATTTTTAAGACAAAAATTTTTGTGAAGAGTCCTGTTTTAGGATGTAAAATTTTGTGAAGGGTCCTGTTTTAAGATGAAAAAATGTATGAAGGGTTCTTTAAAGGACCCAAATTCTTCTTAAAACGATCCCTGATATGGCTTATTTATATTGACACATGTCATATATTTCATATTACATTACTATATGGCTCATTTATATGGATATATTATATATTTTGTGTTATTATTATATGGTTTATTTATATCAACATATTATGTCATATATTTCTTATTACATTATTATATGGCTTGTTTATGTACCTCATCTCATGTATGTTATGGACTGTTCCTCAATGTATATATTAAATAGTGTAAATGTTGAAGAAATTGTTTGTACATTTGATATATTGAGAAGGTATTTCTCCATTATCAAGGTCGACCATTTTCCATAAAAAGTACTATCGCCAAATTGTAACGCCAATAAACAAATGGAAGATTGTTCCTATTGGAATTTAAAAAAAAAAAAAGGCTATTTGGAAAAGCCCCATCTTTTTTAATATTATGACATCATCGGTTGATGACATAATTGATATTTTAATTAACAAAATAACTAATAAATCAGCAACCATCATTAAAAATACATATAAACGTTGAATTAAAAATCACTTGATCACAAAACAAACACAGGTAACACATTTGACGTCAAGTGAATGTGACGCTATGATTCTGCATTTTGGCGTTAAATCCTATAATTTGGTATAGGTGCAGATTCATGGTCGCCAGTCGCCATGTGGCGACTAAATTTTTTGCTGTGGCCACTAACTTTCGGTGTTTAGGTCGCCATGTGATTTAAAAGTAATCAATTTCTGGTATTTCCAGTCCCCATCGTGAAATGTTGATATTTTTTTTAAAGATTAAGACCAAAACACATAACAAACATTATTATTATCTTTTAATAACATTTCAGAATGATCTGTTAACACAGCAAACTATTAAATATATTTGAATAGCAATGTTATTCGTAACAGTTTGAATCTGATACTTTTACATAGACTGTGATTTAAATATATATATATATATATATAAACAAATGTTTGAAGTGTGTTTTGATTTTTATAGTGCAAAATAATCTCACAAATTCAGATTTTCTTTCATATGTACTTTTGTCTAGCAAAATCATATTATTAAATCAAGAAATATTGTTTTTCTGATATTCCCTGCTATCATGATTGCTTAGCTTATACATATTTTTTTTAAACCGTATCTTGCCCAACTTTATCTTCTGCTGACTGTACATGATTTAAGATTTAATTAATATTCAAATTTTGTTGTACATGTGTTTATATTAAATAAATTACTTTACACTTTGAATTCCTGTTTTTAAAGTTTTTTACCCTATATAAACACTATTGTTTTTATGCGTTTCATTTTACAATTGTGGCCACTGGATTTTTTGGGTTTAGGAGCCAGTGAGTCCTTCCAAATTTTGGGAATCTGCACCTATAAATTTGGCGATATTAGTTTTTAAGAGTATTTCATAAAGCTATAATAATTTGATGAGATTTTAAAATGTGAATAAAGGTTGCCAGAAAGTGCTTTTGAAAATTTTGCTTTCTTTGCCTAATTTAACCTTGCTGGGCCTAATTACTTGTAATTCTGTACCATGCCAAGGCCCCTATATCAAAGAAGTACTGTAATTGATTTACTTACTGGTGCTGATACAACATAAGGGGAATTTAAATGTGAAAACAAGATAAGAAAACATTAAGAAACTATACAATAGAATAGGACAAAGATGTCTGAAAAACGTCTTGATACATCTTTTCTAAAGCAAATTTTGTGTAAATCGTACTTTAGAAATTGTAATTTCTTGCCAAGTATCATAAGCAGCCATGAAAATAAAACAAAGGTCAAAGATAAAATTTCTAATCTGCATCTAGTTTATGTTTTTTTATCTTGTAAAATTTACTTCTGCTAAATTAAAATCTTTTTCATTTCTTCTAACATTTCATTAGATATGTTTAGTATTTTCATAGTGGGGTTATTCCGTGTTAATTCAACCACCTTTTTTAAGGTTTGTGATCCACCAACAGGGATTTTGGAAATTTGTGTACCTTGGACTGGTGTTCCCATGCAAAAATTTTCTTTTCTAGACCTCTTAGTTTTTGAGATATAAGGGTCAAAATTTTGAATTTTTTAGTAAATCAAGCATTTCAGCAGCCGTACTTTTTAAACTGCAGTTCCATCTTTAAAAAAAAATTGCTTTTCTGAATCTAAAGTCTGTAAGGACTGGAAAATGTCACTGTAAATCAATAAAAGTATGCACATTTTAATATACAAAATATTAAAAATAAAATTTTTAATTTTAAAAGCAGAATAATTAAACCAAAATTTAAACTTATCGTTATTTTTCTCAATTTCTGTCATGTTATGGAAAATGCTCTTCACAAAAAGGCAAATGAAAAGGAAAATTTTAATTGTTTTTTGTTTTAAATAACAGTTTATACTCTAGACTTTCTAATTATGAAATAAAAATGATATCTTTCTTATGGCTTATATAAAAATTTTGCTCTATTTCAGGAAACTGCACTAATCAAGAAATAAAAATCTCCATGTCTAACTTTGCTTGTGGTACCCAAATAATTACTCTGAGTTGCTGTGAGTTGTAAGTGTTTCTCTTTTTATTATTATTTGCAAAGCAAAGTTTATTCTTCGTTTTTTCTTAGAGTAATACAGTAGACTCCCTCAAATCCGCAAGTACCTAAAATCTGCACATTGTTTCCTATGTAAACAATGAAACTTACAGTTAAGATATAGGTGTAAAATTCAACTTTAAAAAAAAAAAAAAATTATATCATTTTGTGCACATTTTAATATGCAATTCTGATTAATATAATTCTCATGAACGAAGTATAAATTTATTTCTGAAAAAATTAAAGGTATTGCTGATATCAGTGGCGATGATGATAGTTTTACCAAATAATTTATGTATTAATCATGCTTTTTTTGATTATTAAGTAATGGCTAAACATGAAATAAAACTTTTGTTATTTTAAGATTTTGATATGAATTTTATTAGTGTACATTTATGAGGCAGGTTTCACTGAATAATTCAAGAAAAAATTATCTCATCATCATTATGCATATTTAGTTATTTATTATTAATTAATTATTTGACCTTTACTTTTAATATTTTAAATGTTTTTTAAATTTTCTTACTTTTTCTTATTTTACTTAATTGTAAGCATTCATTATAATTTCGAGTACATTATTGAATTCAAATTATTGTTTAAAAAATGTAAATAAAAGAGTAACCAGAAATCCGCAAAATTCTAAAATCTGCAAAACCTCTGGTTTTAAGCTATGTAGATTTAAGGGAGTCTACTGTATAATAAAAAAATCTTCTCTATGACTGTAATTTCTTTTACACATTAAATTTAGTACGTAATAATCCCTATCTATGTTTTATTGTTATTATTATTATTATAAGCAATTTCTAAAATTAAAACAATCTCTTAATTTTATTTTGTTTTCAATAATGTAATTAAAAACAGAAAATATTCTATGGGAATAGAATAAGAAAATGAAATAACGACCCACTCCCTTCCCTCTATTTTCATTGTATCTTTTTTTCTTTAATTAAATATTTTAATTATTTCAAAAGATTTTTCCAATTTCTGCATTATTTTATAATACATTATCATTTACTTTAAAATTCTAATTTTGTTGTTATACAGAATATTTTCTCTCATTTTCCTTTTTAAATATGGTGTTTCATAAATAGCATTTTTATAAACTCAACTCAGATATATATGTAGAGTCAGGCTTCGTGCTAAGGAGGAAAAAAAGGAGGGGGGCACACCTTTTCCCCCTAGTATTAAAAAAGAAAAAATCCTGAAAATAACGTGATTTTCAGGTTCTAACTAAAATTTTTAGTCGGATGTTCAAAATGTAAAATTTTTAAACTGGTATTTTTAAAAATATTTACTCCATGTTCTTCCACAAATACTGACATTAAATCAGACATGTGTCACCTTAAAAATGATAAAATTTCTAGGGGTTTACTGAGTACTAGAGGTCTGCACGCTACACAGGTTGACATTTCCAGGCCTAGCTCGGATCGTACAAGAAATTTATTGGCCCGCCCATACAAAAAAAATTATTGGCTGGTCTGTACAAAATATTTATTGGCCTGGTCCAGTATAAAAGTTAAAAGTTCAGCCAGTCCCAAAAGAAATTTTACAAAACATGCTGATATTTCTGAGGCAACATAAACCTTACAATTATTAAAAAAAAGTAACTTGCAAAGCAAATAAAAAAAATAAATTTATTTCTATATTGTTAAGCCCGAGAAGGGACAGATATTAAAATTATTTTATTTAGTCAATGCTACAATAATGTTGCATTTTTTATATTAAATCTTGTTTAGTCTATTTAATCTTAAAAAAATTAAACTTAAATTTGAAACATGATATTAAAGCAACTTTAAAACATTTCATTTAGTTGAAATGAAATCTAAATAAATCTTCAACTTTTTAAATTATTTGAACTTCTCATGTTTCTTGTCTGTTAGAATTTGCTACAATACAAATTTTGCGTAATGCATGTAAAACTGAAAAAAAGTTGAAGATTTATTTAGATTTCATTTCAACTAAATGAAATGTTTTAAAGTTGCTTTAATATCATGTTTCAAATTTAAGTTTAATTTTTTTTAGATTAAATAGACTAAACAAGATTTAATATAAAAGTGCAACATTATGGTAGCATTGACTAAATAAAATAATTTTAATATCTGTCCCTTCTCGGGCTTAACAATATAGAAATAAATTTATTTTTTTTATTTGCTTTGCAAGTTACTTTTTTTTAATATCTCAAGTTTTTTAATAACAAATTAATATGAAGCAGATAAAATTCACACGAGGCAAGTATGTAAAAGACGGCACAGATCAAAATCAGTATTGGTAATATGAAATATACAGTTCAAACATTGATTATTCTTGAAACAATTAAAATAATAAAAGTAATTTTTTACAAAAAAAAAAAAAAAAATATATATATATATATATATATATATATAACGGACTTCAAAGGATTGTTTCTCATCTTCATAATAATAATAATATATGAATCATGTTCATTTTTGCAAATAATTTTATTCCATTGTGCAAAATACGTTTGCAACCACTTTGGAAAGGTTGGAAACTTTGGAACCCCAAACTTTGAAACCACTTTGGAAACCACTTTGTCCACTTTGGACACTAGTAAGTGGTGCGTGAAAGCTATCGATAAAATCTTATGTTGTTTTATCACATAATCAAAAGTATAAAAATAATAACAAGTATATATGAGCAGAATGTTCTGGAATATAATTGCAAACAGGGAACGTGTCAAGAATTTTTGTTATATAATACAAATAATAAGAAAACTAGCTGGCTTCGTCAACTAGCGGGCCCTTAACTTACACCGGTGCCTCGAATCTTGTAAAACCCCGAACCGAACGAACCTCCGACCCGGGTCCCCGCTGCCTTCGGCACCGGATGATCCCTTAATTTGCACATCAAATAGTATAAACTTCTAACTGAACGAACCTCCGTCTCGGGTCCCCGCTGTCTGAGGCACCGTATAGCAGTCGTGCTGCATAATATGATTAAGCGGTCACAGACCTTTCCAACGATATATCACATGAGGGGAGTGTGCAGGGGGGGGGGGGCAAAGTGGGGGATGGACACCGGAGATACATAATATGATTAAGCGGTCTCAGACCTTTCCAACGATTTATCGCATGAGGGATGTGGGCAAAATTTAGAAAAGTACCCCCCTTGGGGAGGCAAAGTGGGGGGATGGACCCTGGAGATGCATATGATTAAGCGGTCACAGACCTTTCCAATGATATATCACATGAGGGATATGTGCAAAATTTAGAAAAATACCCCCCTTCGGAAGCAAAGTGGGGGGATGGACACTGGAGATGCATATGATTAAGCGGCCACAGACCTTTCCAATGATATATCATATGAGGGATGTGTGCAAAATTTAGAAAAGTACCTTCCTCGGGGAGGGGCAAAGCGGGAGGATGGATACCGGAGATGCATAATATGATTAAGCGGTCGTAGACCTTTCCAATGATATATAACATGAGGGGTATCGACAAAATTTAGAAAAGTGCCCTCTTGGGGGGGGGGGCAAAGTGGGGGGATGTACACCGGAGATGCATAATATGATTAAGCGGTCCCAGACCTTTCCAACGATATATCACATGAGGGGTATCGGCAAAATTTAGAAAAGTGCATGGACACCTGAGATGCATAATATGATTAAGCGGTCATAGACCTCTCCAACGACCTCTCGGGCGCTACCAGTGTAAAAAATCATGCGAAAATGTTTATTAAACATAAATTTGATCATGGCATTATTCAAATAATTTATAAAAACCCGTAAAAAATAAAGTTTAAAAAAAAATAGTTATCCCATTTCTCGCCAGGAGACTCTATAAACACAAAAGAAAATTGTGTTGAATCTGTGCCAACTACTTTTAATTTCAATATAGGTATAATACAACATTAAAATAATCAATTTTATTTAAATTAGGTTACCTTATTTCCTCCCAGGGGGCGCTATAAA
The DNA here is from genome assembly GCA_963931845.1 of Maratus michaelseni. Classification (NCBI taxonomy): domain Eukaryota; kingdom Metazoa; phylum Arthropoda; class Arachnida; order Araneae; family Salticidae; genus Maratus; species Maratus michaelseni. Next base: position 35,538,613 of record OZ007589.1, on the reverse strand, counting down.
CGAAAAAGTAAATTGTGTTGAACCAGTATAATCTATTTCATAATAACCATCTACGCCATTAATATATAATAAGACGTCAACTTTCTCCCTAGCGAAATCACTATAGGTGAAAATTATTTCAATTGTTTGTTATAAATATGACGTCATATATACAATTGCTTCCTGTATTTATTCATATTGATGCTCCTTGTATCATGAACAAATGTATACTGAACTAAGAAAATGCTCTTTTTGTTACAAATGTGGCGACATACTCACCTGCTTTTTGCTTGAATTATAACAAAATATTTGAAAATGTCCGTTTATTTAGAGTATGACGTCGTGTTGTTCCATTTTTTTAAACTTAAAAAATCTAATTCAATTTCATTTTGAACGTGGAAATCTTTCAATTGAAAATTTATTGCTGTGGTCAAATTATTATTACGGTTTTCGAATTGTTGGCAACAATAAAGAAACATAGTTAAATTTTATAGGAAAAACGTCCATTGATTCCCAATGAAAATTAGGAAATTTTGAGTTATTAAGAAAAATATTTGAATAAGGTAAATAAAACATAGCCTCTGTTACTTTCTGGATTATAATCTACCTATATACAACGGCATTTAATCATCCGTTTTGATCCTGACGTCGGCCAAACAATTTGACTATTTCAAATTTCAAATTTTATTAGAATTAGCACACAGTTAAAATTTTGTGGCAACGCGTACAAAAAGTGGGAAAAACTCTAGTAAATTAACTCGTTCAATGGGATTTGCTGTGTTAAATTAACATTAAGATGTCACACTGGAAATAAATAAGTATTGCGCTGCCGCGCAATACTTAAATAATTATTCAAAAAGCTCACTTATGCTATAGATATTTTGTTTCAGATTTTGTTCGAAATTCATGGAATACAGAATAACAGCAATATTAATGATAGCTTAGACAATTACATACATTAACACAAATTTTAAACAAGAACGAAAAATCATGCGTCAAGCATAGATTATGTAGCACTTTCCAACGCTTCCAAAATAATTTTACAAAACATACCGTTTAATAAGCTAAAAGATAACATCTAAGTAAACAATTTGGAAAACGCATAACATATTTAAAAACATAATTTCAGGAATTTCCAACATATACAATATTCGGAAAAATATCCGAATACTTTTATTCAGCCCTGTATATGATCTATAGATTTGTATATGCTAGGATGCTAAATTTTAGTTTAGTTAGGAAACGCGTAGCACAGTTTAAAATTATCTTTCTGGAGTTTCTGTCAATAAACGGAAATGTGTTCGCGAACTTTTGTGCTGCCCTGTATAGGATCTACAGAATTTATACACACTACGCAATAGACAAAAAGCGAGTTAAAATTAAAATCGCGTTTAGTAACTTAAAACGCATTTCCAGGAATTATTGTTAATAGACAGTAGAGAATTCTTTTGTGTGTCCCTGTAAATGAACGATGACTGCTATACACACACTATTCTGTAGTAAGCCTCTTGTAATGCACCTTAGATATATATATATATATATATAAATTTCAATGCGTTTAAAATAGTGAAACATTATTTAAAAGAACCGCAGACGATTTTTCTCCATAGACGCCATGTAACAGAATTCTTTTGACTGTCCCTGTAATGTAACTATAAGTGCTATGCACACCCTATTCCATATTAAGCTTCTTCTAATGCACCTTAGTGATATATATAAATTTCAATGCGTTTAAAATAGTGAAACATTATTTAAATAAACCGCAAATGATTTTTCCCCATAGACCGCAATGTAACGGAATTCTTTTGAGTGTCCCTCTAATAAAACTATAAGTGCTACACACTTCCGTTGAAATAGGGAACATGCTATAGATAACGACAATAACATATAAAAATTGCAGAGCAATCCGAGCATATTTACGGGAGTTAGAGCACGGACAGACGGCCATACGGCCAGACAAACCGAAGTCATAAGCACTTTTCAACTAGGTTGGAAAGTGCTAAAAATGACATAGACAGTTACATTACAATGAAGATTCAATAAGAAAATCAACACAGTTTAAAATGAAAGAAAAGATGATAAAAGAAAATCATAATTTTAAACCTCTACAAGAAAAAAAGTAGATTTTTAAACATATATCTGTAATTTATTAAACCAAATTAAATTTTTAAAGATTTCGCTAAACAAATCTATAACATCAGTATAATTTTTACAAAACAAATTAAATAAAATGCGAGCCCAACATGAAATTGGAGACAAGAATTTAAAGTTCTGCATGGACTCTGGCCAGATTTGAGATCTGCCCTGGCTTGAGAATTCAAGCCGAGGTATAATTTTTTAAGTACTGCAGGAAACAAAATAGTGAATTTGCTCCTTTTGATAAACAGAACCAAATTAAAACATTACTTTGGAATTTAAATAAATTGAGGAAAGAATATCATTAGGGATTGGAATCCAATATATTGAAAATCATGATTTGAAATAATGATTGGAATCCAATTTCACTAATTCAAGTTGCCAATTCTGCATGCTATTTTTTTAATTAATTTTTTTAATCGAAATTTCCTTTGAAAAATAGAGTTATAAAAAAGTGAATAAATATGCTATTAATAAAACCCAAAAAAGGAAATGAAAAAGTGAAACAATGAAAAAGTAACAATGAAATGTTGTTTTATCATTTACTTTCTTCACTAATTAAGGATGAAGTTTGGCCTGATATTATACCTTGAAAAAACATTCTCAGCCCAACATGGCTGGGAATAATGAAGTCTAAGCAGGAGCTGAGTCGACAGAAAAAAGTAAGGCCCAGCCCGGAAAGAGTGAAGAGCAGGTCCAGGATCCAGCCTGACTCAAATCTCATGAATGAAAATTGGCCAATACATGAGCCGTACAGATTTCTACCGAATACCAGGATTGCAATAAAGCTATGCCAGTGGCTTTTATTGGTTTTAACCAGCTTTTTTTTTTGGCCAAAATTTTCCTTTTTGGATCAAAATTGATTATACAGTGCAGCATTTTAATTATAAACTACACATTTTTAAGTTTCTTTAAATTAAATTTAAAGATATTTAATTGAGTTAGAATTTAATAAATAACCTAATTTTTCAAAAATGAAGACATTAATATTGGAACTAGCTGGCTTTGCCCGCTAGCGGCTCCTAATTAACATTGGTGCCTCGAATATTTTGAAAACTCCTTTTCTTATAAAGCATCGAAACGAACGACCCTCTGGCTCACACCCACCTTGAACCGAACGAACCTCCGAACCGGGTCCCCACTGCTTTCGGCACCGTATACCGGTCGTGCTACGCATGCACCGGATAATCCCTTACTTTGCACATTGGGAACTTGCACAAACCTCTAACCGAACGAACCTCCGACCCTGGTCTCCGCTGCCTTCGGCACCGGATAATCCTTTAAATTGCACATCGAATAGTATAAACCTTTAACTGAACGAACCTCCGGCTCGGGTCCCCGCTGCCTGCGGCACTGTATAGCAGTCGTGCTGCGCACGCGCTGCAGTATACATTAGTTCCACCTTCCACCACCAGGTGGCACAATCTGTTTATACGATCATAACTGAAATCGTTAAGGCTTTTGATGTCGAGTCGAATGAGCCATACCCCGTCGTCTTTGTGCCCATAGAGCCGGAGATAGAAGAGCACCCCCTGGTGGTGAAAAAACTAACTGAAATCGATAAGCTCTATCGATGCCGAGTCGAATGAGCCGAACCGCTTCGTGATGTGACCCATAAAACCCAAGTTCTTTGCAAAATTCTTTAATTACACCTACCACCACCAGGGGGTGCAATCTGTTCTATGCGAACATAACCCAAATCTGTACAGCTACTGAAATCCAGTCGAAAGAGCCAAACCCCGTTGTAATCGGGCCCATAGAACCAGATTTACAGAAGCGCCCCCTGGTGGTGGAACTGGAAACTAAAATATGTAAGCGCTATTGATGTCGAGTCGAATGAGCCATACTGCTTCGCGATGGGACCCATACGACGGAAGATATTTTGAAAAGGAATAGCTAATTCCTTAGTTTCTTTTTCTTTTTTTTTTCCTTATACAAAATTCGGGATTTTGCTAAAATCAAAAATTAAGGTCGGAATTCGAAAATTTTTTGAATCCCTGAAATGCCAGATCACTCAGAGCAAGGATTCATATTTTTCAGATTCGAAAATCCGATATTTAAAAAATATATATATTGCCCATAACAACTGGAATCATTTTAAAATGCATCTTTTTATCAATTTATCTGTTTTGGCAGAAAGGCGTCCAAATGTCTGATGACAACACCTGCAAATATTTTACTTCTACCCAGTTTAAATAGAAATAAATTCATTTTTTATTTTCATTAGTGAGTTTTAATTGATATCTTTAAAAGTTATTGGTCGATTTTTATAAATTTTTTTTTTGTTGAATTTGCGATTTTTTTTTTACACATGTGTGCAAATTTTCGTGAATGTAGAGTCATTATTTCCACTTGTTTCAAAAAGGAATGGAGCGATTTGATCTCGGATGTGTCAACCCGGCATTCTTTACAGCAACCTTTTTCCCGTCTGACATCAATGTTGGATGTCTGGTCAGTTTTTGGCCGAAAAAAAGAAAAGTTACGGTCCGAATTTCAAAAAATCTGACTTTTTGGAACGACAAAAATCGGCCGCGTGTGTACCCCGATTTTCAGATCGATACCTCCGGTAGATTCTTTTTTAAAGTCGTGCTGCGCACACGCTGCAGTACGCGTTACTTCCACCTTCCACCATCAGGTGGCGCAATCTGTTTATACGATCATAACTGAAATCGTTAAGGCTTTCGATGTCGAGTCGAATGAGCCATACCCCGTCGTCTTCATGCCCATAGAACCAGAGATAGGAAAGCGCCCCCTGGTGGTGAAAAAATGAACTGAAATCGATAAGCTCTATCTATGCCGAGTCGAATGAGCCAAACCGCATTGCGATGTGACCCATAGAACACGAGTTAGTGGCAAAATTCTTTAATTACACCTACACCACCAGGGGGCGCAATCTGTTCTATGCGAACATAACCCAAATCTGTAAAACTATTGAAATCCAGTCAAAAGAGCCAAACCCCGTCGTAATCGGGCCCATAGAACCAGATTTACGGAAGCGCCCGCTGGTGGTGGAACTGGAAACTAAAATATGTAAGCGCTATTTATTGATGTCGAGTCGAATGAGCCATACCGCTTCTCGATGGGATCCATATGACGGGAGATATTTTGAAAAGAAATAGCTAATTCCTTAGCTTCTTCTTCTTTTTTTTCCCTATACAAAAATCGGGATTTTGCTAAAATTAAAAATTATGGTCGGAATTCAAAAATTTTTTGAATCCCTGAAATGCCAGATCACCCAGAGCAAGGATTCATATTTTTCAGATTCGAAAATCCGATATTTAAAAAAATGTATATATTACCCATAAAAACTGGAATCATTTTAAAATGCATCTTTTTATCAATTTATCTCTTTTGGCAGAAAGGCGTCCAAATGTCTGATGACAACACCTGCAAATATTTTACTTCTACCCAGTTGAAATAGAAATAAATTCATTTTTCATTTTCATTAATGAGTTTTAATTGATATCTTTAAAAGTTATTGGTCGATTGTTATGAATTTTTTTTTTTGTTGAATTTGCGATTTTTTTTTTACACATGTGCGCAAATTTTCATGCATGTAGAGTCATTATTTCCACTTGTTTCAAAAAGGAATGGAGCGATTTGATCTCGGATGTGTCAACCCGGCATTCTTTACAGCAACCTTTTTCCCGTCTGGGGTCAATGTTGGATGTCTGGTCAGTTTTTGGCCGAAATAAAGAAAAGCTACGGTCCGAATTTCAAAAAATTTGACTTTTTGGAACGACAAACATTGGCCGCGTGTGTACCTCGATTTTCGGATCGATACCTCCGGTAGATTTTTTTTTATTCGATGATGCGTTAAAAAGCGACAATTTGGATGTCTGCAATTATCAAAACGGAAATTTTCTTTTCGGGTTTCGATAAAACTGTTTCTTGTTTTGCTAATTTTGATGAGGTTTTTAATTAATAACGTTCTTAATTAGGGGCCGACTTCTTTGAAACTGTAGTTCCTGGAGGCCCGGATTTTTCCGATTTTTTTTATACCAAAATCACCTCGCTGCGCTCGCAGCATTTATCCGGGTACAGATACACACACAGACAGACGTTTACGAACATTAATAATAATGATAACACATAAATGTAGCTACTAGTGGTTTGTAGTCAGAATTGGAAATATGTCAGCTAAATTTTAAAAAGTCATACCAATTGCTTTATCTGGTTTATACTGGCCTTTAACACTTTTTTTTTTTACTTGTATGTTAGCCAGATGTAAATCTTGTCAATAGCAGCTTTAATTTTTGTATAAATTAGAAATAATTCTTTGATGTTGAAATAATGTGTCTCGATTTATGGTGATATTACTTTTTTTTTCCTTATTCATTTACTTATTTTGTATTTGAAATGAAATGAGTAAAAGACATGTATTTCTAAATAAATTTATCTATTTCAAATAAATTGAGTTAAAGATTTATATTTTAAATGAAGTGAATGCAATAAAAATAATGGCGATGGGAACAATACTTGGTGATTTATCCCTTGTGCTCGGGCAACCCCCTTTTTTTAATTTTTATTGCTTTATATAATTAAATAGGACAATGGTTGCTTAGTTAAATATTTTATTACTTAACTAATTTTATGCGCTATTCATATGCCAAGTCTTATTTTTTCTCATAAAATTTTAAAATTATTCATAAGTCATTTAATAAAAACACTATTTCTCAATATTGAAAACAGTATTATCAATAACATATGCATGAATAATTCTTTTAAATAGCAACAAGCTTTTCAAAATTTTATTTAACAAGTTTTATTTTGAGAACAGTTTTTAAAATTGTTCTCTCTCTTTTGTTATACGCTTAGATGTACTAAAACCTCCTCAAGTATTATATCTTTCCTAATTTCTCTTTCAACATAGATCATTCTATGATTTAATCTCTTCATAAGAACTTATCTGGAATAATGTAATCGCTTAGGAGCAGAAACACTTCGTAGATATATCATTTTTATAAGTTATTAGAATATTGATTACTAACTAAATATGGGTGTTTTCAATTATATCCGATAATTTCATTTATTAAATACATATAAACTATTTAGTTTTAATAAATTTTTAAAGTAAATAGCAGTATGTAAGAATGTTTGTTTTTTTATGTGTGGCATTTTGTCATTGTTTAATTAAATATAATCTTTAAAATGTATGCTATATGTGGAGTTATATAATATAGAATTTCAAAACACCACTTTGGAGGCTAATTTAATGTATTCCTCTCTATGTATATGTTTTTCTTTCAGACATAATGCCTTCATAGTTGCCTTCTAGAAAACTTGTTTATTTGATAAAATTTAATAGAAATTTATAAATTTTTTAGTAGAAAACATTTATGAGTGCATTAAAAATAAATTAATCCAAATTTAATATGAATTAGCTATAAACAACCTTTTTTAAATTAAAGTCAGCTTTTTTAAAGTGGTTCTGAACCCCCCACCCCCCTTCACCAAAAAAGAAGAAAAAAGGCTGGCTAAGGGTTTTTTTTTTTTTTTTTTGTCTGGTTAAAAGCCAGCTACCCTGCTGAGTATCAAGTACTTATTAAAACAAGTTGGAAATTGTACGTCAAACGTTACAAACGGGGTGCGTTCGTACGCACGTTTTAGAATTAAATTCATGATATCCCGTGCGTAGAACGGGTTAAACAGCTAGTTAAGTATATATTTTATGACACTGTTCATACAAATATCTTAACTAGTTATATAAATATTCAGATATATATGTATCAGCTAGTTATATAAATATTCAGATCTTGATGATTTTTAATTCTGTGAAATGAATTATATCGTCTGCAGATTAATTTCTGTAATAAAATAAGTATCTCGGTCGCTAGACGATTTAACATCCATCGGAAGCTCCTCTAACAAGAAAGCACCGATTTAAAAAAAAAATCAAATTTCTTAATAAATATTTTTATTAATATCTCCTAAAGTTTTGATTCGATTTTAATAAAATTTGAAATGTCTCGACAAAATTCTGCAAAGATAATATATTTTAAATTGCAAACCATTTGGTTGGGTAGTTTTTGCGTTGTTATATGCGGACGGACAGACAGACGGACGGACAGACAGACAGACGGACGGACAGACGGACGGACCAAACGACGACTATAGGTGCTACGTATTTATATAATTACGAACGCACCTAAAAAGAAAAAAAAGAAAACATGCACAAAAAGTACAACTACTCAATAAAAAAGTTAAATTGATTCTTCAGTCATTATTGCTGTTTCTGATATCAATTCTATCTATCAAGTAATTATTAATCTGTAACAATTTTCACATTTAGATTTAAAGTGTATTGAATATAAAGTGTATTAAAAGAATTTAAAGTGTATTGCATATAAAATATTTCGATTTGTATTTTTACCTTATCTTCCCTGGATTTTAGAAATTATAAAATATATCGACATTACAGTTCGTTACCATCTTTCATAAGCACAACATTTACAATACTGTTACTTTAAATCGTATTATTATTATTTTTTTTTTAATTCTCTGTAAAACTATTTATAGACTGATGATACATTATTTATAAAGTTTACCATTAAAGTTTCTTTTTAATAAGAGATTAGATTAACAAAATACATGTTTTATATGAAATGTTGCAGAATCAAGATATATGTGTACACACACTTTTATTTAAAAAAAAAAAAAATCTTCATTTGCTAAAAATATAGAATGCTTGGTATTTTTGCATCAATAATTTAAAATACAGTAAATTTAATTATTTTTTAGAAGCATTTATTTTATTTTCTATGTCTGTGAATTATTCTTTATCTAAAATCTCCAACCTTTTTCCTACTGTTACAAAAATAATGACTTATTTGTATTCTGATCTAATCATTAAAATTTTGTTATATAATAATTTTGCAATTTTTTATTTATTTTTTATTTTAGTGTAGTGTTTTCAGAAATAAATTAATTTCATGAAATATTATATATCTGTGTCAGTACTGTCGAAGAATCATACATATTTGATCTTGGGGCGGAAAGAATATTTTTTTAATAACACCATAAACAACACTTTGCTGGCATTTTCATATATTTTATTACTTGTTGACACAAAACACATCACAAAAAACGTCACATTACATACATATATATAAGGCTAGCAATTCGACTTTACATTCTTGCATAACAAAAAAACACGACACAACAATTTTCCAGTGAACATCACTGCTCTACGAAAACCGAACTTCTTTTAGCTAAGCTCACGTGACGTTAACTGATCAAAAGTCTTTTTCTAGATCACGTAATGCGTTGCGCTGGGAGAGTCCATTTTTGCTCGAAGGGACTTTCTGCATTACATATTGATATTTACATTTGAATCAGTTTTTACAAATCACTTAAGTATGAATTTTTTCATCTTTCAACAATGTTTTTTTTTTTTTTTTTAAGATTTTTTTTGCAATTACTCATTATTGATTGAGTACTCAATAACCTGAAAATATTCTAAGAAATTTTAATACACTGTTGAGGAATAATTCATTATTCAAAAAGAGTAATTTAAATAACATGACTAGAAATTTTGGTACTTTTATGTTAGACGGGAGCCATTGACACACACACACATATGTATATGCACACATGTTTATATATATATCACTAGCACCCAGCTAACATAAAAGTACCAAAATTTTTTATACGACAGTAAGTTATTGATATTACCTTTACAGGACTGTATCAAAATAATACCCTTTTTTCATTGCCAGTTCCTTATCTGCAAGTTCATCTCACTAAATTTTTTCATAATCTTATTTATTTTCTAAATTTTAAATGTACATGTGATTTATAATTCATATAAGTACCTAGTGCTAAAATTTATAAATTATTTCATTGTTGGTTTCTTTATTATTTAAGAATGTGCATATTAAACAAAAACATATATGGTAGATTTGTTTTTTCCTGTCTTTTATTTCTACATGATTTCTTTCGTTTCTATTTTAGAATTTGTAACTAGCTGAAGAAAAATAATTTTTAGTTTCTTCTGAATCAACAATTTTGTAAAAAATAACTATGGAAGCTGCTGCTGGTGTTATTATGAGGGTTCCTGGCCTCTTCATTATTGATTATTGGTGGCAACATGACAGAAACAAATCTCTGCCTCATTCTATGGAAATAGGAGAAATTGTCAATTGTGTTCTTACCAATTTAGGTATAAATGTTTTTTCTATTTATTTATATTTTATTGTTCAAGAAAAGCTCTTTTGAATTTACAATATACGCAGAGAAAATAATTGTAGTACCCTTTTTTCCCATTCCTTCTTTTTCATTTCTTTCTCCTTTCTTTTTCCTTAAAAAGTGTGAGCACATAGTAATAATATATATATATATATATATATATATAATTAATTAAAATGAAATCACATGTGTGAAAATCAAAGAAAAATATATTGTAAAAATTAAAGGGAAAGATATTGCATTTAAATTAAACACAATAAAATGAAAATGCAATTATGAGAAACTATGAATATCTTATGCATTCGTCAGAAAATTTCACTGTAGGGACTTTGTTAAAAAGCTCTTCTTTATGTAAATATATGTAATAAAATAATTTAACATTTTTCTTAATTATTCCATTTTGTAAAATACAATCGAACTCGGTTAAAAAAAGAAGCAAGGGAATTATAAAATTTGTCGTATTAAGCATTACTTGTAATACACATGAAGATAATGAAACCTCAAAAACACACACATAAATACGCTAATTACAACAATTAATTGCTCTAATTATCTTGATTCTAAAATTAACATACTATCATAATTTTTTCAGAAAAATGCAGTTAGCATTGCAATTTTCAAGCTGTTTATTTCACATATCCTTTTCATTTTAAAAGTGCAATAAGAGACATGAAAAAATTGGTTAATCTGGCCAAAAGTTTTTATTTAAATAAAGAAACAATTAAAAGTTTCCTTCTTTTTTTTTTTTCCTTTCCATGACTGAGTTGTAAATCTTACAAAGGGGCAGTATTTGAATTGTCTTATCTCTCCTTTCTTTCTTTCATTCTTTCAAGACCTCGGGACATTCCTTTGCATTTTTTTTTTTTTTTGAGTGTGTATATGCGGGAGGGTCTCCTTGGAAATTGAAATTCTGTCTGGTAAAACTGATAAATTACTATATTTTAACAGACAGGGTAATGTAGAAATATTATCGCTGAAAGAAAACAATGTTTGATAATTAAGAGTTTTGCATTAATAAATCAAACTTTTCTTGCAAGTCAACAATAACAAGGAAATTTGTAACTTTAAGAGGGTAAATTTTACCCCAGAATATTTTTCGAACTTATGCTATTATTCATTAATGGTAATAAATGGAGAAAAACTTTTAAATTAAAAATTGCTTCTCTTTATTACTTCTGTCAAAAACTAACAACTCATTAAATTTTTTTTTGAACAAAAAAAAAAAAAATTGTAACATTCAGTAGTTAGACTATACGGCAATTCCTATTTTATTATTAGTGAAAATATTGATCTTTATTGTATTTTTTAATTATAGTTCTTGTCTGTAAAAGAATGGATATTGCTGTGAGTTATTAAATGAAAAAAATTATAAATATAAGTTGATACGATCACACTTCTTTTTTTTCTTTCTTTATATATTTTGAATAGTATAAACAGATATAAAATGCAATCACAGTAACATTAAATGAACTAGTAGTATTGATATCAATATGCATTGTATTGTAAAGATATTAACAGTAATATTTAATAGAAACTTTTGTGTGGCTGCAAATTTTTTTCTCTTCGATCTTGGAGCCACAAAGTTTTTTTACTAGTTGATAGGGAAGTTTTGCAGTTTGCTCCTTAATCAATAATGGAAGTGCAATGTTTCCCTGATTGTCAATTGTGAATACATGAATTTTTTAAAAATATGTTATTAATTTGTTAAATGTAGTAAAAATTGGCAGTTCTACTCACAACAAAATAGGAATTGCCAGATTATCTACAAAATATATATTATAATTTTAAAAAAATTATTCAAAAATATCTATAATTGTTATTAACAATTGATATTTTGTTATCTTTTGACAAAACTAATAAAAAGAAGCAATTTCTAACTTAAAACTATTTCTCTGTCCCAATTAATGAGTAATAACATAAGGTCAAAAAATGTTTCGGAATAAAATTAACCTCCTTAAAGTGAATTTGGACCATAAAAAATAATTGTATATTACATACCTTACATTTATCTCTAAAGTTTCATTAATTTTTGAATTTGTGGGTTGGGAATGTTCCCTTATTAGTGTCAATCGTAGATGCTTTCCCGCTTTTGAGATACTAACAAGTGGCAGATTGAGTCTGAAAATGTTGAAATAATAATGAATAATAATGAATATCTGAAATAATAATGTTTTTTTAATATAAATATTATTTTTTGTTTTAATAATTTTTATTTTAAATAAAATTTATGTAACAGTCTTCATCTTAAAAAGAGTTAAAAAAAAATAGTGTATAGTATGATAATGATGAAGATTTGTTTTAGACAGAAGATTTTTTTTGTATTTTAAAGTTATTTTGAGTAGAAAATATCAGTGTCATCATTTAAAAATGAAAAATAATTCATTCAAATCAAACTTATGTAGCATGAGAACGAAATATCTGTAAACAAACATCCGTACATGCACAAACGGTGGTTGGATGTTGTGCCTTAAAAGTCCAATTGGTCAAATGTCACTTCCTATAAAAATATACTTTTACCAGAATTGTTATCTACTTATAATAAAATGCAAGAGCAGTAAGTGTTTGGTAACCATGCCTGTTACGCAGTGGCGCAGCCAAGGGGGGGGTTTGGGGGTTAAACCCCCCCCCCCCAGAGCTAAAAAAAATTACTATAATTGCCGTTTATATGAATCAAAACTAAAGTTAAAATTAAATTTTTTTGGCCTTTCCGCCTTGGCGGAATCCGCCGCTTTGTTAAATCAAATTCTATTCAAAAATGTGATTCAATTAAACGGCGAAAATTCTACTTAAAACTGTGAAAGAGCATATTACAAGCATCGGTTAAGTCAAAGTCAAAACTGGTTATTTGGACTGCGTCACTTTGTCAAGAAGAGCTGGGCAGTATCGAAAATACATGTATTTGAAATACATTTTCAAAATACATTTGTATTTTGTATTTTGTATTTTAAACAGATAAAACTAAAGTATTTTGATAATGTATTTTGAAATGATTTTTCCATGAGTTTTGTATTTTGAAAATACTCAAAATACATTTTTCGATTATTCAAACTTCGTACTAAACTTGAAGCTGGTATAAAGTTTAAACCACAACTTGTGTTTTAACCGCAAATTACTGATTCACAACAGGAAATACATGCTTGTCTGTTTTGTATAGTCTTTGAATTCGTTTCTAGAAGTTAATATGAATATTTTTTTTTTTTTTTTTTTTTTTTTTTTTTTGCATAATAAGGATTTTTATCTTTGGCTGAAACATTTTTGCTGAATGGTTTTGCAAATACTTTTTAATTCTTAATGTTGCTATGCGAAAAAATAAATAAATTGTTCAGACTTTGCCTGAGTATTGCATTTTTAAACTATGTTAGCAGTGTAATGCAGTTAGTTGTTGCATAGACGCGTGAAAAGATTGATAATACATATCTAAGAACTCCTAATGAAAGGAAATTAATTATTTGTGATGCATCAGTGATCATGCTGCATAAATATATTAGTTTTATTAAATTTCTTTTGTAGATTTACTATTGTTGAGTTTACTGTCTATACTGATCACTGTATTTTTTTGGTAAACAACTTTCAAATTGTACACTTTGCACAATGTCACTCCCGTCACAGCAGGAAAAAAATTCTTATATATTAAAATAATTAAAATGTATTATGAAAATTACGTATTAAGTTTTATTTGAATCTCTTTCATTAGAAAAAAATTGTATTAATAATGACACAGTAAAATATTCACAGGAATTTTTACAAATGTGTATGCAAGTAAAAAATCTTGTCCCGAGAGAGTCACACCCGTCACAAGTTTAAATTTTTTGTTTTTTAGCTATTGAAGTTATATATTTGCTCAATTATCCAAGCATATGCATGGAAAAACATAATTAAAATACTTTTCAGGGATTTATTAACTAATTTATTTCCCAAAATATAGTTATAAACTCTTAAAATTTTGTCTGGATGTCACACCCGTCACAATGGAATGGCCCAGTTTTAGAACGTTTTTTTTTTTTTCTGCTACTGCAAACTGTTCTTGGTCTATATAAGTCTCTAAAGTAACAACAATGCCAAATTTCATGTTTCTAGCCCTAATTGTACAAATAAATTGTAATTTAGAACGTTTCCTGCTCCTTTTCCCTTTTTAAATTTCTAACTTTATAGAAACCATTTTTAGTGAGCATTTACATCTTTTTAAAGTAACCACTAGTCCAAATTTCAAAATTCTAGAATCAACAATATCATAGAAAGTGCAATTTTAGAATTTTTTTTTGTTCTTGCACCCATTTGGAACGTGATGTACCGAAAAAAACTGTTTGGAAATTGTTGTATAAAATATAGCCTATGTTAGAGAGGAGATGGTTAACAGAATTTTGACACCATTATTAAGGTTCCATACTTAAAAAGTAAAAACGGAACTATTAAAAGATCACTCATGTGTCTTATTCTTTTGGCGCTCAGCGGGGAGTTAAGGGTTATCGACGCAGAATCATCTAAGGATTGTTGGTAATGATTTTCGAAAATATATGTTTGTAAATAGCTGAGATATTAATTAAAACCCATCTAGAAAACAACGGCACAGATCAAAACTGTGTTGCTACTTTGCGACCTACTTTTGAAGCGCGCTTGACACAATGCTAAGCTTAAACTTTGTAACAAGATCTTTGCTTTAGGTAAGACGAATCATGATAGTCAACATTTTTCATACCAAATGAATTCAATTATTGAGGGAAAATATTGAAAAATAATTCATAGAATAATTCTAAGACATTAAGAGTAAGTAATTTTGAGACAACAATCGCTTATAATTCCATATATAATTCATTTATAATGAAAAATCTTCTCGTTAACAAATCACTTGAATTATCATACCTCTATAGGTTTTCATTTTTGAAAATGAATCGGAAAGTTTCGCGTTGTTCAGCATACTTTTTTTAAATGCTTTAAAATTGTCTACTATTACGACAAATATGATTGACAAGTAACTTTTCGTGTGAAACTCAGCGACTTCTTCCGAAGCGTGATTTGTTCTCTGCCAAATTTAAACTTTGTACAAGGTCCTTGTTTTAGAGGGAGATATATTCATTGTTTTTCATTCCAATACCAATAAAATTAAATTCTGGCATGTAATATTGTTTTAGGTATGTGACTATGTCATGTGAGAATATTGCCTTTGAACAGTTCTGATATTTTGTGTGGAACCCTTTGTACGCGAATAAAACTCACATATGACCAATTGACCAATTTCTTTTTAAATCTGTTCTGTAGTTCCAGAATTAATCCCTGCAAAAAGAACAAATGTTGCTGTTTTATAATATTTGTATAGATACGACTACAATTCAAACTCGGATATTTTTAGAGAACTTTAACAATAATAAATATATTTTAACAAAATTTTCATCAGATTTACATTAGATAATGCGAAATTCGATGTCATGTAAAGTACTGTAAGGGCACAGTAATTTAGTCTACAATACCGTGTTTAATATCAACTACATTCCAAAACATCGATTACCTTAATTGAGTTGTCACATTTGGCAAAAATCAAGGTAAGTAAGTCTATTGAAAATTTTGTTAAAATTGCTTCTTTATTATTAAATTTAGGAATAAGAATTCGTGATTCTCATGAAACCTTGGGGATTTTTGATTGAACAAATGGATTGCAAATTTGTTATTTTCTATCTAAAAATTATTTGCTGTACTGTGCTCTTCCATCTTAAAGTTTTCTCCTCATAATTTTTAAACACTTTATAAATATAATCAATTTTTGTGTTATTTCATTGGTGCTTTTTATAGTTTGTCACTCTAATATTGTAAACGCTGTTTAAATGAACCGTAACCAACGTAATTGCAGAGATAAGCATTGTGATTTCATTCATTTAAAAGACTGATTCCATTAACCGGTGATTCATTTAAAAGACTGATTCCATTAACCGGTGATTCATATAACAGGCGACCACCTTTATCAGAAACTCAAAACCCCCCCCCCTAGAACCGAATTCTGGCTGCGCCACTGCTGTTACGACCACTTCGCCTTTTTTATATTCCAGGCAGCCATTTTTATTCAAAATTAGTTATTCGAATAAAACTGCATTAATGTCACATTTTTAGAAAGATCGTTCAAAATCAATTGTTTGTGAGATCATTTACATTCAATTATGTATATATTCTGAGATAACTTCAGTTGAAATTAGGTTTCTTGCACCATGAAAGTAAACAAACAAAAGATTCATTCGTCGTGAACATTTAAAATATTAAACCATGGAAGTAACCTTTCAGAAGAGGAAGTTACCTTCCTCTGTGATACTTGCTAAAATACTTCGTTCATTCGTTGTGAACCTTAATCACCATCTATCGGTGATTAAACAAAATTTTACTGCAAAATGTTGCTCAGAAGTCCAAAAAATGTCTTTTAAACATAAAAAAATTACCTAAAATTTATTAAAATGCCCTAAATTAAAAAAAAAAGTCTTAGAAGAGCAAAAGAATTTGTATAAGTGAAAAACAAAAAGTGCAAATTTCAACAGTTTTCTAGATTCTGGTAATGAATTACAAAATTAATAGGTTATTGTAACCTGTCACCAAGCTGTTTGTGTAATGATCTAACCTAACCTGTTAACAGAAAGTAACTGTTTTTCCCATCTCTAATTTTAACCTTTCTGTTTGACACATACACACATAACCTGGGGCTTATATTGTCTGATGTATAAGGGGGACCATTTGCCATTGAACAATTTGACAACTTGGCCAGTCTGCCACTGATGTTAACTACTTCTTTTAGGACACTCTATCTTTAAAAACTAAAAATGTACAATTCTAAATTGTATGTTTTATGCAAGTGGTGATGAAGATCAATGAAAGTTTGTATTATTAATACTTTGTTGAGCAGCAATTTATCACGATTTAAAAAAAAAAATTATTATTAAGCTTTATTGTTATCAATATTTTTGAATAAATATCTTTGATTTATTTAAACACAGACTTCTGCAATTAAATAAGGCCAAGAATTTTATTTTTAAAAAAGTTGCAGCAAAAAAGCATAGAAGTCGGCAGCTATAGAAATATGAATATACTTGTCACTGGTCACCAATGTGTTAATTGGGACTGTTCTTCTATAGCAAGCCGTACCATGTATTATTTAGAGAAAAAGTCCATATTATTAAAACACATATTGTATGTATCTTCATGTTGCAATTAGGGATGCACCAAATAGTGATTTCATCCGAATATCGAATATTCAGCACATAGGTAAGGTGAATCTATATATATATTTGTCTTACATGGTGCGGAAATAGGGCTGAATTTCTACCTTATCATTGGCAACAACCGTAGTTTCCAGAGCTCAGACCAATGAACAGACAAGATTGTGTTAGCTCCGCCTCCAATATGGCGGTCAGTGTCAGAGCAATGAAACTCAAGCTAGCAATTATTAAAAATAAAATAATATGAACGTAATCCAAAGCATCTGAGATGATTCTCATTTTAATTATGAGTAATATTGTTAATTTCAAATGAATTCTCAACTGTTATTTAGAATTTATTTACGAATTTCACTCATACAAAAAATCACACAAAAAATCATTATAAAATTAAATGATACTTTTCCATTAGCCAGATGCTAATCTCACCAATAGCAGATTTATTTTCTCGCTAATAGCAGCTTTTATATTTGTGTGTATAAATTAGAAACAATGCTTTGATATTGAAATAAAATGTTCTTGGTTTATGGTTTTTCTTATTAAAACATTTCTTTTCTTTCTTTCTCTTTTAAATAAAATGAGTAAAAGTATGTATCTTAAATTAATGTTTTTAAACAAAAGTTTATTTTAATTCAAATAAGTAAAAAGTTTATATTTAAAATGAAAGAAGTGCAATGTAACTAATAGTGATTGAAACAATTATCACCTGTGTCCGACTAACAGAGAAGTACCGAAAAAGCTAATGTATTTTTGACACTTGATAGATAATTGTTTACTAAACTTTTTAAAGTTAATAATTTTGTTTTGCGCTATCTCATTTTATAAATAAGTGTGTAATATGTTTCTTATTAAATTGGATAAGGGTTGTTCCATGTCTGTCCAGCTGTTTTGAGTAGATAAACGCATTTTGTACAAAAAAAAATTTAAGTAATGATTTTTTTTAAAAAGCACCATTTAATTTATATTAATATTTTTTAATAACAACAGGAAAAAAAATCACACAGTATACAATTAAGCTGTTTAACCCATTTGATTTAAAAATTAAAAGAAGTATATAATGTATGTGTATATAAAAAATATATTGTTTCAGAATTATGAAAAAGTAATAGAAAAAAAATGACCAGTTATAAATAACTTTGAATTTAAGGGTTGTGATTTCCATAAAAATCATTAAAAGAAAAAGAAAGAAAAATAACTTTATAAAATCTATTATCTGTATTGTATTAAAAAGGGGACAGATTCTTTGAAAAGTGGCATTACTTACTCTGTATTTTAGGAAAATGTTTTGTTGGTTCAATTGTAATTTCCTTAAAACTTTGTACTGAATTTTTATTTTTGTATTTTTCCTCCCCCCTTAATCTAGTAAGAAACTATTTATTGAAAGCAATTTTTTCACTAAAAATATACTGAAAGAATAAAGTCTTTAAAATATTTTGTCTACCATTTTCCTTTCAGTTGCATTTTTTAATTAAAAAAAAAAAATTTGGTGACAATGCAGTATCAGTTTTTATTCATTAAGATTAATACGAGCAGGACAGACCGAGCTATGCTTGGTCAAAATTAGCTTTCAGTTCAACTGGATATATTTTTCTCTCTGTATTATTACTATAATGTCTTTTATTTTATAAAAATAGCTTGACCCATAATCAAAATTACCCCCTAATCAAATTTTCTTGAACATGTGACCAAGCCCAATTGTCTTCTCATGCCTGAAACCCGTAGGATATTAAATTTAGTCAAAATAGTCTGAGCCGTTTTTTAGATAAAATTAGCTTGACCCACAGTGACCCAAAAATGACCTACTAATCAGATTTTCTCGAGCATGTGACCTAGCCCAATGATTTTCTTGTGCCCAAAAACTGTAGGATACAAAATTTAGTTCAAATCGTCTGAGCCCTTTTAAGATAAAAATAGCTTGACCCATAATGACCCACTAATTGAATTTTCTCGAACATATGACTTAGCCCAAGTCTTTTCATGCCTGAAAACCATAGGATGCAAAATTTAGTCTAAATTGTCTGAGCTGTTTTTTAGATAAAACTAGCTTGACCCAAAGTGACCTAAAAATGACCCACTAATCAAATTTTTTCAGACATGTGATTTAGCCCAATGATTTTCTCAATGATACAAAATTTAACCAAAATTGTTAGAGCCATTTTTTTAGATGAAATTAACTTGATCCACGTTGACCCAAAAATTATCCACTAATCAAAAGTTCTCGAACATGTGATTCAGCCCAAGAGTTTTCTCGTGTCCGAAAATGATAGGATACAAAATTTAGTCAAAATCGTTTGAACAGTTTTTTAGATACAATTAGCTTGACCTTGACCCATGGTGACCCAAAATGACCCACTAATCGAATTTTCTCGAACATGTGACCTAGCCCAATGGTTTTCTGGTGCCCCAAATGGTAGGATACAAAATTTCATCAAATCATTAGAGCCATTTTTAAGATAAAATTTGCATATATATATATATATATATATATATAAATTACATTATATTATATAAATTATATTATATATATACATATATATAACCACACACACACACAAGATTTGCTCGTATTAGAATATATGATAAATACTTATTTTATAATTAAATATTTTAGTGTATATGATATAATTAAATAAGTGTATTTCAGAGTTACTAGAGGAAAAAATAATTATTTGATATCTTACATATTGTAAGAAATTTTAACTCTTGCTGTAAGTACTTTATTTTAATCCTGAGGGTAGTCATAATTAAAGTAAATGTGTTAAAAGCGTGA
Source organism: Maratus michaelseni (assembly GCA_963931845.1). Lineage (NCBI taxonomy): Eukaryota > Metazoa > Arthropoda > Arachnida > Araneae > Salticidae > Maratus > Maratus michaelseni. The sequence goes on along the minus strand of OZ007589.1, from coordinate 35,518,354 downwards.
TTGTAATATCCATCTGTCATGAAAAACTCGCAGTAGGGTAACACCAAGGAATACTTCCCCAGCCCCACCGAGACTAAATTGAGTTTTTGTAAGATTTTGAATTTTCTAGGGTGTTTATGGTTCAGAAGGATAATTCCCTCTGGAATTCCATGTCTCCCTGTGTTATAGAAATTTTAATTCTCCTCAGCTATCATTAACTAGTAAATCTACAGATCAGGAGCCTCAACGTCAGCTATATGAAAGTCAATGTTTTTTAATCTCATTTCTCATAATATTTAACATCTTATAATACGCAAATTAAATTTTTAAAATTATTACATGTATATTTATACGCATATAAAATAATTCGAAGGTTTCAGAAATTAGGAACATTAAATTAAACACGGTTTATGCAATAATATTCTGACATTCTTATGAACTTCTTATTTTATTTTTTAGGTAAAAAAATACATTTCTTCAGGGGGGGTTCTGCCCCCCTGAACCCCCCGTAATCTTATTAAATTTATATTCGTGGTTTCCTATTGTTTGTGTGAATGATTCTAGTACATATTGGATTTCGTTCTACACATTGGTTTTATTATGAAAAGCAAAAATTTCGAAAATAATTTCATGTAATACCTAAATGGCAATATTTACTTACCTTCCAACCACGAAGCACTCGCATCTGATAGATAAGTTGAATAATATCTCGTGTACAAAATCAACTTATGGAAATGTAAACTGAATCTACTATATATTCACTTATCTATTTCAGAAATCTAGTATTATTACAATTTTTGTTTCGAAAAAACAGTTTTGATGGTCATTGTACAATATTTATTTGACCGTAGTACATCCTGATTTAATTTGATGGCAATAGCATACTAAAATCTCCCCAAAATAGGCTTATTTGGAAACTTTTAAACCTGAAAACTTTTATTGTGTAATCCTTCATAATCGTGCCCACTGCCAATTCACTAAATAGCAATCTTGATTTGGCGCTGTAAAGTATTTTTTGTGATAACTTTTTATGATCTCAGTTACCAATAATTGTGCTATTTCAGGCTGTATGGATTCGTTTTACTACGCTAATTTCTTTAGATTAACTACCTCGTTGTATGAGATATTACATTATATTTTTAAAATAATACTAATTTTCAACCACGAAAAATCCGCATCTCTTCCAGAAAATTAATAATATCTCATATAAAAATGTTTCGGCTATCATTCTATAGTAGTTAAAAGATAACTTGTACCAAAATAAATTCTCATTTATTTCAATAAAATATAAAATCACCCAATAATATTTTATTTTGCGAATAAAATATTGTAGCAAAATCGTCTGAGTTACTTGAATTTTATCATTTTGATATTCTTTAAACATGGTTGCTAGGTTACGGTTAAATTGAAAAGGAAAATAAAAATGAATGCATTTTAATATTTGCAAAAAATGATAAAATAAAAGTATTATATTATTAGAACAGATGTATAAAATTGCACCAAAAATTATACACCTCATTTAAAAAATCTGACGAATGTATAAACAAAATTTCAAATTAATTTGAATAATTTAACACCTGACTTGATAAATTTTAGCCTTCATAACTTACCGTTTAAATACATTAATCAAATGCGACATTTTATTTTCAACGACTGAAAAATTTCAAAATCGTCTGAAATCCCATAGGAAAGCATTATGATCAAAAAAGAAATGTTCTATATTTTCCGAATGAATGAACCAAATGTAACTAAAAACTATACAGCTAATTCCGGGTATCTCACCAATATACCTACCAAAAATCAAACTAATCGGATCATTTTTACGGCAGTTATCGCGGAACAGACAGACAGACAGACAGAAACCAAAAACTTTTCGGGTCTCCACAGTGAGCCTCAACTGACGTTTCGGCAGTTATTGAAACTGAATGTGTTTTGATCCAAACAATTTTTATTATTAGACAAAACATGAAAATACATTTAAAATTAGTTCTTGTATTTATTCTAAGGCATTTGCACCATCTATTTAAATGAATGCTTCCCATGTTTTAGTAGTGAAATATAACTTTAAAGAGTTAAAACTAGTTGAAAGAGGAAATTCCTCCTCAGGGAAAAATAACTTTAATTCAATATCAGGGTAACCATATACTAGAGGGAGAAACTCCCCACCCTTTCTACAGCAAGAATAAAATCACATGAACATTTGAGCAAAAGCATTCTGCTCACTGTGCCAGTAGCATTGGTTTCTATTGACGAGATTAGACAATTTCATGTTGGCGATTCAAAAATATCATGGTAGAAAGCTGTTGTGTCTATGGATGTAAAGAAAGAGCAAACAAAACAAGCTCTGTTGCCTTTCATCGATATGCATTTATATTTTATCACTTTTTTTTATATTTACAGGATCTTAAAAATATATCATTACAACTATGATACTGTTTATTCACGTTGAAAATAGGAAGTATTTTCAATGTGACATTAATTACATAAAATGACTTTTAATATCACAAATGTATGTAATAAAAGGACTTACTATCATCTGGTATTATCAATTTAAATATTAAAAGTGTAATTATTTGAAAAAGCGTTTTACAAACATCTCGTACAACGGTTCTTGGCGATACACTTTTTCGCCAAAAGAAACTTGTTTTCTTTCTTTTAAAATGTAAACAATTATGTTTTTTAAAATATTTTTTCCTATTCTAGATTAAATTTATGCTTTATATAAATATAAACAGGTATTTATATATATTAGAAGGACAATCTAAGAAGGTCAATCAATTGAAATATTTAAAAGATTTTTTAATATAATTTTGTAATTTTTAATTGAACTTTTTGAAAAAAAAAGTATATGTTTTGTTTTTTCTCTTGTTATATCTTCACAAAAGTTTCGAAATTAAAATTAATTTGCTGTGAAGCCTTGCAAAACTTATTATATTACTAAATTTATATATATAAGGAAGTTATATTAAAAATTACTGTTTATAATCTAGCAAAATTTAATAAAATAATGCATTATTTACTTATTTATTTATTAAGTCTATTTTTTTATGTTTCAACATGTATATGTTTTATACTTTTTATTGAAGTACTTCTCATTTATTAATTTAAGTTAATGAATTGTAAAAAGTAGGCTAAATTCAATTTGTTTAAATAATTTTCTTCTCTTGCTTGTTTATAAAACTGTGCTCATACATGCAGCATGCTTTAGCATTTAAATTTGTCAGCATAACATTTAAAAACAAGTTGGAAATTGTACGTCAAACGTTACAAACGAGGTGCGTTCGTACGCACGTTTTAGAATTAAATTCATGATATCCCGTGCGTAGAACGGGTTAAACAGCTAGTTAAGTATATATTTTATGACACTGTTCATACAAATATCTTAACTAGTTATATAAATATTCAGATATATATGTATCAGCTAGTTATATAAATATTCAGATCTTTATGATTTTTAATTCTGTGAAATGAATTATATCGTCTGCAGATTAATTTCTGTCATAAAATAAGCATCTCGGTCGCTTGACGATTTAACATCCATCGGAAGCTCCTATAACAAAAAAGCACCGATTTAAAAAAAAAAATCAAATTTCTTAATAAATATTTTTATTAATATCTCCTAAAGTTTTGATTCGATTTTAATAAAATTTGAAATGCCTCGACAAAATTCTGCAAAGATAATATATTTTAAATTGCAAACCATTCGGTTGGGTAGTTTTTGCGTTGTTATATGCGGACAGACAGACAGACAGACAGACGGACGGACGGACAGACGGACGGACCAAGCGATGACTATAGGTGCTACGTATTTATATAATTACGAACGCACCTAAAAAGTATCATTTATGAAAGCCTTTTTAACACTTTCCAACCTAGTTGAAAAGTGTTTATGACTTCGGTTTGTCTGCCGTCTGTCCGTGCTCTAACTCCCATAAATATGCTCGGATTGCTCTGAAATTTTTATATGTTATTACTGTTATCTATAACATGTTCCCTATTTCAACTGAAGTGTGTAGCACTTATAGTTTTTTTACCGGGACAGTCAAAAGTTTTCCGTTACATTACGGTCAATGGGGAATAATCGTTTCAAGTTCATTTTGATGATGCTATGTCATTTAAAACACAATGAAATTGATATATAATTATGAAGCGCATTAAAACATGCTTTTTGTAGAGTATGGGGTGCAAAGCATTTATTATTCATTTACAGGATCAAACAAAAGAACTATGTTACACATCGTTCTATGGGGAAAAATCGTCTGCAGTGTAATTTAGTGATATTTCACTATTTCAAACATAATGAAAATTATATGCATAACTGAGGTGCACTATAATTCCTCTCTTGTGTGCATTGCGTTTATTTACAGGGACACACAAAAGATATTGGTTACAGTACATGTGCGATATTTACAGTCTATGTGTGATAAGTGCGTTTTCAACTTTGGTTTGCGTTTTTAAGTTTAACAAATTTTTTTTTTCATAGCACGTGTGTGTTTATAAACTCGGTTCATCATATACAGGGCTACACAAGAGAGTTCATAAGTATTACAGATTATGGGAGTGAATTGCTTAAGGGTAGTTTTTAATTGTGTTCACGCATTTTCAAGCTGAACTATATTTAGTAGACTAATAGAAGTTTGTGGGATATAAATAAATTCATATACAGGGCTATGCAAAAAAGATACATTGTCGTTTACGTTTGGTAATTGCTGCAAGTGAGTTGTAAGTTGCCTTTTAGCTTAATAGGTGATGTGTACTAATGTCTTCAGATAATATACAGGGCTGTACAAAAGATTTCGAGTGCAGTTCCATCGATTGGTGAAAATTGCTAAATTTATATTATTTGAATATTCTAACTGAACTAAATTTTATCATACTATATATCCACATCTATTGATCATATACAGAGCTGCACAAAATAATTTGACTACTTTTTTGACACTGGAAGGTAATTTTGAAAACTGTATTTTTCAATGTGTTATATCTTTTCTAAACTGTTTACTTACATATCTTCTTTCACCTTATTTAACGTTGAAGTTTCGTTACACTTTTCTGGCTGTGTTGGAAAGTGTTTCATAATCTATGCTTGATGCATGATTTTTTGTTCTTGTTTAATTAAAATTTTATATACAGCTTTCCAAAGGGTGAAGAGATAATGAAGATCTGGGAAAAACAAATACACAAGGAAAATTTTAAATCAACAAATTCTTCAGTGGTGTGCTCGAAACCTTTTATACCGGATTACGTTGAAAGAGAAAATTTTGATGGTACATGGCTGAAAAAAACTCTCCCCCCCTTCCCCCCTCCACTCATGAACTTCCAGCACATAAAGTTAAATTGCTTAAAAACTAATTTCCATACTTTTTCTGTCCTATTTGTTATTTTGTACTAAAAATAAAAATATACATATATAATGAAGTTAAATATAAATAAAATCATGTGAAAGATTGAAAACTGGGATAAATGGTTAAAATAATGTATCATTCTTTATTTAAAATCTAAATAAAAGTTTAATAATTTATTACTGATGACCCATTCTTTAAATGATAAAGAAATAACGCATGAAATAAATAAACATTAGGATAAGTATGTGGTGGAACTTTACCCTTATTTTGTTACTGATTTGTATGACTGTCAACCTTGCAATTTTCTGAATCCCAGTGTAAAAATATTGCACTTTTGCCAAGAGCTGCAATAAAGCGACAAGACTAGCATCGCTGCTTGGCATCGGCAAATGTCAACTGTCATGCCTCTTGTCGGCAAAAGCAATGGGATGCGCTCTCTAGATATGGTTGCTCTGATAATTCATCACAAAGGGATGTAGGGGACATAACCCTTTCAGATACAATTCTTCTTCTTCTTCTTCTTTTTTTTTTCTTTTTTTTTTTGGGGGGGGGGGGGGGGGGGGGGGTAAGATTACTTTTCGGTTAAAAAATTTTAAAATGCCTTTCCAAATGGTAAAAATTAAGGGTATCTGAAATCTAATGTATATGCCAGTAGTTATTTTTTACATGCTCTTAATGTCAACTTTTAACAGAAAAAAATAAAAAATAACACAAATAATACATTTCATTATTATCTTTTTTGCTGCTTTATTAGTGTTTATTCTAAAAAGGAATATCATATTGAATTTTAAGCTTATTTATTCTAAACAGTCATTCAATGCTATGTTTGTTTTACTTTAAAAATGGAAATTTTAGCACAAATTTGGTGCATGATGATGGCAGAATCAGGCTTTAATTTGAATTAGGATCACCCTCTATATTAGCTGAAATTATTTGCATTTCAATTAGAACTGCTTGTGTAGTTACATATTTATTTTGTATTGTATGCAAATAATTTTTATTTTATTTCAGTGTTGTTACATGGATTTCTTCTACTTCTACTGCCACTTCGCCATGTTCGAGCTCTATATACACATTTTGTGAGTGGAGCTATAATAGTTAGCTGCCATGTGGTGTCAGGGTATTACATAGAAATGGAAATAAACAAGAAAGGTACAGATGATCTGTACTTTTTAAGAAGGCAAATTGCAATGCTCACATTCCATGGAGCTCTTGGAGGATTGATATCATATCTTCTAAAAGGGCCATGGATACCAGTTTTGCCAGTGTTTTCAGTGTATGCTCTTCCAGTAATGGCACGGATAGCAAATCTACCACTTGACACACTTCCATTTTTCCATAATTTTTGCAGTGCTGCTACTGGTTTTAATGTCTTTCTGTATGTTACATATCAAATTCCAAATATTTTAGATTGTGCCAAATTAGCATACATGGATGCTTTGACTGTGACAGAAGCATACGGTATTGGAACGTTATTTACTTTGTTGTGGAACAAATTGTTTGTTCCAACTCATTTTGCCTTATTTTGGTTGATTGAATTTTTTATAAAACTTGTTGGGAGCATATATCATGTTGAAAAATTACCATGGGGTGATGAATGGTACATTGTTATTCTCACTACAATCAGTTCAATTTGTGCCAGCCCAGTCACATTAGTTGCTACATCTGTAAGTGTGTCGTATCTGTCTTATTTTATATTGTGTTCAACAAGAGCATACCTCCAAGGCTTCTCTGCATTTCTGCTCAATAACCCTATGCACAGTGGTTGGACAGAAGGTCTAACATTAATACTGCTGTCAATTCAAACACGATTAATAGAAATGAAGATGCCTTCACGCATGGCAGTTATGACTATCATATTGTTCATAGTTCTGTCATCGTTACTTCAATCAATGCTTGAAATAGCAGAACCTGTGGTACTTGCATTAAGCGCCTCCAGAAGTCGAAGTTTATGGCGGCATTTACGAGCGTTAAGTTTGTGTATTGCTCTTCTAGTATTTCCACTTTATTTGACCAAAGTACTGTCTGCTGTTTTCCCAATAGACTTCTGGATGATGATCGTTCTGTCTAGTTGTACACTGACATCTGTTCAAGTGTTGGATCTCCTTGTTGTCCATTCACTTTTCCTGTACGATTCCGCTAGATCCGAGCCTTGGGAAAATTTGGATGATATTGTGTATTATACAAGAGCTGTTACCAAGGTTTTAGAATTTTTTGTTGCAATCTTTGTTGTCGTCATGGGTCTTTGGGAATCTACATCTGGCAAATGGAATTGGCTAAATGCTTCAATTTTATTAGTGCATTGTTATTTTAATGTCTGGCAGAGACTTCAGACTGGCTGGAGAAGTTTCTTGCTTAGAAGAGAAGCTGCCAAAAAGGCCAAATCTTTGCCATCAGCCACTACTGAGCAGCTTGCACTTTTGGATGATGTCTGTTCCATCTGTTTTGGGAGCATGAATGCTGCTTGTGTGACACCCTGCCAACACTTTTTCCACAGAACATGCTTAAGAAAATGGCTGTTTGTTCAAGATAAATGCCCACTTTGTCATGGTGTTATCTCATTAGCGTCTAACGAATCTTCTGAAGATATACTGCAGGCTGATCCTGAAAGAAATGATGGGGTTAATGAAGACATTTTAATAGAACGACCCCTCTTATAATTATGTTTTATTGTCTACAGATTTTAGACTTCTGTATAAATATATGTAGACTATGTAAAGCAATGCCAACTATATATATTCTTGTATTTCTGTTTATTTCTGTATGTATCTGTTCTGCAGATTTTGTGATACCAGAGTTCTCTGTACCTATACACACATATATGAACTTATATGTAAATCTGTAAATATGAACTTTTTTATTAGATATTTTTTTCAATCTTTTTTTATTATTGCATTTTTTTTTCATATGTGATCCTTAGATTAAGAATTTATCTTCAGTTAGTGTGTGAATGTTTTTAGATGTTTATACTTGTTGATGATCTAAAGCTTTTGTTAATCAGTTTAAATTCTTTTTTTTTTTAAATGCATTGATTTGTGTATTTAGTTTTTTTTTTTATTATATGCTATTTCTTTATGTAAATTTTTTATTACATACATTCATCATTAGAACTATTCATGTAATAAAGTTTATTCATGAAATTTCTTCATTAATTCTTTTTTATGAAAAACAAAACCAATTTTAATACCAGCAAAGATTAGGAACAAATATTGCTTATTAGACTACTATATCCATGGACTTAACTAGGATGAAATGAATGGGACCTTTGCTTTTCAGTCTAGTGTTATATATATATATATACAGTGGACGCTCGTTAATTCAAACTCAAAGGTTCTCAGAAATAAGTTCGAATTATCCAATGTTAAGATTAAATATAACTTAAAAAGTGTATCACTGAAGAAGAACAATCTCCTAGTATGTATAACCCCAGAAAATATATTATACTATGCTGTTTAAAATTAAACACATTAAAAAGCAATAAAGACTTACCTTAATCATAAAATGAAGCAGTAGGTACACATTAGAAAGAAAACTTTAATTAAAAATATGAATTACACTTTTGGGAAAAACTGTAAAATGGATGTTTGGTTTTGTTTATTATGCCTACATTTTTCAGCCAGCTTCTCGATTTGAAGTAAACATTTCAATTCATTTTCAGAGGAAGGTTCCATCTGAATAAATGCTTTTAGAGTTTTTATAGAGTCCATTATGGCTTGGTTATTAGGACAGTTAACAGTCTCTGCATTCTCTTCTGAATCCGTTAAGGTCTCTGCTTTTTCATCTTCTCGGATAATTTTTATTATGTTATCATCGCTCAGTTTACCACAGACTTCTATGTCTTCATCTACCCTTACATAATCAGAAAAAGTAACGTTATCACATTTAAATTTTTTGAATTCAGGAAAATTGGTATCAATATCGTCACATTCTTCGATATGATTGTTCTTTTCTGTATGCATGAATTTAGTATGACGAAAGCAATTACTAATTGTGCTTTCTTTGACAGCGTCCCATGCAGAGTATAGATCATTTATAGCTGTCAGCAGAGTAATGTCGTAATTTTCACCGTAATCTAAAGAAAAAATTATTTGTTGATAATTTGTTTTAAGATTCTGGATGATTTCTTGATCCATTGGTTCACAATTATGTTTGGCGGCAAATATTCAACCTGTATGGAATTCAGTTCTGGAAGGTTATTGTGGCAGCTTGCGTTATCCACAAATAAGAGAATTTTACGCTTAACTGCTTATCTATTCCTTTTAACCAGTTACTGAAGATGTCTAGTGTCATTCATGTTTTTGCATTGGATACATAATCAACTGGCAATATTTTAATTCCTTTAAAACATCGTAAATTCTTGGACTTGCCAATCACTAATAATTTAAGCTTTTCGCTCCCATCCATATTAGCCCAAACTAAAGCTGTAATCCTCTCTTTACTGCTTTTACCTCCTACGCAAGTTTCCCCTTTAAAATGTAATGTCTTGTTTGGCAAGAGTTTATAAAAAAGTGCAGTTTTGTCCGTATTAAAAATATCTTTCAGCAGGTAAATAGATAAAAGCCCTGGCAGTTTTCTACCGAAATTAGTGCACACGTCTTCGTTTACATCAGAGCTTTGGCCACATACAGTTTGATAAGAAATATTGTGCCTTGACTTAAATTGAGAAAGCCATCCATCACTGTATTTAAAATCTTCAATATCCATTCGACTTGCCAATTCCTTTGCCAGCCTTCGTCTGCACTAGGGGTCCATTTATCAGAAAGTTTCGAGATCTAGCATCCTGGAACCATAACAGTAGAGCTTTTTCTAGATTTTCTTGGGACGCATTTCTCATGCGTTTCCTTCCTCTAGCAAATTTTGAGTTTTCCCATGAATCTAAAATCAATTCCTTGTTTTTCAAATAAGTTTTTTTTTTTTAATTACATAGTCAGCTGCTACCTTTGTTTTACATTCGCCATTCGCTACTTTTTTTTAAATTTCTACCTTTGTCTCCAAAGTTAGAGTTTTGTACTTTTCACGTGTAGACATCGTAAATTTTTACACTGTCACACCACACACTGAGGAAGAAAAACTAGAGCACATTAACTTGTCTGCACTGTAGTGATAACTGACGCAGCCAACTAGAATCTGTAGTAAAAACTGTTCTTTTTTTCTGAAATTCTCAGAAAATCGATAACAAATAAAAAATGATAGCGCTCCCCCTTGTGCTTCTACGTCCCGCCCGCTCTGTTTCTACTCACGCAGGTGGATTCCGCTTGATGGGAAGGAAAAGTACGTTGGAGTGTTTTTAGTTTAAGTTTCTAACTACTGCGGGTGGTGCGCTTGCAAAAAGAAATACAAATGATTTTGACATCACAAAATAATAAATACAGCGTGCTTTTTTCTCCATTAAACGAGAAAAAAGAACTTTTTTTTTTTGTCAAATTTTTAGTTTGAACTAACCGAAGTGATACAAATTAGTTTGAATTAATGATATATTTTTAATATTAATTCCAATACAAGTTTTTGGGGGCTTTTGAATTAGTTCGAATTAATGAGCATCCACTGTATATATATAAAAAAGAACATGTATAAATAGACATGCATGTAATTGAGAGAAAATAATTAAATTTTCTTTTCAAACAGTCTTGCTATTTATCCACTTCAAAGGGCAGCCGCCCTGAGATTAGTCAGGATAACAAGACTGTTTCCCTATCTCTGCAGACATTGAAGTGGTTATTCTTTACAAAAATTTTTCACTCTGTCTATAATCCTGGCTAAGTCTATATATATATTTTTACAGTAGACTCCCTCAAATCCACATATCTTTGCAGATGTAAACAGATGAAACTGTATGCAGATGAAACTTACAGTTAAGTTGAAGGAACAAAATTCAAGATTGTGCTGAAATCAGCAGTGATCGCAAGTTTTTTTTTTTTGCTAATTTTTTTGTTAATCATATTTTTTTGGCTATTATGGCTGGTTAATTACTAAATAAAATTTACTTATGATTTTGATGTAAATTAGTGTATCTAAAGCAAAAATTCACCCTATTGTATCCTGCACAATATTCACAAGTGTAAACTGTAACCGAATTGTTTATTTTTCTTGCATTCATTTTCCCGTTTTTCAATATTTATTTTTAGTTTTTCATTATTATGTATGCATTTTAATATGTAATTATAGTTAATATGGCCGAACTCAAGTTTTCGCATGAAGAAAATATGAAGTTTCTTCCAAAAAATTTCAAAATGGGTGCTAATATTAGTGCTGATTGTGATCTTTTTTTCTAAAACAATTTTTAATTAATCAAGCTTTTTTGTGTACTAAATCTGCATAAACATGGAATAAAATTTCGTTATTTATTGATTCTGATGCAAGTTATTTTTGTATCCAAGGTAAAAAAACGGCGTAACAGTAGCTACTTTACATTGGTATTTAACTTCAGTTTTAATCTTTAATGATTTTTATTTTTTGTGATTTCGTACGTAATTTTAACTATTATGGCTGAATGAAACAAGAAGGATTGATGTTTTATCATTGTTATGCATATTTAGTTCTGCATCATTAAATATTATTTATTTGACCTTTATTTTTAATATTTTGAATTTTCTTATTTTTTATTATTTTACTTATTGTAAGAATTAATTATAATTTCTAATACTTTACTACAGTCAAATTACTGTTTAAAAAATGTAAACAAATTAGTGACCAGAAATCATCAAAATTCTAAAATCTGCGCAACCCCTGGTCCCAAAATATGTGGATTTGAGAGAGTCTACTGTTTATCTTTTTTATAATTTTCATTACTGTATGAAATTAGTCTTCAATTTTAATTGAATTGACTTAAAACTCAACAAAGTACAGTAACTCCTCATTATATAACTCCTGTTGGATAACAAGAAAAAAAATGCGATATACTGAGATGAGAGTATTAAAAACCAAAGAGGATGATAATCTACAAATAATTTTTTTATATTTGACACCAAAACATTAATCTATATATACACATAGCAATTTTCTTGTTAAAATTAATAATATAGAATTGCATTTATTCTGACTACAAAAAGTTACCTAAGAGTAGATTTTAGGAAGAGCTTATTTTGTTTGAAGCAGACCTGTAAAAAAAGTGATATATTTAAATGAGCTATGTAACAAGGTGCAATATATTGAGGGGTTACTGTACTAAAAATTTTATGCACATTCTATTGAATTTAACCTTCTAAGCATTTGTCCCATATTTTGCTGTTTCACGAAACCAAATTAAATTGGCTGCAGGCAAAAAATATTTTTAACAAAATTATAATTTCAGAAACATACAAGATAAAGGGATATGAAATATAATTTTGTACCAAACTGTGTAAAAAAATTTTAATTGAGTTTCATGACTATTTTTAAGAAAATACAGGAAAACCCTTTCATGCTGAGAGAGTTAAATTATATATAGCTTCGTGTAAACACATAAAAGATTTTGTAGTGTTCAGATAGTTTTAAAGTACATTTTAATTAGTTGGAAAAAAAAAATCAGCCTTATATACAGTAAAACTTCAATTATCCAGAACAATATCAGAAAATAAAAATTTTTTCCTAAAATAGAAATTATTGAAATTCAAACTGTATATATTCATTCCTAAAAGTATGATTTCCTTGAAATTCCTATTTAAACCAACATTAAAATTTATGTTTAATTGGAATTTTTGAAGCTTATATTTGGATAAGTCTTAATCAGTGGTCTTAATGGTGCAACGAAAGACATCGGGGAACTGTTCTTCATCATTTAGAGTCGTATCTCATAGAGTTCATGTGGCGACGTCTTCATTTAAAAAATGAAATGTTTACTGCAATGCTAAAAGATATTTGTAATTTTATGCCAGCAGTTTAATATGAGTTTTATTTTATAACTTTTTTGTATAACAGTTATTTGTTCACTTATTTTAAGTATATATTTGTGGTTTAATAAAATAGTTCGTAAAAGCCTGTAAAAATGTTTCAATTTACATGATTTTCATTTTGCGCGACAATGGTGTCTGTATAACGGAAAAGTACCAAAAATTCAAATACAAATTCAATTTCCTACTGCTGCCAAACAACTTTCTTGGACATGTTCAAGTAGCTCCTTTAAGTGTATATAAGTATTGAACTATGCAGTCGACTCCCTCAAATCTGCACATTTTCGAACCAAAGATTGTGCAGATTATAGAATTTTGTGGATTATAGGTCGTTACTTTGTTTAAATTTTATTTCTCCTGTAATTTTACAGTAAATTAATTATTAATGGATAAATCGATTGGTAAAAAAGAAAGATATTGTAACACATTGGGTTATTTAATAAAAAAACATACTTAAGGAAAAATTATCTAAATTTTATTTTACAATTTCTTTTGTTTGTTTCTATAATTTTCAAACATAGTATCAACTGTCATTTGTTTGAGAACTTTCGAGTTTTAGTCTAGTATTTTTTCTTGGAGTCTATGTATAGTCATTTCTTCTTCTGAAACAAAACTCTGTTTCTGAAGAAAACTCAGATAGTTATAATCCACAGCCAGACCCTGCTCAAGGGTTAATATTTTTCTCCGTCATTATCATATTCTGTGTCAGAACTGTCCTATTTTCAGTAGAGTTTAACAGAATAGTATTTATAATGTCATCATCTGTGAAACTCTCTGTAGCTTTATTTTGAGAGGACATCCATTAAAGTATATTTTCCCCATTCAAGAAATCAGGCACAACAATCAGTAAATTTTTTACAAAACACAAAATTTCTGCAGATATTTTTGCACTATCCAAACTGAAGCCACCAAAGTCAACATCATCACCATCACTGTCTATAAATAAAAGATGCTGGCTACAAATTATGCCTTGCAACTACTACAGTGTCTTTGCATACAGAGTCCCATGCATCAGCCAAGAGAAAAACACAGTCCTTAATTGTAAAAGCCTTCTATACTCCTTATTAGTCAATAAATCAGAGGTTATAATACTGCACATAAATTCCATTTTGTATTGGCATTTCATGCTACAAATAATTCCCCGATCCATTGGCTGAATAAGAGAAGTTGTATTCAGAGGTAAAAGCAACATAGAAATGTTGTCTTTTTGTAATATTTTTGGATCTGCAGCACAGTTGTCTAAGAGCGATAATATTTTAAAGTTTACAAGTAAACCAACTTTTGTACAATGCATACAGGCTTCTTTTACGAAATGGTTTCCAAACCATTCTGTGAAAATTTGCTGTGTGACCCATGCTTTTTTATTGTTACAATATGTAACGGGCAGGTAAAAAGTCTCCTGATTTTTTATTTTTATTTGAAAAATAAAGTTTTACTTCATTGAAATGCAAAAATTTAAGGAAAAAAACTGAATACTGATCGTTGATCAAATTGCAACCATTTTGAATTTCTCTCGCAAAGTTAACGACAACCAAATTTTCACTGTTTCCATCTGAAACAGCATACGGATTATAGAGTTGCAGATTTGAGATAGTTTTACTATGTATGTTTTTAATTTTTTATATTAAGAGGGATCTTACATTCAATAGTACATTAGGCCTACTTTTTTATTAATCAAAAGTGGTTTCCATGAAATTTTATTTCGCAACATATTTTCTTAATTTTCTGTCCCAACTATTTGGATTTCTGCATATCCAGACTGTTTCCAGAACACAGTACAGATAATTGGAGATTTACTGTATTATAATACAATAATTAATTCTTGCTTATTTTATAGTAATTAAATAAAGATTAGGATGAAAATTATGTTGCTAGAAATATGGATTTTAGCACAGTAGAATGCTTATGAATTATTAATAATGTGTAAAATAAATATTAAAATTTACTTGTCAATTTGAATAGTATGATGGTATTTGTTTATATCTAAAAATTAAATGTTCAACTGTTTAAATATTCAGCAGTAAAACATTAATGATGATATATTTAATTTTCGCTAGCAGTATTTGGTTACGTTTTTGTTAATCTCCAAGCACTGCAGATTTTAACTTCTATAATAATAATCTATCTATAATAATAAAGATAGAAATTTGTCTGTGTGTATATCTGTGTCTGTCAGCCTTGTTCTGAAGAGACTGCTGCATGCAGAGCTACAAAATTTGGTGGGAAGGTACCTCTATGTATGTAGTTTTGTAACTTGAAGCCCATTTTTGAATAGATGTTTTTAAATTTAATTTTTTACATGATTTTTAGCATTTTTTCATGTTTTGCTGCAATTTTCCACATTTAGTAATAAGAATCCAGTTCCAATCTTCTAGCCTAATACAGTCAATTTTGTCCTGTATCCATTGTTTCAAATTTCATAAAAGTTGGTTCATAATTACCTGAGATATTGATTAAAAACCCATTAAAAATCTCCTGAAAATGCAATTTTTTATCTCAAAATTTTATCTCTAAAGAAATTAAACACCTACCAAGGGGTCAGCTTCATCTTTCATTTATTTGCACAACAGGGTCCATCTATCCATTTCCTTTCTGATACAAAAGGTAAAAAATTACAAGATAATTTAAATTTTTTCAGGTAGAGATTTAAAAATTGGCATATAGGCACAAAATAAATTTCTGTTTTGGAAAAGCTAATTTTCAACAAAATCTGCCATTGTCTTTTTTTTTTTTTTTTTTTTTTTTTTTTTTAATGATAGCAAATTGACAATGGATAGAATTAACCCCTTAACTGCCACGGCATATATATTATATGCTTTGCATAATCAATGCGTTAACTATCACTGGTGTATATATATATGTTTTCACAAAACACCTGCCACTGTAATTTGTTGATAGCCATATAACTATGCCCACTGCTTTGGAATGCGATATATTGATCTTGAAGGGTTGTTTACCACAAACTTGCTCATTTCATCCAACGGGTAGGAGATATGTTTCTGAAGAGGTGAAATTTGAAATCTGTAGTTTATCTGAGAACGTGTTTGAATAGGTTGTATGTTTTTTGTTCTGTTTTCGTGTAGCATTTTATAATAAGAGTTATTTTCAATATTTTATACAGATATGTATGACAGTGAATTAGATTACTACTTTCCGTCATCTTTTGGATGAGATTCATCAGAATATGATATTTCATCCAATGAAGAGGATTCCGATAGTGATGACATTTCTCTGGAAGATGTAAGACAGTGTGCCGTCTTGATATGAATAAATTGATGAATTTGGAACACAGTTATTTTGCAGAAAAAAAACATTGACAATTATGACTTCCGCATGAAATTGGTGGAACAGATTATTCAGAAATTTCACGTTACTTTTAGGCCTTGCTCCACCAAGAGACAAAAATTACATGACAATCCCTTTGAACTTTCAGCTAGACACTTCCCAGATAACAATCAATTTCTTCACAAAAAAATGCATCAAAGAAATGTGTAGTGTGCTCCATGAAGAAAATTCGCCGTGAATCCCGCTATCATTGTGTTGAATGTGATGTTGATATTATGTATTCAGTCATTTTTCAGGATATATCACACAACAGTTAAGTACTAACTCTTATATTCTATTATAATATGAAATTTAAATTTTGTACTTTTTATTTTTTCATTGTAACAATACAAATTATTTAGATTGCAATAAAGAGTGCTGCTGTTTTCCATACAACACACCATGCTGCTAAGCCCCTGTGCAGAAAACGCTGGCACTGGAGAGCGAGTCACGTAAGATTTATTTGGCAGTTAAGGAGTTAATAATGGGCTGTCTGTTTTGTTTAGTCTTTGAATTTGTTTCTGGAAGTTAATATATACATTTTTTTCAAGTCTGGTATGATAAGGATTTTAATGAAAATGATGTTTATCTTCTACAAAAACATTTTTGCTGAATTGTTATAAAAAAAGCTTTTATAATTCTTAACGTTACTATGGTAATTGTAAAGTGGTTTTATAACGCTTTATTTCTATGTTTTAAAAATGAAGCTGAATTACGTGCAAGAAAATGTTCATATTTCTGTGCACATTTTTTAAATTTTTATCTGTAAGTATTTTTTGTTTACTATATAAAATGTGTCTCCCATAAATTGATATATTTTGTTTATCAGTTTTGCTTCTTTATTTTAGAAATTTATATTTTCAAAGAATTTAATCAATTTTACCAAAGCATTTCATGTTTTATTTATCACTATCAAATCGGAATAAATTTTGCATAATGCAACTATATACATAATAATAAAAAAATATAATATTGTATCGAAAATGAGTTTTCAATGTATTTTGCCAAACTCTGTTTATTTATAAGTTTATATTAATTCGTAGTATACTTAAAAAATACACAGACATATCTTTTTAAAAAAATTCTTGTCTTCCACTAAAATGGCTATGCTGAGTCTCTTTACATCCAACTTTCTTTATTCATAAGTTAACTTTTTTTACTCATTGAAGATCTTTAAAAACAATCGATCAGCTTTTTCAAACTCAAGATTCAAAATCTTCTACTATCTTTAGGATTAGTTGGACAATCTTTTAAGATGCATTAAATATTTTAATAAAAATAGTTCAAGTACTTTCATGTGTACTGACAGAATAAAAATAGATTTGTCTTTGTTATATATTATTATGAACCATAACCAGGGCCGAAACTACGGGGGACAGAGGGGGCATGTGCCCCGGGCGCCAAATGAAGATTTCGTTTGTCGTTTAATACAAAATTTGGATAAAAATGTCTTGTAGCTGAAAAAAAAAAACTGATGATTTGCCTAAAGTACTAGATAGCAAATGAATAAGAAGAAAGAACTGCTCTCTTAGGCTATTTTTATCCCACTTCAAATACACCATGTCCTATATCTTCTATCTATCAGGGAAATTACTTTCCGTGTAGTAAGAATCACTAACATTTTTCAACGTCAGTCTCATGTCTCTGTGTCAGTGTCCAACAAAGATAATTGCCCAGTGATTCCCCACAAAAAAAATCGAAGAAGGGTGTTCTATTTTTTCTTTCTTTCTCGCTGAGTAGCGTGGTGCTTTCTTTTCCCCTGTTATGCTATGGGCGAGGTTGGGCGACTGCCCAGGACAATAAAAATAAAGGGGAATGTATAAAGTAAAATATTTAGTAAAATCATTTTCTAAAAAGAGTATAGCATTTGTTAGAGGTACAGTAAACAATCTCACACAGGGCGCCATGGCTTAAAGCCTTTATCCTCCAAAATTATTTTTTCTCCTCTTTTTACCATTTCTATGTGTTTTGCCGCCCTAAGCAACAAATGGAAAATTCCGCCCCCATTACTTTTGCTGGAAATATTTTTTGCATCCAGATCCAGCCTTGGAGCTTAGAGGGGGTGAGATCAGGCGACTTCTCGGGATACTAAAAACAAAGGTGTGGAAAATATACTCAAAATAAAATACTTAGTAAAACCTTTTATTTATTTTATTTTTTATTATATCATTTGTAGGGGTACACAAAAAATCCCGCCGAGGGTGCCATGGCTAGTAAACCATCCCTACTTTTATCCTCCCATTTTTTTTAAAATCCTTTTGCCATTTCTAGCAGGTCACAACTAAAAAATGTCACCCATGTCTTCTACTACAATTACTTTTTACATACAGATCCGGCCTGAAAGGGTGTGAGGTCGGGCAACTGCCAACGACACTAAAAACTAAGAGGTGAAATAAATGTAAAATAAATAATAAAACCTTATTTTTTTAAAGAATATACCATTTGTAGAGGTGCAGAAAAGAAGCTTGCACAGGCCGCTATGGCTAGTAAAGCCGCTGCCTTTATCTCTAAAAATTAGTTTTTCTTGTCTTTTTGTCATTTCTGTGTTTTGCCACCCTAGGCGACAGCTAAAAAATGCCACCCCATTCCTTTTGCTGCAATTATTTTTTGCAATCAGATCCAGGTTTAGACAGGGAGAAGTCGGATGACTACTCGGGATACTAAAAACAAAAGGGTGAAAAATATACGCAAAATAAAATACTTAGTAAAACATTTTTATCTTATTTTAATTTTTTTCGGATACATCATTTGTAGGGGTGCAGAAAAAAAAATCTCACCCAGAGTGCCATGGCTAGTAAAGCCGCACCTGCCTTTAATCTGCCAAAAAAAAAATTTCGTCCTTTTCCCATTTTTAGGTAGGCGACAACTGAAAAATCCACTTATGCTTTTTACTACAATTATTTTTTTACAGACAGATCTGGCCTTAATGGGTGCCACCGACACTAAAAACTAAGGGAAGAATTATATGAAAGATAAAATAGTAGAAGCCTTTTTTTAAGAATTATTTGTAGGAGTCCAGAAAAAAATCTCTCCCGGGGCACAATGGCTAGTAAAGAACCCTGCCTCTAAAATATGTCATTTTCAGTCCTAGATGTCCGCGTAGTTTTGCCTAATGGTAGAAACCGCCATCCATTTTGAATTGTAATAGATTGTTGATTGATTATTCACAACCTGTTGCTTTCTGCGTCTCTATTGTCATCTTATAACAACATTTTCTAAAATGAAAAACGCTATTAAATTTTTTGGCATTTAAAATAGAATGACACATTTTTTAATGAAAATTACATCTTCGATGTATCAGAAAGTAATCATTTATGATTTCGAGAATAGTTTTAAGTTAAAGGGTGTCGGAACTTAAAATATAAAAAATGTCATAATTTTAATTCTCTTTCTGAAAATAGGCTATTTTCATCCCTACCACAATTTAGAAGCATCCAAATTTTATTTTAACACCATAACAAAACCTAATCCTGACCATTCAATCTTTCATGCTTGAGAGACAGATTTATAATTCGTTAAATTTCCCCTAGTCATTATTCAATTAAATAGCTAGGTAATATATAGGTAAGAAATGTATACATGCCTAGATTTCAAAACCAGGGCCAGGTTGTATATAGGCACTGCGGAACTACAGAATTCTTACTTTCTTCTTGATTCACAAGAAAACATTTTATTTATTTATATTTGCACGCAATATTTAATTTTAACACGAGAAATTGTATACAATTTCCGATTTAGTAATAATAGTAGTAAATAATCTATTGGTTAGCACTTAAGAAAGTAATTGATCAATATTTGACAAAGCTGATTACGTAGTTCAGTATTATGTATTTTCCATTACATATTTTAAATACCGTAAAATCCCGAAAGTAAGCCCCCCTCCCACTTTTAAGGAATTTTGATTTTTTTTCCATTCCCAAATATAACCCCCCTCCCCCACATACACAAAAAAAAAAAAAAAAAAATTCTTGCACAAAAATTTGAATTTAAAAATCCAAGGATCTTTTGAAAATTTTGGCAGATTTCCACTTTTGCTTTTATATTTTGTAATGAAATACCCCCCCCCCCCCCCCCCCACATAAAATCTCTGATTCCCTTCTCTGCTCTCCCCAACACAAAAAGTTCAAAATCTTGAGAATCTTAAATTCTTCTGGCCTTCTTACTGCTCGCTAGTAACATAACTACAAGTAAAAAATCAGTCCTCCAAACTACAATCTCCCCCTCCCTCCAAAATTCATGTTTCCCCCTCCCTCCTCAGCATACAAAGTTTAAAATCTTTAAAACTATTTATTAAAAAATATGTTCTATTTGTTGCTGTCTAGTGACAATAAATAAATAATCAATCATTATAATTACCTCTCTACCCCCAAAATTTCTGCTTCCCCTCTCTTTGACAACCCCTATAATTTTTGGTAAAACTATTTATTAAAAAAAATTCTTCTGTCCTATTTGTTGCTCTCTATTAACAATAAATTAAAAACAAATCATCTAAATTACAAACCACCCCTTCCTTTGAAATGCATATTACCTTCTCATCCCAAAGAATACAAAGTTTAAAATTTGTAAAACTCTTATTTGAAGAAATCTTTTGTCCTATTTGTTGCTCTCTAGTAAAAATAAATAGATAATTTGTCACCCAAGTTTTCTCTCTACTCCAAAAATGCCCCCCCCCCTCCACCCTTACCCACATACAATATTTAAAATCTTTAAAACTATTTTTTTATAAAATCTGCTGCATTTGTTTATCTTTAGTAACAATTAATGAATAATCAATCATCTAAAATACCCTTCATTCTCCCACAAGTTATATTTCCCCCCACTGCCACTCCCCTCCCTCAGCAAATACATTAAAATATTTAATATATATTTGATTAAATGCTGTTCTATTTCTTATTTTATAGTAAGGTAACTCAGCTCATCTACATCATCCCATATAAGTATCACTCATCTAAAATAATCATCCCCTTTGAAATATTTGCTCTGTCCTTTTCTCCCAAAGGAGGGGGTTGGATTTCTAAATATGTGAGAGAAAAGCAAAAATGTTCATCTTTTGTTCAGTTTGACTGCTCTTTCCTTCCTGAATCATGTGTATATTTTATGTTTTGAAATAAATATGTTCTCCAAAATAACTCCCCTCCCATTAACAAAATATCAGCTGTGAGAACAGTCAAACTACAAAAAAGACTAAAATTTTCTGTCTGCCTTCCCCCCTCCCCCTCTTCCATGTTTAGAAATTAACCCTTTTGTGTGAGGATGCAGAATGAAAATTTAAGGGGAGAGTTACATGATCATTTATTTATTGTTGCTACAAAATAACAAAAAAGCATAAAAATCTGATTTTTTTTTTAAAGATTTTAAAGTTTGTGTGCTGGGGGGAGGGGGGAGGGAGAAGCAGAATTTTTTTTGGTTGGGGGGAGGGGGAGCAAATTAAATATTTTTTAAATTGTTATAAATAATTATTTAATTATTGTAAGAGAAAAAATTAAAGATTTTAAAGTATGTACTGGGGGGGGGGCAAAAAGAAAATAAATAGGACTTTTGAGGGGAGGGGAATAATTTAGATTGTTATTTAAATATTGTTACAAAAAAATAACAAATAGAGCAGAAAAAGTTAATAATTTTAAAGATTTAAAATTTAATGAGATGCATTTGCAGGGGGATAGTCTTCATAAGATGATGCTGGGGGGGGGGGGCAGGGAGAGAAAAGCAGAGATTTTAGGAGGAGGGGTAGATGAGTTTTATTTATTGTTAATATAGAGTATTAAATAAATCTGAAAAGAAATTTAAAATTAAAGATTTATAAAGGTTAAACTATGGAGTTTTGGTACTAGAGTGGAGGGGGCAAAGGGGGGGAAGCAGTAATCTTGAGGAAAATTTAGATGATTGATTATGCATTGTTACAATAAAATAACAAATAAAAGAAAATATTATTAAAAAAATTTCAAAGATTTTCAATTTTTTTTTTTTTTTTTGGGGGGGGGGGGGGATTTAGATTTTATATATTTACTAGCTGTTACCCGTGACTTCGTTCATGTAACATTAAAAAAAGAATAAATGCATTAATTTAGTAAAACATTTCACTTGATAATTAGCAACATATATAATTAACCAAAGCTTTATCACATTTTATAGGAGACCATACGGTATTTCTTTGCTATAGGGGCCTTGACATAACCCAGTCTTAAAAAAGTGAAATTTCATGCTAAATAATATATACAATCGCGAAAATGAAACTGCAACTAATGAAAAAAGGAGGACCAAGTAAAATCGTGAAAATCTAGGAATTTCTCTTCGTAAAACGAAAAACAACACTGGCAGAATTCTTCTATACAACAGTGTATTTTAGGTGGTATTTGGTGTACAATTTGTATATGTGTGCATTGCTAAATGGGAATTATTATATTGTTTATTTGCATAGACATATGTTATATATTTCTTACTACATTATCTTGTTTATGTATATATTAAATTAAGTGCTTCACGCTAAGTGGTGTAAATAGTGAACAAACTGCTTGTGGATTTTATATATTGATAGATATTTCACAAAGATATAACAATCTGATGCGATTCTAAAATGTAAATAAAGGTTGCTAGAAAGTACTTTAAATTCTGCCCAATTTGACCTCGATATTTTCTCTATCGCGTCAAGAACACTATAAGCAAATAAATACCGACGACACAAATCTAATGATCTAAATTTACATATTTTTGTTAGTATATATAGGATTATTTTGATTTATTTCATGCGCTTGAAATTTTTTACGCTTTCTCTAGGGTTAGGTGTCGAATAAATGTACTTTCTTGTTATTTTATTTTACCATTTCTATTTATTCTATTTTCCATTCATTCCATTTATGGATATTGATTTAATTTACATGTTCGTGTCAAAGAATATTCTTTAAAGTTATTATCAGGATTAGGATAGGATACGATTAGGGTTAGGATTAGATATAAAAATTGAACGACAATGGCATGATAGATTCAGGTTTAAAGTATGAACCAGGAAGTCTATTTACATCATGAAGCAATAAGAAAATTAGAAAATTGTCGGCTAATATTTTTTAGTATGTTTTACAGTCATAGTTGGCATCAAAGGTGAGCGAGGAAATGATCATCTAAAATACCATTAAGTGTTTACCATGCAAAAAACAAATCTGGTTACAGCAATGTATTTAATTTTGCGCCAAATTTCACTTGATTTAAAAAAAAAAAAAAAAAAAAAAAAAAAAAGCAAATTGACTATGGACTTAATTACAGACCCCTAACCTTCCTATTCTCGGAAATGTTCTACCTATATGTAAAAAAAAAAATCTACTATATAGAACGCGCTTTCACGTTTATAATGTTATGAATTGGCACGATCGGCTTGTTCAAGTTACACAATTCGGCTGGAAGAAAAGATTCATTACTTTTTAGATTTCTTCTTTGCTTTTGCATTACGCGAATTTGTTGGTAAAATCGATTTTCTTTTCGATAACATTGTTGTTTTTTAAGTTTAAAAAATATTGTAGTTTTACTTAAACATTGCTTTAAAATCTATGCAATTTTTCTTATCCTACAAGACTTTACAAAAATCTATTACAAAACAACTTTAAAAAAAGCTATATTTAAAAAAGACAACAAAGTTTTTCCTATTTTAAAACTAAAAGAAATGTAAAATTAAATTCCGGTTCGAAACGACGATTTACAAATGTTTCAATTGTGGGAAAATGATAGAGGAAAAATGCTGTTACTTCGACACAAACATATTAAATCTTTAGCTTTTATGAGAAAAGCAACTTTTTTTTTTTACTTTTTAAAATTTAAATTAAAAATATGGTATCTTTATATTAGCCGTGTGCAGACGATAAATCGAAAACCTATCCCATCATTCATATTGAATTCATTAAAAATATAAATCTTTCACTCATTTCATTTAAAACACAGAACTTTAATTTCCAACACATACATTTAAAATACATATATTACGTACATTTAAAATAATTCCTTCCATGTGAAAAAGAAAAAGAAAAAAAAAAGAGAAATTAATCCCAAATAATTTGATAACCCAAGATAATTTTATTTCAACATCAAAACAAATTTGTTTTATTTTTCTATATATGACATCATATTCGCTTGCTTTCCATACTTACTCGTATTTATGCACTTTGTATTATTATCAAATATTTGAAAACGCACGTTTTATTTCTAATATGACATTTCATATTCTATTTAATTCTTAAATAATTCATTTCCTTTTCATTTTTCACGTGGAAAATTTTCACTTGAAAATAAATTGTTGATTAAAAATTATTACTCAGGGGTTTTATTTTACATTGGCAACGATAAAGTATTAGCAAAGGTAAAATAAATTTAACCATTTTAAAAAAAGCTGCAAAACCGGGCCCTTTGGGCCAAACCAACCAACCATTTTAAAATATACGAAAAAAATGTCCATTTATTCTGTATGAAAAAAATGAAATTTTTAATTTTTAAGAAAAATATTGAAATAAAATAAACAAAAACCAGCCTATATTCATTTGAGGGTTATAATCAACTTATATGCAAAGATACAGGATAATTAAATGCTTCATTTTGACGCTGGCTTCAGCCTAACATTTGCACACAATCAGATTTATAATATTATTAGGATTTATTTTTGAGTGAAAATTTGCCAAAATACAGAAGATTCTCGCCCCTTTTTACTTCTAAATTAATGATAAAACGTGTTTTTAAATGGGTTTTTTTTTCAAAAATCCCGATTATAAGCCCCCCTCCCACTTACAACCTTTTTTGGTTTTGAAAAAGAGGGGCTTACAATCGGGATTTTACGGTATGTATACTATTTTAAATATGTATATATGTATATTACATATTTTAAATTTAAAACAAGTCGACTATTAGAAACTTGGTAAAATTCAATTTGTAAATTTACTTGAGGGGGGGGGGGGGGCAAAATCCATGTTTGCCCTGGGCGCAAAAAAGGCTAGTTTCGGCACTGACCATAACATATAACTTGACTTTTTCTAATGATATAACAGTGGAAATCATGCATGTAGTCATTGCCAAAAAGCCATACGTAATAATGTCTGATAATATATTGGTAATATAAATAATAAAATATTAAATACAGACATTAAACTAAAGATATAGAATATCTTTTTTAATGACAAAAGTACTTTATAATGCAACATTCTAAATTCTTCAGTTTACAGTATGTAATGAGGCTTCGTGTCATACACTTGCATTTCCTTGGTGGAAATTATATTATATTACATAAAAGTTTATGTGGAAATTTGAATTGCCTTGTATATATACATTTGATATTAAATAAATAAGAGTGTTAGTCAGAAAATAAGATTATCCTCCTTTTTTCTCAAGAAATCTTAATGTAGTTGAGCAAACAAGACATCAGCTTAATGCAAGAGCTATTCCATACATCATTTGGTGGCATACGACCAAGATACTGTAGATGGGGCTGGCACAGTTTTTGCACTTCCAGAAATCTTGAATGGATGGTGCAGTCTGGCCTGTCACATATGGAGAACTGGCCTTTTATGCAATTGTGAATAAATGCGGAAGTGAGAATTTTGAGTGGTAACAATGAGAATGGGGGATGACAAAGGGTACTGAAATTCTTAAAAGACTCCTGGGTATGCAAGATCCAGGTGTTATTGTCACCCTTAATTAGAGATGCTTTGCCCATCCACCCTAAAGCCCAAACTTGATTCCAAGGATCTTCCAAGAGTTTTTTTTTTTAAAGAAACTTTAGTAAAAGTTATGACAAATACCCCAATGTCCTTGGTGGTTATGCAACAAAATAAAGTATAAGCCTACTTCTTTATATCCACAGTCTATTACTTGTGGAGAATGAAAATACTGCCTTTAGCAACCTAAGAAAACTTATTTTCCGAATAACCCTCGTTAAATATTTATAATTTTGTTACATTAAGTAGTGCATTTCATATTAATAAAGCAGATGCTCTCTGATCATAATATACATATGTATTTATATTTTTCAAAATTTCATATTAGTGGTCTACAAGATTCAACATTGTGAATTTAGCGATCTGTGAGATCCAAAAGCTTTAAAACACGTCAGTTTTCTCCAATTTTTTAACGTGTTTAACAAATGTGTAACTTATTAATGGAATTATTTTGTAATTTTTTAACTTGGTTTCAACTTTAATATTTTATTGTCAGTAAGAATGGTATTCAAAAAGTTTGAACTAAACATTTTTCTTAACTTTTCAACAATTTTCTACCAAAAGTCTCTATTTTTCAACTGACAAAGTAATATAAAATATACATTTAAAATAAAATGATGTGATTTATTTTAATAAAAATAAATACATTTAAAATCCATAACTTAATTAGTCTATTAAACTCAATTAAGTGTTTAAAATACATGTTGAATTTCAGATGGTATAATTGAATTGTTTATTGAGAAAATTATCTTAAACCAGGGGTGGGGAATTTGCAGAATATCTTACCAGCCAGCAAGAAGCAAACGTACAGTTGAAAACTGTTATGACAGAATTTATGCAAATTCAAAAATAATTCATTACTAATTTTACAATACATTTTCATAATTTTTTTTCTATAAAAGTAAGAAATATATGCAACAGAGGAAAGTTAAGTATAGGACAGAACTTAGTACCATATTTACATCATGGTAATTTGGAGAATTGCAAAATATAACTAACAAGTAAAAAACAAATCTTCTATATCCAGCAGTTTTAAAAGACAGCTTAACAATTCACTCGCCCTGTCAGAAAATCAACTCGCCAGTAGCGAATAAAATGATGTAATTTCTTACCTTTGTCTTAAAATATATACATATAAATATATATATATATATATATATACATATATATAATACAAATAAAAATAATTGCTTTTGATATCAGCAGTTTATTTGTTCCTAGGGTAAATTAGAATTTAACGTTGCATAATACAATAAGCATTAAAGGAGAAAATATGCATTTTTTCTTTAGCATAAAAAATGGCCAGGGGCATAGCGAGCGGGGGGACTTTAAAGTCTTCAGAATGCATTTCACTACACCCTTACAATCATATGGCAAAAGCTAGTCGGTCCGCCAATAGATAGGTTATGAGTAAAACAAGTAATGGTTTCAATAGAGCTATCTGGTCAGCCGGTATGAAAGTCATGTGTTCTGTCACATTTTTGAATCACATAAATAATACACATTAAACCCACGGCCTACCCACTGAAAAAAAATTATCATGTATAAATCTTGTCTGCTGAGCTGGAAATGTTGGACATATACTATACCTTACCCACACATGGAAAAGCTAAGTCGGCCGTCGATACATATGCCAATAGGGGGGAAAAATGAATCTGATCTATTGATTTGAAAATATCAGAAATTTGTCCTACAGTAACACTCGCAACTTACATAGATAAAAACTACCAATATATAAACTAGGTCGACCAAATGCGAAAGTCGCTTAAGGAAATTCAAGAAGTTTTATACTTGATACATAGTAGGTTCTAGCAACGATATGATGTTTACGCCCTTTGGAACTGTTTTAGGAACGTTTGGAAAATAAAAACGAAGAATTTTTAAAACTATTTAAAAAAAGAAAATTAATAAATTAAAAAAATATCCGTGTATTTAACATTTAATACCTAAAAAACTTCTGGCTTTTTTTTTTTGATAAAACTAAAACTAAATTTATATGCTTGTGCCAACATAACATAATTACATAACCTTCACGAATTTTTCACTTGTTATTATAAAAATTAGAATTGGAGCCTTTATTAATTACTTAATATTTATTGTATACCCTGATTACCGTAATTTCCGGCGTATAATCTGCGGATCAAACAATTATGTTTCGACCCAGAAATTTTATTTTATATAATGGAATATACTAGATCGCTGTAAATATTTTACTTTAATTATTAAATAAAATTTCTGGGTCTAAACATAATTGTTTGATTTGCGGATTATACGCCAGAAATTACGGTACATGTTAGCGATTACTTTTTTTTAAAACTAAATCATACGTAAGAGGAATTATTTTTTTTAATACTAGGGGGCTCTGCCCCCTACGAGCTGCGCTCGCCAACCCCCGTTCTGACACCGCATGATTTAAAAACACTCTGATTTGATCATCTCTAAAACGATTACGGAAGATTGTATTATAATTAAACAACCAGTGGCGATCTGCTGTAACAGGGTTTCCATTCATTTTCCTTTGACTGAGGGATTTTAAGGTCGAATCAACTGCTGTTGAAACAGTTTACAACTGTAACTGTCACCAAAATATATGATTTAGCGCCAAACGTGCATAATCGTGGCGTCGCGTCAATTTCAGTTGACATCAGATGCGTTACACGAGTTAGTTTTTTCATCGGGGAATTTTTAATTCAACGCTTATTTGTCTTTTGATACTTCTCCATTACCCCGTCAATCAATTTTCATTTAAAAAAAAAAAAAAAAAAAAAAAAAACTATCGTTAAACTGTAACACCAAATAAACAAATAGAAGAATTTTGACATTGGAAAGGAAATATTATTATTTACGCTGTTTTAAAATTTGCAATAATGGGTAAAAGATATGTCGAAATAAATTGATCTCTCATGAAAATATAATAATTAATTGAAATTGTTTGGAAATATTGTTTTTTTTATCATTTTAAATGTGACGTGAATTTCCCTAGTTACTCGTATTTCTCTTTGTAATATTCACGCGCAAGTATATTTTTATTACGTCATTTTCTACATTTATTGCTTTTAACACGTGATCATTTAAATATTATTTTAAAGTTTTATTTCTGTTTTTAATAGTCTCGTGTAAATACATTTCTTAATTGAAAGGGAATCTTATTACGTGCGCTATTTTACAAATTGGCAACGGTTCAAATAATGGAATTTATGAAATATGAAATAAATCTTCGTCAAAATAATGAAAATTTTGAATAAAAAATTGGCAACGGTTCAAATAATGGAATTTATGAAATATGAAATAAATCTTCGTTAAAATAATGAAAATTTTGAATAAAAAATTGAAATATAACCTGAAAAAATTACTCAAATTAAAAAAGTGATTGCAGTCTGCACTCCGCAAACTTGTCAACTATATCCTTACAAATTATGGTTAAATTCCTGCGGATAGTTTTCGTTCCTATAAAACTTTTTTCAAAAAACTGTTTTGACGAACTTTGATTTTAAATATCTCTTAAAATAATTCTTCGATTTAAAAACTGTTTGCTTCAGCGTGTTTATCGAACATTTCTTTATAAAACTACCAATTTTTAAAATTTTACATGCAATAGTTTTCTAGATATTAGTCCAGAAAGACTTCAAGGCACAAAATCTTAATTGACAGCGGCGGCAGCGGTGGTTACTTTTTTTTAATATAGAGAGAAAGAATTCAGAAAGTAGAGGATTTCAGGAAAAATTAAATTATTAAAAGTAGTTTTATGGTAAAAAAAAAAAAAACTTGAAGCGATTGCGGAACATTAACACATTTGCACTTAAAACATTATAAATAGTTCAGCATTTCAGGCCCGTAACTACCGTCTGGGCACTGCCCCGGGGCCCCAAACTGATGGTTAAAAAATTATTGTATTTTAATATCTAATCTAACTTCCTATAAAATACCCAGCACCTAGCTAAAAGTTAATAATAAAAAAAAATCCATCAAAGTGCTAGAGTAAATGTTTTTGCGTATCCGTTCAAATACTCCATACGCTTCGCATGCAAAATCATCTCTAGAGCAGACAGTAGAATGTCGAGTCGAATGTGCAATGTCACGCCAGGTGCCTGCCGAGTGATGAGTCAAGTGCAGGCTAAGACATGCAGTCAGCTAGTGCTATTCATGATGAGTCATTCGTTTACTAACTGTTCATCAATATCAGACTGTTAGAGCAGTTGAGAGTCGCATAGTAGTGATAGTACGATAGTTTATTACTTAACCCCTTCATGATGAGCGTCTTTTACAGAATTTTTAATCTTTTACCACCAGTTTTTCAAAACAGAAATTTTCGCCTTATTGAATTGCAGAAATGCTGTCATTAAATAAGGCAAAGCTTACAATAAAAATTAACTCGTAGGAATAATCGAGGATTCTGAGCATCTTATGCGTCACGTGTACGTGTCGCTCGTCCCCAAGGGGTTAATCTTACTTTGCTTATGTTGAGATAATAGTTTATATTATGAAACGAATTCGGCACCAGCCAAGTGGAAATCAAAAAGGACAGACTCTAAAAAGAAGAAACTTGAAGGCTGCAAAAAGTTTGAAGAAGTTATCAACATGGCTGGACAGTGGAACCCACTCGACAGGGAATGGTAATAAGAAAGGTATGAATGGTTTGCTTTAATCAGTGTGATGTGTAATTCATGTAAAAATAGTACAGTCAAACTTGAATAATTCAAAATCGTGGATAATTCAAATGTTTCTGTCGATCCCTTGACATTCCTATAAAACACAATCAGTGGTGGATTAAGCACTCAGGAGGCCCCAAGCGCAATTAAATTTTGAGGCCCCTCCAAATATTTTCAGTACCTCTATAGTGTGCATTGTTTAGTTTTACAATTAGAATTACTGAAAGTGTATGTTGTTAATTCCATACGATATTATCTCTAATTGGAATATAAAGTTCAAATTATTTTCTATCGCATGCTAATAAAATATTGAAAGTACTTCCCATTCATTACATTATCATAATTTTTAGAACTAAGAGATCACATTTTTATTTAGCTTTTATTTTGAAAATCACTACGTTCTATTTACTAAACTATCACTTCATTCTATCATTCTAAACAAATGTGTTTTTCACAAATATAACTGTAGGACTTTTTCTTATCCATACATATTCTTTTTTTTTCCCAGTAAAGTTCTTGGTAAATTTTTTAAATAATTACTGAGTTATATCAAAGAAACATTTTAGTAATACAAAATCATATATTTTATTTTTAACTATCAATTATAATTAATCAGTTAAAATTAATTGTAAAAACTATTAATTAAGAAATAATGCGACAGTTTTGACTATTTTACATGTCGGATTTGAAACATTTTTGAGTCGGCCAATCTTGCCTTTTGTCCCCCCAAAAATTTTCTTTCGCTACGGCCCTGAAAATGGCATATGACTGCAAGAGATTTTATGTAACAGTAGTGTTCCCGCTAGGCTTTTTTTGAAGGGCGCAGCGCCCTGCCCTTTTAAAAATCGGCAAAATGCACCCTGCCCTTCTTGATATGCGCCCTCGAAAAACGGCAAATTTCGTCAAAAGATCGTGAAAAAATGACAAATTTTGTCAACAGATAGCGGGAAAAACGTGACTTTCGTCAGAGAATCGCGTAAAAACGGCAAATTTCGTCAAAAACATTGCGAAAAGCGGCAAATTTCGTCAAAAGATCAGGAAAAACGGGAAACTTTGTCAACAAATCGCAGGAAAAACATGACTTTCGTCAGAGAATCGCGACAAAACGGCAAATTTCATCAAAAACATTGTAAAAAGCGGCAAATTTCGTCAAAAGATCGCGAAAAAACGGTAAAGTTTGTCAACAAATCGCAGGAAAAACGTGACTTTCATTAGAGAATCGCGAAAAAACGGCAAATTGCGTAAAAAACATTGCGAAAAACGACAAATTTCGTCAAAAGATCGCGAGAAAACGGCAAATTTCGTCAAAAGCATTGCGGAAAAAGGCAAATTTCGTCAAAATATCTCGAGAAAACGGCAAATTTCGTCAAAAACAGCAAATTTCATCAAAAGATCGCGAAAAACGGGAAATTTTGTCAACAAATCGCAGGAAAAACATGACTTTCGTCAGAGAATCGCGACAAAACTGCAAATTTCGTCAAAAACATTGCGAAAAGCAGCAAATTTCGTCAAAAGATCGCGAAAAAACGGTAAATTTTGTCAACAAATCGCAGGAAAAACGTGACTTTCGTTAGAGAATCGCGAAAAAACGGCAAATTGCATAAAAAACGACAAATTTTGTCAAAAGATCGCGAGAAAACGGCAAATTTTGTCAAAAGCATTGCGGAAAAAGGCAAATTTCGTCAAAATATCTCGAAAAAACAGCAAATTTCGTCAAAAACATTGCGAAAAACGGCAAATTTCATCAAAAGATCGCGAAAAACGGGAAATTTTGTCAACAAATCGCAGGAAAAACATGACTTTCGTCAGAGAATCGCGACAAAACTGCAAATTTCGTCAAAAACATTGCGAAAAGCGGCAAATTTCGTCAAAAGATCGCGAAAAAACAGCAAATTTCGTAAAAAAACATTGCGAAAAATGACAAATTTCGTCAAAAGATCGCAAGAAAACGGCAAATTTCGTCAAAAGCATTGTGGAAAAACGGCAAATTTCGTCAAAATATCTCGAAAAAACGGCAAATTTCGTCAAAAACATTGCGAAAAACGGCAAATTTCGTCAAAAACATTGCGAAAAATGGCAAATTTCGTCAACAAACCACGGGAAAAACGTGACTTTCGTCAGAGAATCGTATAAAAACGGCAAATTTCGTCAAAAACATTGCGAAAAGCGGCAAATTTCGTCAAAAGATCGCAAAAAAACGGTAAATTTTGTCAACAGATGGCGAAAAACGGCAAATTTCGTCAAAAAAATAGCGAAAAAAATCGCAAAATTTATCAACAGATCTCGAAAAAACTGCAAATTTTGTCAAAAGATCGCGATAAAACGCAAATTTCGTCAAAGGGACACAACACCCCCCTCCTTAACACCCTGGGGGGAAAAAAACTCATCTTTTGCTCTCCCAGCTCACCAAGCTTAAAAGCCTTATCTTTTTTTTTTTTTTTACTTTTTCTGCTCTGTCACTTTATTATAGCAAATAATCGATCAAGTAATTTTCCACACCTTCACCCAAAATTGATCCCCACCCCTTCTTTCCAAGCACACGAAATTTAAAGTTAAAACTCTTTCATTTAAAATTTTTTGTCCTATTTTTAAATATTTAGTAAGTTAAACTAAATCAGTCATCTTTAAGTTCAAAATTTCTGCTTCCCCCTTAAAATTCATAGTTTAGAGGCGGCTAATAATTTTATATCCACATATGTTAACCTAATTACTTACTAGAACCTTAAAATATCAATTTAATAAAAATGTATTTCTATAATTTATATTACTAAATATGTGTACAAACATTGATGAGTATATGATGAACAATAATGAGTTTCTTATATTGGTTCCGAATAAGTATACTTTTTTTATGAAACAATGCCCTTTTTCACTGAAACTAGTGCCCTTTTTATGCTTCAATAGTGCCCTTTTTGTGACTAGCACCCTGCCCTTTTTTTTTCTAGAGTGAACACTAGTAACAGACTATCAAAATTCTCACAACACTAAAAATGACTGAAAAATATTTTATTGACTTATATAAAACAGATTTATGAAACACCTGCAAAACATAATAATATAAAATATACCTTAATAGTGATGTTAAACAATGAAACATCAAAATTCAATGTTGTAAATAAGATGTTTAAAAATAGAAAATAATGCATTTATAGTTAATGCACTTAATTTGACATTTTTTTCAGCATTTAAAGGGTAAAAAACTATATTAAAATATCACAGTCTAAATCACAATCTAAAATATCAAACACATTTGGATTATAATCTTCACTTTTCTTAGCAGTATCAACATGCTTTGAAGATTTTTTCTTGGATTTACGAGATGATAACACATTTTTTAAAATGCAGTCACTTGGTACAGCATGATATATTTTTGATTCAAGCAATGCAAATAATTTAGATAAAGTTGTTTCTCTACCTAAAATTTCAGCAACAAATAATTTAGGATTTGACCGAGTAGAAATATCTCTTGTTAAATTATAAAGCAATGAACCATTGAGACATCTTTGAATGTTTGGATTTTTCATACATGCTCCTAATAGCTTATTTAAAGATATTGTACTTGTAACACAACTTTGCAATTGACTGTAACTATGTAAGATATTCAAGCGTAAAGGATTACCATGATTTATAGAAGGCTTAGATAAATACTTTTTTAGATTTTTTGCAGCATGCTGAAAATCTGATTCACTGATTTTTGACAAAATACATGTAACAGATGAACATGCATGATCCAACTTGGCAGATTGACTGCAGCACTCAGATATGTTCTGATATAGATTATTATGTCTTATAATGTCACAGTAAATCAAATTTACAATAAGAGCATAGAGAAATGCTTCTGTACAAAATGGAACACTATTACATAACCAATATTTAATAGATCCAACAAACAACTGCCACTCAGTAGGTAAATCTGAGATAAAATCTAAATTTATTTCAAGAACTTTCATGAGAATCAATTTTGCTTTTTTTTTTTCCAAATTACTTAATTCATTAATTTTTGGCAACATACCAATGCCTTCAAGAACAAAAATAGGTTCAACAAGTTCTTTCTTTAATCTATTTTCATGACGATCATATTCTTCTATGGGAGCAAGGCATTTCTCATTTTGACAGGTATCTCCATCAGCATCATGATGAATGAGAATACCATAAATCACTTTCCTGATGTAGCGAGCACACATGTGACTACTGCTAGAACTAAGATCATCAATTTGAGGACTTAGAAAGAGCTTATGTAAAACTATGACATTTGCAAAGAATGATGTGTAATGTCCACTGTGATATTTAATAATGAAGTCCAAAGGTAAAGAATTTCCACAAGCAGTAGTTAACCTACTATCAAATAAAAATTCACTTTCAGAATTAGATAACTTTTGATTGATAATGTGTAATAAATTACACTTATATAAATCATAACTAGTAACAGCACTTTCTATAATGGATTTCACATATTCCCGTCTTTCTTTCTTTAAATATTGTAGAATATGATTTACTGCATCACTTAATGAATTATTTTTCAACCAGCATAAAAGGCCTATCATTTTCTTTTGTTTTGCAAATACCTTAAAATATTTTCCCTTATACTTCGGTAACTGTATATTAGCAAAAAAATTGTCAAATTCTTTTCGTTCTACATAATCATTTCCCATTAATGTACCAAACAGAGGTAACACAGACTTTTCAATTCCTGGAAAACATGAAATAAATTCATCAATATAATAGATATAACAATTTAGATATTTATATTCTTTTCCACTTGAATCAATATCTAAAATAACAGTTGTTTCTATAGAATCACGTGTTATAAAACCATTGTGCACATCAAAAATGAAAAAGTCACTGTCAGCACTGATGACTGGGCATTTATAATAATTTGCTAAGGCTGTTATTTGGTCATCTGCTTCATAATCACAAATAGCAAATGGAACGTAAAGTTCGTTCAAAACACAGATAAAAACGTCACGTGCTAAAATTGGTAATACCTGTTCATAGTAACTTTTATTTCGTGCAATCCCTTTCACCAATGAAAGTCTTTGATTTACTCTTTCAAATACAGTTTTCAGCTTTCTCCCAGACTTATCATAGCCTCCGTCGAAAACTACAATAGGCTTTACGTTGCATTCAAGAAACATACTGAAGTATTTTCTAACGGATTCGGCATACCTGTAAAAGAGAAAATACATCAATGATTTTCATAATTTCCTAAAAAAAAATTTTAATTTTTTAATAACATCTCTAAAAAAGAAAAAAAAATTATAAAACAAACAATAAATAATCAAAATTAATTACTGATATCAACAAGATAAATCAATAATATACTTAAATCTTATAAATTCCTCATTTGGTACACAGCAGTTCTGAAAAATTTTCTAACATAATAGGTAAATTATTTTCATCAAGAACTTTTGGGTTCGAAAAATTCTATTTAATAGTTTTATTACAAACATAGTACATCTCTCATTATAATTAAGTCATACATATTTCTTTGGTAAAAAAACAAAAATTAAGGATCTACAAATTGAATAAACTAATGAGTTATAATACTGCCTGTATTTCTCATTGAGATGGATAATATGATGTTAATCTAGTTTTTTAATTTATTTTCTGAGTTAATTTACTATTTAGTTCTTGTGCTTTGTTATAAAAACTGTCCAAGTATATCCACAATTGATAATTCAATTGTTTAAGTTATTGCCTTGTTTTCTCTGATTTTTATATAATGTTATAAAGAGTGATATCAAACATGCACATCCCAGGCACAGAAATTGAGGGGGCGTCAAATTTATACTACCAACCACAGCTTTATTTATTTATTTTTTGGCAGTCTATCATTTTCCGGAGAGTTTCTTTTTCTCTCTTCATCATATTTTTTTCCCCCTGTCGTAAAACATTATGGTTTTTCTAACAAATAAGTGCAATTTTCTCTTACGTTATTTAGTTTTGTGGAATTTCTGAATTAAAATTTTCAAAGTAAACATGAAATATTTATTCAATAGAATTTATTTCTGTTTCTGCACTTTATCAATTTTGTGACACCTGTCACAAAGAGGAGTTGGGAGGGGCACTAAATTGAAACTTTGCCCTGGGCACAGTTCTCTCTTTGCACGGTCCTTCCCACTTGCATTAAAGTGCATATCATTTATCTCATTTGAAGTACATAATGAAATCAAATACTAACTATTGACACTATAAGCATTTTATTTGCTATTGGTATATAATAACATGGAAATCCAGAGTCAAATAATTACCACTTACATTTCTAAGAATTACTCCAATTGCTGGGGTAATTTTTAGACATGTTTTTATTTTTCTTTAATTAAAAAATACATGTAATGAATATGCTGAAAACATAATTTATATAATATTAATAATCTAAAAGAAAATTCTGAAAATTATCCAAAAAATCCTTTTTTTATAACGAAAGTTTACTTTTTGTCTAAAAATTATCCCTTAACATTTTATTATAACACAGATACCATTATAAATAAAATCTATACTAAAAAAATCCCTGACGGCTCGTCCTGCAGGCACAGGTAGATTTTGAAGACGCAGACTGTGGGGTGCCTGTTTGTTAGGAATTGCAGAAGAAATGACCTTTTTACCATGATGCAGCATTTGGAAACGCCCACTTTGAAACCTAACTTGTTTGCAGGCGGTGCCGGCAGGGATTTTTTTTTTTTTTGCTATAAGGGTTGGTCCTATAAAAAACTTGTCAATATAAAAGTTTTAGATAATATTAAGAGGATTTATAATAAATTTAAGCGGATTTGATATCTTTTGAATTAACGACATTATGAATTTTTTTTCTTCTAAAACCCCCTTTTTTTTCCCCATTGAGGCCATTTTTATTTGATATAAAAAATCTGTCATACATAAATATTTGGCCCTTTTCCTAGAAGTAATAATAACTTTAAACGGATTCTATACATATTATAACTAAGAAATTACGGGTTTTTTTCTGTTTTCACAAAAAGCTCTCCCCCCCTTGGTTTGATTTTGCCCATTAATGAACTTGACCGAGATTTTATGCCCCTTGATTTTAAGTATCAGTTTCTTGGAAGAGATTTGTGCAGAATTATGGGAGTTATCGTGTCCATAAAAAAGTGACATAGATAGATAAAGTTTTGAACTGGGGGTGGTTTTGAGTTCAGGGAATCATAATCGGCGTAGATCTGCAAAAATTTTTCAAAAATTCCAATTTAGGGGAGAATGTAATAGGTAGTATTTCTTACAAAATCTACCTAAAAAGAAAGTTTCACTCTGTGTGTGTGTGTATGTTTGTTTGTTTGTCTGTGATGGTTAGCAAAATCTAGCCAACCTAGAAGCCTGAAAATTTAGATTTAGGTAGTCCAAACCTTCTCCTGGTGCACCTGAGCCTCAGAATTTTAATATTTTGAAAATTAGAGTAGTTATTAATTAAAAGCTGATCAAAATCACAAATAAAAAGTGACTCTACCGAAATCTGTGCATGCATTCTCAGAAGCCCTTTATCCGTATCTCAGTCAATAGAAGAAACAAAGCACGAGTCATCCAGTTTCTTTTTTAAATTTTTCTAAATTTGCCATGGGCAAACGGCTAAAAATATGGAAAAACCGTCTGCATATTCTTGAAGAACGTACTTTTACGTCTCGAACGATCTGGTTGGTTTGAAAAAATTTCACATTTAACCCTTTAAAAAAATAATCAAGAAGCATTGAATTCTTTTTTTTTTAATTTCTTCCATTTTCCGAGCTTTGCATCCACCAGACTACAACAGATACGGAAAAACGAAGGTTATCAAATTAAAAAGCTGACTTTGCGCTTTTAAAAGCCATCTTTGGTTTTAAAAAATACTAAAGTTAACCCTTCGAAAAAGTATATTTTCTGTATGTCATTTCACAATTTTTGCGATTTTGGCAATTTTTTTTTATTTGCATCGGCGTTTCAGAGCAAGGTACGAAAAACTAAAAATACCAGACAACATCTACATTTATTTCCTTTTCGACGTCTGTATTTGTTATTTGAAAAATTAGACTATTAACCCTTGGAAAAAAATTCGCGCGCAGGACTCACTTTTGCGAATTACAATTTTCTGTGAAGGATCCAATTCAGATTTTATCATTGATATATAAAATCTGGCATCGGCTTTCTAAAATAACCAAACAAAAATCAAACACACCTAAAGACATCTATGTTCTATCAGGTTTAGGAAGAAACCTTTCGTTTAAAAAAAAGTTCACCTTAACCCTTTCAAAAATGTTTTTTACCGCAAGTCAATTTCGCATTTTTAAAACGATTTCTCCTATCTTTAAAAAATTCAAATCAGCATTTATAAACAAGATATGAAAAACTAAAAATATCTACTAATATTCTATTTATTTAAAAAAAAAATTAAGCTTCTCTTCTATCCTAATAAACAGCACTGGATTCTTTATTTATAGCCTTCATAGAACATGTTTAGCTCAGAGTGAACCATTTTATCCTGATTGGTTGTTTTAAGCTTCTAAAAGTAAAATTTTTTATCATCATATTTTTTTTTTTTTTAGTAATTAAAGGTTGTAGATAAATAAGATAAATCAGTTATTTTACAAAGGTAAAATACTTGCTTTTATTTAACTTTAAAGTTAATATGTTTAAAAGAAAGCTATAAACAATATCAATATGACACAGTTTTTTTTATTTTTTTTTTTTAAATCGGTTTTAAAAAGGAAAAAAGTTTAGGGTATTTTTTCCTTTAATGGCAACCTAGCCACTGTATTAAGTTATTCGTTTGGCGCGGTCTTGAAAATCGCACCAACCAAAAGTCGCCAAACTTATGTTTATATGTTTGCGTGAGTGTAAAGCATCTGTTCCTTCATATTAATGATATCAACATGGGGACAGTGGACCACCCACTGCTGGGACCATTAGCAGTCCACAATCCACTCTGCTCCTGTAATGCAGAGGGTTCAAAATATTTAATAATTGCTTATTTTGTATATAAGAAATATTGTTTTAAAGTAGTTGTTAACTGTAAAATAAAGAAAAATAACTATTTATCATAGTAAGAAATATTTTGTTTTCTATTTACTGCCTTTAAAAATATTACTATAACCTAATTGGTGATGATTCTATTCAAGTTCATTCATGAGATGCAAATTCTATGGAAATCAGTTTATTTTTCCAGAAACTATAGGCGAATCTGCTGTTGATGTCAATGATTTCACAATGTTGCTCCCAGACCGAAAAGTATTTCGGGAAAATTCCAGACTCATAAATACTCATAAATATTTTGGAATTTCATTTGCAAATTTTAATGTACTCATTTTTTGGTACTTAATAACATCATCTAAATTGCAATTGTTCCTGTATTAATCTGTTATTATTTTCAATATATAAATTTTGTGATATTTTTTTTTCAAAATATTACTAGCAAATTTATATTACTATGTTAATTTGGTGGTAAAGGGGAAATAAAGAAGAATTGGATTAATGAAAAATAGATTTATATTGTATTTCAGATAATACCTAATAGCGGTCCACTGTGTCCTGGTGGGTGGGCCAGTCTACCCTACCCTTCCAGGACACACTTGTCCACTTTACAGGTGTATATAAATATATATATATTTTTTAAATGTATTGAAAACTATGTTCTGAGAAAATTATGATGAATGTAAAAAAGTTTAAGAAATATTCAAAAATATTTTCGAGTCTGTCCGTTAAAGAGAAAAAAAAATTAACTGAAAAAGTGGTCTACTGTGTACCAGTCTCCCCTACAACTTTCGCAAAAAAAAAAAATATATATATATATATATATATTATATATACAGTGGAACTTCTCTTTAACGAAGTCCCTATTTAACGAAGTTTTCCACTTAACGAAATTTTCTGCAGAACTTTGACTTTGAACACCATTAGCATGTAAATTAATCTCCATATTACGAAAAATATATTCTATATAACGAAGTTTATTCCACTTTTGTACGTGTACAGAATCCAAACTAAGCGATTGCTGTTCGAAGGATATGCAAATTTATTTCAACGGATTCGATTGTATGAAAATGAACACATTTAAATAATTTCCATTCTGCTTGGTGCTAAATAAAACAATTTTTTTTTCACACTAAGAAAAACAATTGATATCACTATTCTCCCACTCCGAGACTCCAGCACTGACAGTTGGAGGGAAGTCAAAATCCCCTTTTTACCTTCAATGATATAGAAGATGAGGTGTAGCAATGGCGTCAGATGCATTGAAACAAAAAATATCTATTAGAGTCAGACAGGTACCATTCTGACCTTCCATTGCTGATAGACAATTGCTTTGTACATCCAAAAGAACGTGCTTCAAAATACAAATCGAAGAACATCAAAGTTATTTTTGTTCTTACCAATACAGCTAAACTTCAATCATTAGTCTAAGGAATAATAAAAAATCTTGAAGTACATGATCGAAAAAGACAGAAAAAAGCCAATCTAGTGAAAACATTAGTTTGAGATTCTGTGTATCAGAGCTGATAAAAGCTTGGGCCAAAGCTTGGGAATGTGACGTGATTTCATCGACCGTACACAACTGTTTTGTAAAAGACGGCTTCATAATTGAAACTGAATTAAATGCTTATGAATCCAATATCTGTCTGTCATACCTCAAGAAAAAATTTCATGAATGCAAGTTTATTTCTATTTAACGAATTTTCTTCATAACGAAGTTTTTAAGTGTAACGATGAGACTTCGTAAAATGGAAGTTTCACTGTATATATAAATTTATTTGATTACAGTTTTTAAATGAACTACTTATTCACTGTTTATATTTCTACATTTCTGTTTCACAAGAAATCTTAGTTAAAAGGAACTTTAATTGCTTCAGAACAATAAGCTTAATGAGTTATATATTTTTTGTGTTAGCAATAATATTGTTTATAAAATAAAGTTAACAATTTTTTAAAAATTATTTGCATAAATTTTAACACTACAGTAAAATTTCAATAATATGTGTCTCGAGTATACTCTCAAATTTTTAGGGATTATCCTTTAATTACGTCACACTTCAAGTTGTTTTCTGTAGGATAAACTTACTTATTATAGTCACCTCCACATATGACGTTAATTTTGTTTGTGAAATATAAATAATGAAGTAAATTATCTCCATCAACAACAACATATGAATCGTGAAGTTTATGAGGCTTTAAAAAATCTGGATTCTCATGAATAAAAGTACTTAAGCCTCTAATGCCCATAATTTTCTTAATTAAATGAAATACGCAGAGAAAAGAACCAAGCAATAACAAATAAATAAACGAAAATACAAAAAATAAAAATTATCTGTAAAGTTTGTAAGCATGAACAGGAACCAATCACTGTTGATTGGTTGGATGAGTAAACGACAGAGTAGAAAGTAGAACCAAGTAAACCACCGGTATTTTGTTTTTTGTTAAATTGACTTCTATTTAATTAAGCATGCAATAACCACATATCTATAAAAGTTCTCGTGCGAAATTGATGGATCAAGTTTATCAAAATTACAAACTTGGCAGATTCCTTAATTATTACTGGAGATTTGGCATCACCAAAGTAAACCTTGTTTGTAAACAACGTGAAGTAGGATTATCAATTTGGTTGTTCATTAGAAGTCCTATAATATAGTTATAGAAGTAAGGATACCGATAAAGAAACAAAAGACTTTAAAAGGAATTTTTTAACGATTTATGGTATTCGTGAAATGTGTTGAAATTTTTCAACGTAACAACCGTTATCTAAAATCCTAATACTAGTACATACATTTTCTTATATCGAGTTGTATATATAGAATATTACAGCATCCTTTTACAAGGATCTCCTACTTTTTATGCAATCATGAAAAAACCAAAATTTCATCAGCTGCGAGGAACATCCGCTCAACCATTAAGACATCGAATATGTTTGGGTATAACATTAGCTTCTTTTGTAGTGGGCGGCATTTGTTCGTGTGCATTGTATCTATTGATACCGGAGCCATTTCAAAAGTATCAAGATAAGTTGGACTATTTAAGAATTAATCCAGTTAAAAGGGAGCCAGTCTTTGATATCGAAGTTGAACATCCAGAATAAATTTCATGGAATTGCCTGTAATTAATTTTTCTTCTAATTAAATTAGTGCTATGATGCTTACTGTTTCTTTCATTTTCATCCTGTACACTGCAGTCGTTTTTACAAGAGATTTTTGGAAAATCTGTAGTAACACTATTTAAATGGTGAACTCTATACACATGAGAGACACATCTGTACACTTAATAGAGCCTTAACAATATCACATTTTTTAACTTATCAAAAAGGTGAAATCTTCTGTTACAAATGTGTTTTTAACTTAATTCTATAAATGTAATGAGGCTGTACATCTTCACCTTTATGCCAAAAATAGTTTTGTTGCACCTTTCCAACCTACACAGGTGTCACAAAAGTGGTATATGGTCTGCATTTTTATCGTGATAGAATGCTTGAAGAGACTCTCACATTTAGCATTAAAATGGATAACATTGGCACATTTTATAATTCATTTTAGGCACTTAATTCTCATCTTTATCAATTTTAAGTAGTCATTATTGCCCATCAAAACACATTTATTTGTTTTCCCTTTCGCATTATTGTTAATTGGCCGTCATGTATTATCTGATTAAAAATTTTAAATGTATAATGTGATACATGTATTTATTGTGTAAGAGAGGCCTGCTGTAGAGTCATGGATATTTATTATTCACCAATTTCCTATTTTAAAATTATAAATTTTATAAAGTTGGTAGTACCATGTTTAGATATTTGCAATATTTTTTTAGGTTAAATATGTTCAAGGCAGCCAGATTTAAATGTTAAGTATTTTCATGTATAAAAGTTTCTTCCTTTGATATATAGCAAAATGAACAGGAATATAATGGAGGCTCATTCAATAAATAATCAAAAAAGTTAAGAAACATTTTTAAAAATGTTAAAGATGGAAAAAAAAAGATTGTTTATAAAATTATTCTGGTTTTGATTCTATTGTAAACTTTTGACACGGAATCTTTTTTAAATTCAACAAAATAAACTTATTTTTCTAATTTTATTTTTAAATTTTAATTTATTACAGGTGAGATACAAATTTAAAATTATCTCCCGGTGGGACATACACCCTACATTGGGAACCAGTGCATTAAAGGGTTACCACAAAAGCCCCTTTGTTGTGCCAAACTAAACTCTAAAATACTTTTTAGATGGTGTTCTTGCAAAACATTAACCAATTCCTGCTGTTAAGTCAATGAGTATGCTTATGATCTTATCCAAGGCTGTAGTGGAGGAATTAATTACTTCAATAGAAATGATTAAATATTGCTCATCAGTTTACAAATAAAATATTTATCTTTATATTTTGTAACATTGCAAATAGGGCTGTAGAGGGTATAGAATGGTGTGATATAATCCAGGGACGTAGCTTTAGGGGGGGGAGCCTCCCCCCCAATAAGTTCAAGTAGTAGGGCGCCACAGAAGGTTTTAAGGGCGCCGTCAGGCGCCCATAAAGAAAGGGTGTATTAGTAGTAATAAGTAATTATACAAACACTTTATTTTAAATCTTAAATTAGAAAGTAAGTTACTTTTAAGATACAAAATTTACATAAGGGGTTTAAATTTGTAACTACTTCTATCCTCTCCCCCCCCCCTTCCCCCGTTCACGCCCCGCCAAAAAAAAATTATACATGGAAAAAGGAAAATTCTGAAAGTAGCAATTGTAATCAATTGCGGGACGGTAAGTGTAATTCGATCCTTAGAAGTACAATTATTCCCTTCTTATCTTAGTAGTTGTTGGCCATCCTTTGTTGTAGAAAGAAAGGGTGAAGATGTGGGACTGATTTGTTGGAACGGTTCTACAATACGTTCATGTAAGGGGTCAAAGAAGGTTTAAGGGCGTCGTCAGGCACTCATAAAGAAAGGGTTTAAATAGTAGTTGCAAGTAATTATACACGAACATTATTTTAAATGTTAAATTACAATGTAAGTTGCATTTAACATACAACATTTGTGTAAGACAATTTTAGAACTGTTACTACCTCT
Source organism: Maratus michaelseni (assembly GCA_963931845.1). Classification (NCBI taxonomy): domain Eukaryota; kingdom Metazoa; phylum Arthropoda; class Arachnida; order Araneae; family Salticidae; genus Maratus; species Maratus michaelseni. Next base: position 35,473,483 of record OZ007589.1, on the reverse strand, counting down.
ACTCCCTAACAAAACAATTTATACCTGCAGAAGAGAAAATTCTGAAAGCAGGAATTGCAATCAATTGCTGGGCAGTAATGTAATTCAATCTTTAAAAGTACAATTCTTTCCTATGGTCACATTTGGTAATCGAAAGAAAGTGCAAAGAAATGGAAGTGGCTGGAGAGACGTTACAGAACAGTTCAGAGAGGGTGGGTGTGGTCTAGAGGTCTCCACTGGATGAAATTTCTAGGATCAGACGCACTCGGGTACAAACGAAAGCTATCTTGGTCCTGCCCAGTCTGGCTTAAAAACCAAAAGTTCGGCCCGGTCCGGCCCAAAACGGTTCAATTTCTACAAAAGAAAATCATATTTTCCATAACATATAATTAAGATTCTTTTAAAGAATACTCCATACTTTTTTTTTCGAGAAATTTTTAAAGTATAATTCGGACTATATATGTGCAATCCATAGAATACAGAATATCAACATTAATGAATATTTAGACTTCTAGACTTTTGAATTCAAGTAAAGACTCGTTAAACAATAATGTACTTTAGAGTAAAGATAAAAAAATGTTTAAAAACATCATAAATTTTGAAGCTTTATAATTAAAAAATTAGATTAATGAATTCCGAAGAAATATTTTTTTATAGTTTATTTCGAAAGATTTTGTTACCAAAAATCCATTATCCCGTTTTATATTTGAGTTAAACAACAACAAAAAAAAAGTCTGCCCGACATGTCTTAGGAATAATTAAGTTCAGGCCCAGTCCGACTCGCGTAAGTAGAAAAAATGTACGCCGGAACACGGTCGGAGTTGACAGGAAAAATTATGCACAGGCTCATACACAATGTAACTGTCCGATGAAAATCTACTTTGGGCATATTAAATTTCTGTATTGATGTTGCCAAACTAGTATCGGATTGTGCAACACATTTATAACGTATTCTGGCATAGGCATATTCTGGCATCTTATATCAGGCCGGTCGGCTCACTTAATATTTTTATAGGCCTGCCCTGACCCGTTTATTATTCTTCATCGGTCCGCCCAGGCTCGTTTAAAAAATTGTTTTCATTCTGCCAGACCGGTCCATTTGAAAATTGACCTTCATTTTGCTGGGCCGGGTAGGATCTTGTGCAGACCTCTACTCTATAAGGTGGTCATATGGCAATTTTCCTGAAAGAATCCTCTACAAAAAATCCTAACAAAAAATTTCCTCCACCCTGACATTTGAACTGTTTGAAATCCCCTCTTGTACAAAAAGAGACAACAGACATTTATATTCCGTTCATTTGGAAAATTAGAGGCATGTGTTTCTTGAAATGAGTGTACTGTATATTTTTTTGAAAACTTAAATCCCAGGCACGAATTTCTCTAGAGTAAATAAATAAAAGTAATAAACTAGATACCTTTTACAAAAATCAAAACAAATGAATTTAAGAAGAAAGCAGATTATGTAACTTCATTTATGAACGAGTGGTTTCAAATTGTTAATGATGGAGCAGAATGTAAGAGCATGTACAAATGTTTGCTTTAGTTAAGGTTAATCATTATCACCTGTTTGCATATAAAATGTCATATATTTTTAATCAGGTCTCTAAGAATCAAATAGTATTGTAATTTTTCTGTAAAAATTAAAACTGATATTTTAAACAGGCTTTTAAGTTAGAGATCTGCACAGTTCGGGCATAACTTTTTTCTGCAGACTTGGACCGGAACGGGCCAGACTTCTTTTTTTTCAGGGCCAAGCTGTGCTTGGATGTCATTCTTCCTAGAGATCTGCATGGACCGAAATTTGCAGGCCAGCGTAAAAATCAGAAAATTATGCTTGGCACAACTTTTGCGAAAAATGAATATATTTTTAAATAGCCATTATTCTACAATTAAAATTCGTTTTAAAGAATAGTACATACTATTCTAAGCAATAAAAAATTTTAAATGCAGTAAAACCTCTGAAATAGAAACAATCTATGACGAAAACTTTTCTTACACAGAAAAATGTCTTGATCCGTGCAAAAAGAATATAATACATACAACAGACGATATACCTGCTAAGAATGGAACCTGCCTATAACGGATTTTTCTTCTCTTACTGAATCTTCATTTCAATGTAATAATCTAAGTCAATTTTTTAATCAGTGTTTATGTACGTAATTGTCTAAGTGATCATAAATATTGTTGATATTTTGCATCCCATGCATTTTGAGCATAATATGAAACTATCAATAAAATCTATGCATAAGTATGCTTTCTGAATAAGTAAGTGCAATTTTAATTTTAGGTTAATGTTGCTTCAGAAATATCGTCATGCTTTGTATGTAATTCAGTATTCAGTCGGGGCAGGCCAGTCCGGGCTCGGGCCGAACTTTTTGCTTTTATACCAGGCCGGGCCGAACTGTTTGCTTTTATGCCAGGTCGGGCCTGGGCATTTCAGCACCTGCAGACCTCTAGTGCGGCTGATGACAATGTGGCAAGAGAGGAGGTGGGGTGGGGTAGGGGGGGGGGGGGTGGAAAATGAAAATTATATATAGGGCGCCAAAGTCAGGTCCTCCCGCCCCAATAAAAATTTCAAGCTACGCCCCTGATATAATCATATAAACCTTCTTGATTTTTTAAAAGAAGTTCCCAGGTATAGGTGAAAACTGGGAAATTTAGTTAGTAGCCAGTGGCTGGTAGACTCAGTTTCATTAGTGGCCACTTTTTAAAGTTAGTGGCCACTATTATGTTTCAAACTTTCTTGACATCTAGATAAATTATAATCATTGTATTTGTATATAAACATATTTTTCTATAAGAGTTTTATACCTATTGTATGAGTATGAGTGTATTTCGCATGATTAAATAGTATCTCTTGAAGAAAAATAATCCAACTGGTGAGCATGTGGCAGGAGTCGAAATATTGAAGATACTGAAATGTCCTTAAAATCTGCTTGTATCTGATGGAAAAAAAAGGAATAAATTACTTGGAATGCATCAATGCATGTGGAATCAAAGCTGATGAATATATTTTTCAGAATAAAACTGTATTTCATGAAAAAATAATCAAACTAGAGCACATGAGAAAAAGCCGAAATATTGAAAATATAGCTAAGTCATTGAAATCTGTTTGCATCTGGTAGGAAAAAGAATTATATGTAATCAATGTAGAGATGCATATTCCCATGAAAAATGGTTATTTCACTCTACAATTGATAACAGATTTTTTAATCGCCACTTGGCAAGTGGTGATCGATGGCTGATATTTTAATCGCCACGTGGCGACTGCTAATTTTCACCTATATTCCCAGGGGTGCCATTTAACGGAGGCTGGGTCAAGGCATTTGAGATTTCAGAAAATTTATCTGTCATCACAGGTCAGGGTTGCAAAAAAGCCGGCTAAAATTAATAAAAGCCACGCAGTGGCTTTTATTGGTTTTAACCGGCTTTTTTTGGCCAAAATTGGCTCTTATACAGTGAAGCATTTTATTTATAAACTGTAGATTTTTAAGTGTGTTTAACTAATTTAAGACATTTTATTGAGTTAGAATTTAATAAATAACCTAATTTCTCAATAATGAAGACATTAATGTTGGAATAACAGATAAATGACTGGTGATTTGATTCAGAATTGTAAATATGTTAGCTACATTTTAAAAAGGCATACTAATTGCTTAACCATTGCTATATTTTTTAAATAAAAGCTTTAAAAAAAAAATTACACTTTTTTTTAGTTTTACTGATAATTAAATAGGACAATAGTTGTTTAATTACTTATTTTATTAATCAACTAACTTTAAGGGCTATTAACCCACTAGTAGAAATTATGCAACATGACAGTGGGTACTGCAGATTTTAGAAGATTAATCTAATAGCTTAAAAAATGTTGTACTTAATTAATTTCATCATATGGAGTTATCTAGAATAAGTTATGTAATTGCTTAGTAGAAAAAAACTTATTAAAATATATTTTTATAAGACATTAGAATACTGATAACAAACTAAATATGGATGTTCTCAAGTATTATAGGTGCTAATTTCATTTATTAAATATATAAATTATTAAAATGAATTTTAAAAGTAAAAAAAAGCAGTATGTAAGAATTTTTCATTTTTGATGGTAATGTTTTGTTATTGTTTAATTAAATATAATCTTTAAAATGTATAGTATATGTCGAGCTATGTAATACAGAATTTCAAAACACCACCTTGCAGTCTAATTTAATATACTCTTTTGAATGTGTATATAATTTTCTTTTAGACATATAGCCTCCATAGTTGCCTTCTAGCAGTTATATAAAGACTTGTTTATTAGATAATGTCAGGGATCATTCTAGAACATAAAAAAGGGCAGGGTGCACATTACATAATAAGGGCAATTTTGTTTAAAAGGGCACATCATTTCATAAAAAGGGCATTTTTGTAATAAGTACATATAATACCAATATACTGGTGGGGAGGGAAGTCTGGCAACAGCTTAAAGTACTCCTTAATTTAAAAAATCCAATAACATTTCTGATTTACATAACTTCACCATTTGAAAAATATTAAAAATAGTAAAATGAAACTTATGTTCTCAATTTCTATTGTAAAATTGTTTACTATATTCACAGTCCCCCCTTTTCCTATGATATTCGAAAACTTCTCGCTCTAAAACTTTTATTCACCAGATAACTTTTCCCTTGTTTTAGCAAAGCTGGTATCTAATACTATATTTCACTAGAGAAGGTGAAATGAATCAATGAGCATTAGTTACCCTTTATGTCTTGTTCAATAGAAAAAATGATAAATGGAAAGATGAATCACTCAAAGTCAAAGATTAGACATACCAGGGCATTTCACAGAGAAATAAATAGGGAAAGAGTACTCCTGATGTACCATACTAGCATTCTAAAAATAAAAGATAGGTAAAGAATTTTTGAAAGTACAATGCAAACAAGGCAGGATTCTACCCAAGAATAAAAAGAAGGTAGAATTCTACTTGGAAAAAGGGCAAGGAGGGTAGAATTCTATCTCAAAAAAGGGCAAAGAGGGTGGGATTTTATCTAAAAAGGGCATGAGGGCATTCCGCCCCTCAGAAACTCTCTAGAGTGATCCCTGATAATGTTTAATAGAAGTTTATAAATTTTTTAGAAGGAAATATTTCTTAGTGCATTAAAAATAAATGAATGCAAATTTAATGGGAATTAGCTGTAAATCACTTTTTTTTATATAAAAGCCAGCCTTTTTCAATTAAAGCCGGCTTTTTTAAAGTGGTTAAAACCAAAAAAAAGCCGGCCGGCTTTTTTTGGTCTGGCTAAAAGCCGGCAACCTTGTCACAGGTGTGACCTTCATGTGTCACGACCCATGATGTCACACCATGTCACAGGTGTTTTGTGTAACCCTGACACAGGTCAGACAAAAAAAAATTCAAAAATTGTTCAAAAGTTAAAATAACTTGTCAGATTTGATTATAAGAAAAACATTACATTACACAAACACTTTAAGCACATAAACTAATAAATATCAAAAATGTTTTCTGAAGTCTTGCTATTCCAACATTTTCAAAATGAGACATTTATTGTTAATGAGTATTTTGACTAATTTTAAAAATATATGTGAGAAAAAAACATCAATATTGCTTCTCAGTTGTGTACAACATGGTCAAAAGAAAACTCGTCCCTTCAAGGCTAGAATTTTAGAGGTGAATTTCTTCTTTTCGCCCAAAATTTAGTGGGGTGGAGGTAGTAGTGTGTTAATTAAAGTACTTAAATATTTGATTTTTGCATTATTAGTGTCACATTATATTCACTGCAATCATTACAATACTATCAAATCAATTGCTTTATTAAATCATATTATATACAGTACACTCTTAATAATCTCCACAGCCTGACACTTGAGGCCCTGGCACGGATCGGGTTGCACTTGACCCGAACCTGAAGTGAAAGAAACTGAATCTATATTTTAATACATTTATGGAAAAGTAGTCTACAATATTATCGCTTATGTACAAAAATGAACACATTATATATATGCTCATTAATGTTCAAATATATAGTTTTTTTCATGTAATTCTGAAAAATATTCAGAATTTCTTTGAAAAATCGGGTCAACACAACATAGTAAAAACCCAACCTGCACCTGAAACAACCCCTTTGATTATGTTTCCAGAATCGGCAACATTTATATGTGCAATCGTACCCCAATATCTAAAAAATTGTTTGTGGCAGATTTCTCTTGAAAATATCCTAATATAAATATATAGCCACTGCTTGACAAATGAGGTTACCAGGTCACCACTGGCGACCAAGTTATTTAATCTGGCATTTTTTTCCCCTACAAAAATTTACCTAAAAACACAACCTAAGCACAAATGGTATTTTTTCTCTTTCCTACCCTTGCTCGTGAGCTTCAAGTAGCAGGGTTGGCAAGGTTTTTCCCACCCCTGTTAAATACCATGGTAAAAACCGGTATTTACCGTCCTGGGAAATACTATGTTTTTCCTACATGGGAAAAACTGATCATTAAAAACATACTATAAATTCAAAATAACCTTTAAAAATGTTAAAATTGAGATCTAAGTAAATAGCTTGAAAAGTAAAAAAAAGAAAAGAAAAGGATGATCTACAAAAACAGACAATGGAGTGCATTATTTAAATATTTGCACACCAGACAGATTCCCAAACATTTACCATTCGTAATCGTTTTCATATATTCTTTGTCTTCCACTTCCACATTGCTTTTAGCATCATGTAACACAATACTAAATTAGAGGCTTTTTGTAAACCCAGTCTATTTCTAATTGTTTATTATTTTTATTAGTATTGTTTATTTAATAAAATATTTATTTAGGAAATTCATTATTATTAAAAAAAAATATGAGAAAATTTTATGTTTTATGCAATAATTGTTATTTATTTATATTCCTTTCCTACAGAATAATTTTAAACCTAAGGGAAATTTGTAATAACTATGTATTTCTAACTTTAATTTTACACATCAGATTCAGAAAGCCAGAATATTTCTTACATATTGTCATTTGGAAGTTTTTCCCGGTGGGATGGGAAAAAGCCAACCCTGTAAAGTAGTGATCTTCCTCTTCTCTTGTACTTTTAATGGAAGAACCAAATTTAAAAGGCATTTTCAATCTCAGGCATAGTAAATGCCATTCATTTCTGCTCTAGCCATCTAACAAGTCTTGTGATTAGACTAGGGGAGGGGGCGTAGAGGGGATGTTTCAATAAAACAATAATGAATAGTGTCAATCAAGAAAATTGGTCTCTGTGGTATGTAAAATTGGATACAATGCAAAAAAATGCTGACTTCGACAAGAAAATAGGCAAAAAATTGTAGCACTCAGCTATTCTAACATTTGAAACACTCAGCAGTCAGAATTTCTGGAATATGCTAGTTAATTCAGCTTTTACAGTATTTTTTCTTTTTTTAGAGATACATAATTATGTTAAGTTTCATTAGAAAACTTAGTTTATATTACCTTTCAAAATTATGTACTGTTCTTATTTTTTCTCAATTTCTAAAAAACTGTTATGTTTTTTTTAAATCAATGATGTAATCAATGATGTTTTTTTAAATCAATGATGGCGGAAGGTAATTTTTACTGGCGACTAAAATTTTTTGCTGGTTACCAGATTTTATCAAATTTGTAAAGCCCTGTATATGGCAGAGATTAATTTTCAAAAAGTGGCACTACTGAATGAAAAATAATTCACTCGGATGTATATGTCCCGACTGTCGTCAAATGATCAAAGTCAACCTGGCCGCAGTGGAAACAAGTTGGAAATTGTACGTCAAACATGACAAATGAGGTGCGTTCGTACTATAGCTAGTTATATAAATATTCAGATCTTGATGATTTTTAATTCTGTGAAATGAATTATATCGTCTGCAGATTAATTTCTGTCATAAAATAAGTATCTCAGTCGCTTGACGATTAAACCTCGGAAGCTCCTCTAACAAGAAAGCACCGATTTAAAAAAAAAAATTCAAATTTCTTAATAAATATTTTTATTAATATCTCCTAAACTTTTGATTCGATTTTTAAAAAATTTGAAATGTCTCAACAAAATTCTGCAAAGGTAATATATCTTAAATTCCTAACCATTCGGTTTGGTAGTTTTTGCGTTGTTATATGCGGACGGACGGACCAAGCGACGACAATAGGTGCTACGTATTTATATAATTACGAATGTACCTAAAAAGCAGTGTGAACCCAGCTTGATCCATATCGGGGAATGGATTGTGTTGGTTTCGGTAAAAATTGGTTTGCCCGATCCAATGCAGGACTATACCTGAGACTAAGGATTTTGCAGATTTCTGAGTTGTATGGAATTTAGATCATAGTCTGGAGATGAAAGCAGAAAATGATTAACGAAAATTTTTATTGACAGAAAATCCTTAATGAAAACTTTCTTATTCCCATAGATCACAAAATTTGTAAATTTCGTGGCATATTGGTGATGTTTGTGGTTCTGATGTTTGTGGTCCAGTTGAATTTCACAGATTTTTTTTCCGCGACCATTTGACAAAATACGCGGGGGTTTTTCCATGATCATTTCACGGAAACCATTTGTTTTTCTTGGTCATTTTCCGAAACACGCGCTTTTTTTCTGCGACCGATTGATTAAATTCGCTATTTGTTTTCTGTTATCTTTTGACGAAATTCACGATTCTTTACTACGATCATTTGTTGAAATTCGGTAGTTGTTTCGAAACGGACTGACAAAATTTGCGATTATTTTGTACGATCCTTTGATGAAATTCTCGGGGGGTTTTTGTGGGTGATTGTTAGACTAAATTTGATTAGTTGTGGAACCTTTAGACGAAATTCGTGATTTTTTCCACGATCCGATAGTTATACAAAATTCACAATTTTTTGAAAAATCTTTTGACAAAATTTGCGATTTTTTTTTGCTACCGATGGACAAATTTGAAGATTGACAAAAATTGATATTTGTTTCCACGATCTACGACGAAATTCACAATATTTTTTCACAGCAGTTTGAGAAATGTAGGGATTTTTACAGAAACAGTTGACAAAATTTTCTAAATTTGTTCCACGATCAATTGAGAAATTAGCTAATTTTGCATAATTTCACAAAAAAAAAAGTGGACTTTTATGAAAAGTAAAAAATATTCCCTGCCTGTAAAAAAAGTTAAGAGAAAAAAATCTTGCACAGAATTTTTTATTATTGATTTTTTATTAGTGATTTGTGCAATTCTGCGTACTATTTCAAACCGTGTCCCTTAAAGAAAAGGGCCCCCTCTCGCAAGAAACTTTTTTATAGCACCCCTGCAGTAAAAACTGCAAAGAATTACTCAAAACGAGCTGGAAAAAAGCTTCATTTTAGACAGTTCTCGGTCTTAGCAGGCATAATTGTATAGTGCTTTTTCATCGAAACTTTTTTCCGGTTGAGAAGAATTCTGTTAGAGACAGGTTTTGTTTTCACAAGTTTTATTGTAACACACCTATGCTCTCTTTGGAGGTGCAATATAGAAAGAAAACAGTTTTAACAGTCTTAGAGACTACCTTTAACAAAGGTAACAAAACCTGTGTATAGCAGAAAACTTTCATTGTTAATATCTTTAAATTATACCTGCTAAGACGTAATTTTTATTATTTTTTGCGATTTCATTTTCAAAGTTTTTACTTCTTTTGTATCTTTGATTCAGTAAAGGTTTCTATTTCGGATGGAGGGTGGTTAGAGTTCCCTGAACTCCACCCTTTGTTATGCCACTGTTGTCAAAGAAAAGTCCCCCCCCCCCCCAAGAAAGTTCTGAAATAGAGCCTCTGGAAGTTCCGTATACCGTCTGGATTTTTTAAGAAGCTCTGTAAACCTTCTGTGTTTTAAGTAAAGTTACAGCGTACCTACTGTCTAGCATTAACCTCTGTTTTTTTTTTATGAGTACACCACTAATCTTTTTATTATATACTGCTGACCAGGCCCCTACCTGCTGGGCCTGTGCCTAACTTGACGAGCTAGTACCTGGTCGCAGGGCAATGTTTGCATGATCACTGCATGGCTGTGATCCACCTGACAAGAGCCTTGTCGGCATCTCTACAGTGCTCTTTAGTGGCTTGCTGCAGTTTTCTTTGTTTGCCGGTTCATTGTTTCTTTTTAACTTTGTTGAATTGGCATATAAAAATAAAGAAAATATTAAAGAGAAAATGGTAGGGGGAGAAAATTTTCTCTATCGGGAGAGAACTCACTCTTGCACAACACTCGATCAAACTGACTGGAACAGCCGGTCAATACTTACACTCACAATCGTGAGGGAAAACACTGGTCTCTTTACCTTTCAGTTTGGTCTTTGTTGACACTTTCATAAGTAGTTGTTTCTGTTATGTGTGGTTGTTTTTGTCATGGGAGTTATTTATTTATATGGTTTTCATTACATTTAGTCATTTTTTACTTCCACCTCCAAAATGCAGAATGTGGGATTTCTTGAATTTTCTTTGTGACCAACTTCATTACTTAATGTGCTATAGGGTGAAGCCTGCTGTGTGAGTAATAGTTCGTCTTTTTTTATTAAAGATGGCTGTTTGCACTATAATAATGCTTTGATTACATTATTTTTTTGTGACTTGTCAAGATGATCATCAGTTCATTTTAACTGCTATCACTATGTTGAGACTCATATTATTTGTGATAGAGTTGAAGGGCTATCAGTTCATCTTTAACCCTCTGAGAGTCTGAGGGCTTTCCTGCATTTTTATAAAAATGTTTGTAAAACTAATGTTAATTTTCTTTCAACATTTGTTTCTAAATAACACTTTATATCTCTTTATTTTACATAAATCTTAAAATGCAATCCTGATAAAAATATTTTTGTCTACAGCCAATTTCAAATATATTTGGAAAACTGAAAAATAAAGGCAAACCTCTTAGTGTTAAAAGACTTTCACTCTGCTATATCGCTGCAAGACTATTTTCATAGTGCACATAAGTGCCCTTTTTTTGCACATTTTGCTTTTATATATTTTTATTTATTTTTTTTTTTAGGTGCAATATAAGAATATTCTTACACTGCATTTTTCCTTCTTCCTGGAGCTTGATAGAATCCTGAAGATTCATATGTGGCGGGGAGGAAGGGGCTTGCGACAATATTGGACTTTGCCTTGTGTTAGTGTGAGATATAGTCTATGTTGTCAATTTACCTATCTGATCATTATTTTGCCTTTTGCATGTACAGGGTGATTATAATTAAAGTTTCACTTTCAAAATGCTGTAAAAAAAGAAATATTGGTCAGAATGACTTCAAATTTGAACTGAATATACCGGAAGAAGGGGGAAACGGTATGGCATAAGAAAAAAAAAGTTCCAAAGTGTATCAATAGATGGCACATACCATGCAAATTAAAAGACACTCATGTGCAATTAAAAACCGAATCATTATGTGCTTTTTATGCAGTTTTTTGCACAAGGAAGTTAAAAACCGATTTTTCCCATGTGGTACGACCTTGCCCTTGGTAGATGGGCTTTCCACTAACAGTACCACAACTGTTGACTGAATTGGAAGTCATTTTTTTTCCCCATCAAACAACCGAAACACTCATGCAGATTGAACAGTACAGTTGTGCAACTCATGCCAAAGCCATTGTATTTTGATTAAAAATATCACTTGTAGCCGAAACTACTTTGTTTATGCCGCTTACAGCGGCATCTATTGATGCACTTTGGAACTTTTTCGTGCCATACCGTTTCTCCCTTCTTCCAGTATATTTAGTTCAAATTTGAAGTGATTCTGACCAGTGGTTCTTTTTTTACAGCATTTTGAAAGTGGGACTTTAATTATAATCACCCTGTACATGTTTCTTTTGAACTAGCTGTTTATACCAAAGTTGCTTGTTATGTCGACCAGATGGTATGCTTGGGTGAGTGGGCAGGCTGTGAGGTAGTGTTTGGAAGTTCCTGGCATTCCACACTCACAATCTGTTATCTACCGTTTGGAAGATCGTTTTTAGAATTTAGCAATGGTCTAGTTACTGGAAATAAAATTTTCCTGAAAATCTTTGCATCCCCTGCCCAACACCTATTGAAAAAGTGTATAGAAACTCCTGAAAATTGACAATGCAGTTATTGAGTATGCCAGCCAGTGTTGTAGTCTTAAAAGAAACCAGTGGGTATATGTTTTAGGCAGAGATCATACACTATACTTTATTTGAGAAACAGAGGGTATACAGAGCTTCTTTTAAAAAATCCAGAAGGTATACAGCGTGTGCTTCCATATACTTCCACTACACCCCTGATGCCAGCCTAGTGTATAAAGATGTGTAAAATTTGCACTTGAGGACTTGGTTATCATTCATAATTCAGACTTTTACTTTGCTATGGTCCTTCTTAAATGGACTCTCATCTACAACATTCGTGGATCCAAAGTGGGAGGGTGTGGATGTGTTTTCAGAGCTTTAGATAAGACTGCTGAATTTTAAATGATTTTTTTTTTCTTTTTTTAGATTATTGCATTTGTTATAATTAATCTTATGAACACACATATTAAAGGCTGAATTTTAAACATCTTTATGCATAAAATTTTCAAATAACCTCATTCAAGTTTAAAACATATTTTATTCTTTAAAAAAGTTTTTTTTTTTTAGAAAATATTGTCAAAGTTGATATTTTAAAACTATTTTCTAGGTTTAATAAAAGCAGAAATTTGGCCATTGTTGAAAAAACGACTATAATCAAAGATTCAACACATTTATAGAAAAAATAAAAACTTCAGTTTTTTTGCCCATGCCATGACACTACACTACTATTTGAAATTTTTTTGTGTGTAGAATAGGAATGAAAATGACCTAATTGTATCAGAATAAACAGGTGCAAAAAATGAAAGTTTGAGAAGAACCTTAAGAGTGTTGGTCAGTGAGATATCAAATTTCCTACAATAATATTAAACATATGGGCATGGAATACATTCGTATTTTTAAAATATCACATCAGGAAATTAATATTTTGAATTTTTTTTTATGTATATATATTCTTTTTAATGGATGTCTCTTGCTTTTTTAGTCAACAAATTATTTCTAAAATCTATGGTTAATTTAATATTTTATGTGTTAAAAGCTGATGAGCTGTGAGTAAGATTTTAGCGTTTCAAATAAAATTAAGTAGTTTTAGAAATATTTTGATCCCATCAAAAAACTTTCTGTAAAAAAAAAAAGCGCCAAGTTCTCCTTAATGTTTCGGCTGTAAGAAGTACTGATATCTGATGTTCGTCCAAGTTAAAAGTCAAACATCCGAAATCTTTCATTCAAAATGGCTTCCTGCGACTTGGCCGTTAATGCATTCTAGGTTAAAAACATTAGAAGAATGTAATACTGAGAAAAATAAATTAGAATATGTTATGATTTAAAAATTTAACTCTTAATTTATTCAGTATTTTACATTTAACTTTAATTTATTCTTCAATTTAATTAAATTCATTAAATTCATTTAAATTAATTAAGCTAAATTTCATTTTTGCATTTTAAATCTAACATTCTTTCTAAATTGTTTACTTTTGGTGAGAATATAAATTAATTTCAGAATCTTTCCATTACATATGTTTTAGGATATTTATTCATTCAATTTAATTTACATTTTATTCACTTTGCAATATTAATTAAACTTCATTTCAAATGATCTAAAATAAAAATATTTATAACTTACTTTTTCTAACTTTTAAATAATATACAGTCTAAAATAAATTATTCCAAAATATAGTGTATTTCCTTTTTAATAATATTAATTAAAAAATTGGTTAATTGTTAATTTTATTCTTTTCAGAAAGTTCAAATTCATTTATTTTAATTCAGGCAAATTCTTTCAGAATCGCGAACTTTTCCATATTTCATTTCAAAATTTCTAAGTCCAATAATCATTTTTCAAAATTTCTTAATTTAAATATTTTACTTTCAAAAACATATCTGGTGGAAAGAAATTTTAATTTTATTTAGATTGCTAAAATTTCATTTGTTTTCATCCATTAGTTTGGCAGTTATAGATTTTTAATTACTTTCGTTTTTTCTGTTTTGAATTTCGTCGAGATTTGCGATCAGACGCCATTGATGAGTATTTGGATGTTTCGGGTAAACAAGCAGGCATTATTTCTTAGTTCCCGCGCATTTGTATCTGGGTCAGTGACTCACGAGAGGCAAGGTCATTATCAGTCCGATTCAAGGTGACAGATAGAAGCTCATAGAACATTCGCAATGACGTGTCGTCAACAGTTAATATTTGACTTTGACCGTGTGGGTGAGCTTCTTCAAAAAATCCATCAGGTGGTGTCACGAGCGCGACAGTTAGATTCGGAACCGTTAGGATATGCTCTTTTTTGATTGGCGGAGATTTCAAATCTCAGAGAGAGATCGTACTTTGAGTATTGAAGGAGAATCACTTCGCCAAATTCGTTTGATCGACTAACAACGTTTTTTTAGGCTGTCGGGCCTCTGGCCTGGCGGCAGTTGAGTTTGTTCCAGCACTGGATGAAGTTATTCACTTAGTGGGTGGAAATGTGTTGTGATTTTCTCGAGAGATAGAGATACTAAGATTTTTAGATGCTACGGAGCAGTGTTACCATCTCTTTTCGACATCTTGAGCTATTTATTAGCTATCGCTAATTTATTGAAGAGTATTTATGATGTATTAAATTGAACCAGCAGAATTAGATGCTTGCCAATCTACTTTGACATCTAGACCCACCTACATTCTTCAGCGTTTTCTGAGAGCCAGTCCGTGAATTTTCGTACATCCCTGAGTGATTTCTCATTAGATAGATGCAAGAGTGATAGAAGAAAAACGTTCATATTCTTTATTTTCCTATTCCAACAATGAACTCCATTTCTTGAATTTATCCATATAACAATAGCATTTCACTTCAAGTATAAAAAATTATGTTCATCGACAACTGAGAGCACCTTGTAAAAGAATCTGCCATTTTTCTGAGAGACTTTTTTTTAATCTTCACGAACATCCTTAATGACGAACATTAAATTTTGAAACAATAAACTTATTTAAACGAATAACATTTTAAATTAATCTAAAAGGACTGAACATCATACATTTTGAATGTATTCTCATGATTTAAAATTATCTGGTAAGAATTATTGTGAAAGAAGAAAGAATGTGAATTAATATAATCAAATGAAGTTCTTTTCATATTAATATTTTGTGAGTGCTCTTTCTGCTTCAAATAAATCTATGTGTGTCATCTATTTGGTGAGTTATTTATTTTCTTAATTTACATTTCACCTATTTCAGATGGATCAACTTTGGTGAAAATGTTTATCATTCTTAAATTTTACAATGAAGCTTTCAACTTAAATTCTAATATTCCAACATTAAATTTTAACCTTTTTAATTTAACTTATTTCACTACGCAATGTTACTGTCACTTGAGATTACGCCATATAGAGAGATTTTGGGATAGTTAACTTGTACTATTTTCAAAATTGAATTTTCAGGTTTGGATTCAATCGGAGTATTTTTCGTGAGAATCATCACTTCATTAATTTTTCCCGGTATAAGTTCTCCGATCCCTAAATCTCGCTATAGAATACATAATACACCTTGATTGATGTTAAACATGCCATATCTTTCATTTGAAATAAATAATTACGTCGATAAATCATTTCAAAATTAATGATTGGAAATTATGCATTTAAAAGTAATATCGGAATGCAAATAAGCAAATTCGTATGATGACATTGTAATTTAAAGCTTTGTGATACATACCATTGAGTTTCAAGAAACATTAGTTTTGATTAACCATCATTTAGTTTTACCATGGTTTAATGACCATTTTGTACGGTCTATTGTCATTAACACAAATTCCAATGAATATTATTTTTCATCAAATTTTACATTGTGTTACATTATATGAGACGTTGAGAACCAGAGTGGACCATTCTCGACAGCTGTGATTTCGAAATTATGTTTTTAAAAATGTGTATTATATATTTTAGCACTTTGTACAACAAAATGCGTAAAATGTTCAAAAAAATGTAGTAGACATGTAGATCATTATAATACATTTGTGGGTGTTGGGTTTTTTCTGGTGCCCCTCTTGCTAGCAGAAGGGTTAAAACCCAAGATATCATTTTTAGCAGAGTAAAAAACAAGTGAATTCTTGAAAATAGTTTAAAATAACTGGATAAGCATGCATTCTAAAATTGTAATTAAGATGTGTAAAGTGTTCTACTTACATAAGTCTTCAATAAAGATGCAAGGAATTCCATATACAGTATAGAACCATTTATCCGGAATGGTTGGGGCCAGATGTATTCCGGATAACTGGTTGGACATTAAAGCAACATCCATTTGATGAGGTTTGTAGAATATATGTGGCTGTAACATGTAACTGATTTCAAATTATTAGATTACTCTGTTAAGGCTCAGATGCTATCAAGATCAAAGATTTATCAGAGTTTAAAAGAAGGCAATTCCTTGGAAGCAATAATTCTGCATAAAACTTAAAATGCTCAATGTCTAACTAAAAATGCTTTCATTTCAAATTCTAAATATTGATCAAGTTGTACAATGCATGTAGCACAGTAATGTATCAAGCAATGCACATGTCAAACTGGCACTACGTGACACTTTTTTCTGGAAAGATTCTGAAATCAGTCAGTTGGAAATATCATTCTGGATAACTGGTTTTCCGGTTAACTGGATTCTGGATAAATGGTTCCATACTGTATAACTTTATTTGGCAAACTGAACATTACTTGTTGTTCCAAAAACATAACTAAAGACAAAGTTGCAGAAATAAGTGACTTGAGCTTAGAACTATCGATGACTTTTAAACTTTATAGAAAACGTAGGGCTGTTAAATATTGACATACCATATTCACTGCAGAAATTCGTTCAAAGAGGGGGAGAATATGCTTTAAATTTGATTAAATCCATCACGAGAGCAGCTAGAGACTTCACAGAGATCGTCAAATATGACTAAATACATTACGAGAGCAGCTAGGGACTCACACATCTCACAGATGACACAGAACTCAACTCCCAACTCACAGATACCGAAAATGAAATTGCTGTCCTTTTAAACTGGAGCGAAAAGCCTATCGGCCAATCAAGAACAACCATGCGATTTGCATAACTTGAAAAATAATTAACATTTCTACTCTCATTTACATAAAAAATTATTAAATATTACCAAGAATTTAGAAAACTACTTTAAGTATAAAAATGACTTTAAAAAGGGCTTTTAACTAATTAATTAAATTTAATACAACATTTTTAACTTAAAGAAAAATAAATGCGAGCGAATGCGATCCCAAGCAAGAATGCCGAATACGATCTGCGATCGAGAAGCGGCGCAAAACACAGGGTTCATACTCATTTCCCCTCAAAAAATCCCCTGAGAATCCCCTGATGTATTTTCCAGAATGAATAATTTTCCCATGTTGACAATTAACGACATTTTTAAAAATTTAATAAGTAGTTTTAAGTGGAGTTTTAACTTAACAACTGGAATTGACCTTATCTACATGACACCACACCCCTTTTGGCAGCAGTTTGGATTTTTTTGCCAATCGCGCGAACCAGCACAGGATATGGAACTCTTCCCGGAAAAGCTGTTAGATTTTTGGTTTTTTATTATTTAAAAATTAACTCCACATTATTTCGATTCCGGATTACTTTAGTTGCTTCGGCTGTGTTTTAATACACCTACACATAGCATTTCACAATTCTGGCTTTCAAACTGTTGATTTGTATAGATGTGCAGACAGACAAACAGATTTTCATATATTAGATTTACTTGCTCAATCCTTCGCCAAATCGGAAGTTTCTGTTAGAGAAATTCTCTTTGCGATCATTGGCAGCATATCTTATATTTTGTGTTGTTATCCATTTCATCTTTATTGACAATTACCGCTTAATTTACTTAGGAATTTACGCTTCATGTCCGTTTGCATCGTTACATTCTCTAATACGGAGATTTTTAATCCTGTTAAGTAACCTTCTGTAATTTACACTGAAGCGAAGTGGTTCTTGTTAAACGCCTGTTAAGCTATCCATATTCACAGTAAACCATATTGATGCTAATTTTTTTTCCCCTTTCATTCTAACATTGGAACGATTAAGGAAGATTAGAAAATCTACGGACGTACTACCGTTCTTCCATTTCAAAATCTACCATTATTCTCATCTAATCGTCTTAGATAATATGTCAATATGTCTTGGTTTTAAGATTTTAGCTAAATTTACTCGAAAACCTGAAGCTAAAATGCGAGGAACCCCATTATAGAAGATTCATTCTAACGTACATATTAATATACTGGATATATGTTATAAAATTATAATGATCTAGAACTGGCAGTTTCGATGCTTTAATTCTGAAAATTCTCTTTCTATAATAAACTTTTAAGAAAGTAAAGACTAACAATATAGTAAGAGTAAGTATAATAACAGTACAATATAATAGCAAGAGCAGAGGTCTTGTGTAGTGACGAAAGATTGAAACTTTATTAACAGTCGTGCGTTATGCCATTTAATTAACCGCATAATATTAATAGATGATTACTCGCCCTAAAAATTCACAATGAAAAATAGCCTCTAGCGTCAAATTCTCTCCAAGCTTTGCGACACTTAACGAAATATCGCCAAATTTGGCGACAAAAATACCCTGTTTATGTGGACGTCATAATGATGCATATGTATTATATATGTGATGCATATGCATATATATATATACAAATAAATTTCAAATAAAATCCAGTGTGTATATATATATATACATATATATAAAGTTTATTAACATCATTAAAATACACTTAAAGAACTAACAACCCACTAGAATTTTGCCAGATTGACTGAGTGCTATTGCGATTAGAATACCGACATTTATAATAAAATTTATTTTAAGGAAGTAAAAAATAGAAAAACCGACAGATAAACTAAAAGATTTGCCTTCCCAACATTTTCGGAAAAGAATATAAAAAATTCATTCTGCTTGAAACCATGTAACACCTTCAAACTCAGGCTAATTTTCTGTAATCAGGCTTTGGCGACCAACTCTGGCGTCAAATGTGAGCGAGGAAATGATTGTCTATGCAACTATTATTGCTTAAATGTTTATCATACAACAGAAAACACAAATGGTTGCAACAATGCAATAATTTTAATTTGCCAATTGAATGTGTTACGTGTGTATATAGCCAAATCAGCACCCCCTATTTGAAGGGTTTAAAGGCAGAAATTCTATGTTTTCAGACTTTTCTGGTTAATTGTGTGACAAAATCTACTTACTTGTCAAATTTTATGATTCTACGACTGTTAGAAGTACCTTAGTTATTTGATGATCACCAACTTTAGTTATTTGATGATCCCCTGTGAGTCAGTTACAAAAAAGCCCTTTTTCGGAAAATATTAAATACAGAAATAAGAAATCTTGGAACCTAGTTCAGTTTGATTATATTAATGTGTGTTAAAAAGGAAAACTCTCTAGCTTTCCCCAAAACGCAGTTATGAGGGGGTGAAAAATAGGCCAAAATGGTCAGGGAAAAGGTAGCTACAGCCTGTGCGAACTTGGTGGACGCACTGCTGTGCTCCCAGAAAAGAAAGATATATTCTTTAAGAACAGGAAACAGAAAAAGAAGTTTAAAATATTAATTTCCTTATATGATATTTTAAAAATAAGAATTCATTCGACGCTTACAGGTTTAACATTAGTTACGGAAATTTGAGACCTGCATTACTAACAAACACCCTTAAAGGAAAAATCATGTTTTATAAATAGACATAGAATTGTATGATCTCAAGCTTGTCTTTTTTTCTTCTCATTTGTCAACAACATAGAAAAAAAACTATAATGAGGAAAAAAGTTTTCTGTGTGTTGTAGAGACCACTGTACGTAGAGCTACATGATGTGGCAGGAAGGTACCTTTATGTGTGTAGTTATGCACCTCATAGCCAGTTTTTATTTTTTTAAATTAGTCTTTTTGTTATTAATTAAAAACTATACTGAAAATTGCAAAATTGCATGAAAAGTCACAGCGATGCAGCAGAAGTCCAATGAAGAACAGAGTCGGAAAACATTATTTATTTATTTTTTTGTCTTTTGCAGCATGCATCAGTTTAACTATTCGAAACATGGAAAAACAAATACTAAACCATATCTACATACTTTAAGCTTCCTAACAGTGCAATCGGTTTTAAAACAAATATGAGCATTAATCCTTTTTTAAAAAATTCATTTCAAAACTTCTGTTGCAAAACAATGGGACTTAATGCTAAAATACATAAGTGTGACATCAAAGTTGTTACATGTTCATGATTTCCTGCCAATAACTGTGGCCTTGTCTGTCTATCCTGACTACGGAAGATTATCAGAAAGGTACCCTGCCAAAAAGTGAAAATGTGCTGGCATCACTCCCATCCTAAAAGTCGCAGGATAAAGCTGTTCACATCAAAATTCCTTGTTTATGGTTTTGTATGTTGTGTGTTACAGTTAATTTTCCAGGAGGGATGCAATAAATACCAATAATAACAGAAGGTTGGAAGGAACAGGTTGCTCTTTATTTAGTCAAGTCAGAAAATGTACATAAAAATTAAAGCATTGAAATTATTAGCCAAAATAAATTTCAAGCTATCAAACCATGTTCCTTTTTTAATAGATATTAGCTTATCACAATTTTAACATTAAATCGTCATTGATATTAGATTTTACCTGTTTGCAGATAAAGTGCATGCACACTTTCCATGGCATTTTTAATGCACACTACTTTTTTATGGCATAATTTTTTTCAAAATGTGAGAGAAAACAGAAATATTAATTAACAAACATCCTTCATTAGGAAAGTTAAACTGGCTTAACCATAAAATAAATAATAAAAAAATAAAACTGCCCAGTTAAACTGAGGACATTGAGCTCACAGGTTATTCACACTAATTGTATATTATGCTCTTATTTCAAAGAATTTGAAATAAGCCGCTCGAAAAATAAAGAAATCGACAATATATTAAGGGGAATCATTCCCCCTTATAATTAACCAATGGACCCCCAAAACTATTCAGGGAAGAGCCTTATTACAATGAACAGATATACAAAATTTGAAGCAAATTGAATAATTCTGCATGAAAAATCCATTTATCTAAATTAAGGGGGGATTAGACCCCCGTATCCCTCTTTATACTTAACCAATGCACCCCCAAAACTAATCAGGAAAGTGCCTTATCACAATGAACCTAAAAACAAAATTTGAAGCAAAACAGTTATTTCTATCAAAAGTTATTGCGATACGTACATACATACGTACATACATACAGAACGGGCAAGCACATTAGCTCTCAGGCTTTGATAGCCTGTGAGCTAAAAATGGAATACATACATTGCATGCTAGCGTTACATTTGAAATTAAACTTGATGTCACGCACTTGTATTATTGCTGATAAATCCCATGTCTGGTGATAGTTTTTTTTAGAAAGGGATCGATGAGAAAGTAGACAAGTGTCAAAAATAATCATTATAAACAAGTTTAAAATACCTGTAATGCAATGTGCTTGCAGGAGATTTTTCTGAAGTGAGAGCTTGCATCTTTTCTTACCCGAAGGGCATATTCAAGCATTTGATTCATGAATAGTTTTATTCTGTTGAGCATTTCATTAATTTTTTTTTTTTCATTTGGTGTCAGACAAAATGTGTCGCTTTTCATCATTTTTTTAAAAAATTGTCACTTCAAATCCCTATTTTTTTAAAAAAGTCACTTTTTCTGACTAATGGTTATCAAATGACCAAATGTTTGTGAGTCTACAAAAGCTGGCTCAATCATTTTTAATCAGAAAATGACTAAAAATGCTTTATGTTTTGGTTTTGTAGATATTCTCACCATAAAAGTTACTTCTACATTTATACAAAGTAATCTTGAACTTTATCACCATTTGTACTGATGTCAGAACCACAGCCAACAAAAGAGATAAGCCATGATACTTCTACCCCTTTTGGGTGTCACCACAGAGTAAGGAGATTTAAACAGAGAATCAACTCTCATAGACTTCAATGGTAACTTCTTTAACATGGGATTACACATAGACAGTGGCGCTAGCTGCGGATGACGTGAAAACTACAGCCGTAACAGAAGAGAGGTAGCTAAATAGAGCTATATATCGCTTTCTTGGCGACAAATGAGGGAAGGAAAAAAAACAAAAAACGGCGACTACTTGCTTCTTGTTTTGGTTGGTTGGTTGGTTGGTTTTAAGACTGTCGATTATCTATCTACGCGAATGAAAACAGATTTATTATTTTTAACATGTTCTGAAACAATCGGAATTCAACTTTATTTTAAAATAAGTGCTGTGGTAAAACAATTTTTTTTCCAAGTTTGAAAGGAAAATTTGATTTTTTTAAGTCTTCAAAATGTAAGTTGTGATTTATTTTCATGTGTTATTTTTGTTTTTGTTTTTTCAAGTTCCATAATGTTTGAAATATTTTATATATATTGAGTGTTGACAGATTTGTGCCGAAACGTCATGTTAAGGCTCACTGTGGAGACGCGAAATGTTTTTGGTTTCCGTCTGTCTGTTTGCCGTAAAAATGGTCCGATTAGGTTGATTTTTAGTAGGTATGTTGGCTAGGTATCCGGAATTAGCTGTATAGTTTTTAGTTAAATTTGGTTCATTTGTTCGGAAAATATAGAATATTTTTTTTTAGGTCATAATGCTTTCTTATGGGGATGCAGACGATTTTTCAAATTTCATTTTTATCTGAAATGAAAATGGAATATTTGCGTAATGGATTTAGATGTAAAATTATGAAGGCTCAATTTTCGATATGGATTTCCAATAGTTTTAAAATTTTGCTTATAAATTTAATAGAATTTAGAAATTAATTGCTTAAAATATTTGAAAATGTTTTTGCATCTGTTCGGGAAATATAAACATCTTACTTTCATATTTTTTTACAATTTTTAAAATCATTTATTTTTACTTACCACTTTAATTTAAGGATTCTAATTTCTGGAACATTCGAACAATTTTATATGCTTATAAACATGCATGCAATTGAAAAAATAATAATTGCGGATTGTACGAAGTTAAAATGATATTTTCTAAAAAAATGATCTGCAGATTTACAAGTATAGGAAAAAACTTAGTACCATGTTTACATTGCGATAGAAAATATATATGAATAAAATTTTATACAGAGAATTTTTTTTTTTTAATATGAATGAAATTTATGGTATGGCAGTTATTTTAACGATAATATAAAGTCAAAATTTGTTAAAAATCTGCCAACAACGAATATATATAAAATATTTCATACATAATGGAACTTGAAAAATAAAAACAAAAATAACACATAGAAATAAACCACAACTTACCGATTCGTAGGAATAAAAATTAACTTTGACATCTTGTTCTTGCAAACAATACACTCCTCTCTTCGTAGCATTTTGAAGAATTATAATAATTATATTCAACTATTTGATCTTCAAAGAATAATTATATAATAAGTATTAAACAAGATTCGAAAATAAATTAGCGAACGCCGAAAATTTGCACATGCGCAAATGACAACAGAAAGACGCCAAGCAGAATAGGGTTACACTTAAAATGAAATCACGAAGATAAAAATCGCCAAACCGATGATTTAGTTCTTATGTCATCCGCCGCAGTCGCTCTTTTCAGGCGAAGTTGGATCTCTGTCTTACTCTGTGGGTGTCACCAGGCCCTGACTATCGCACAGGCACCCTGGGCACGAAATTTCTGAGGGGTTCAAAATTAGAATTTAAAATAGAAGTTGGTTTAATACTTTTAGTGATACTTTTGTGATATTTGAGATATTAATACGATAAAATGTCAAAAATATGTCTCAATCTATGGTTAAAAGCACATTTCAATAAATAATAGAAAAAATATTTTATTTTTATTAATCAGGAACCATTTTTCAATTTTCCGGAAAACTTAATTTTTTGAGTTGGCACTTTTCAAATAAGTGTGTAATATGTAAAAACTTGTATCATTAAATCAAACAATCTATGGGGGCACGAAAAATTAAAAGTGTCCTGGGCACAAAAACTTGCTAGTCGGGCCCTGGGTGTCACATGATTAAGACTAGCTGGTTTCTACCAATTATTGAACTGTCATGTGATCAAGACTAGCTGGTTTCTACCATTTGTCAAACTGTCATGTGATCAAGACTAGCTGGTTTCTACCATTTGTCAAACTGTCATGTGATCAAGATAGCCTGAAATGCAGCTGAGAATGGTAGGGTATAGAGTACTGCAGCCTTGTCTTTTTTCCAGATTATGCTAATTAAGCTATCAAAACTGGTTTGCAATAAAAAAAAATTTTTTGGTTTTTAAAAACATGGTCATTATTGATAATTATAAAAATTGATTACCAATGGCGCCAAATTTTTAAAAATATTGGGTGGGTTCAAAAAATATTTTGGTAAAATGGCATGGTCAGTTTTTTTTTCTTCTTTGAATAGTCGACAAGATAGGGAAATATGATAAATGTAAGTCAAGTTATCTTGTTTTAATGAAATTGTAATTTTATTAAATTATATTCTCATGCGTTCTTGCTTATAAAGACACTAATATTTACTATAATATCAGCATACTATGAATATGACTACAAATGGAGAGGGCAAAATGCTAAACATTGAGCATAACCTTTAAGTGATTTGTAGGTGTCAGTGGGGTATTTTTTTTAAGTAACATGTAAACAATATTTTAGGCTTTTTTGTTGAACTATGAAGATGAAAATTGTTAAATAATTCATTGATGACTTTAAAATCGATTTAGTAAAACAACTGATTTTAGACATATAGAACCCTTTTTTATTTAAATTCTACTTTTTAAAGAATGTGAGCCAAAACTTATTCAAAACAGTATTTCATTTTACATACAACAAAAATTTAAAGATTTATTATGGTGATTTTTGGCAATGAAACCTGAACTCACTCTTTTAAAATTACTAAATATCCCCTTACATTCAACATTTATCATTATAAAAAGCAGAGTTAGAGAGTAATTCTTACCGTAAGAGAAGAGAAAATCACACTTGGGAGAAACTTTACAAAAAAGTGTAAAAAGAAGTAACCTAAGGATAAAAGTGTAAAAAATGGTAAAAAAGTGTACCTTTTACACCTAAGTGTAAAAGTTGGCAGGTATGTCATTCATTGATTGTTTTATTGCACAAAATGTAATCATTTCTTTTTACAAAAGATTTAATATTTTAAGCTTGACATACACATATATTGTGTAATATATGTGTGATAAACCTTAAATATTTTAAGCTTGAAAAATGATCAGCCTTACTGTTTTAAATTTTTTTATTACACTAATTAAGAAATACACAGAGAAAGGGAATGGATAAGTACAAATTCCTGCTCAACAACTATCCTTACATCAGCACAGACGGATTTAACAGACTAAAGGTACCTATAGAAGAAAAAAGAAAGCATCTTAATTAAATAAATGTGTTTAAAATAAGAGGGGAGCAGTTATTGTTTTATATTTTTATGTTATTAAATATAAATCTTTGTCTAAAAAATTATCCTAATCCTAATAATATTATAAATATGATTGTGTGCAAATGTTAGGCTGAAGCCAGCGTCAAAATGGAGCATTTAATGATCCTGTATCTTTGCATATACATTGATTATGACCCCCAAAATGAACATAGGCCGGTTTTTGTTCATTTTATTCAAACATTTTTTTTAATAATTCAAAATTTCGTTATTTTCATAGAGAATAAATGGACATTTTCCCATAAAATTTAACCATACTTTATCGTTGCTAGGGCTTTGATCGTTGCCAATAAATAAAAACGCGAAAAAATAATTTTTCCTCAACGATTAATTTTTAATTGAACGATTTTCACGTGAAAAATGAAAATGAATTCAAAAGAAGATGAATTTCCATGATGTTTTAAACAAAAATATGGAGTATTTGTTATTATACATGAAGTATGAATGTCGATTACATTAAAAAGATTTTTCTGTCAAAAAACTGCGTTATAATTAGAAGGAAAAATGAACAATAATTATATTCTTAAAAATAGATTTTGCTTGGACCATGGAACTATGAAAATGATCCTCCTTGGACAAATCCTTGGACAAATATGACGTCATAAATAAAACATGTATTTTCAAATAGTCGTAATAATACAAGGAGCATGAAAGTAGATAGATAATGGATGTAATATTTAAGATGAAAAACTGAAATATTTTTTATCAATACTGATTAATAATTAGCTTGAGTACCAGTTACATACAAATGCAAGTTTTCCGCTAAAATTTACGTCCTGATTGCCAAAAAAAGAAAATTAACAAGAATTATGGCATTAAAAAGAGATTTCTCTGAGGAAAATGTGACGTCATATTAGAAATAAAACGGGAATTTTCAAATGTGTTTTACAAGGCGCGGGAATTAATTCCGTACATTAATAATACAAGGATCAGTACGTATAGAAAGTAGATTAGTTTCACGACATATTTAAAACGAAAAATTGAAATTTTTTTATCTATACCGATTATTAAGTATGAATATCAGTTACATACAGATGAGAGTTTTTTGCCAAAAACCACACCATGGTTATTAGGAAAATAAAAATAAAAACGAATCTATTATTATATTAAAATCTGACCGCCTGTTTGTATTTCACAACTACTCTTTTCAGATTGTCGAACGCAACGTGATTTACTTAACACCGGTTATCATTCATCCGAGGATATCATAAACTCTCAGAATTTAAAAAAACGATTTAAATTCCGAGATATTATTATTATTATTAACGAAGTTTCTCTAAAAAAAATTTTTTTGATTTGTTACGTGACGGCGGTGTATTAATTCTATTTTCAAAATTTAAATATCTTTAATTTAAATCTTTTGCAATTTAATTATTTTAAAATCTATATTTTAATTAAGTCCTAATTTTAATCATTTTTAAATAATTTATTTCTAATATTATTCTTCATTTTTTTTTTCTAAGATAGTCCTTTATAAAATGCTATTACATTCATAATATTTCTGCATCTTCCTTTTTCAATATCTTATCTAACGTTTCTGTTTAGTCTAGAAAGGAAGAATCCCCCTTTTTCGCCTCTCAGTAACATTCCTTTCATAGCGTGTCTGCGCGGGTGCTGAGGTCATTGACTTTACGGTTCACTGCTTCAGCGACATGCACCCGTTCGGGGATTTTGAACACAGCATCGGTTAATTGCGATTAACCCGATCGCGAATACCTTTTTTTTGATTGGAGGAACTCTTCAATCCCAGCGGTTAAGATAATTTAACTGGCCTTTAACGGCTAGTGTTTCCCGCGACTTCTTAAAAATTTTCGTAGCGTCCCCTCTCTTGCTTGTCTGGACGCCGGGGTGTAAGGACGTACATCCCAGTGTTCCAAAAAATCTTTAAAAAAAAAAAAAAAATTAATCGTTAGAACCATTCAGATTCTGCAGCGAACAACAACTTTAGGTGTTGAAGATGGTATACATTTAATTAAATTCAGTTCTGCAGTGGCAACTTTAGAATGTACAAATACTGGCGTTTTCATATCCCTTCGAGTACGATTACTCAGTACTTATTACCAATGATGCCTGCAGCTCAGAGTAATACTACTTCTCAATGGGTGCTGAGATTCTACAGGTGTTCTCCAGATACTAATCTCAGTATCATTTGAAAATAAATTTTACAAGTCACACAAGTCAAATATCTTGAGAAACTCTTCATCATTTCAATCACCTAGAGTAATCATCGAAATTTTGACGGTAGCCACCAGTCTCAGATTTCGTGTTAACTGATGTTCAAGATGTATCATTTTGTGTGCGATATCAGAAACGAGAGTTATGACGAATATACGATGTTCGTTGTCTTTCTTCAACTGTACAACTATTTGTTCTGAGTATAATCAATTATGATTTCTACAACATGGGATAATGTACAATTTTATTTTGTTTTCTGAAGAAACCTTTTTGTGTTAAGGAACGTTAAGTATGAACTCTCTCTAAGACAACATCTTTATTGATTACCTTAAGACTGTAGAGTACTGCATCAATTAATGTTTTAAATCCATCCTAAGTCATATGCCATAATGTTTGTTTAATGTTATAATAAATAATTATTGTATAGGGGTTTCTGCGCAGTAACTTTCCTTTTCTTATTTTGAATATATATATAATAAATAATTTAAACATTATAATGTCCTGTTATTTCTTATATTTATATCTACGCTATTTATGTAACAATTGTATAAATAATACTATTGATTTGATACTCGTAGAAATTCTAAGGAAATTTCTTAGGCTTAAATATTTATATATATATATATAAATTTCAGCGTAGAGGACATATATGTTAAAGGTATTTACTACTTATGAATCAGGTAAGATATCTTTCTGTTATTCACCATGAACGTTCTTCATTATATTTTTCCAGGTATTACCACTATACTTATAATTATTTAGATCACTGGCTCTTCTTCAAAATTCAAATCCTTCTCCTTTTATTAGTAGTCAGAATTTAAACATTCCCCCCTCTCTTTTACTTTCCCCCTCTTTCAAGTAATTCTCAAAATTTTAATGTAATTTAAATTCACCCCCATTTTCTGTCGTTACATGATTACAGTAAAATTTTTGAAAAATAAAAACGTATTTTCACATATTCAAACTTCATGAATCAATTTATTCTGGAGAACAAAAATCGTCTGTCAACATATTTTCATTCAGAAATAAAGATTTTTTTTTCAGTTATAGATTAAATCAAGGAGGCAAATTTAAGCTCCTTGCATTTAGGTCTACAATAATTGCTCCCTATTCACAAGAATTGAATTTAATGAAAAATAATATACTTCCATTATCTTTGAAGGATTGCTATTAAAACGTTTCACACAGGCATTAAAAGTAAAATGGTTTACCAGGTAAACTTGACATATGTTTTTATATAATTCACCGATTTCCACGATTTTATTTGGCCCGCCTTTTTTCATTGGTTGCAGTTTCCTTTTCGTGAATATTTGTCACAAAATTTCACTTTTTAAAAACTTAAGTTCTGTGAAGGCCTCTATAACATAGAAATACTGTGTTGTCTCCTATGGAATGTGATAAAGAGTTAGTTAATTATTTACGTTTCTAATTATCGGGAATGAAATATTTTGCTTAATTAATACATTTATTCTTCTTTTAATGATACGTGAACGAAGTCACGGGTAACAGCTAGTTTAGTATATAAAGGAGGATTCTACCACGTTTTTACTCAGTTGGCGGAAGAGATAATATCTTTAATACTGCAAAAGAAACATGCTCAATGAAGAAATTTCTGCACACTTATTGAGTGCATGCACAGAAATCATGGCCACACCACAACCACGTTTCATTTTAAAACGCTTGTTGCACTTATGTTGAATCGATGTTTGATATGAGAACATGGCTCAAATTCCTTCAATTCTTTCATATCTTGGGAAAAATATATACAAATTCCAATAGCAAGTTATTATGATTTATCAAACTTATAATGCTCTAAAAAAGGATTTTTATTTTTATATGGAGTAAAAAAAAAAAAAAAAATGTATGCAGTATTTGAACACCCAGCAAATGTAATATGGGGAGAAAATGCTTTTTTATTTTTACCTATTAAAATAATGTCAGGGCTGAAAGGGTTAATGATAATGTATTAATATATATATATATATAATATATCATCACACACTTTTGGCTAATGGATAAATTTGGCTAATTTACTGGCTAGCATTTTCAAAATTTTAGCGTGGCCCCTGCTTATTTAAAATAATGTAAATCATTCTAATAGTTAAATTAATCATTTAAAACAGTTATATAAAAGAACAGTTTTCAAAATTCATGAAGACCACCTGCCAGAAAATTACTATGCTTTCTACGACAAACTTTAGTAACATTAAAATTTTCCTGCATGTATAGTCTCAAAAAATAAAATTTAAAAAGTCTCAAAAGTTTAGCAGGGGAAAAAAAAAAAGTGTTCAAAATGCAGTGCACCACACTTCAAAACTAACTACTGTAGTTTCGCTACTTCCAACTCCTGTGTCTGGTGATAGTGGTGGCCACCACAGTCATCACTACACCTCACTCAGACATGATTTGAAATGACGACATATGCAAACTTAAGATACAATGCTACTAATCTTCCATTAAACTGCTACCTTAAAATTAATCAGGGTGTCTATTTCAGATCAGCAACGAATTTCCCTGATTTTCCATACTAATGAAAACAAATTTCCAGGTATCAAGATTTTGTGATGTTACATACAAAAAATCTTAAAAGTTGTGAATTTGAGAGTCGAACTTTCACAACTGATTCTGAAGCACAAACTACTGCTTTTTTAAACATTTTTTTGCAAAATTTACAAATTGTTAAATATCAGGATATTTATTTCATGGTTAATGATTGCTTGACACTCCTATATTTCTTAATGAGACTATTTTTGTTTACATTTTGCAGATACATACTTTTAGCATCAAGTTCTATCCATTTTGTCTAATTAAGATAAAATTCTTTATCACAAAGTCACAGTTAAATACAGATTGAATTGACATATTTTAATACAAATAATAATATTCAACAAATTAAGTTAACAAATGTCCAGTTCCCAAACAAAGATAAGTAAGCAGACTAAGTCATGTAATCAATCCTACAACATTCAGTACAAAGTTTCAGTAAAGCTGGAATTGAAAATATCTGAATTATAAGAAAAGACTGAAAACGGGTAGACAAAATGAATTGCACAAAAGGTTGAAATACTTTTTACATTACTTAAGAAGAGCAAAGTTTGATTTTCTTGGCACTGCAATTTCAAATCTACAGTTTTATAATCAGAAAAATGTTCCTAATTTCTTCTTGGGAGTTTCAAATTTCTCTAACTTTTTCTCAGAATTCTCGAATTTCCCTGACTTTTCCAGATTATCCCAGGTGACTAGACACCCTGATTAATATTATGCAAATTATTCAGTTACAAATTCGTCCAACTAATTTGTGTTCACCTTGTAGATCACTGACAGATACTTGAGTTAGATTTAGCAAGTTTATAAATATTATTTTCAAAAGGCATACCAGTCTCAGACAACTAATAAAATAAAAGCTTAAAATATAAACATATAGAGCTCTAGTGGGTTCTACAGGTACAGTCTAAAGTTTAAAATCAAACAAAAGTAAAGTTCAGCATTTAATACTAAACTATTATTAAAATATCAACATAGCTGAAAAGCTTCAGAAAACACAAATTCTAAATACTATTAATCAAATAGTCAATAATATTGACACTTCATTCATTTACATTAGTAGATGATAGATAAATATATTACTTTTAACTAGCTGACTTCAATAATTCATCAAGTTCTTTACTTGCGGAGAGTTCTTTTAAAATATCTAATCCACCAATTAGCTCACCATTAATGTATATCTGTGGATAAGTAGGCCAGTTCGAAAAATCTTTCAAACCTATAGTAAATTAAAAGGAAACATATAATATAAATTAACACTGGACTTATTATCGTGTATTTTTGTGATGGGATTCAAATAATTTAATAACAGGTCCTCTGAACTAAGGACTTTTTCAAGTATAACAAGAAAGCAATATGGTGAATCACACATAGATTATAAAACACTTTCCCACATTATAAAGAATATTAGTACAAAATTTTGATCATTTGGTACAGAAGAAAATTTAGTATGTTCTGGCTATCACAAATCTTTCTAAATAAATCAAATCGCCATCAACCAAAATTAAATGACAATCTATTCATTCTTGACATATAGATATAGCAGAAATTGTGAAAAACAGATCACAGTAATGACACCTGTTGGAACCTAATAAGGATCTATTTTTGTCAAGGTCTCACAGAATATGAAGTTCGGTGAAATCCTGTGTGTTAGTTTTTGAGATATAGCTATTGCAGAAATTGTGAAAAATGCAGCATAGTAGTGCCACCCATTGAGCAATTTACACCAAAAACTAATCAGTGTCTATTTATGTCAAGGACAAACAAAATATGAAATTTGATGAAATTCTGTGCAATAGCTTTTGAGATACAGCTATTTTGGAAATCGTAAAAATGCAGCATAGCACCTCCACCTGTTGGCTGATCTACACCAAAATCTAATGAGCACCAATTCATGCCAAGATCTAACTGAATCTGAAGTTTGACTAAATTCTGTGCACTAGTTCTTGAGATAGAGCACCCATAAAATTTGTATCACATACAGACATTTTCTAAAAATAGTCAAATCATGTTCAGGATCTTCTAAAAACTTAAAAAATTGTTGAAAACTGGAAGTCAAAAATTTTTAGGCATCCAATACTTTCTTATAGTAAAGATAGAAGAAAGTAAAAAAATTGTCATTAACCATATTTATAGCGAAAAGAGTGCAATTTATTTAGCAAATATTGGACAGTCAAAAAATTCCAGTAGAAAATAAATATCAAGTTACTAATGGGAAAAATACAAGGAGAATACCAAAATAGCAGACATCTCTCTAAAGTCGCATGCGGTAGTTGGCTAAAAACTTCGAATCTGAACATTTGCTCTATACGTGTGTCATTATTCCAATAAAGATATTCTACGGGACACCAGACCATTTATCTATTTATTATTATTCTCTTTTATATATAATAGGAATTTTGGAAGTAAGACAAAACTGCAAGACATGCGAGAAAGGAAATAAATGAGAATATATCACGGTGCTATACTTAGAATATGATGTTGTGCAGATGAATATTTAAAGAGGGCAAGGAATGAAAATTTATGATTTATACGTCAAAATTATCATGTGAGAATCGCTCATATCTTAATTTCAGAAATTAAATCGGCTATCACTACAATGAAGGTCTCTTACAAGCTGAAGTATCACTACAATGAAGGTCTCTTACAAGCTGAAGGCCGACACCTCTGCTATGATTCTCACAGGGGGTGCAGCAAATATTTTTTTAATTTTAGGGATTAGACAATGAAATTTTAGGGATATTTTAGGGCTAATTTATGTCCACCATTCCAGGTGATTTTTCAATTCACTTGTATTATAATACAAGTAATTTAATTTAAGAAACACAGCAAATAAATTCTTAGAAAATTCTTGATTAAAATTTTTTGTCATGTTCAAAATTTTAAAGTACTAAACATTCAAATGTTCTAAAAATGTCTCAAATACAGAGCAAATAATAACAACAAAAATAAAGTAAAGAAATGGTGTTACCTTAATTTTTCTATATCTAACAGCTTTATAAGATGCTTCTTTAATAAATCTTATATGATTACTTGCAATATTGTTCAGTATTTTCACAAAAACTTTTTTTAAATACTTGAATTTTGTATATTTGTATGAAAAACAAAATTATTTAAATTTGGCTGAAGCTAAATGTATTTCTTGCTAAATTTTTAACATCTTAAAGGCATAGCTAAATGAAATACAAAAAATATTAAATTGTTTTTTTTTTAAAATACAATGGAATATCCATAATATGTTGTATTGTACCATAGAAAATAAATTTCGAAATTTTATTTTGTTTCACATTTAATTCTCTTCATCAAACGTTGGGCTTTCTTGATTCCAATTACTTAAAGGATAAATGTATTCCTTGCTAAATTTTTAGCATCTCAAAGGCATAGTTAAATGAAACACAAAGAATATTCAATTGTTTAAAAATAAATAAAAATGCTATATTGTTTCATAGAAAATAAATTTCGATTTTATTTAGTTTCACATTTAATTTTTTCTTTAATATCTGGTCTTTCTGCATTTTAATCTCTGAGCTTTTCTTATTTTTCTTTGTTTTTCATGTATACTGCTGATAAACTTTATGTGAATTCTTAATATCATTTAACAAGGAAGTTGAAATAAGTACTTTACTCACACCTCCATAATTTTTAACAGCATCTTTTACAAATCTCAAACTTTTTATCGTATGTTCATTGAAACCACCTTTTAGCATACAATTGTTTATCGAAAATCCCCTTACAGGATCAACATTACCATGAGGTAAAACAAGTGCAGTTTTAATTAAACTTAAAAGTTACGATGCTTTATTTATTTGTTGTTGTTTACC
The DNA here is from genome assembly GCA_963931845.1 of Maratus michaelseni. Taxonomy (NCBI): domain Eukaryota; kingdom Metazoa; phylum Arthropoda; class Arachnida; order Araneae; family Salticidae; genus Maratus; species Maratus michaelseni. Next base: position 35,439,515 of record OZ007589.1, on the reverse strand, counting down.
ACTTACTTTTGAACAACCAATGAAAATGTCTAACAAGAATCAGCTTTGGCGATCACAATACAAAGAAAAATTAACTTTGTTTATTAGTGATTTGTAAACAAAAATAGTTATCAGGGGCAAATTTTAGGGAAACAAGAAAAATTTTAGTAGAATTTTAGGGCGATAAGAAAATTTTAGGAATTATAGGAATTACAGGGCGAATACGACCCCTGTTCTCACCAGGCTGAGCCAGGCGTAGGTTTTTTTGGAAATATTTTCATTAACAAAAATAAAATCATACAAATTAGAGTTAAAAATATAAATTCATACAAATTCAAGAATATAAATTCATACAAAGTCAAGTTGAAAATATAAATTCATACAAAGTCAAGTTAAAAACATAAATTCATACAAATTAAAGTTAAAAATATAAATTCATACAAATTCAAGTTAAAAATATAAAATCATACAAATTTGAGGTTTATTTACAAAAACAAACAGGAGTGTGTGAGCAAGGACAGTGTATGCCAAAGTCAGTGGGGCTCTCGTTTGTTTAATCATTCATTTAGTTAGAGATTCATTAAAAATAAAAATAAAAAATTTGAAGTTTGTTTGGATAGGCTGACCAGCAAAGTGGGCGAAGCATACTAATATTAATTATTATCTGATTATAATCCTTTTTTGACTAATAATTTTCTGAGTTGCAACTTCCACATATGTACCTTTGCTTGTGCTATTGAAAAACTTTCCAATTTGTACATTACTGATACACAATGTGAAAAAAGGATACTGGAAGGGCACTTACAATTAGTTAAAATAATCAGCTAATATTTTAAAAATAATTTTCCAACAAATAAAATATAATTTAAATAGTTGAAAATATTCAATATCCTTATTTACACTTCATAAAAGGACAGAGCATGGATATTTACAGTGGTTAGCACTATTAAAATAAATATTGTGTTATGAGATTAAGAATGTTGCTAATAGAATTAAAGTTTCAATTTTTCACAAAATTTATCAAGTTTTATGAATCTCTGAGATAAATGTTACTTAAAATATTATATCTCATCAATTATCAGTATAAACTTATTCTTAGTTGAAATTTCAATTTATAAAAAAAAAAAATTAAGGTTCATATATTCTAAAAGAAATGTAATTGTTAGGAGATATACAATGTTTAAATATTTTTTGTAACTTTGATGCACATCATTTCAAAGAGGAATATCGTAAAAAAAAAAAAAAAAAAAAAAAAATGAACTCGCAAGAGGAAGAGATGACAAACATATGATAATGAGAAAAAGGACACCTTTTTTTAACACCTAATAATCTATTCTGTTTTCACAATTGATGATCTAAATATTATTGGATGCATCCCTAAATATATAACACTAGAATTTTTTTATTTAAAATTATTTGTAAATATTGCACAGATGAATATTCTTTCAACAACAATTGTTAAATTGATTGTTAAAAAAATATTGAAATAGTTCAAAATGTTCAATGGAATATGACACAGTTCTCTTTAAAATTATACATTTAATTGAATTAAAGCGAGTTCACCAAGTTGAATACCAATCATCAATCAACAATATTGTGCGTTGAGCAGAATTACACAGAGAATGAACAGTAAGATGTTACTATCTTGTTAATTTGATAAAAAGGATCGTTGAAATCTGAGACGAAACAATATTTAATCTTAAACTGAAATATTAAAAAAAAAAGATTGTTGATGTCGAAGTAATTGCATTTTTAAATAAAAAATGTAATTTAAATTATTAGAATTAATTAGTGAGATAATTAAACTTAACTAATACTGTAATTACAAAATAGAATATCCAGAATTCTTGAGCTGAAATAGTAAGTAGATGAGAAATGTTACGTTTGGTAACATTTATGAATGTGTAATAATTTTTTTTTTTTGTCATTTTAAATCAAAAGTTATGAGGTAAGAAAACCAACAATAATTTAAGGACATCCTGTAATAAAAATAATAAACTATAACAAACAAATTCAAGTTTTATCAAAACAGAAAACTATATTTATAAACATACTTTTATTAGATAAATAAAAAAAATATTTTTATTTAAAAATGTAACAATATAAACCTACCTTCCCTAACATCCCAATCTTCTAAAATGTCGAACGTTTCATATTTTGCATTATGGCTGTCTAAAAGTGCTACTACTTGTTTACTAAATCCTGAAATTTAAAAATTGTACTCATATATGCATACATATATATATAAAATGAAATCACATGTGCAAGAATCAAAGGAAAAGTATAATACAGAAATAAAACACAGTAAATTGAAGATGCAAATGTGAGAAACGATGAATATTACATATGTATTTTTTAACTCATTTGTGCCTGATTTTCGTTCTTCCACTCTCAGTATTGTTTAATTGCTATATATATGAAACAATAATTATTATGGACTCTGAAGTTTATAACATAATTTAACAGGGTTTGTACACATTTTCTTTAAATAAAAATCAAATATTTTTAAGGACTTTCAAGAACCAAAACAAAAAAATTTAAGGATCTATAAACTATTGAATTATTATATGTCTTTACACCATAATTTGTGATAACAAATTTAATTATTAAAATATTTTTTTTAATTTATTTATTGCATTTTCTGTTTCTACAAACTGTTTCTTTATCCAAAATCACAGACTTTTCTAAATTTTAAAAATGACCTATTTTTATTAAAATTCCAGGTATCAAAATTTTGTGATGTTACACACAAAACATCTTAAAAGTTGTGAATTTGAGAATGGAACTTTCACAACTGATTCTGAGGCACCTACTATTGATTTGTTATACAATTTGACTAAATTTTGCATCCTATGGTTTTCGGGCAAGAGAAGACTGTTGAGCTAGGTCACATGTTTGAGAAAATTTGATTAGTGGGTCATTTTTATCATGGGTCATTATGGGTCAAGCTATTTTTATCTTAAAAACAGCCAGGGCTCGGAAGCAGCGCGCTACAAGTAGCGAAACTACAGTAGCCGCTACTTTTTTTTAGTAGTTTGTAGTGTAGAGCGCTACATTAAAAAAAGTGTAGTGTAGCGAGTAGCGCGATACAAAATATCAGTAGTTTGTAGCGATCATCGACGCTACTTTAGGAGGGAGGAAAAAAGTGCCAATCTTCAAATCACGTGATTATAACTCATTTCTTTTGTGTGAAATATATTCTCTACAACAATTTGCGAATGTCAGCGACAAATCTCAGTTGCAGTGTCATAGATTTCTCCATAGACGATGGGCACGGTCACAAATTAACTGTCATTTTCACAGTTTGGTTGTCAGAAATTTTGTGTATTGTCATTTAAATGCATAGAAATCGTCTCAATATAATGTATTTTTATATGACTACGATTGTTTTTACAAAAATATAGTCGCCTGTCTATGTAAAGTCTTTATCTGACTAATTTCTTCTCCCTTTCCCACCCCCAGCAAGCAAAGAAATGTAAAATCTTTATTTTAAAAAAAAAAGAGAAAAAGAAAAAGAATGGATTCATCTAAATTATCCCTAACCTCACAAATTCACGCTTCCCCCTAGTAGCATACAGACGAGTTTAAAATATTTTTAAATCTTTATTTTTATACAAAAGTAAAATCTTTCACTCTATTTATTGCTGTCAAATGACAATAAGTAAAAATTATTTCCTTGTCCCCAAAATTTACGCTTCCTTTATTGCACCTCCTCCAACATACAGTTTCAAATATTTAGAACTCATTTTTTTTTTTAATGGCCACATTCGTTTCTACCTAATAATAATATATAAGTAATCATCTAAATTGTCCCCTAACCTCCCAATCATGGGTGCAAGAAGTCCATCCAAGCCAAGACTGAAAAAATCTCTCGAAGACTGAAATCAGTCCTGAGACTGAGGTCTTGCACCCATGCTTCCAATTTACTCTTCTCCCCCCCCCCCACTCAGCATACAAATAAATCTAAAATCTTTAATTTTATTTTTATATAAAAAAAAATCTTCTGCCCTAAATAGTGCTCTGTAGTGACGATAAATAATCAGTAATATATAAATTATCCCCCTTCCCCTAAAATCTCCCCCACCTCTCCATATACAAAATTTAAAACTCTTCTTTTTTTTTTTTTTAAGTTCCGTATTCTTTGCTGTCTAGTAACATTAAATAAATAATCAAACATCCAAAATATTCCTCTTCGAACAAAATTTCTGCTCCTTCCAGCCAGTTTAAAATCGTTAGAACTCTAATTTAAAAAATATATATATTCGAAAAAGCACAGAAAAAGAACAAGTACACCATTTTATTATTAGAGAAAAGTGCAACTAGGAAGGAACGATTTCTGCCTTCAAACAAACTGGCAACTGAAACGTAAAGCATCAGCATGCTCGTGATCTATTATTTGCTGGATTTGCTGATAAAACTGCAAATTACTCACTCATCAAAAATATTAATTTTTTTGCTGGCAACCCTTTGTCTTCTTACTCATTATTAGATCTCGTGTTTTAATGAGAGGATTCTTCTTTTGAGATTGATGTAATAGAATGACAGACAAAAATAGTATAGAACTGCCCTGGTCAGCATATAATGAATATTTTGAAGTTATAGAACAACAAGAAAGTGGTAATTATTCTGTAACATGTAAACTTTGTCCAATTAATAAGAAGTTATCAGTATCAAAATCATCTGCTTACAACCTGAAATTGCACATTGAGGTGAGTTAGCATTTTCTTTATTAATAATAATTATTGGATCGCATCTCGCACCGAATATCTAAATCATTATTCATTAAAATTCATAAATCATTAAAAAGAGTATCTTCGAATTAAGACCCGTGGTTCAGAAAATATTCTTATTGAACTGTTTATTATCGCAAAAAATTATTTTATTAATACCTCTTTTGATCATTGTGAAATATTTGTCCAATGTATGCATACAAAATAATTTACTGCACATTTCCTTTTGAAGATTCCAATAGGTAAAACAAAGGTGGCTGGAAATAAAAATATATTATTTTTAAGAATGCTTAATTTTATTTTTATCACTATTTATTTTTACTTTAGCTGCACAGGTTTTTTATCACTAAAATAATTGATTTGTAATGTTTTATATTTGATTTGATATTGATTAGTTTGGTGTTTTAATGAAATATCTTTATATTTGTCTCCAGAATCTATCTAAAGCCCAGTATGTTCAAATTCGGGTTTTCAAAGGGAAACAAACAAAAAGAGACAGAAAGGAAAATAAAAGCTAGGATTTAACTTATGCAAGTCTATATGATCTTGTTCAATTTTTAAATTGCTTTCAGGAACTATATTTAAATTTTAAAGAAATACGACTATTTAGCTCTGTTTTTAAAAAGTAATATATATTCAAATTTACCAAGGGCTATCCGCTCTTAAGGTGTTCTCAAATCCAAACTGGCTACTTTATGACACATTCTTTAATTCATTTTTGTTCAGAAACGCATGAAAATGCACGTGTTCATATTCAGGAACTTTGTAACCGAAAGACGTTTTCCATTATTCTTTATTTTATTTTATTTTATTTTTTGGTAAAAACAAAAGATTTTTTAAAAAACACTGTCAAAGTCGGCATTTTCAACCGAATTTCCGACGCCGCAGCAGTGGAAAGGGAAAAAACGTGACATGAATCGCTTATAACCCTAAAAGTAATTTATTTATCAAAAAATGGAAAACTCATTTCGATTCCAAATCGCTTCCATAGTCAGGCCTGCCAATTTTATGCCTTTGTGTTTAAAAATGAGTCAGATAATGTGTCAGAAAGTTTCGCGTTGTTGAACAAGGAATTAAGGAATTTGATAACCCCATTAAGCGCTACTGTACTATATCACTCTCATAAATTTGTAAGATTATTACACTTTTTGTTTTCAAATTTCCTCTTTTTAACACTTTCCAACATAATTCAAAAGTGTCTATGAATTCGCTTTGCCTGTCTGTCCGTACTGTAACTCTTGTAAATATACGCGGATTGCCATGAAAGTTTTATATGTTATTGAAGTTTACCATAGAATGTTCAGTATTGAAAATGAAGTGTGTAGCATTTATATCTCGCTTACAGGGACATTCAAAAGAATTCTATTACATTATGGCCTATGGGGAAAATCGTTTGCGGTGTATATAATTAGCGATGATAACTAAAGTAGCGAAGTAGTGACTACTTTTGAAAAGTAGTTTGTAGTCGCTACTTTTTAAAACAAGTAGTTGTAGTTGTAATTAACTACATTTTTCATAAAGTAGTTGTAGTTGTAGTTCACTACAAACAAAAAGTAGTTTTTCCGACCCCTGAAAACAGCTCAGACGATTTGAACTAAATTTTGTATCCTACGGTATTTGGGCACGAGAAAATCATTGGGCTGGGTCACATGCTCGAGAAAATCCGATTAGTGGGTCATTTTTGGGTCACTGTGGGTCTAGCTAATTTTATCTAAAAAACGGCTCAGACTATTTTAACTAAATTTTATATCCCATGGGTTTCAGGCACGAGAAGACAATTGGGCTTGGTCACATGTTCGAGAAAATTTGATTAGTGGCTCATTTTGGTCATGGGTCATGATATTTGAACTCAAAGCTAATTTTGACCGAGCATAGCTCAGTCTTCCCTGCTCGTTTAAATAAAATAGTAAAACTTATTAATGTTGAAGCTTAATGCAATTGTAATGAGGCTACAAATGGTAGAAAAATTCCAGTTAGTTATTTTATTACTTTTAATTTGTTTGTATATATATTTTTTGTTTAGTTTGTATATAAACTTTTATGTTAATTATTTAAGCATTATTTTCTTTAGTTTTTATGTGATGATCTCTTTTTTTATATATAATAATTTGATTTTGCATATAGACATAGAAATTTTTTTTAGAAAGGCTTATTTTAGCGAATTCATTTTTTTTCTCATAAGGCAAGCTATTTCCAAAAATTAATCTCAACGTAATGCTTTCGCTTTTTAAGCACTTAAAATTAGTCAACTGCTAATGAACATTTTTTACATTAATTTATTTTACAATTAGCTTGGGCCAGAGATAATTAATCTATGAGCAATTCATTGCATTTTATATGTAAAATATAAGCAATCAAGTTAAACGGTACTCCCATTTCTTTGATTTTGAATGATTTTAAGGAAATCTTAACCAAATTATATCATCAGCTTAAATCATTCCAACAGAAATAACCTTGGTTTAACTATGAAAAAAATTATAGCAAAATAATTACAGTAGATTCTTGATTATCTGACACAGGAAAATGGCATGTCAGAGAATTGAAATCATGGAAATGATATCTTCGTATACATTTTCTACCTGTACAAACATTAAATTATAATTAAAAAATTACAATCAATGACGTAAATAGTTACTACTATAATGCAAAATAAGAAATTGTTATCGCCAAAGAAATATTATAAATAAAAATAAATGAAATTTAAGGAAAAAATTCTGTAATTATGTACATTTATTTTTTGTCATAAGACAATTTTAAGAAGAAAATAAAGTTCATACATATTTTTTGATTTCCAAATCATTTTTATAGCAAAGAGAAATTAAGGTCTGAAATTTTTCGAACCAATTTAAACTATGACAAAATTTTGTAGTTAATACCCAAATTATAATTTAGCAGTATTTTAATCTATTTGAATTTTTACATGCTCAAAGTTTTATATAAATCTTATAATGCATTGTTCATAATCATCTCATAATGCATTGTCTCATAATTGCAAATCTCATAATGCCACGTTCTAAGTTTTATATAATTTATAAAGTTTTTTTTTTTTTTTTTTAATTGGCAGAAATTTTGGAATACAGCTCCAAATACTCTTCAGATAATATGTTACAAGTGTTGATTAACATGTGTCATGTAATTCAGCTTCAGATAATACAGAGTCTATTATACATAGATTGAAATGTACTTTATATGCAGGAAAACAGAAAGAAAGCCGAAAACTTACCGCACCGAGGAGTACTTGGGCTTCCTTTCATAAAAAGCATAACAGGCGCTTTATTAACAAGTTTTTTCAACCGGGAGTTAAGATCCTAGATGGATGAAAAGACAAACAACTATTAAGAATAAAAATGTAATATATATATATATTAAACTTAAAAATAAAAACATTCTAATTTATTTGTATTTATTTTTTAAAATAGGATTACAGTATGCTCTGTCAAAAGTACAGCATGTGTAAGACAGAAATTTGTCTAACACAGAAAGATTTTAAACTCCCACAAAACATTTTCAATACGGTAAACTCTGTCAAAAGGTAGAACATTATATCTACAATGAAATATTTATTTTATCTCCATCGTTTCTGCCTTAGACAGAATTTAATGTATTATTATTTAAAAAGTCAAAAAAAGAAAGAAGCTTAATTTAAAAATACTAAGTAATTTTGCAGAATTAATCCTTTTTCTAAATCAACAACAAAGCATGCTGAATAGCAGTGACTGATTAACGTGAACTTTAAATGCAGATTGAACATTTTTTCAGGTATTCAACAATTTCCCAAGTTTTGAGAGAAATTTTACTAAATTTCCTTGAGGTTACCACAAGATTTTAAGATGAAAACAACTTCCTGCTTTCCAGATTTATAATTTATACAGATACATTTAATTTTATATTTGCTCTACAGAATAATCTTTGACATATGAACATATTGCAATGTTTAAATATTTTTTTTAGAAGTTCAATAGGTAATCAGTGGACTTGTGTGAGGCTTTTGCACTGCGATCTTTGAGATTATTTTTGCCGATACATCCTTTCATTAATTTTTAAGCAAACAACGAGCAGGGAAGACAGAGTGACCCAAAAATGACTCACTAATCGAAATTTCTTGAACATGTGAGCTAGCCCAATAGTCTTCTCATTCCCAAAAACTGTAGGATACAAAACTTAGTTCAAATTGTCTGAGCCCTTTTAAGATAAAAATAGCTTGGCCCATAATGACCCATGACCAAAATGACTCACTAATCAAATTTTCTCGAACATGTGACCTAACACAATAATCTTCTCGTTCCTTAAACCTGTAAGATACTAAATTTAGTTCTAATCCCCTGAGCTGTTTTTAAGATAAAAATAGCTTATCCCATAATGATTCATGACCAAAATGACACACTAATCGAATTTTCTCGAATGTGTGACATAGACCAACAGTCTTCTTGTGCTCGAAAACCATAGGGTGCAAAATTTATTCTAAATAGTCTGAGCCGTGTTTTAGATAAAATTAGCTTGATCCACAGTGACCCAAAAATGACCCATTAATCGAATTTTCTCGGACTTGTGACCTAGCCTAATGATTTCTCGTTCCCAAAACTCATAGAATACAAAATTTAATCAAAATCGTTAGAGCCGTTTTTCAGATATAATTAGCTTGACCCGTAATGACCCACTAATTGAATTTTCTTGAACATGGGACCTAACCCAATTCTTTTCTCATAATCCAAAATGGTAGGATACAAAATTTAATCAAAATTGCTTGAGCCATTTTTTAGGTAGAATTAGCTTGACACTAACCCATTGTGACCCAAAATGACACACTAATCGAATTTTTTCGAACATGTAACCTAGCCCAATGGCCTTCTGGCGCCCCAAAACAGTAGAATACAAAGTTTTGTCAAAATCGTTAGAGCCATTTTTAAGATAAAATTGCATATATATATATATACACACACACACAAGATTTGCTCGTATTATAATACAGTGAAATACGTTTAACATGAAAAATCTGTTAACACGAAATGATATAGCGGTCCAGACAGTATACTACGCAATTAATACATTTTTTTTTTCTTTTAACACGAAAAAAAATTCGCTTTCAATCTTCAGTGGCATGTTTGCTACAAGTCACTGTAGAAGTTATGAAATTGTTTAATTTCCGGAAATTGGTTCCTCTTCCTTCACGGCCCCCTTTTTTCCCCAGTGGTCATCATCCATCAGGGAATAGAATCCTTATCTGTACCAAAGAATCGCCGATTGTGGGAACCCAGTATCGTTGTGCTTTTCTTGCATGAAGAAAGGAATGTCAGGAGTTTTGTGATAAGAAATTCCCACGCATTTCAGGTTAATGCATTTAGTACTGCTCTTCATTTCATTTACAAAGTTGGTGAGTTTGAGTTGAAATTGGTGAATTTTGCTTTAAAACCATTAAAGTTCTTTTTTTTTTTTTTTCGTAAATTAACTTATGTTTTAAGAGCACAATGGCAGAGACATCGATATGCAAACAAACTGCCATTTTGCTTCAAATAAAGATGAAATTGTTTAAAGCAGTTGATGAAAAACGCAGGACTGAAGCAGAAATCTGCAAAGAGTTTGGCATTGCCAATTCTATTTTATCAACGATAAGAAAAAACAGGGATCATATTACGTTAATGTTTGAGCGTAGTATGTTTGAGCCAGAGAGAAAACGTATGAGAACTGCTAGGCACGAAGAGTTAAAGGCAGCTTTGCTTATTTGGTTCAAACAAGCTAGATCTCAGAATGCTCCAATATCAGGTCCTTTATTGCTGGAAAAAGCAGATGAACTGGCAAAACAAATGCATATTGAATTTTCGGCAAAACCAGGCTGGTTGAAACATTTCAAGAAAAGGAATGGGATTGTATTTAAAAAGTTTGTGGTGAAGCTAATAACATTTTTTCAACTATGACCAAAGAATGGTTGCAATAACGTTGCCCTCAATACTTGAAGAATATGACCCAAAAGATTTCTTTAACACTGACGAAACTAGCTTATTTTACTGCTGCTTACCCAATAAAACTTTATCGTTTAAAGGACTGTCGTGTTCAAGAGGAAAAATCTCTAAAGAAAGAATTACAGTATTCGTTAGATACAATTCGGATGGATCTGAAAAACTACCCTTATTTGTCATTCGTAAAAGTTTAAAACTGCGGTGTTTTAGAAATGTAAGAACATTACCAGTTGAATATATCTCAAACAAAAAAGTATGGATGGTGGCTGCTATTTTCAATGATTGGCTTATCAATTTGGATAAGCTATTTTTACGATGAAAACATAAAGTCGTACTTATTATTTATAATTGTCCAGTACACCTCTATATTGAATTAAAAGCTATAAAGTTTGTATTTTTGCCTCCAAATACCACAAGTGTTTCATAAACATGTGATCAAGACATTATACAGAATTTGAAATTAAATTATCGAAAGCAATTGCTTCTAAAATATTTAGTTGCAATCGAAGCAAAAGAAGATTTTTCCATTAATTTATTGGGTGCATTACATATGTTGCACTCAGCATGGAATTCAATGAAGCCTACCACAATTGAAAATTGTTTTCACCATGCAGAATTCTCCAAAGTAGCAAATTCTTTGGCACATCCAGAATCAGCCAATATTGAGACTGAGCTGACATTTAATGAATTTTTAATGACATTTAAGTCTCAACATTACTAGACTTTCCTACAATATCATTAAATGAATATATTGCAGTTGATGATGTGTCTACACTCTACAGTACCGATTCTAAGAGACAAAGAGATTTTGGCGATCGTTCATAATCCAAATGATTTCACCTATGTGGATTCCGACGACTAATCTAACAACGGAATCAACGATGCATTCCTGTCCCCTCTACTTCAAAAATACAGAAAATGATTAAAAGTATGTGCAGTTATTTAGATGCGCATTCAAATGGAGAGATGAATAAAATAATGGATGATCTCGAAAAATTTGTGGACAATATGGTGCCAAAAAAGGCACTTAAAAAAAATATATCTGATTTTTTCTCCAAAAAAAATTTTTTTTTACTTGCTTTTATCTTACTGGATGCAACCTACTAATAGTTTAACAGGAAATCAAAGTAAAATTTGATGACATTGAAAATATTGGTAAGTTTTGTTCTTTTTTACGAATCTTAACACGAAAATAAATTTCAGTTCCGTGTTAAACGTATTTCACTATATATGATGTGTTTTAATGGAATGCGAGTGCACTATGTAAAAAGCTTGTTAAAAAATGTTTCACATGATACCCCATTCATCGCTGCGAGTTTTGTATATGCACAGAAAAAAAGGATGTGACATCAAAAATAATATAGATAATTTTTAGGGTTTCGTTCATCTCACAAAACCCTATTCATCCCACCACGTTGTCTGTCCGTCACACAGTCGGTTCTCAGAAACTATATAACTTATAGACATGAAATTTTGTGTACTTATAGCTGAATATGTATTATGAAGCTCAAAATCATAAAATTTGAAAAAATCGTATTATTTTAATATAAAGAGATAAAAAACCAAAAATCTAACTGTGTTTTCCTGTTAAATTTAAACATTTTTCGTTATAGCAGTTGCCAACAATTAAAAATCCACAATAAAATTCTTTCTACAATAATTAATTTTCTATTGAAAGATTTCTACGTGAAAAATGAAATAAACAGTTTCACTAATTGAAAACTAGTCGGATGTGCCAATCCCAAAACTTTCTTCTATCTCACACAGGTTTCACATAAACTAAAAAGAATCAACACCAATTTATATCAATGTCTAACTGAATCTAAAGTTTTATTAAATTCCGTGCATTAGTTCTTGAGATATGACTATTGATAAATCATGTAAATCCTGCAAAATGTAGCATAGCAGCGCAACCTGTTGGGAGATTTACACCAAAATGAAAGCAGCATCTATTTACGTCAAGGTCTAACAGAATCTGAAGTTTGGTGAAATTCCGTAAATTAGTTCTTGAAATATAGCTATCATAAAAATGTAAAAAGTGGTATAGGAGCGCCACCTGTTGAGATATCTACACCAAAACGTAATCATCGTCTATTTATGTCAAGGTCTAAATGAATCTGAAGTTTGATGAAAATAAGTGCATTATTTCTTGAGATAGAGCTATTGCGAAAATCGTGAAAAATGCAGCATAACAGTGCTACCTATTGGGCGATTTTCACCAAAAACTAATCAACACCAATTTATATCAGGGACTAACTGAATATTTATTAAATTTTGTGCATTAATTCTTGAGATAGAGCATCCACAAAATTTTTGTAACATACAGACATTTTCTAAAAACAGTCAAATCGCGTTCAGGACCTTCTAAAACGTATAAATCCATCGAAAAGCGGAAGTCGAAAGTTTTCATGAATCCAATACTTTCTTCTTGTAAAGATAGAAGAAAGTAAAAAGATTAATATGACATATTGGTAATAAAACGGAAATTTTCAAACATTACTCAATAATACAAGGAGTATGAGTATGTGTAAATACAAAAAGCAGCTTAATATGACATCATTAGAGAATTAAAAAGAAAATTAATCTGACGTCATATTGGAAGTTTAACGGACTTTTTCAAATGTTTGAGAATAATACAAAGAGAGTATCAATATGAGTAATAAAGAAAGCAAGTAGATGTGATGTCAGTAAGTGATTATAGCGTCATATGAGTTTGAGGAACGTATTGAATCATGATAAAAACCTGATTATGGAAATATTGGCATATTTTAACATTTTGAAGGTCTCTATACAACATGTTTAATTTTGAAATTGATTTTTTTTTTTTTTTTTTTTTTTTAATATCGCATTTAGTCCACATAACAGATATTATTATGATAGAGTATAAAAGCGGTCTTAACCCGCTATCAGGCCGGTTCAGATATTCGAAAAAACAAGAAAAATAGACTGGTAATTTTTTACTTTTCTTTTTTGAAAATTAAATTTATTTGGATTTATTAAAGAAAGGATAAAATATTTTGAAAGGAATATTAAACGAAACCCTTTGTGCGATCTTTGATCACACTTACCCACTTGTTACAATTTCCAACAGTCCAGGACTATCTGTATAATTTAGATTTTCAAAAAAATGAAAGAAAAAGAAAACCAAACAAACATTCATAAGGGTATTCTCACATTAACAGTTAATAACATTTTAATTGTAAGTAAGTGTTAATATATTATGAAGGAATCTAGCATAATATATATTGTCACATGCCCTTTATATTCATAAAATTAAGGTCACGTATGTGTTTATGAAGAATTTAGGTCCTTTATTATTTCCTACTTTACAAACTTATTTTAAAACAGGACTACAGGATCTTTTATAAAATCTTTTTTTTTATTATTATTAAAAAGGATCTTTCATGAATTTCTTTTCTCAAAAGTGGACTTTTAAAAACTTTTCTAGCTCCAAAATGAAAATCCTTCACAAAATTAATCATTGTAAGGATATTCTGTACCCTTCTTTTCCATAAAATGACAAAAAATATCAATTTTTCACTTTTTTGCTTTAAATGTGTTAAGACATCCCTAGACATTCTAGTGAAATTACGTAAAGATCCGATAAATATAAATATGCGCGAAAGACCTACTTTTGCCATATTGAGTTCTTCGCTCTTTGGATCAAATCCGGTTGAAAAAGAATGCAGTTTATGCATATTTTCTTAAATCTATATAGTTCTAAAAGAAAATGTGTTAGGGTATGTTTCTATAAATTTAGAAAAATAAAATTAAGTTATCAGGGAAAAAATACCACAATCATTCAATTAACCAGAAAAATTGCATAAACATTTTCCGGTTACCTTCTAAGATTTTTTTTTATTATGTGGATGTAAATAATAATAAGAGGCAGCCAAATGGCTACCTCTTGTTAGGCTGTCAAAGTGTAAAATTTCTCTATTTGGAAAACTAATGATAGGTGTAAGCTGTAAATTCACACAGTTATGTCTTTGACTATGGTGATATTTTTTATGTAAAAATTCATAAATTGTATTAGGGTTCACTCTTAAATAAAATAAGTATAAAAATAAAAAAAGTTTAAAAAAAAAACTTTTTAAAGCATTCAATGTTCATCTTGAAAAACATGCCTAAATTCATGGCAGCAATTCATGTTTAAAAAAAAAAAAAAACATTACAATATGTTATTTGGCACAAGTCTGAATTATAGAAAATTCATCGCTTTGATTTACATATGGTAGAAAGCATGAATTGGTAAATTTTAAGAAATATATTTTTTGTCCAGTTTCTTTTTTAAGATATGGCAACAGGAAAGGGAAAAAAAATATTTAAACTATCTATTCAACGTTTTTAAATTGTTTTCTTAATGTATAATCATAATTTAATTAATATTAAACTATTAATTGATTAAAGAATGTTAAAAAAAAATTACTACACTGTTTATTTTTCATGTATATTTTCTACCTTTTTACTGCTTAAAATATCCCATTGTTGCAGTTTCACAACCAGTTGGCATAGTTTGGTGAGTGTGGTTTAGTGCATAATTAACTCCATTGTTTTTGTAACGCATGTACACTTATAACCAAGGCTTGAATAGACCAAGTTATTTTATATGGCTTTTTTTTTTTTACAAAACGGCATAAGAAATGAGCACAAATGCAACTTTTTCTCTCCCCTACCCCTACACGTGGGCTTTGATTTTTTTCCCTCTCATATTTTTAAAGGAAGAACCAAGTTTAAAAGGCATTTTCCGTCTCATGCACATGAAGTGCTATTCTTTTTTACTCAAGCATGTCATGTGATTAAAATTTGGAAAAAGGGGAGGGGAGGAGGTGGTTTCAGTAAAAAAGTAAGAAACCGTGTCAATCCAGCCTCTGTGGCATCTAAATTTGGATATAAAATGCTTTTTTTTTTAAGTTTCAAAATTTGATTTTTATATTCAAAATTAAACTGATTAATCTATCTTATTCATTTTAAACACTAATAACAAATAGGTGACTATAAGTAATTCATTTGAAGTAAATCTATAAAACTTAATTAAAATTTCAAGAATTAATTTTAATAAAATTAAAAATTTTGCATTTTTTAAACATTCTTTCTTTGCTTAAAATGCTTGGCATCTGAGTGTACCGCACCCGCACACATTGCACAACAAATTGGCATCCCCTGAGGGTTTCGTTTCCAGTTTTTAAGAGAATTTTGGTGGGAGGGATGTGTGGGAGAGAATTTTTAATTACTTGACCACTAGAAATTTAGTCGATATGATATGAAAGGTCGAGGGCACTTTTTTGTAGAGTGATACTGTACATTTATTCATTCTGATTTTATAAAATATACAGCAAACGTCCAATTATCCCTAAAGAGGAGATAACTGTTTATTTAAGAATGAGAAATCGTTATTTGACAATTTTTTTAAGCTAGATCACTATTTTACTCCAGAATTTTATTATATTATTTATTCAAGATCATTTTATAATTAGATGTGTTTGGATTATTCTCTGCAATAAATGGAAATAAAAAATCACTCATTGAACTAATCCTCAGATTTTTACTGTAGATTGTTGAGACCAAAATACCCTTCCCCCCAGCCAGCTGCTTATTCAGATTTTTTAATATGATCACAGGAAAATTGTTTATTTTAGCAATGCATATTACATAATAACAACTCTTAAGTTGTTTTGCTAACATAATTAGTTTTCATATTTCTCATATTGGGATTTATTTTATTTATAAGCAGGTAGATTTTTATTATTTGATCCAGTTTTTGTATATAAGTAAGCTTATTTTTTATAATCAAGTATTTAAGGCAATTACTTGTCTGCAATTTCTATCAAGAGTAGCATCAGTTACTCATCTTAGTCACAATGTTAAATTAAAATTCTCATAAGACTATAGATGTTGCAAAATTACAAAATATTAAGAAATAAAATAGAAATTATATACAAACAAAAAATATTTTGGTAGAAATCAGTTCATCAAATACAAATTTTAAAATAATAAAATCAGACTTATTTGACTGGAAAATAGGCAAAAAGTTATTTTCCCACTTCACTATTCCATTGATGAATTCCTCCTCCCCCCCCCCCCCCCCCCCTTCCTCATTAGATATTGTAGCACTCAACTATCTGAATATTTGAAACATTCGGCAAGCTGCATTTTCTGAACATGCTGGTTAATTCAACTTTTAGAGTATTTCTTTTTTCGGTCAGAGATATATAATTTTGATAAGTTTCATTAAAAACTTAGTTTATATTATCTTTCTAAATTATGCATTATTTTAAACTATGTAACTAGTAATTCTAAACTATGCTTGTTATTATTTTTCTCAATTAATTCATAAAAAAAACTATTGTGCTGTTTGAAAATCAATGATAGGGGAGGGGTTATTCTTTACTGGAGACTAGACTTTTTGGCTATCAGATTTTTACAAATTCGTAAATCCCTCGTTAAAACCATAAAGAATATTTTGTGATTTATCACCTGCTGATGCCTAATGAGAAAATAAATTTTTAATTAGTAAATTCATTTTAATGAAGTTCTAAACATATCAAAATGTTGTATTGTTATCAAAAACATATCTGTGCACATAATTTTTCTAATTCTAACATATTTAATTTTCAAAATAAGCAAAGCAAAATAAGAGCTCGATAAATTTTAATCAGATCTTTTATAATGAGAAACTATTGTCATGAAAGACATTAAAAATAATTACTTCTTCAGCTGGATTTTCATCTTGCTTTTCTTTATTTTCTTTCACTTTCTTTGTCAGAGCAGGAACATTTGCACCAACCAACTTGTCAACAGTAGAACCTTTCTAAATGCAAAATATTTATTAAAGCATAAATGAGATTTGATGGATTCAATCATATTATGGTAAAATGTATAAAATAAAGATAGTCAAAGACTTTACCAAATGAAATAAAAAGGTTGGAGCACTTTGTACATCATACTTTTTGCAGATATCTTTGGCCTTACTTGCATCAATCTATAAAACAAAAAAACAGACAATGAGAATGAGCTTAGTATTTTTCTACAAAATTATGTATCATAATATTACTTTTCTTTATTATTGGTACTAAAAACAAATTCTGTATACAACTGTTGAAGATGCATTGCATATACATATAAGCACC
The DNA here is from genome assembly GCA_963931845.1 of Maratus michaelseni. Taxonomy (NCBI): domain Eukaryota; kingdom Metazoa; phylum Arthropoda; class Arachnida; order Araneae; family Salticidae; genus Maratus; species Maratus michaelseni. The sequence goes on along the minus strand of OZ007589.1, from coordinate 35,421,722 downwards.
CATGGTACTGAAGGGGTTAACATTTGTACATACTTTTCTAACATTAAGAGTTTATTATTTTATTTTTGTATAATAAAAAGAATTTGGAAGTGTATGAAGCCAATTGCAAAAAAAATCATTTGATGAAAATATTTCTCCCTTTAGTACTTCTTTCAGAAGATCAAAACAAAAGTTCAGATTTTAAAGAGAACTGATCGAGTGTTGTCCAATGAAGTTCGTCTAATTTTTATTTTGTTACACCAGCTATGTGAGATCTTTAATGTTTTTTTGGAGAACAACATTGGGATTGGAATGGAACGTTTTTAAGACCAATGGGCAGATTTAATCTTCCCAAAGAATTCACAATACTATATTGCATTATATGTACTTCATTTGTGAAGAAAATTAACATACACATTACCCCGTAAATCTAAAGGATTATTAAAAAGAACTTTGTTAGTTTTTGCTTCAGTGCAGTAGTTTCACTTTTTGTGTACCATTATTTTATACTACTGTACCGCCTTGCTTCACCTTCTTTATGATCATTTTAAACATCTATGCCAAATTTCAATAGGTCTGACATTTTCATTTCTTGGAAGGTTAACTCTCTGAGCGTCTGAGGGCTTTCCTGCATTTTCATAAAAATTAAAAATGCTTGTAAAACTAATGCTAATTTAAATTTTCTCTCATGATTTGTTTCAAAAATACATTTGATATCTATTTATCTTATAATACAATTCTGTGAAAATATTTTTCTCTACAGCTGATTTAAGTTGTTTTTGGGAAACAGAAAAACATGGGCAAACCACATAGAGGGTTAATAATTATATTTTGTATAACTGCACTACTTACTTTTCTATTCATTCATAATTCTAGTGATTAAATAAATGAAAAATATGAAATATTATGTCAAACAAATTTTTAAATCATAAACACTTTATTATGATTGCCATGACATCAAACGTTTATTAATACTAGAAAAGTCTCATTTATATTTGATTCTCTTTTGTACATAACTTTTTAAGCGTTTTGGCTTCAGTGTTTTTGTTTGGTTTAAACCAAAAGGATTTTGTTATAAAAAGCTCATTAGTTTTCACAGAATAACTCAATTTATTTAGTGTTTTTTTCTAATTAAAAAATTTTTAAGTTATAGGATTAAAATAACTTGTTTTAACCTTAAACATTTTATCTCAGCATGAATCATACAAGAATCTAGAACAAGTTTGTGAATGTCTGGGACAAAAGTTAGCACATATTACTGAATATGTGGTGCTCTAAAAATCTATTTAAACAAATAGAAGAAAGTTTGTGCATCTGTCGATGACAACTAGGAAAATCTAACGCACATAGAAGTCTGAAAATTTGGATGAGAATAGACGAAGGCAGGTCCAAATGCACATGAGGCTCAAATTTTTCATTTTTTGATAATTAGCCAAGATATAAATTAAAAGCCATAATGAATATCACAAAATGGTGCATCGTCACAGTTGTCTGGCTGAAAACAACATTTCAGAGTTTCTTGACGAAGTGGGGGAAAATGTTCCTTTCTTTTTGTATTTTGAAACTGTTGCATCCACTTCCAAGTTGAACTATGAAAAAAAGACAAAAAAAGACCCACTTATTGCTGGCATCTTTTTTTTTCTAACAATGTCTTTATTAATATATTATATATATATATATATATATATATTTACTGTTCCAAAAAAATATTTCCTGAACATCAATTTCATGGGGTTTTTTTTCTTCAAGTCTGCATCCCCAGTTCAGATTGAAACGTGAAAAAACAAAAAATACACTCTTATTGCTGATACTTTTGTCTTTCTAATGATGTCTGTTTTAAAATAATATTTACTTTCTCAATAACAATAATAAAGATTAATAATAATAATAATAATAATAATATATATATATATATATAAATGCAGATTTTTTTTTTTTTGGGGGGGGGGGGGGGGGGATTTTTAAAAATATGTATCCGCTTTTAAAATAAAAAAGCCTGGTACTTTTGCCTCTCTAATGCTGTCTTCGTTTTAAAAAAATAATATTTACGATTTCTAAAAAATTATTTTCTGAATGCCAATTTCATATTTTTTTGTTTTATTCTGCAGATTTAAAATTTTACATCTGTTTTCCAGTTCCAATGATGTCTTTAGTTAAAAAAAAAATATTTAATATTTCAAAAAAGTCTTTTCATCAATTCATCAACTTTTTTTTTTTCAGTATCATTCATTTTGTGTTTCATCAGAAATGCACCTTTCAATTTTATCGTAATTCACATTTTAAAAGAGGGGAGGGGGTATATTTAGCTTTTTTCAGGAACTTTTGGTCAGAATAAAAATTCTGATGTATCTAAATGTAAGAAATTAAATCGGCAATCACTATAACAGGGGCCCCTTAGTTCGTTTCGGATAGATTTTTGTGTAATATAAATCATACAAGTTCAAAGAAGTATGATTGCAAAGGCAGTGGGGACCCTAAACTAAGTTTGGTTTGGAAAGGTTTTTGTTTAAAAATGTAAAATCAAGGCAGATAGAAGCATGTCCAGTGTATACTGTTGAGAGCAGTGGGGCCCCCAGCTTTAAGTTCATTTGGATGGATTTTCGTTTAAAAATATAAAATTATACAAGCTTGAGGATGTACACTGCCAAAGGCAGTGTACACCCTCCCCCCACCCCCTCCCAAATGGTTTTAAAAGATTTTTGTTTAAAAATTTAAATCACTGAACACTGATTTTATGCATATTTAAGGTTATTATCAAAGGCACAGACAATGCCAGGCAGTTAACACATAATGCACTTTACATAATGGTTAACACGAACAATTTTCAGAATCTGAGAATTTTCAGAAAATCTTTACCAACCAGCAAGATGCAACATAAAGTCGAAAAATTGATATGGCAAAATTTGGTACTTTTCGGTTAGCCGGGCGCCAGTGATATATATACATGTATATATACACATATATACATTTATATACACATATATCTACACATATACATATATATACATACATCTATATATATACATATATGTATGAATATATATATGTATATACATACATATTTATATATGTACATATATCACTGGTGGCCGGCTAACCGAAAAGTACCCAAAATTTATGTGACTGCAAAAATAATTCATTGCTACGATGCATTTCCATAGTAACATCTGTATAAAGGTTTTGTAACAAAATTAAGAAATATGTACAACAGAGAAAAATTTAGTGTAGGATAGAACTGACTGAGTGAAATGTTTACACTGTGAAATTTGAAGAAACACAACCAACAAACAGAAATACATAAAAGTTTGTGTATTTTCTGTAGCCATCAATTTAAAAGAATATTGGACGAATATTTAGCAAATATGAGATTATTTGTCCTCAACTCATGGTATACAAAATTACAATGTTAATGATCACATAAGACAATTATATTCAAATGAAGATTCATTAAAGAATTTTTTAGAAGGAAAGAAAAGAATGATTAAAAAAAGTCAATATTTTGAAGCTCTATACAAGGGGAAAAAAGGAGATTTTAAAAGGTAATTCTCTTTAATTTATTAAGCCAAAATAAATTTCTAAAGATTCCATTAACAAACATATGGTGGTCAAAAAAGAAAACAAAAGAGAGCGAAGAAAATAAGAGGAAGAGAGAAAGCACCCAATATTTTTTAATCAAAATGTCAGGGAGAGATGAGAGAGGTACATTTTGATTCTGAATTTTGTATCTTTTACGAATATGAACATAAATTTTGAAATAAGGTTGTCCACATAATGAAAATTGTGCCAACTTTAAATTTTCAAATGGTAACATATTTGGGTTCCTTGAATCAAGGCAGCCCAGAAAAAAAATATATTGTTCATGTAGTTTTTCTTAAATCTTCATAGAGCAAGGGCTGGAAAAACTACCTCTTTATTGTAGCAAACTATAACTACTTTATCAAAAATGTAGTTAACTACAACTACTTTTAAAAAAAAGTAGTGACTACAAACTACTTTTCAAAAGTAGTCAGCACTTCACTATTTTCAGATTTAGTCAAAGGGTTCTTTTTACACTCAAAATTGAAGACATGAATTAAATTTAAAAAGTAACTCCTCGTTATATTGTGTCTGCCAAGATACAATTAAATAAGTATAATATTTAAATTTAAAAAGTAACTCCTCGTTATATTGTGTCTGCCAAGATACAATTAAATAAGTATAATATAACTGAGGTCATTAAAAAATTAAGAAAGATAAGATACAAGAAAATGTTTTATGTTTGTCTCGAAAATGTTAGTTTATTCACACATTACACATTCCGTATCAAAATTAAAACAGACAATATAATCTAGAAAATTACAGAAAAATAACTCAAAATCCAAACAATAAATAAATCTGTAAATAAAGCAATTTAGAATAAGAAACCCGGCGTTAAAACATAGAGACCTAATAACTTGTAAATAAACAAATATTGTCAGCAAGAAAATTAATTAATATTTGATTGGGTGGGTTAGTATTGGATTTTAGCAGCAAGTGTCGATGGGAAAAATCTATGACTTCATACGGTGTGTTGCTGCAACTGAGATTTGCCGCTGAAATTCGCAATTTGTTGAGCTGAACAAATTTTGCACAAAAGAAGCAAGTTTTGGCCTGATTTGCATTATGGCACATTTCCTCCCCCTCAAGTAGCGTTAAAAGTAGGGTCAGTTTTCGCTACAAACTACTGATCTTTTTGTGTCACGCTACTCGCTACACCATATTGTTCAAAATGTAGTGCACTACACTACAAACTTCTGTAAAAAATAGCGACTACAGTATTTTCACTACTTGTAGTATGTTACTTCCGACCCATGTCTGAGTTATAACAGAAAATATCTTAGGGGTTTATCTATAAATTAGAAAAATAAAAACATGTTACAAGGAGATATATCAGGAATAATCAATTAGCTACCAGAAAAAATATACAGAATTTTTTAGTGTAAAACAAATTCTCTAGGAAATTTATACTTCCGACTTCTTTTTTTTGTGTACTTTTCTTAAAAGATGTCTCTTTATTTCTAGTTATCAAAATATTTCCGAACTATATGCTTAATTTAACATTTTATGTGTTAAAATTTAGCAAAGTTGATGAGCTATGAGTAAGACTTCAACGCTTCAAATAAAATTAAGTACATTTTTTGACAACTTAAAAGAGACATCCTTGAAGAATATACAGAAAATATAAGTTAAAAATATCACTTTTCTGAAGAAATATAATAAAAATTATCTATATCTTGAATACTAATGATTGGAATGAGCCCATGTTTTTTTACAATTGTGGTTCTTTGCTGTAAAAATAAATGTCGATCATAACTCATAATTTTTTGAAAATGAACTTATAATTTTCATAATTCAAAATTTGTTTTTGAATTGGGAAAAAAATGCTTGAAATATCTTTAGAGTCTATGCAGTGCATTGCATTGAAAAAAAGGAATGAAATAGTTTTTTAGAAGGAATATAATGATTTTTTGGGAAAACAATAAGCAGAAGTTTGTCACGTGAATTAACATTAGCAACCTGAAGCTTTGTACTTTTGAAGATTTAAGAAACAGTATACAATCGGTGCCTTTTCCTGGGATACCTTGATAAAATGGAACTAAAAAATGGTGTCGAAAGTGAATGTTACAAAATTCAAAGTTGATATAATTTTTATATTTTTAATATGTAGATGACCTATTTTAAAATTTGCATTCAAATTCGAAAAGAAGGCAAGATTCCCAGTCAAACAGTACATTTCACAACTCTCTGTGTCAATTTGACAATTAAAAGTATGGGGATGTTTTTTTTTTTTTTTTTTTTTCAAAAAATATAGCAGAATTTTCGAATAGTTATCTTCATTTTTTTTAATAATGGCATATCTGCTATTAAATAAAACAAAAATTACAATTCAAGATTAGTAAAGAAATCATATGATTTCACCAATGAATCACCAATTTGAATAATTGTGTCAAAATTAATCTAGTGTAATCATGTTTCCAGCGTTTACTGGAGATCTCATTACCTATGATTTATTCTGTTGTGCTGATTCATATGTCAGACCAGATGCTATGATTATTAAGGTTAACTGGGTGAATTACTTAAGCCATATTTGTCCAGGATTGCTCAGTTGGTAAGATTACAACATCTCATATGATTTCTTTACCAATTTGAATAATTGTGTCAAAATTAATCAAGAAGCTTAATTGTTTTGGAAAGCTGAAATTTTTGGTAGCTATTCTGTATTTTAATGCAGGGGGGAGGGGGGGGGGAATCATAAAAATCCAATGTAAATAAAAAAAAATCCAATTCTTTGGATTTTTTTTTTTTTTTTTTTTTTTTTTTTGTATTCTTACATTTTTTTTTGTATACAATCTTTTTTTGTATTCCTACTTAAAATTATATTTAAAAACATAGTTTTATGCCAATGCCAAGTGGAAACACCAGAAATATTGTCTACTACGATATGCTATAAAAAGATGATTGTTTACATATTTTTTATTATTAGGAGTGAAAATTTTGCTTGATTAATGTATTGATTCATCTTTTAAATTTTATATGAATGAACAATGATGTTATGAGTAACAACTAGTAATATATAATGTATAATATTGCTTCTAATATAAACAAGTAAAAAGTTACTATTGGTGAAAAAAATCTGCTATTGGCAAGATTTGCACCTGACTAACAAAAAAGTACCAATAAGAAATAGCATTATATTATAATAATGTAAATTTTAACTTAAAAGTGAGAGAGATCTCGCCATTCAATTGTCAGTCACTTTACATTCAATAACAACAATGACATGAAGATTTAATAGATTACTAACCTTAATAAAAGTGATATTTTCTTCATTACTGTCCAATTCACTGATAACATCAGTCATTTGTTTACATTCTGCAGAATCTTCAATATAGAAATACAACACCTTAAGGTTGCTATAACAGACAAAAAGAAGTAAATACTAGACCTTTTTCACTTTCGAAAAATAAAAAAATACACATTTTTACATTTCATACACATTACATATTATTATGGTGATGTATCTATCCTCCCCGGTGCATTTCAACAAATGGCGCTACAAGCGCACATACGAAAATTCACTTCAACTTCCACTCCTTGTTTATGTCATGAAAGGTGTGGCGCTGCGCTGCTGTTAAGCCGCTGCAACAAAGGATCATGTTCTAAGTTAAGTTTTATTATATTAAATATTTATGTTTGCTTAAATTGGAGTCTTTATTTGAATATTGAACATTACTACAACATATCAAAACGCAACCCACTTCATTGGTGACTACCGGACAAAACTTCTAGTTTCATTTTACAGACCTTTGTGTTTACAGTTTCGATTTACCATGGCTGTTGAAACAGCTGCTGTAAAAATGCCGAATTTTATTCCTACCGATCCTGCTCTATGGTTTACTATGGTTGAATCCACTTTCAACTAGCAGTGCCAAAACCAATAACTGAATCCAAAACAAAGTACAACTATTGTGTCTCACATCTACCTGCTGATATCGCAATGATTGTTCGTGACGTCATCATTTCTCCAGATCCTACCGATCCATTCAAGAAATTAAAAGAGGAGATCATACTCTGTTGTGGTGAAACAAAATCACAAGAAATTCGACGTCTATTAGCTGGTGAACAACTTGGCAATCGCAAGCCTTCTGAGCTTTTTCACGTTATGCAACGAAGAGCGGAAAATCACAACGTATCCGACACACTGTTACTGGAATTGTTTTTATCTCAGTTGCCCTCCAATGCGCAGTTTATTTTAGCATCAATTCAGGATCTTACGCCCGTAAAAGCTGCGGAGATCGCTGATAAAATTATGGATATATCACCTCCACAGGTAAGCAGTGTTTCATCCACTATACCTTCCCAAACAGATTCTGAATTGTATAAGGAACTTAAACTTTTACGTGAAGAGGTGGCTTCCTTGCGACGTTCCAGGAGTCATTCTCGATCTCGACCTCAGTATCGGCAGAAAAGCCCCGGTTTTAAAAACTTTTGCTGGTATCACAATAAATTCAATTCCAAAGCAAAGAAATGTGTTCCACCCTGTACCTTTTCGTCGGGAAACGAGAACGGCCAGCCGTAGCGGCGACATACGCCTTGCCTTACAACTCTCGTCGTCTGTTTGTACGCGATCGCAAGACTAATTTAAAATTTTTAGTGGACACTGGAAGTGACTGTTCTCTAATACCAGCATCAAAATCGGATCAAATGGCTCTTCCAATACAAACATTTGTTGCTGCAAATGGCACATTAATTAATGTTTACAAGCGTAAGTTATTATCTATAGATCTGGGTTTAAGAAAGCAATTTGTTTATCCCTTTTATGTATGTAACATTTCCACCCCCATTATAGGTGCTGATTTTTTGCATTATTTTAACTTAAAGCCAGATCTAAGAAAGCATTCTTTATTTGATAATAATACTACTTTAAATTCACATTGTGTTGTACATACTTCTGATATATATTCTGTTAAATGTATTGTAAATGATGATATATTTTCTAAAATTTTAAGTGCATACCCAAACATTATTAAATCTCCTTGCCCAAATCAAATAGTAAAACATTCTGTTTTGCATTATATTGATACTTTTGGTCCTCCAGTATATGCCAAACCACGTCGTCTTGCTCCTGATCGCTTAAAAATAGCTAAAATGGAATTTCAGCATATGTTGGATTTAGGACACATGCGCCCATCCAACAGCAATTATGCTTCGCCACTGCATATGGTTCCAAAGAAAAACAGCGATGACTGGCGTCCTGTTGGTGACTTTAGAGCACTAAATGCCCAAACTAAAAAAGATAAATATCCCATTCCGAGCATCGTTGATTTCACTAGTGAATTGCATGGAACCACAATATTTTCCCATATAGATTTGGTCAAAGCTTTTCATCAAATTCCGATTGCTCCCGAGGATATTCACAAAACAGCTATCTGTACACCCTTCGGACTCTTCGAGAGCACTCGGATGCAATTCGGTTTGTGCAATGCTTCGAGCACATTTCAGAGATTTATCGATGAAGTAACTCGAAATTTATCAGGTGTTTACGCTTTTATTGATGACATTTTAATCGCATCAAAATCCCTAGAAGAGCACATTGAACATCTCAAGGCTCTATTTTCTAGACTGGATAATTATGGCCTTACGATTAAGCCTTCTAAATGCATATTTGGTGTTCCCACATTGGAATTTTTAGGTTTTCAAGTATCAAAAGATGGTCTTTCATTAACTTCTGATCGTGTTGAAGCCATTCAAAATTTTCCAAGACCTGCAACTCTTACCCAACTTCGTAGGTATTTAGGTATATTTAACTTTTACAGACGATTTATTCCCAAAGCTGCTGACATTTTAGCACCCCTTGTAAAATTTCTAGAAGGGCATAAAAATGTAAAGAAACATCCTCGTTCCAAGGTTTCAAATGACCAATTACAATGGGACGATGAAGCAAATCTTGCATTTACGGCATCTAAAGAAGCAATTTCTCAAGCAACGCTTCTACGCCATCCTATTCCCGGTGCTCAGTTAAGCTTATGGGTTGATGCAAAGAATATAAAATAGATAAGAACTACAGCTTAGAAAAAGCGTAACTGTCGCCATCTATCGCTAGCTTTATCATAACATTACGGGTTGGGATATGTGGAGAAAACAACCATACAGGATGACGCCGCCTGAACGCGGCAAGGCGGGAACTTTGCTAAACCTCTGACGACCTTGACATGCGCGCGCATATCTTTCCTTGTTTGTTTCAATGTGTTATTTTGTAATTATTTATAATGATGTTTAATTAATCATTTTTGGAAATAAAACAACTGACAATTATGTATCAGTAACCAATTATTTTAACTGAATGTACTTTTTATACAGTATTCCTAAGAATAAACAATTACTTTATAATGCATTGTGCAAAAAATACTTTATTGAAAAGGTCTTTAAAATATTTTAATTATTTGATATAAAATAATCTTATGCTCTATTTAAAATGATATATTAAACAGTTTAACAATTTAATAAAACTGAACTGAAATCTTTATTTAACTTCTCAAACATACTTCATATAAATATTATATAATATTAATAGCACTAGAATACAAAACTATAAAGAAAATTAAAAGGGAGATTGAGTTAGTGCAAAAAGGAAAATACTTGTTTTTAAAATAGGAAAATGAAAGTTTATTTTACTTGTAACATTGTGCTCGAGAAAAATAGATGTTTTATGTTATGTTACATTTCATTTTTAAATTTGCTCTATAAGAAAAACCATTTATTATTAACATAAAATATTTAAATTAAAGGTGAAAACTTTTCTAAAAGCCTTTTGCTACTTCGGTATTACTATGCTGACTTCACATAAGTAAATTTACTTTTTCCTGAGATTCTAAGATGTTAATGAAAATACTTAATCACTATTTTCTATAATTTTGCTTATGACATTAACTGTATGTGAACAAAGAATAAAAAATTACATTAACAGTGGATATGTGCAGCTGACTGTTATAAAGAGAGCACAAGAAAGGTATATAGCACTGAAAAATATAGCAATAGTAAACAAATTATATAAATATCCATTACAAAAGCACATTAAAGCTTGATAATTTTAAAAATCAAAAATTTTCTCTATAATGAAACAAAAATGTACAGTTGATAACATTTGTGTTTTATTCCATTTTAAGCAATTTTATAATAATACTCTCATCTTTTATTTCCAAGGTTTACAAGAAGATAATTTTTCAAACAGCCCATTACATTTTTTACAATTAATAAATAAAAAGAAAATATTCTAAAATTATACTTTGCTTTCTTATTCATTTATTGAAAAAATAAAAGGAATTTCTTTTTTTTTTTTTTTTTTCAGTTCATTTGCTTACCATTTACAAGAAGATAATCTTTCAAACAATCCATTCCATTTTTTACAACTTGTAAATAACAAAAATAAAAAAAATCTAAAATTATACTTTGCTTTCACATTCATTTATTGAAAAAAAAAGTAATTTCTTTTCTTTGTATTATGGTATATTTGTTGACTTTCAAAAATTGCAATGATAAGCAGTTTGATGAAACAATAACACTGGCTCTTGTGGTATAAATTTTCTTTAATATTTAAAACAGAAAAAAAATTCTCTAAAAATATTATTCTGAGTGAATGAGCAACTAATCCATTGAACGGCAGAATATTTTATTTGAATCTATAAAAAAAAAAAAAAAAAAAAAAAAAAAAAAAGATAAAACATCAATTTTTAACTATTTTTTTTTCTTAAAAGTAATGATTTACAGAGATACAGCTGTCAATTAATTGAAAATGCATTTTCGATTGCCCATTAAAAAGAAAACACATGAAGTTGAAATATCTTGTTTTTTGTTTCTGTTTTTAGCAGAATAAAACAAAAAGAATTTATTTCATATGATCTGAAAAAGAGTTAAAACTGTATATGTCTTAAAAGAAAAAAAAATATTTTGTTCAGTTTATTGCTTAACATTTACAAGAAGATAATCTTTCAAACAATCCATTCCATTTTTTACAACTTGTAAATAAAAAATAAAAAAAAAATCTAAAATTATACTTTGCTTTCACATTCATTTATTGAAAAAAAAAGGAATTTCTTTTTTTTTATTATGGTATATTTGTTGACTTTCAAAAATTGCAATGATAAGCAGTTTGATGAAACAATAACACTGGCTCTTGTGGTATAAATTTTCTTTAATATTTGAAACAGAAAAAAAAAATATCTAAAAATATTATTCTGAGTGAATGAGCAACTAATCCATTGAACGGCAGAATATTTTATTTAAATCTAAAAAAAAAAAAAAAAAAAAACAATAAAACATCGATTTTTAACTTTTTTCTTTTTTTTTTTTTTTTTTTTTTTTTAAAGTAATGATTCACAGAGATACAGCTGTCAATTAATTGAAAATGCAGTTTCGATTGCCCATTAAAAAGAAAACACATGAAGTTGAAATATCTTGTTTTTTGTTTCTGTTTTTAGCAGAATAAAACTAAAAGAATTTATTTCATACCATCTGCAAAAGAGACAAAAAAAAATTCTTAAAAGAAGAAATATATATTTGTTCAATTTATTGCTTAACAATTAATTTTGTTTATTGTTTTTTCTTTTAGTATATAATGCAAGCCAAACTTTTTCATATAGATATTTATTTTTAATGGAAAAAGAAATAAAATAATATTGATATTTAAAAAGAAAAAATGGCTTTTATTATATATAAAATCGAAGTGGGGGGCGGGACAAGAGCATTATCTCCTTGAGTCGTGTGTTTACAACAGAAAACAGCTGAAGCTTATAGCGGATATGTCACAGTATGAATGATGGAGAAAAGCGCAGGCATTTTATTCTGGTTTCGAGTCAAGTGCGCGCGCATGCATCGCTGCGCTTCATCCCTGTAAAGTTTGTTTTGCAGCAACACTTTTCCCGTCATCAGCATACGGGTCTCAGTTTTACATTAGCCCTACGGAAGCTGTTATTCTTCATGTTCTATATTCTTTGGGTTGATGCATCAAATGTTGCAGTTGGTGGCTCTGTTATGCAAATGTCTGACAATCAATGGGAACCTATAGCGTTTTATTCAGGTAAGCTAAACAAATCTCAGAAAAATTGGTCGACATATGATCGCGAGTTATATGCCATATATTCTTGTATAAGAAAATTTCGACACTTGCTTGAAGGCAGAAACTTCTTCATTTATACTGATCAGAAACCCTTAATTTATGCCTTTAAGAAAAATCCTGAAAAGTGCAGTCCTCGGCAATTACGCCATCTTGATTATATATCACAATTTTTCACCGATATCCGGTATAAAAAAGGTTCAGAAAATTATGTTGCCGATGCACTATCTCGCATTGAGATTAACCAAATTTCCCCGACTGTACTTGATTTTAAAGAATTTGTTTCAGCTCAATCCACTGATGAGGAACTTCAAAACCTTTTGCAATCCAATACCACATCCTTAAAATTAGAAAAATACTATTTTCCTCTTGAGGATATTTATTTATATTGTGACATGTCTCAACAACATCCCCGCCCATTTGTTCCCCCAAAGTCTGTGAAAACTAGTTTTTGATAATTTGCATTTCTTTTCACATCCTGGTATGTCAGCCTCTATTAATTTAATTGCTAAACGATTTGTGTGGCCTGGCATGCATAAAGATATTAAATCTATGGTTCGTAACTGTAATAATTGCCAAAGAGCCAAAATAACACAGCACACCAAATCTCCTATTGGTACATTTGCCCCACCTGATGCTCATTTTGCCCACATCCATTTAGACTTCATTGGTCCCTTTTCCCCATCAGATGGTAATCAATATTGTTTGACAATCATTGATAGATTTACCAGATGTTCTGAAGTCATTCCGACATCTGATATGACTGCGGAAACTACTGCTCGAGCTCTAATTACATGGTTGGATCTCCAGATTTGGATGCCCAGTCACTATCACCACAGACCAAGGTCGTAATTTTGAATCTACCTTGCTGCAAGAACTTCTGCGTATCACAGGCTGCAACCGAATTCGAACTTCTCCATATCATCCCCAGTCGAACGGAATTTTGGAACGATATCACAGACATTTAAAAGATGCTCTTAAAGCACACAATCACACTAAATGGACAGAGATTCTTCCAATTGTTCTCCTAGGTTTACGCTCAGCTCTTAAAAATGACATTAATGCAACGCCTGCACAATTAGTATATGGTACAACTTTAAGATTACCCTCTGATCTCATAACAGATAAGAAACAAATTGACCGACCAATTGATCCAGATTATGTTTCTAACTTGGTCGAAACAATGCGGAAATTAAATCCCACTGCCACTTCCTTACATGGCAATCCCAAAGTATTTGTAAATCCCGCATTGTCAACATGCACACATATATTTTTAAGATCAGATAAAATACTTCCTTCTTTAACACCGCCATACACCGGACCTCACCTTGTCATAAATAGAAATTCTAAAAACTTCACTATTGACATAAATGGCAGAAAATCAACAGTTTCGATCGATCGAGTAAAGCCAGCCTATCGATTGTCAGACACTGTTGTTACTGATAATACTGTTTCTACTCCAGAGGTATCAACTGAGCCAACACCTATTGTTAAACATTCTACAACTCGTTCTGGACGTAAAGTCACCTTTCCTAAACATTTGGTGACTGAATATGTAATATAACTCATACAAATCACTCATATGTAATGTAACTCTACAACTTTGTACATAATATTTTTATATAATTCTTATTGTATTGAATATTGATTTATATATACCTGTTTTGAATTATTTTGTATTACATTGTCTCAAGCTTTTAAATATTTCATATGTTTTTATTTTATCGTTCACTTTGTTCACTGGGGGGATACTCTATGCTGATGTATCTATCCTCCCCGGTGCATTTCAACAAATGGCGCTACAAGCGCACATACGAAAATTCACTTCAACTTCCACTCCTTGTTTATGTCATGAAAGGTGTGGAGCCGCTGCAACAAAGGATCATGTTCTAAGTTAAGTTTTATTATATTAAATATTTATGTTTGCTTAAATTGGAGTCTTTATTTGAATATTGAACATTACTACAACATATCAAAACGCAACCCACTTCATTATTATAATATCTAAGCGATGCACCAAATAGTGATTTTGGTCGAATACCAAATATTCAGCAAACAGATCTGAATGACGAATACTCCTACATTTCAGAATTTAAAGGTTAGTATTGAAAAGTTTGGAACAGATGTATCACTCGCCCTCAGTCTGCCATCTTGTTTAGCCAACACGTATTTGTCGTCAAGTGGTCACTGATTAAAAATTTCATGATTTTGCTTGAATTCCTTTTTTTTTAACTATGTTTAATCTCTATATATTTCAAAAGTAAAAAATGTTTAGAGGTTACATGAAAAAAAAGAAATTCAAGCAAAATCAAGAAATTTTAATCATAAGTAGGCATTCAAATATGCAAATAATGGGAGGGGGCTACTGATCATACGACAAAAACATAAATATACCGATATTTTTAAAAAAAAGCAAAGATTCATTTTTGAAACATACACATAATTAAAAAAGGCTCACACAAATTAACACTTTTTTTCACACAACAACAGAATTAAACAAACCTTTCTCAAAAAATAAAAAACATAATAACATTAAACAAATAGGCAGGTCATAATAAACAAACCCAAAAAATACGACTTAAAAAATCAGAAATTTCTATCTGCAAATTGAAAAATCAAACATCGATACATAAATTGCAACAAGTGGGTAAGTCTGATCGAAGATCGCTCAAAAGGTTTCGTTTAATATTCCATTCAAAACACTTTATCCTTTCTTTAATAAATTCAAATAAATTTCATTTAGCAAAAAAAGAAAAAAAATCATGTTTTTTATAAAGTAAAAATTTACCGGTCTATTTTTTCGTATATCTAAACCAGCCCGCTATTATATTCTGTCATAATAATATCCGTCATGCGGACTAAATGCGATATTTAAAAAAATAATTTCAAAATTAAACAAATTGTACACCTTCAAAATGTTAAAATATGCAAATATTTCCATAATCGGATTTTTATCACGATTAAATATAATTGTCAAACTCATATATTTACTATTCTCTATTACTCATATTGATACGCGCTTTGTATTATTCTCAAACATCTGAAAAATTCGTTAAACTTCCAATATGACGTCAGATTTTCTTTTTAATTCTCTAATGATGCAATATTAATCTGCTTTGTGTACACATACTCATACTCCTTGTATTATTGAGAAATCTTAAGACATTTTCAGTTTTATTACCACTACTAGCAAGCTACGCCCGCTACGCTGGTCAATTTCTCTTAACACACCTTTAATCAAGTGAAATATTGACTTTGAATTTGACCTTGAATTTTAAAACCCTGTGGATCTTTACTTGGAATGTCCTTCTGCATTTCTGAAAAAGATACGAACGCTATTGCGTTATTACATTTTTAATGTGTTAGACAAAATTTGGGCTGTTAAGGACAAATTAGGCCAATTCTCTGTAGAGTTTATTATGGAATAGGTCAGCATAGCATTTAAAAAAATAATAATAATTGTGTTAAATTATGGTGTCTATGGGGTTTACATTATGGTGTCTATGGAGAAAAATAATTTCTGTTGGATTCAAATTGGGTTTGAATGAAGTTGCAATTTACAATACTTCAAATATAATGAAAATGATATGCCTTACTGAGGTGGACAAAAATATGGTACTCGTCGAGAATTAAATAAAAATCATGCACTCGCGACATCATAATTCACTTTTATATTTTAACAGAATAATACGGCTACTATAATTTGTGACTCGTGCTATAATAATCAGGACACAATGCCGTTATCATTATCATTTTATGCGTGAAGCTTTCGCTATGGTACTCCATTGTGAAATTTGGTAATTTTTGAAATTCAATATTTGAAAAACGGCATAATCATTCGATTTGAAATTTACATCAAGAAAAATACAATTTTTTACCTTTCTAACGCAGTTTGTCTAACAATTTTCTGACAAATACTTTTCGAGCTATTAGTTTTTTCAGTAACTCCAAATGTTTCATTTTCCGAGATTAATCTGTGGCAACGGTTAGCGAAAATCCCAGTCGTCAGCAACACATACCTTTTTATTAAAGAGGATGACGTCAATCATTTTTATTTCATTTTTTTTTTTTTCAATTGGTGAAACTTTTTAATTGATTTTCATTTTTCACGTGGAAATAGTCTGATAAAAAATTAATTATTGTAGAAAAATTTCATCGTGGATTTTTAATTTTTGGCATCTGCTATAACGAAAAATGTTTAAAATTAATAGGAAAAGGCTGTTAGAATTTTGGTTTTTTATCTCTATTTATTAAAATAATACGAATTTTCAAATTTTAATACTTTGAGCTCTTCATAGCTCATATTCAGCTAAATGCACAAAGTTTCAACACTGTAAGTTATATAGTTTTTTAGAATGGCTCTGTGACGGACAGACAATGGAGCGGGAGTAATAGGGTTTCGTGAGATGAACGAAACCCTAAAAATCAGCTAGGTTTTTGAAATCCAGGGATACATATTAAAAAATAACACTAATTAACATTTTCTTTCACACAACAGCAGAATTAAATCACCTTTCACAAAAAATAAAAAAACATAACAATCGTTCCATCTAGGCCTACTGTTCCATCTACTCCAAAAATAGGGCTACTGTGTGAAACATATCGCCTTTAGCCCTAGTGACAGAACTATCTTCAAGTGTCTGCAACCCTAATTATGTTTTCAAAAATAGCTGCAATACGAAATATATCAAATCTATTCTTGCTGCTGTTGTAGTTGTAGTACTAACTAATTAAGGCATCAGCATTTAGCAGTCTTTCTGAGTAAAAAAAAATTCTGAAAGGTTAGAGCAGAGGGGGGAGGGGAGAAAATCCCCTTTCGGCAATAATTACTCTTGTTGCAGGTCGGATTAACTCTGCTTTTGATTCAAGTCGATTTCAGGCTGAGTGTAGATTCCTGCAAATTGGGTTCAGGTTAACCCGATTATTTCAAAAGTTAATTTCAGTATATTGTTTCAGATTAAAAACTATGCCTATATTAATAAACATAGAACTTTGTGTGTCTGCTGTTTTCTAAAGGAATGCTGCATCTTTTCCAGGACTATTTCACAAAATTCACATTTTTTTCGTGAACCTTTGACGAAATTAGCATTTCTTTTTTCCCCCCGCGATCCTTTGGCAAAATTCCAGTTTTTTTTTTTCGCGGCCCTTTGACGAAATTTGCACTTTTTCCGTGATCCTTTGACGAAATTAGTAGTTTTTTCCAAGATTCTTTGACGAAATTAGCAGTTTTTTCCACGATTCTTTGATGAAATTGGCATTTTTTGTTTTTCTGCGGCCATTTGATGAAATTTGCATTTTCTCTGTGGCCCTTTGATGAAATTCACATTTTTTTCCATGAACCTTCAACGAAATTCATGTTTTTTTATAGTCTTGATGAAAATTAAGTTTTTCCACGGTCCTTTAATGAAATTTGCGTTTTTATTGCAATCTGTCAACGAAATTAGCCATTTTCAAAGATCATTTCGCATTTTTTCCACGATCTTCCGACGAAATTTGCCGTTTTTTTTCGAGATACTACAACAAAATTTTCTGTTTTTTGAGATCCTTTGACGAAATTTACCGTTTTTTGGCAATCCTTCGACGAAACTTGCACTTTTTCGCAATCTGTCGGCAGAATTCTCCATTTTTTCGCAATCCAACATCGAAATTTGCCATTTCTTCGATGAAATTAACCGTTTTTTCGTGATCCTTCAACAAAATTAACAGTTTTTTTCACGATGCTTTGACGTTGGCATTTTCTCCGTAGCCCTTTGACAAAATTTGCATTTTTCCGCGATCCTTCAACGAAACTCATGTTTTTTTTACAGCCTAAATTCACATTTTTTTCATGACCTTTTGACTAAATTTGCGCTTTTTAAGCGATCTGTCAACAAAATTAGCCATTTTTTTGCATAATTTACATGCTATAGCATTTCCGCGGCATCGCTGTATGTTTTTAGTCTGCAGGTGCCTTAAAAAGTCTGTGACGCCCGTCGCAGCATCGCGTACATTCTGCCACGGAGCCTTTAGCTTTCAAAATTCCCTTATATTTAAATACAACGTCTCTCACAACAAGTAAACTAGCAACAAAAGCCATTATCAATAAATATAAATAATCAAACAGTAATAAAAAGCATAAAAATTCAGAAATATATACCTGATATCACATGCACAGAAAATTAGGATACATGCTACACTTGACAACTCTCGAGCAAGGTCAGAAAAAAACTGAGAAAAAAATAACCGGGGTCACGACCAGAGAATAATTTAAGGTTACCGGAACGCAGGAGTCGACGGGTTGCCCCATTGCCAGTAAAAACCTGCCAAAAAAGATGGCCGAATTCTGAGGGGTGTGATACATGTAAGCCAAAAGTAAATCTAAGCCACAGATACATCTAAGCCAACTAAATAAAAAATATTTTTGATTAAAAAAAATAAAAAATTAAGATGTTTTATCAAGTTACGATTGAATAATAAATAAAATGATTGACATTAAAAAAAATAGTGAGTTATAATATTTGGCAAAGTTTGCAATAAAAATCCTTTGCATGGTCAGGGTTGAAATAAATGCTGCATTAGCATAACTTTGACATGACCTCGGTATAACGTAGAAGTACTGCAAGAAATAGGATAGCCACTAGTTAATTTTTTGGAAAATCAAAAATCATGAAACTTATTGCAATGGAAAGAAAAAAGAAAACCTGTGCTTTGATAAAAAATGTAGCAGTGTGAGCGGCAATTATAAAGACTATTATCATCACATCCAAAAAGCACAAAGTTGTGTCTTTAGGGTCATTCCATGTCAAACCAACGAAAAAAAATACAATTTTTGGACCTTTACGTCTCCGATTTCTATAATTTTTTGTTTATAGTTTGTATCTATGGAGTATATGAAAAATCAAATTTTTTTTTCTTAACGTTTTTTTTTTTTTTTTTTTTTTTTGTTACGGAAATTTGAAAATGGTCAAAAGTACCAAATTTAACCAAACTTTCAATCACATCATCCTATACAATTCTGTAAAAAATTGGGCTAGAGAGCTTAATTACATCTTATTTTAAAGTTTTTTTAATGGACTTGAATATGACATGCAAATGCAACACTAACTATTTTACGTAAAATAAATTTCTTTGACAAATTTTCAAAATTTTTGAATTTTATTTTTTTAAAAACACTGTTTAATTTTTTTCAAAAAAATATATGTTAATCTTCGATTTTTTGGCTACAAGTATGCAAAGTTTCAAGATGGAGAAATGATGGGATTTTAAGCTATTAATTTTTTATAAGAATGGTTTATTGAAACTTTTTAGGTAACTGGTTCCTTATACCTTAAAAATTAACTGTTCAAAATCCCATCATTTCACCATCTTGAAATTCTGCATACTTATAGCTAAAAAATCAAAGAATAACATATCTTTTTCTGAAAAAAGTAAAAATGTTGTTTTGGAAAATTTTTAATTCAAAAATTTTGAAAATTTGTCAACAAAAAATATTTTATTCAAAATAGTTAGCGTTGCATATCATATTAAAGCCCATAAAAAGAGCTTTCAAATAGGATACAATGTATGCTCAATGTACAAGTATGCAATATATGCTCTCTAGCCCAATTTTTTACAGAATTGCAGAGAATCTTGTGATTGAAAACTTGATTAAATTTCATACTTTTGGCCAAAATTTCATAAAAAAAACAAACCTCCAAGAAAAAGAAAAAAGATTTTTCATATACTACATGGATTAAAACTATAAATAAAAAGTTATAGAAATCTGAGATGTCAAGGCCCAAAATTTGCATTTATTTTGTTGATTTGACATGGAATAACCCAGTCATTCCATGTCAAATAAATGTGGGTCTGAATCTCAACATCTCAGACTTCCATAATTTTTGGTTTATAGTTTGTATTCATATTCATAGTGTATATGAAAAATCGGTACTTACATATTATCCGTGCCAGTTTTAAGCCAACTGTGCCAGGCATGGAGCCAATATTACTAATTATAGTAACCCTTATATATTTTTTTTCTTGCTACATGGTACATGCCTGGGAATAATCTTTTTTAGTATGGGTCATTTCTATACGTAGTAAAATTCGTAGTAACAAATAGTTAATTTATTTTAGATATTGCATTTATGAGTAAAATATAAATATTTTATTTGACAAATTTAATAAGATAGATATAAAAAAGATAATATTAGCAGTAAGAAACAACATTTTTATACACATTTCATCAAAATTACGTAAAAAGGTAACTATCATTGGAAACAAATGGATCAAATGGTTGGCATGGTAACTGTTGACTCACGATTATGTTTTAATGGTTTTAATGTTATTTTCTATACTGTTTCATAATCTTTTTGTTTATTTACTTGATGTGCTTTTGAACTTATTTTTATTCATAGAATATTTCACATCTTGTATTTGGAATTATGCGAACGGAATTACCACGAACGGAAACAGAAGCTATTGCTTATTTACAAAAATGTGGGATTATATTGAAATCACGCCAGTGTTCCAATTTTCATAATATTAACAACATTAAACATGATTAACAAAATTAACTTTCTAGAATATGCTATATTATTTACCATTTCTTATATTATTTCTTATTCTTTCTTATTTACTATGTTATTTACCATTTATTAATTTTACTAAAATAATGTTATTTACTATTTTTAACAATATTATAAATTTAATAAACATATATTACATTTTATTTATTTTGTATTAATTACTATTTTTAACAATGTTATTTGATAATATTAAATTACTGTGTTTGAAAACATGATTGGCAACGATAAACAAGATTGGTACTTGGCAACCATTTTTAGCAATCAATCTCCTGGCACGGAAAATACGTAAGTACCGAAAAATCTTATTTATTTTTACGGAAATTAAAAAATTGTCAAAAGTACCAAATTTAACCATGTTTTCAATCACAACATCCTCTACAATTCTGTAACAAATTGGGCTAGAGAGCAATGTCTTATTTTATATCTCTTTTTATGTCTTTAATATGATTATGCATTAATAACTATTTTGTGTAAAATAAATTTTTTGACAAATTTTCAAAATTTTTTAATTTAATTTTGTTTTAAAACTATTTTTAATGTTTTTCAAAAACACAATTTTTTTTTTTTTTTTTTTTTTTTTAATTATGTTAATCTTTGATTTTTTGGCTACAAGTATGCAAAATTTCAAGATGGTGAAAGGATGGGATTTTGAACTATTAATTTGTAAGGTAATAAGGAACCAGTTACCTGAAAAGTTTCACTAAACCTTTATTAATAAAATACTAATATACTGTGTTACTAATATATGCAACTAATAAAAACAAATTATTCAAAAATTAATAGCTCAAAATTCCTCTAAATTATTTCCTCTAAAAAATGGGGAGGAGAAACGAGTCATTGAAGAATCTGATCTTTCATGTTTGACACTATCGGAAATATTCAAACAGTCCTTTTGTAAATGACTAACTCTATTGCATTTCCAACATTTTCTTTTTCTGAATTTTCCAAAATTTTGCTTTCCACCAAATTTTACTTGATTTGCTTGGAGATTACTCTTATTTGAATCCAAATCTCTTACATTTAGGCGTGTTTCTTCTGCAACTAATTCCTCTACAATCTTAGAGAATTTGAATTCTGTCTTTCCCCCATCGCAAAATATTCTGTACTATATTATCAAATTTTCTAGGTAGAAAACGAAGCAATTGAAAATTTATATAACACTCGTTGAAACTATCATCAATTTGCGTAATGTCTCTCGAAATTCTGGCTAGTCTGGCTGCGAACAGATTGATCGTTTCATTAGTTTTAATCTTGCATTCCATCAGATCCGAAAATATTTTCATATGGTATGAACGAGAATCAGGGCAATAATTTAATTTCAATTTATTCCATGCCTCTACAGGATTTTTACAATTCTCTATCAAACTTTTAAATTCAACATCAATATTCAGATATATGGTGGTTGATGGATAATGCTTGGTTTGATTTAGCTTTAAATGATTCGATCTCTTCAGGAGTTGGATTTTCCTTAGCAGGAGCCTCTAATTTATTTTCAACAATATGCCAAAGGTTTTTATCCAACAATATATACTTTATGTCATTACACCAGTTCCTATAATTTGATGAATTTAGTTTCTCAATTACTATTCCAGCCATTTTTTTTCTTTTCTTTTCTTCCTTTTTAACCACCTCCTCGCCTTTAGATTAAAACGATGTATATAGTTAAAAACAGGTAAAAACTTCCAATTTAATTTCAAATTTGCACAATAAATAAATCTATTTCTAAAACTGTAAAATAAAATATGTATAAGTTAAAATTTCAGTCCAAATTCAAGCTAAAAATTCTAATTTAAAAATCAATTTATATCAAAAATGAACTTCTTTGATGCTTTATTTTGTCATTTCAACACTTACTTCTTCCATATTTCTTTCTTCAACGATCTTTATTTCACTTATCTATACATTTTATCAGGCAAACCCCCCCCCCCCCCCTCCCTCTCTTATTTTCATTACCGGGAGCGCTTTGTTTACCTTTTGAAAAAAATGTTCAATTTTTTATATTTTTCACCTTTTTTAAATATTATACTCTATCTTATGAGCTTTTCCAGCCCATAACCCATGTAATTTTAATATGATGGTTATCGAAGTAAGCAGAGCATATATTACGCAGATAGAAGCTTAGCTGGTTTAAGGAATAGTCTCATATTAAGTTAGAGCAATAAATATGTATAATGTATAACGATAAAGTTCTCAATTGAAGACAACAATTATTTAGGCACTAATAGTTTATTATAGCACAGGAAGAATACTCACAAGACTTGACAAATAGCATCGTAATAAACACAGTCCAATCAGTTCCAGACAATATATCATCTTTAAGCACAATGTAGCAGTATAACAGATAAACATGTAGACAAGACGGTTTGTAAATTCACTAGACATAGTACATTATATTTCACCCTCATTGCACCAAGCTGCACATATTAAATAACTATTGAATATAGAAAAACGCCATCGACTATTTAATAATCCTAGAACAATTTAGACATTATACAGACACAACGACATAACTAAACTATATCGTCGCTATCTTGACTCACGATCGAATCCAAACATAATGCCGATACAAAGACCTAACATCTATTTATACTAGCAAAAGAAACGATTAAACTCCAGAAACACCCACTTCCAGAACAATCTACTGTAATTAGCATACACGTGTCTTTGTTGATTCGATGTCCGATCTTCCAATTGGATCGAACGTGTGCCGCCATCTGGTGAGTAGCCAAGGCACTATTCAGATGAATTTACGATGTATGCCGTGTGTCGCTGTTCTTGCTAAGTGAGAAAACATGTCTGTGTCTCTGTATTTACGTTTTTAAGACTGGATTCATTAAAAAGTATTTATTCATAAAGGATGGCTAAAAGCATCGAAATATTAAAGTGCAAAAGGTGAGTAAAAACAATATATTTATAAAGTGTGTTTTATATTTAATAAAGATGGGACTTTAATGTTTATTGTCAAATATGAGGAGTGCTAAGAGTGCATGAATGTTAATGAAAGACAGTATTATGAAATACTTTATGAAAAGTATTTAATTTAATGAGTTGCTTGAGTCAATAAGACTAATAAGCATTATGGAGGCATGTGATTTTCCTAACAAAAAGTAGCGACTACAGTAGTTTCGCTACTTGTAGCGCGCTACTTCCGACCCCTGCTCTATGGATAAACTATAAACAAAAAATTATAGAAATCTGAGACGTCAAGGTCCAGACCCCAGGTTGATTTGACATGGAATGACCCTTTAACAGAAAAGTACAAAATAATTCAGTAATAGAGTTTTCCCCAGACACTTTCAGTAGGGTGCTGCACCCTGTTTGTCCTTTGGATTAAGAAATAACACTTTTCTTGCCCTCAGTAAAAAAAAAAAAAAAAAAAGCGCCCTTATTGCCTTTTGTACTAAAAAATTTATCTGCATAATAGAAACTGACTCATTGAAAAGAGTGTCTTAACTTTTAAATATCAGAGTTTCCCCCAGACAGTTTCAGAAGGGTGCTGCACCCTTCTGAACACTGTTCTGAACTGTCAGGGGTGCTGCACCCTGCCTGCCCTTTGGTTTACAAAATAGCACCCTTCTTGCCCCTCATAAAAATAATTAGCACCCTTCTTGCCCCTTAGTAAAAAAGTGCCTTTTCTCCTTTTTGCATTAACAAATTTGCTTTCATAGTAAAAACTGACTCAATGTTGTCGTAAAAAGTGCCCTGACTTTTAAATATCAAAAGTGGCTTTAAAAACAAAAAGAATACCTTTAATAATTAAAAAAAAACGCCAATAAGAATCTGAAAAGTGCCCTCAAGAATCCAAAAAGTGCCCTTAAAAGAATTAAAAAAAAGTGCCCATTTCTCACCAGCAGCACCCTGCCCCTTTTTAAACCTGGGGGAAACTCTGAAATATTAAAGATGCCCTTACGAATGTAAAAAGTGCCCTTTCCCCGGCAGCAGCACCCTGCCCCCTTTTAAAGTTGAGGGAAACTGCAAAAAATTTTAAATAGAAGATAATTCCGTCTCATGACTTCACTTTAATATGATTTCTAAAAAATATACATTATGTTATTCATTGGCATATAAATAAACAATACTAAATAACAACCATATAAATAAGCAAAAATTTATTTAGAAAATAAAAGAAAGCGATATTATTAAATTTAATTTACAAGAAAGATGCTTTGAATTTATTTAAAACAACTAGAAAGATTACTTTAGATTAAAATTGTAACAGAAAACAAAAATAACATATTATGAATGTAATATGTAAAGATAATTTAATACTACATGCATTTATTTAATTCCCAAATGGAAAAAAATTAATACAGATATATTTATTTTTTGTTTCTTTAGTAGCATCTTCATTTTTATGTACAAAATACAATAGTTAATACATGTAGTATTTTTTCCCCCAGAACTTTACCACATGGAGAACTTAATATATTGTTATCTAAACAACAATTTTTATAACAATTACTACCTTTTATTTTTGGTTAATATACAATCCAAATGAGTATCGTCTGCAGCTGATTCAATAACCATTTTAATAGATAATTCTCTACAACTCTAGAAAAATTAACAGACACAGAAACAATAACCACTCGGTAGGCAAACAACAGAACGGCAGAGCAGAAACTGGGACTGTTCACGGAAGAAGATCAGGCAGCGCGCGGGCGAAGGAGACTAAAATATGGAGTGTACCTATAAGCTGCGTTTTCACTGGTCGACCCAACTACCTAAAAATCCCAGCGACCCAAGACCTTAACCTAAGAAAGCGTCATATTTACGGATCGATATCAGCTGTGAATGATTATAAACATACACAAATAATTATTTGTTGTCCTTATCTTGTTAATAACAAATGTTTTGCGTGGAAATAATCCAAAGTTTTCGCTATTAAAGGGTCTTAAATAATGCCACACAAAAATATTAATCTTCCGTTAATAAATCAATGATAACTATTAATTTTTTTGTGGTTTCAAAAAATAAAACATTATATTTTTTTAATAATGACGATCGTAAATCATAAGATTTCGAAGTCACTCAGAATACAGTGAAAGCTCATTTTATCTGAGAATAATTTTTATTGCATATGACTTGTATATCTAAAATTATATTTCTGCTTTTCACAAGTTAAATTAAAAGTCTAAATATGTTTTTGATATTTACTTCAGTGCTATATACAATTTATTTGTACATGCATATATATCATTTTTGTGCCAGTGCAGTTATACTTTTGAAACAAATAGTAATATTTATCATTTATTTAAAAACACCTTTCAGGATTGTCATTATACATGAGGCTTCTCCAAGGTACATGCTAATAGCATGTATCAGTTGATCACACTGGCAGCTAGTTTTATCATATAATCACTACAATGTAGAATTATAGAATGTAGTTACATCTACTTTTTGTGACACCCCCAACCCCTCCCAACAAAAACAAAAAGTCTTCACAGTAAAATGCAAATTAAATGTATTTAAAATTGTAAATTTGACTGTATGATTGATTTCACATCAAAGTTTGATGCAGATTTTTTTTTTCCATCTCTCTCATGGGTATTTTTTTTTAATTATGTTTTGCGAAAAATAAAATGATGTAACAAAAAGTCAAATCCAGTTACTCTTAAATTCAAACTGATTTATATATATATATATATATTAAGTTTACCTTTTTGGCGAGCTTATTTTGTTTGCAAATTACACATTTTAAATCCCAACAATTTTTTTTTTCTTTTTTAAATGTAAAATCACTTTTATAAAAAAAATAATTTTGTGAAGGTACTTCTTTTATTAAGAATAATTTTGTGAAGTGGTCTCAATTTTTGTCAGAAGCAGTCACTGATTTTTCAAATAGATCACAAAAAAAGGTACTTTTATGTTAGCTAGGCCAATATTATATTATCTTGCCAATATCTTTTTTTCCCCTCCAGCTATAGCACCGTTTATTTTTCACTTGCTTAGATTAGAAACAATGGCTTGATGTTGAAATAAAATATTTTGGTTTTTTGTATTATTTCATTTATTATTCTTCTTTTAAATAAATGTACTTTAAATATATGTGATATGTGTATTTTAAAATTAAGCACTGATTGCTAGATATCCAGTATTCATTTATAAAATTCACGTAAAATAAATATTTCAATAATATTGAACACCTGCTCCAATTCAAATCCATCAAAGCAAAATAATCTGATGATTTAAAATTATAAACAAGCATCTTTGACTGCTCAAGTGTACAATTCTTAAAATTAAAAATAACGCTAAGGGGCGATTCAAGTATTACGTAAGCTGTAAGGAGGAGTTCAGGGTTTGATTATTTTTGCTGACAGGGAGAAGAGGGGAGGGGGGGGATTATGACAATTCTTATGAATGCATTAGACAACGCAGCAACAACAACAAAAAATACATGATGGGAAATGAGTATTCTGTAGTCTGCTCGGAACTTCAAACACGTAACATTTCTAAGATTCCTGTTAAAAATTGTAGTTATGATGACTAATTAAGTTAGGGTCTATTGTTAAGTTTTATTGTTCAATGCGATAAACAACAATATATTAAAACCATTTTGCATTATTTTGATACCACAACCCCTATATATGCCTATTTATATAAATTTGTAAGATTAATAGTGTAAATTAATGGTAACTGTTTTTTCCTGGCAAACAGTGTTGACGTACAAAATGTCAAAATCAGACATAAGCAAAAAAAAAAGGAGGGGGGTTACTATTTGCTTATTTTTTCTGATAAGGGAAGGATGGGATATAAAATTACTAAAAATATGCTTACGGGTATACTTGAACGACCCCCTAAGGTCACTTGAGAGGTAACATCACCATATAACTTTTGTTTTATTCATGTTCGACGAAAAATATCTCTGTCAGAACCACCAGCAAAAGGGAAAAGGTTGCTAGAATTTACCAGAAAATGCATATCGCCAAAATTTCACAACTTTTCGATTTTTCTTAGCAGGAAAATTTTCCCTTTTTTTTTTTTTTTTTTTTTTTTTTTTTTTTTGCAGACAAAAGCATTAATTTCAAGCTTAAATTGATTATTTTTTTAGATTTGTGTGATAAATGGGCCATATCAATGTATATTTTAAATATTAATACTAGTTGGCGTTGCCCGGGCCCATAATAATAAATTTAAAAAGAAACATCAAGTTTTTATTATTTTATATCTTTAATCAGATTTTGTATGACATATTTTAAAATGAAAAATATTGATATTTAGTGATAAAAGTGCTCATATTCTTGTTTACGTAGGGTTGTTTCATAGTTTTAAAATAAAAAGTTCT
Organism: Maratus michaelseni; assembly: GCA_963931845.1. Lineage (NCBI taxonomy): Eukaryota > Metazoa > Arthropoda > Arachnida > Araneae > Salticidae > Maratus > Maratus michaelseni. The sequence goes on along the minus strand of OZ007589.1, from coordinate 35,393,284 downwards.
TTTTGTCTGAACTCTTTGAAATCTTTATTGATGATAAATAAACGGTTTTACAACCCGTGTAAAAATTTTGGGAAACATAGCAATAACAAAATAGTCTTCATTTTCAAAACTCTCTGACATTTCAATCGGTTATAAATATAACTGTATCCAAGCTCTCTTTAAAATTTTGTCTGAAATTATATTTCAAAATGAAAAAATTGGCGAAAAAATATTAATATTTATTTAGTGATGCACTCATTTTCTTGTTTACATAGGGTCGTTTCATAGTTTTAAAATAAAAAGTTCTTTTTGTCCGAACTCTTTGAAATCTTTATTGGTGATAAATAAACGGTTTTACAGCCCGTGTAAAAAATTTGCGAAAAAATATTGTTATCTAGTTGTAAAATAAATGTTTTCTTCTTGCTTTTTTGTTTGTTTGTTTTCGTGTCGGCTCTTTTAACATAGCAATAAAAAAAATTGTTCTCATCTTCCGAACTCTCTGACATTTCAATCCGATATAAATATATAACTTTATCCAAGCTCTCTTTAAAATTTTGCCAAAAAATATACATATTTAGTATTGGAACAATGAGTTCTTAAAAAAAAAGCTTCAGCTTTCAATCTCAGAGCAAAAATATATTAGAAGGTCTATGCTTAATGCAATGGTGAGGTGACTCCATCTGTTTGCAATCAATCCTTTTCAATTTCCCTAGGCTAAACAGGTGAGGGCTAATACATCAGGTTTCCCCTTTCTGAGGGCCTTCAAAAAACGTTGGCGCATGTGCAAAGATACTATATTCGTGTGGAAAATTTGACAGAATGTGCTTTTAATTTTAAATATATAGCCAACTAAATATATTGTTGATCACTTTACATAATTTATCATTACAATAGATATTAGACATTAAAAAAATGTATGCATGGCTTTTTTCTGTGAGATGTGTGTTGGAGGCGAGTGGGTGCATTCTCCTAAACATTGTGTAAATCTAAGGAGACAAAAAAATTAAAAGATACTTCCTCATTATAGTGGCCTTCACAATTACTATTATCCCACAGTTGTAATGATTTTGCTAATCTTATACAGTAGACTTCCTTAAATCTGTGTAGCTTAAAACCAGAGGTTATGCAGATTTTTGGTCACTGTTTTATTTACATTTTTTAAACAATAATTTGAATTTAATAATGCACTGAAAATTATAATGAATGCTTACAGTAAAATAAAATAAAAAAATTAAGAAAATTTAAAAAACATTTAAAATATAAAAGTAAAGGTCAAGTAAATAATTATTAATGCTTAATTAAATATGATAATGATGAGATATTTTTTTCTTAAATTATTCAGTGAAACTCACCTTATAAATGTACACTAATAATTCACATTTCTTTCATGTTCAGCCGTGCTTAATAACCAAAAAAGCTTGATTATACAAAAATTATTTGGTTAAAAAAAATGTATATTGCAATCGCCACTGATATCAGCAGTATCTAGAATTTTTTTCAGAAATAAATTTATACTTTCTTCATGAGAAAACACGAGTTGAATCATATCAAACAGAATTACATATTAAAATGTGTACAGAACGATATAAAATTTTTAAAAAACTAAAATTTTACACTTACATCTTAATTGTAAATTACATTGTTTACATCAGGAACGATGTGAGGATTTTAAGAATTTGCAGATTTTAGGGTGGTGGATTTGAGGAAGTATACTGTATATATGTATATCCTAAATGTACCCAATATATATATATATTTTTTCATAATATTTACGTCTAAAATATATATACATCATAAAATGTCAATATGATTTTAATGTCATATATGTAATATAACTTGGCGATACATTTTAGTCGCCGCTATCTATATCAAGGAAATACCATATTAAATATTTTATTACATTTTAATTAATTTTTTGATAATTATAAAATACTCTGGATAGAAATTACAGACTGCCCAAATGGCGATTTTCTTGTGTCAAACTGTCCCCCTAAGCAGATTTAAGAAAGGACAACACGGACTGAAGCCCCATGAGTTATGTCACACAAATTTTAATACAACCTTTTTTATTAAGTATCATAAACATCTTACGGAATATTAATAAAAATGGGATAAATTATTACAATAACAATAAACGCTTACTTTTGGTAAAGCTTTCTCCCTGCTAGATCAGTTGCTGGTGAACACAGCTTTTCCCATTTTACAGTCGAAAAAGCATTGCTTGCGTATACAGTTCAAATTATGTATCAATATACAGCAAGCAATATTTATCCAACTATGCCACAATGCAGCAGTAGTTCTCACCAGAACATGGCAGCTAAGTCGCATCAGATGTGGTCATTTCTTCCGAGGATGGCTTTTGGGAATGCCATGTCACTGTTATAGACTTGCACAAAACGTTAGCGGTGTGGAGAGTCCTCTCACTTGGAGGTCAGTAGATGGAAGAGAAATGCCAATCTCGTGGCAATTAGGCCATGTGGTATCTCGTGAAATAAAAGTTGCACATGTGGGTGAACCCAGTTCCTTTAATCACATTGATATCTACAGTTGTCCAGGATACAACAACAAAATTGGCTCTAAAAAGAGAGAAGATTTCAGATTTTAAAAGTTTGGTTAAAGTAAAAATTAGGCTAGAAATATTTCATAAAATTTTCTGTTTAATAATATATATTATAGTATATATGAAGTATAGATAATGATAATTTGTGGGGTTTTCCAAAATATACATTTATATTGGCACAGATGTCATATACGCACCATGTTGGTGCGATTTCCCCCCCCCCCCTACCAATTTGGCGAAAAAAATAAATTGTTGTTATTTGCTTTTAATTCTATAAATTATTTTTATTAGGTATATCAATATTTATTGGAACAGATGTCATATATGCACCACATTAGCACAATTTTTCCCCCTGCCAATTTGGCGAAAACTTTGTTCTTGAATATTAACATTACAATGTACATTAACGTTTATAACACTAACGTTATAATGTATATTAATGTTATAACGTTATTTTATTTTTATATTGAAATAAAAAATCACATGCTATTATTGCATGCTATTTGTAACTAATATTCAAAAACAAAGTTTTCGCCAAATTGGCGGGGGAAAAAAATCGCGCCAATGTGGTGTGTATATAACATCTGAGCCTTTATATTTTAGACTTATTTAAAATTGACTCACTCAAAAAATTTTCACTTTTAAATATTAATAATAAATCATAAAATGTTTTCCTAATCTATTATTAAAACAATACTTAATTATCTTTAAACATCTAAAAATTAATGGATTCGTTTTTTCACATTGGTAAGTTCACAGCACTACTGTCAATTTGCAGATAAAGAATTTTATCATCTATCTCTGAGACATCATTACACAAGCATAAAATTTCAAATAACAGAAGTTGCATAATGCAACACTGTATCAGTTTAAAAAAATATCACTAGAATATTCACTAAATTTTGTTTTCTTAATTAAAATATAGTAGAAACCTAAATTGACTCAACAACATTTATCAGGATATAACAATCATCTTATAACTGATACAATATAAATATAACTATTTGTAAAATGCAGTAGAAAATGTTACATAAGCAGGGATCATTCTAGAACATAAAAAAAGGGCAGGGCGCACATTACATAATAAGGGCAATTTTGCTAAAAAGGGCACATCATTTCATAAAAAGGGCATTTTTGTAATAAGTGCATATACTAATGTACTGTTGGGGAGGGAAGTCTGACAACAGCTTAAAGTGCTCTTTAGTTTAAAAAATCCAATAACATTTCTAATTTCTATAACTTCACCATTTGAAAAGTATTAAAAATAGCAAAATGAAACTTATATTCTCGATTTTAATTGTAAAATTGTTTACTATATTCACATTCATTTCCCCCTTTTCCTACAACATTCAAAAACTTCTCTCTCTAAAACTTTTATTCACCAGATAACTGTTTCCTCCATGTCTATAAATTAGTTTAATAGAGGGCGCAACAGAGCGCATGAAAACTGTAATGATGAGCGGGAAGAGATCCCGCCAGTTCTGTGATCAGCCTTGGACGTAAGCGCAGCGAACCCACCGCTGCCTGTCATTTCATCTTTATTTTGTAAATAAATTGTGTTTTTTAACATGAAGTTTCATTAACGAAAATCACAACGTAATAATACAGTCCACTGAAAATCGCCGGATCATTTATGGTCCGAGGAGCCGCAGTGCTCATATTTAATTGAACATTGTTCGAATCAGGACTTTTGGATACAAAAAAGAAGCGTGATACCTACTCACGTAGCTAAAAATGGCAACTACAATTTCTGGAGCTGTGGTGCTAAACAGAAAACGAGGAAACATTCGAGGACAAATAACAAGAATCGCTAATGCGTTGAAATCAAAAATGAGCGAAAAAGAACTGGAAATCAAGATGAATTCAATACAGAATTTAAAGAAAAAAAACGATGAGTTGAGAAACGAAGTGTACGCCATAATACCTGAAGATCAGTTGGAAGAATTCGAAAATTCTTTAACGGATATTGATGGGCAACTGGAATCTATAGAGGTGAGTCTTCTCGATCTAATAAAACCCTGTAGTTCTAATATTGTTCAAAATGCTACTCACGATAGAATAATATCTAGTGATTCAAATATAAAATTGACACAAATAACTCTACCACAATTTTCAGGTCGTTATACAGAGTGGATGAATTTTAAGTCACAGTTCACCACTCTAATTGACAATAACGACCAGTTAAATGATTCACAAAAATTGTATTACCTGCAGTCAGCCTTGACAGGCCCAGTGAAACTTCTTCAGAATATCGATGATTCTTATGAGTCCTTATTCGAAGCCTTAAAGAAAAGGTTTGAAAACAAAAGATTGATTGTTAACGGACATGTAGCAGAACTGCTAAATATGAACAAAATAAAAATTGAAAACTCTAAAGAAATCCGTAATTTGGTAGACAATTTACTTAGTCATTTAAGAGCACTTAAGCAATTAGGATTAGAAAAAAATAATTTGTCTGAAGCAATTTTAATGCATTTTGTGTTGCAACGCATTGATGACGAGTCGAGAAAGGCTTTTGAAATGACTTTAAACTGTAACGAATTGCCACAATGGGATGTTTTCATTGATTTTCTACTAAAAAGAATTCAAGCGTTAGAAAATATACAGAGAAATGTCTCAGCTTCAAGGCCCAAAACGGAATTCGTTCATAAACAAAAAAGTTTCGTTTTGCAAAATGATCGAATTGTATGTCCCATGTGTAATCAATCTCATTTAATTTTCAAATGTAAAGATTACCAAGATTTATCGGTTCAGGATAGATTAAATTTTGTGCGGAAATTAATGCTTTGTTTTAATTGTTTAAATAAACATGTAGTTTCTCGTTGCCCGAAATTAAATAATAAATGCAAGTCATGTTTTTTGAATCATCATACTACATTATGTGGAGCTAATTTTTCGAAATATAAACAAAATGACAGTAATCAAATTAATCAGTCGAATAAAAGCCAAACTCAATCAGAAAAAAACGAAAGACGCGTAAATTCGGAACTTTCAACTTGTGGAGAAACTAGGTCAACTTCTTTAACGTTGAGCTGTCAGAAAAAAGGCGAAGCGTATTTTCCATCTGGTGTTTTTTATAATGGGTTATTATCGACTGCGATAGTTTATATTAAGGGAAATAATGATTATTTTTTTCCGTTCCTAGCTATTTTAGATTCAGCAAGCACAATTTCTTTAGTTACTTATTCAGCTTTAGATATTTTGGGATTGAAAAAATATAATCTAAACTCTTTAATTAGCGGCTTAAATGGATCAATCTGTAAAATTAAAAATGGAATAAAAACGGAAATATCTAATAAAAACAAAGATTTTCAGAAATCAGTGAATATGTTTGTCGTTCCCAAAATTACTGATTTAACCCCTTCAAGTCCGATCGAAATTTCTAGTCTCCATTTGCCTGAGAATATAGCATATGCGAACCCGAAATTCTTTGAACCTCATAGAGTTGACATCTTATTAGGAGTAGATATATTTTATGAATTACTATTGTCCGGCCAGATAAAATTACCGGATAGTTCCGTCATTTTACAGAATTCTTGTTTTGGATGGATTGTAGCTGGACATTGCATGATAAAAATGACAGAGAATTTCAGTGCCATTTATTGCAAAATGAAGAGGAATCGTCATATTTAAGGGCGTTTTGGGAATTGGAGCAGATGGGCATAAAAGATGACCCAAACAGTGTTAAAAACGAGAAAATTGTAGAACAATTTCATGAAACTGTGCGTTTTGAAAATAACAGATATGAAATCAGTCTCCCTTGGACAAGAGATTGGAACCATTTAGAAAATAATTATAAAACCGCCGAAGTGCGACTCACAGGTCTTATAAAAAAAATGAAACGTGATACAAAGTTATACGAACAATATTGCAATATTTTGAATGAGTATTTAGAGATGAACATAATTGAAAGTGTACCCAATTTAGAAAACCCTTCAGATAAACCAGTTTTTTACTTACCGCACCATACAGTATTTAGAGAAGATAGTGTTTATACTAAATGTCGAATAGTTTTTGACGCAAGTTCCCATGAAGCAGGACAATTGTCTTTGAACGACTGCCTTGACGCAGGAACTAATTTAAACCCTAATATTTTTCACTTATTGATTTTTTTCAGACTAAACAAAATTGCCTTTCTAGCAGATATAGAGAAGGCTTTTCTACAAATTGCCATAAACGACAAGGACAGGGATGTTCTGAGATTCTTGTTTATAGATAAGAATCCTGTCGACAATGACGCATTTAATGTTATCGTCTACAGATTTTTACGCCTAACATTTGGCTTGAACTCAAGCCCATTTTTGCTATCTGCTACAATTAAGCATCATCTTAACAAATTTGAAACGGAATATCCGATAACGTCAGAAGTACTCCACAATTGTATTTATGTGGATGATTTGATAACCGGGACAGACACAGTCGAAGATGCGGTGAACATTTCGGAACAATCTCATAAAATAATGAAGGAAGCTAGCATGAATTTACGGAAGTGGATTTCAAATAACAAACTCTTAATGGAAATATGGGGTAATCGTGGATTTAGTACTATGCCACAACCTTTTGAGGATACTACAATACATAAAGTTTTGGGAATATCGTGGCAACCCAAGCAAGATATACTTTTGATAGATATTGATAATTTGCTCGAATTTTTGCGTAACTCAAAAAATACAAAACGTTTTGTATTACAAGTTGCAGGTAGAATATTTGACCCTCTGGGTCTAATTTCTCCGTACATAATAAGAATAAAATGTTTATTACAAGAACTATGGAGTAGAAAGTTGTCTTGGGATGAAGAATTGCCTTCCGATATTAGAGAGACGTGGGAACAGTGGAGTTCCGAACTTCCCCAGTTGAGAAATCTAAAAATTCAAAGGAACATTTTTCAGTTTCCCGATGACTCCAATTATACCCTAACGTTGCATACCTTTGCCGATGCCAGTCCAAAAGCATACGGTGCTTCCGTTTACTTAGAAATCAATTCACTAAATGAATCGTCTATAAATCTGATTACATCTAAATCCAGAGTGGCACCATTGAAAAAAGTGTCACTTCCGCGACTTGAACTTCTAGCAGCATTAGTTGCTGCACGTTTAACCTGTGAAGTGAAAAAGGTACTAGATCGCAAGGGACCATCTTCTGTGTATTTGTGGACAGATTCGCAAATTGTCTTGTACTGGATCAAAGGCTCCGCAAATAGGTGGAAATCGTTTGTGTCCAATAGAGTACGAGAAATACAAACACTCACCGACCCATCACGATGGTTTCATTGTGCAGGGTCAGAGAATCCTGCAGATTTGCTAACAAGAGGTATTAAGTGTGACCTTCTCGTTCAGAATTCAAAATGGTGGACTGGACCAGAGTTTTTGAAAGACTTAGATCTGTGTAACAACGACAAGACTTTAGTGATTCCTAACAAGGACATATATATAAACGAACTAAAAAAAAACTGTGATAACCTAGAAAACAGAGACTTTACAACGTTGACACTCTCACCTGAAGTTCCTATGATGGAACATATTTTTTCTTTATCTAATAACCTTGTTAAATTAATTCGTATAATTAGTTTTATTTTTAGGTTCATATGTAATTGCTCTCACGCGCGTGAAAAGAAAAGCGGTCCATTAAGTGTGACTGAGGTAAAAGAAGCCGAAATCTTTCTAATAAGGTCAGCGCAAAGGGGTAAGTTTGGTGAAGAAATCGCTTGTCTTGAAAAGGGTAAGCCTATTAAAGGTAAGAGCAGACTTTCATCGCTAAATGTATTTTTGGATGATGATGGTTTAATTAGAGTAGGTGGACGTTTATGCCAAGCAGATATACCGTTTAACGCCAAATTTCCAATAATTTTGCCTGAAAGGCATAAATTAACCGATATTGTATTGAAATATTTTCACTTAAAATATTTGCACTTGGGCCCACAAGCCTTGCTTTTCCAGGTTAGGCAAAAATTCTGGCCACTGAATGGCAGAAATAACTGCCGTAGAATTGTTCATAAATGTATCACTTGTTTCAAAAACAAACCTGTAATTAATTCACAATTAATGGCCGACCTGCCAAGGGAACGTATAACTCCAAATTTTGCCTTTGCCGTAACAGGCATAGATTACTGTGGCCCATTTTTTGTAAAATTTAAACACCAAAGAAAGGGTGTATTAAACAAGGTATATGTTGTGGTATATGTATGTTTATGTACGAAGGCAATACACCTGGACTTTGTATCAGATTTGACAACTCCCCATACAGCACACTTTCATCTCTAGAACGTCGCATATACATCGCACTGCGACGTTGTGATGTCCCGCGGAACGTCTCAGAGATGTTCTGGCAATGCGCAAATGTCCTTTTTCAGCGACGTCGCATTGCAACATCTATGAGCCATCGCATTGCGATATCTGTGCGATATTGCATTTTATCATCTACAGTACATCGCACAGATGGTCTCAGAAATGTTCTGGCAATGCGCAAATGTCCTTTTTCAGCGACGTCGCATTGCAACATCTATGAGCCATCGCATTGCGATATCTGTGCGATATTGCATTTTATCATCTACAGTACATCGCACAGATGGTCTCAGAAATGTTCTGGAAATGTGCGAATGTCCTTTTTCAGCAATATCGCAGTGCAACACCTATGCGACGTCACATTGTAACATCTACAGTCTACAGGTCTCAAATTGTTACCACTACTTCTGATTACCAATCTTAATCTTATTTAATAACAAATTTATATCCTAAATAAAATTTAAATTACTAGTCGGAAATAGTGATGACAATTGGCCTGCTGATATGTAAATTTACCCTGACTTTTTTGTTGATGTATTTTTCTCTAATTTAAAAAAAATTACTTTTTAAGGACCTCACTTACTTGTAAATCAAATTAATTACCCAAGGTGTGACTGTTATTCAAAGGTATTGCAAAATAACTCAATTTCATATTGCTGTTATTTTTCAATTCAAGATAATCATAGTAATATCAAAAATTCCCTTCTCTGAATCCTGCAACGTTTTGCATCCTCTAATAAAACTGAGATGCATTCTAGTAATGAATTGGAAATTCATGTTTTAAGAACTTTCCTAAAAATTATCTATAATATGAGAAAACACATTGAATACAAGTAATCTGAAAACAGTACTCTTCTTCTTTCTCAATAATCTATTTTTCCTAAGTATATTTAACAGTTTGAGTGACTGTACTAGCCTATTCTAAATGTCAAAAAATTAGTTTTGATGGACTTGTATGGCTTTATTCTGGGTATATAAATTATTCTACTTGTGTTTACATACTAAATTTGTAATCAATACACTTTAAAAAAAATCCCTGACGGCTCGGCCTACAGGCATAGGTAGATTTCGAAGACGCAGACCGTGGGGTGCCTATTTGTTGGGAATTGCGGAAGAAATTACCTTTTTGCCATGATGCGGCAGTTGGAACCACCTACTTCAAAACCTAACTTGTTTGCAGGCGGAGCCAGCAGGGATTTTTTTTTTTTTTTTTTTTTTGGTTCTATAAAAAAACTTGTCAATATAAAAGTTTTAGATAATATTAAGAGGATTTATAATAAATTTAAGCGGATTTGATATCCTGTAAATTGACGAAGTTATGATTTTTTTTCTTCTAAAACACCCCCTCCCCCCCCCCTTGGTGGCATTTATAATTATATCAAAAATCTGTCCTACATACATTTTCGGCCCTTCTCGAAGTACTAATAACTTTAAATGGATTCGATACGTATCATAATTAAGAAATTATAGGGTTTTTTTTGTTTTCACAAAAAGCCACCCCCCCCCCCCTGGTTCGATTTTGCCCATGAACGAACTTGACCGAGATTTTATGCCCCTTAATTTTATGTATCAGTTTGGAAGCGATTTGTGCAGAATTATTGCAGTTATTGTGTCCAAAAAAAAGTGACATTGGTATATAGATAGATAAAGTTTTGAACTAGGGTTGTTTTTGGGTTCTGGGAGTCATGATCGGCATAGATCTGCAAAAATGTTTCAGGAATTCCAACTTAGGGAAGAATGTAATAGGTAGTATTTCTTACGAAATCTACCTAAAAAGACATTGCATAAGTAAAATACTTTGTTAGTAAATAATTCATACTGCAGGGTCCCAATTAACTTAAGCAAGCCCAAGTAAATGTCAAAAAGTTCTTCTTTGTTCCTATATCATCTTGCATTTAATAAAATCTTCCATCCTTTAATGACATAGAAATACAACTGTGTTATTGTATTGTGAGTTTGTGTGACAACTTTCTTAGGATATGTGTATATCTGAGAAGTGAGGCATCCAGAATACACTTTTAATGAATACTTTTTGAAAACACACTTTCAGCAAATTTGATACAGAGTTAAAAATTTGGTGAAAGAGTGTGTATTCTTTCTAAGTATAAACAGTCTAAGTTGCTTTATTATCGTAATTCATTCCAAGACATTATCATTTTAAACTAAATCTTTGTTTAAATTTCTCAAAATAAGTTTTTTGGACTTGTATCATTTGTATTCTGGGTACCTAAATTATTAGAATTGTATCTGCATTGTAAAATTTATAATTGGTAATCACTTTTTTAAAAATACATGTGTGATATTAGAATTTACTGTAGAGATAAAACCATGTTAATACATAATTCAAGAATTTCTCATTACACACTTTTTTAATGAAAACTCATGCAATACATGATTTATGATGAGTAATAATATTATATAATAGTATAAGACAAAGAATTGTATAGGGCAGTTGCAATCAGCTGATCAACCATTGTATTCACTTGGAGGTAAGGGTAATTCCACCAATCAGAACTGCCTATTTGTACTGTTTACCTCCAAGGTGACGTCAATTGCAACTGCCCTATTTGTGTTTATTCGATGTTTTTTTTTAATTTTTCTCAGCTATTTTAAACAGAAATTATATTCAACCCCTTTTATTAAATATTCCTTGTTTTACATCATATGTTTCACTAATTCAATCGATGAATTTTACTGGTTCAAACTTAATTATTTAAAAAAAATAAACTCATATTACTGAATGCAAGCATTTTACTTCTGATGAAAATCATATGTTAATTATGATTAAGAAAAGATTGTCATAAAATGTTAACTCTTACACGTTACAATGTTTGCATGCTTAATTTATTTTTTTTAAATCAAAAGTTACGTATTAATTTCTTTAGTATTATTAAGAAAACTTATTAAGGAATATATTAATTCCCCCCCCCCCCTTCCAGCAGAGTCTTTGGGGTTAAAAGGTTAATTTTGTAGTACTCTGTACTATAATATAATAATGTAAATCAATAATTACTTGATTAATCATAAAATTCCACATATCTGCTGATTAAAATAATTCAGCTAAACAAGTTTCAAAATATGCTTCTCTGAATATTATAAAAATGTTATTAATCTTTTTGGATGTACAAAAATTTTGCATCCTCTAATACAGATGTAATTTCATTATTTACAATAATTATTTTTATTTAAATTATTCAATAGTAATTTGTGGTAATTACTGAGGAAATCTTTTGATAATTTCACAATTATCATGTGGATAAAACAATATGTTTCTAGTAAATAATAATTCATTAATTATTTCTCATGTAGATGTTAAACATTTTGTAACTTTCAATAGTTTTAATGCCTAATGAAAAGTTTAAATTTATTTATTTGTAATTTATTTTTCATTGATGAAAAAAAAAAATTATGAATAATATCAATAAAAAAACTCAAACATCATTAAACTAATCAGGTTTAAAATAAAATATTCCTGCTGATTTTGTAATGAGACTGTTTAAATGATAAATGACGTCTATCACATGTATAATCACAATACTTTCATGAGTACTTATTGTGCAAAAATATCAATGACTAATACAGTTTTATTATCTTTATATTTATAATAGTAGTTTACATATTCAAAGAAGTTCTGTAGAAATAGATCAAACTCCCTGATAAGATCTGTTTATATTCATTTGTTTTTGTGTCAGAGAGCCAACTTTTAAAAATTTCAGTGATTGGGGGGAGGGGGAGGGCAAAGAATTCGGGTGATGGAAATTGCTGAAGGGGGATTTTCAACTGTGCTATGCGTTTCCTAACTGAACTACATTTTAACATACTAAGTAGTATATATACAAATCTACAGATCATATACAAGACTGCACAAAATAATGCAAATATTTTTTCCACAATTGATAATAACTGCTGAAATTGGGTTTTCAAAATTGTTATGTGTTTCCAAAATTGTTTATTTACACTTCAACTTCCACTTTATTAATTGGTAAAGTATTCTGGAAATGTTGGAAAGTGTTTCATAATCTATATATGAAGCAGGATTTTTATTTTTTATTTTTCTGTAAGTTTGTGTGACAACTCGACAACTTCCAGTATGATTATTGAGGCATCCAGAATACATCTGATTCAAAGATGAAAATTTGCTGAAAAAGTGCTTAATGACTATGTTCTTTCTAAGTATGAACAGTGCTGCTTTATTATCCCAATTCATTCCAGGACATTACCATTCTACTCTAAATTTTTGTTTACATTTCTAAAAAATTAGCTTTCATAGACTTGTATCATTTGTATTCTGGGTACCTAAATTATTGGAATTGTGTTTGCATAGTAAAATTTATAATCAATAATACTTCTTTTAATGTGTGTATGTATTGAAATTTACTTGATGAGACTAAACTCCATTCTAGTTCATAGTTGGTGAATTTTTCCTGAAATTTTCTTAAAAATCAAAACCTATACAATACATTTATTCAATGTTTATTTCCAATTTTTCTCATCCATTTTAAACCGAAACTAAAACAACTTTTTATTTTTAACACTCCTGTGGCTGCTTACATTACATCATATGTCATATGTGTCACTATTTCAATTTATGAATTTTACTGGTTCAAACTCAACTGTTTAAAAAATCATATTTTTTAATGCAAACATTTTGCATTTCATGAAGATCAACTGTTTATCATGATTAACAGTAATAGAAAATTATATATAAATCTCTTACTAAAAGCAATCTATTGAATATCACCCCCCCCCCCTTTCCAGCACAGTATTTGGAGTGAAAAGGGTTAAACTTTGCAGTTTGTTGTACTAACTATGGTATCAGAAATTAATAATTACTTTATTAATCATAAAATTCCACATACCTACAGATTAAAATAATTCAGTTTAATATTAAAAAATTGCTTCTTTGAATCGATAAAATGCTATTGATGAATCAATCATTTTTTCATACAAACAAATTTTACATGCTTTAATACAGATAGAATTTGATTATTATATTTGTTTTAATTTCAATTATTTAAAAGCAATCTGTGCTAAATGCTGAGAAAATTTTCTGATGTATACCAAATTTGCAAATTTTAACAATTTTCTTCATTGACTAGAAATCAACATATGCTGCATTAGAATTAAAGAACTTTATCATCTCGATAAAACAACATGTTTCTAAAAATATTTCCTCATGCCAGTGTTAAATATTTTTTAACTTTAAATAGTTTTAAAATGCATAATGAAATGTTTAAATTTATTTTTTCATAGCTCAAAAATAAATTCATGAATAATATTAAAATATAAATAAACCAACCTTATTATACTAACCAGGTTTAAATTAAAATATTGCTATGTTTTTTTATCAAATCATATTTAGCGAGATTTACAGAAATGAGAAAACTTTGATGTCCCTATTGTATAGCACAAATATATATTGATACAAATGTGCTCTTTTTTTTTTTTTTTTTTCACATTGAAATGTCCTATTTTTAATGCATATTTAAAATTATCTTGAATTTTGGCAGTACATAACTTTAGAATAATAATTTAAAGAAACACAATTAATGCAAAATAATCCTGCAGCATATGAGCATATAATGTAAAATCCATCGAGAAACTGAAGTTATCTTTATTACTATTATTTTGTTATCTGACCTTAAAGATATTACTACCTAAATCTTCACAATTTAACAAATATATTCTGTGTTTAATTTTAAGAAAATACTGCATGAGTTTCATTGTAAAAACAGGACCCCCCCCCCCCCCCCCCAGCACAAATAGATGAAAGAAATTTCAACTTATGATGCACTCTCAGTTTTTAAGAATACATAGTAATTTCACTGATGTAATACATCTTAATCCTTAAGACTTAATCCTCACAGATCTGAACTGTACATATTTGTAAAAAGCAATACTCTTTTAAGAAAATAAAATTAAATAGTCCTTTTAAAAAGGAACAAAACAAATTCTAAGCTTTATATAACTATTTTTGAATGAATGGTTCATTTTTACATTAAATAAGAAACTAAAATTATTATTTTTTTATACCGAAAAAAAGTTCAAAAGTGCATGCAACTTGAATACTGACTCATTGCATTGTTGTTTACACAATTATCATACAAAAAAAAAAAAATGTTTAGTATTGCATGGATGGTGGATAATGTAAAATGTTAATTTTCTACAGCTTTAATTATATTTTTTACTTAAAACTCGCAACACATTTTTCTTTAATATACATTAAATAAAACTGCAGAATAAGCTTCATAAGACATTTAAATATATTTAAGAAAATGTAAAATGTATAAATACATAACACGATAATAAAGTTTAATAAATTATAACACTTACCTTTCAAGATCTCTCAACTTTTGCAAATAATACTATTATTTTTTATTAGAATAGACCATTACTCGCGATATTGTAGATTTATATATATTAATATAAATGTTTTATGACGTTTGCAATGAATTGCAATGAACAATTGTTTAATTATATTTTTTAACATAAAAAAATCTAAATAAAGTACAAAAGGTAAACATAAAAAAGAAATTTTATTTAGATACCTAAAAGCTGAAAATATCACATGTAAATAAAATAACTATAACATCGCAAAGCGTTTTTAATATGTTTTGCTATGACAAACTTTTCTATTATGACAAGTTTTTATTATTATATTTGAAGATTAATATTTTTGAGAGTTCCTCTGGATATGAAAAATAATGCAAACAGCAATCTACTTTAAAATTGCGAAAGGAAGTGCAGTTATCAAGCCTGATTATATTAACATAATCATTTATATGTACGCTTAGTCTTCAAGAATAACCATAGTTTTTGATTTTTTCCTAAAAACTGAAGAAACGTCACTCAAATAGAAAAAAAAAAGACAGAAATCCAACACACAGCAAACAACATGGCATGCATACACATCCTTCACTATGAATTCGCTTTGCATTAGACGCCATTTAGCTCGCTCATGCGTGAATGACCATCGCGTATTTGCGCATGGGCGAAAACGACAGCTTGCGTCTCCAGGCTATCACAAAGTTACATCTCAGTGGCAGCCTGTTTTGTTATCTCAGAGATGTTTCATGTACATTACACAGAGACGTGATGATAATGAGACTTTGCGATGTACTTGAGACATCACTGGAACCAAGTGTGCTGTGTGGGTCAGGCCTTTATAGCTAGTTTAAAACGTTTCTTTGGCAGAAGAGGCAAATGTTCGAAAATTATGTCTGACAATGCAAAAACATTCATTGGAGCGGACATTGAATTGAAAAAATTACAAAAACTGATTAGCTCTCCAGATGAGGAATTGTATAATTTTTTAACCCATGAAGGAATCGAGTGGGAGTTTATTCCCCCCAAATCCCCAAACTTTGGCGGAATATGGGAAGCGGGTGTAAAATCCTTCAAGTTTCATTTGAAACGGGTAATAGGGAATCAAAATTTAACTTTAGAGGAATTCTTGACGATACTAGCCGAAATTGAAGGTGTTTTAAACTCGCGGCCACTCACCCCGTTATCCTCAGAATTTGAAAATTTCGAGACTTTAACCCCTTCTCATTTTCTGATTGGAAGAGCTATCACTTCGATCGCAGAACCACAATTAGATAATATCAATGAGAACAGACTAGGTAAATGGCAGAAAATACAAAAATTTAGTCAGAGAATTTGGAAACTCTGGAAACGAGATTATTTGAATAATCTCCAAGAGAGGAATAAATGGAAATTCAAAAAAGATGATGTACAGAAAGGAACTTTGGTACTGTTGAAGCAGGAAAATTTACCTTCTACCAAATGGTTGGTTGGTAGAATAATTGAGGTTTTTAAAGGAAGAGATAACATAATCAGAATTATAAATTTACGTCTGCCAGACGGACGAATTTTGAAGCGAAATGTCAGAGACGTATGCATTTTACCAGTTGAGTAACAAATTTCCTTTCTTCCTTTAAGTATAACTGTACGGTACAATAATTCAGTATTTAATCTAGTGTGATAGTGCATTTAATGTTGTATTTATTTTGTGTGTAACTTTATAATTTTCCTTTGTGTGATAATTTTTGCAAATTTATATATTGACTTTATATTGAAAGTTTGATTTCAATCGCCGGGGGAATGTTTCCTCCATGTCTATAAATTAGTTTAATAGAGGGCGCAACAGAGCGCATGAAAACTGTAATGATGAGCGGGAAGAGATCCCGCCAGTTCTGTGATCAGCCTTGGACGTAAGCGCAGCGAACCCACCGCTGCCTGTCATTTCATCTTTATTTTGTAAATAAATTGTGTTTTTTAACATGAAGTTTCATTAACGAAAATCACAACGTAATAATACAGTCCACTGAAAATCGCCGGATCAATAACTTTTTCCCGGTTTTGGCAAAACTGGTTTTGAAAAAGCTACAAAATAAAAGTTCTAAAGCTACTTCTCAAAATTTTTATAGAACTTATTTAAGTTATGTGGTCAAAGGCCAGGATGCCTGATCTAATAGTATATTTTACTAGAGAAGGTGAAATTAATCAATGACCCTTAGTTACCCTTTATGTCTTGTTCAATGGAAAGATGAATCGCTCAAAGTCAAAGATTAGATATACCAGGGCATTTCACAGAGAAATAAAAAGGGAAAGAGGAGTACTCCTGATGTATCTTACTAGCATTCTAAAAATAAAAGATAGGTAAAGAATTTTTGAAAGTACAATGCAAACAAGGCAGTATTCTCTGCAGGAATAAAAAGAGGGTAAAATTCTACCTGGAAAAAGGGCAGCGAGGGTAGAATTCCACCTGGAAAAAGGGCAAGGAGGGTGGGATTTTATCTAAAAAGGGCATGAGGGCAGGCCGCCCTTCTGAAACTCTCTAGAATGATCCCTGCATAAGACTAAATGAAATACAGCAAACTACATCTAAAACAGAATCGACCAGGACCGAGAGAAATTTTCCATCATAGATAATATTCTACCTTAGACAGTGTATAACTCTATTAAAATGAGGACTTTAAAATCTTTTAGCATTACACAAAGTTTATTGTACACATATAAGGTCTAACCTAAATCATAAAGTGGTTTCTGTTATTCTAATGCTAATTTGTGAAAGAATACCTTACCATTAAAAAAAATTTTAAACATTATTTGCAATGTACCAGTTTGTTTATTTAAGCTTAGCATGCTATTAAACATTTTTTTTTTTTAAGTTACATGCCTTATAAATGATTGTTTATTTCCAATCTAATTCTTAAAATTTTCCTAAAGAAAAAGATAAACACAGACTTGAAACTAAATTTCTCCTTTTTTCTACATTCATAATTAAGAAAATAATAAGACTGAAGAGCAATCAAAGAATCCAAATCTAATAACTTTTATATAATATTAAACCTGCTGCTTTCTTGTTGACCAAATAAAGTACATATAACAAATTCAATGGGATAACTCTCAGATTCATTACTCCTCACTTAGAGAATACAGAATATTTTTTACACAAAAAGAGCATTAATTCCGATCAAAGTTACAGGATTTGTGAATTAAACTATGGTGAAGTAAAAGTTAAATGCCATTCGAATTGAAATATCACACGAAAACATTGCTCAATTAATAACAAATCATGCATGATAATGTGTGCCAATTTTTAGAGATGTCTGTTTAAAAAAGTTGTATATGATTGCAATTGATTTAAATTTCATACAAAGTTTTAAATCTTCATAAAAGTTTCAGCATGAATGGAATAACAAAAAAGATTAAACTCAAATATAGTACATCTGCAGGTGAAATGCATAAAAAAACAAAAATTAAATAACAGAGTTTTCTTTATATAGCAAAGTTAACAAGTAAATATCTGAAAAGGCAAACTGTTTTGAAATTAGTAATACATATTTCACCTTTAAAAGAGAATATGATAATACAAAATACACTGGCTTATTTAATTTAGAAAAAGTTTGTTTACATGCTTGAATAAACATGAATGTTCAAGTATTAACAAAACTGGATTGACGTTTGTCTTTAACTAATTTTCAATTTAAATACCAATGGGCTGGGCTACAGTAAGCAAATCTTTCTTAACTTATAATTATTTTAAATGAGAAAAGAGAAATTTAATTCTAAATTGCCGAAAAACACATTATCAAATAAGGATATATAATAAATTAAAATCAATGAAACAAGTATATTTAATTCATTATGAGAAAGAAATATCCATAATCATAATATATAATATTTTTATTTACTTTTTTTTTGTATTGTTAACATTCAATCATAATAAAATAATTTTGAGAACTGCACTTTATGTATCCATTATTACATCAGAAACGAACTATATATTTAGTATTTTAATATTGATAAAAAGCATCTGATTCATTACCAAAAACAGAGATATTTATCCTACAAAAAAGTGCAATAATAAGTACTATACTGGATTGCTATTTACTAAACGGAAAGACATTAATAAACGATATAAACTTGGTAAGAAAACTCACTATTTTGCTTCAATCACAAAAAATTGAATTTCTTTTTGCAAAAGCTGAATAATTCCAAATTAAATATTATTTATCGCCGCCATTATGTATGAAAAAGCTCTTTTCTAATTGGCTGGGCTTGGGTTAGATGGGCTTAGGATTGAGTACTGATCAAACCTTCAAAATCGCTACCTAACTGCCTAAAATCTTGGGTTTAGGTCGAAAGTTGGGTAAGTTAGGCCTTGGGTCGACCAGTGAAAACGCAGCTATAAGGCCTGTGTTCTAAAAATTGATTTGACTTAATTTGACTATTTTAATGCTATTTTGTTAAAGTTTAGAAGTGAACTTGATGATCGGATGGTTAGAGCACTGTCCTTGATTCTGGAGGTTGCGGGTTCGATTCCCCTAAATTTCTGTTTGATTTTTCTACTTCTTTATTTAAAAATGTTTTATCGGTTGCTTTGTATTTTTCATGATAAATGGAATATATTTCATAAAAGTAAAATTTGATATTATTAACAATTACTTATTTAAATACGACAAATTCAGCTATTTCACGATTCAAATTTTACATTACATATTTTTTTAGGGTTTCGTTCTTCTCACGAAACTCTGTTACTCCCGCTTCGTTGTCTGTCCGTCACAGCACAGAGCCGTTCTCATCAGAACCTTACAGGGTATATATAACTGAATATCTGCGATGAAGCTCAAAATATTAAAATTTGAAAAAATCGTATTATTTTAATAAATCGAGATAAAAAACCAAATTTCTAACAGCCTTTTCCTATTGGGACTTAAAACGGCCTATAGAGGCGCTGATTGCAGCCGTCGGTACAGGAAAATTGGCCCTTTAACTAATGCTAAAGTGCCATTGAAACCATTATTTATTGTAAACGCGTTTAAAAGTGTTAGATATTCAAATGCGGGTAATTTTTACTTTGGCATATAAACACGGAACACAAATAGCACATGAAATCTGAAATTGTGCATAAAAATAATCATTATGAACAAATTAAAAATGCATGTAACGCAATGGGATTGCAAGGGATTTTCCTGAAGGGAGCAGTTATATCTTTTTTCCACCAGATGGCGTATTCGAGCGCTTGAATTCCCAATTGGGAATCCCATTGCGTTTAGAGTTGCAAAGGCTAGAAAAAACCCGGTTTAAACCTGGGAATAAATCGGGTTTTTTGGAAATAAACCGGGTTTTTTTGTAGTAAACCAGGTTTTTTGGGAATAAACTTGGGAATAAACCGGGTCTATTGGAAATAAATCCGGGAATAAACCGATTCTTTGCAACTCTAATTGCGTTACATGCATTTATTATTTGTTCAGAATGATTATTTTTATGCACAATTCCAGATTTCATGTGCTATTTGTGTTCCGTGTTTATATGTCAAAGTAAAAATTATCCGAATTTGAATATCTAACACTTTTAAACGCGTTTACAATAAATAATGGTTTCAATGGCACTTTAGCATTAGTTAAAGGGCCAATTATCCTGTACCAACGGCTGCAATCAGCGCCTCTATAGACCGTTTTAAGTCCCAATACGCTACCGAAGTGTGACGTCATTTATCTCTTGTCGTCTGCTACGTCCACGCGAGACACGTAGGCGCATAAGGAAATTGTTTTAAAAAATCATATTAAAACAAATATTATTTTTCTAAAACTTTTATCCCTTGATTAGGATACCTTGATATAAGAGGTATCATTTGTGTAAGTGTAATTAAGGTATTTTTCAGCTCAGATTTGTGTAATTTAAGTCTTAAAATTTCCAAACGCTAACGTCCCAATCCAAAACATAATAATATCTCGAAAAAAGGTCTAGGGGTGGCGCCATCTACGATCACTAAAGGTCATCATTCTCTTATTTATGTGATATTATTTTTAAATAACTTATTTATCTAGATTTTTATTTACTAAATATTTATGATTTTCAATCATTTAAAATGTTTTACAGAGTAGTAGAAAATTAATATTTTATTAATCTGATCATTAATTATAATTTATTTACCTTGTGTACTGTGGAAAATCTGTTGTTTAATAAGAAACTCAGAAAACTAAATAGTGTTAAACATATATAGAGTCAAAAGAGTAAATAGTTTGATAGTATGTCATAATCGTTAATTAAAAAACGTGAAAAAAACCTAATTAATTTATCCAAAATATCCATAAAAAAACTTTAAGTTAATTTTTTTTCTTATTTTACAAGCAAATTTTTAATTTAACAGTTTAACATGCTATAAAAAATCATGTTTGCTTATAAAAAAAATATATAAAATATCTTCGACATACCTATATCAGATTTGAGCAATAGAAATAATAATTAATTTACAGTGTAGAAATATTCCTCAAATATATGTATATAAACTGTTAAAACATATTTAAAATCTTCACATTTTAGAACCTCATAAAAACTTTATCCTCCCTCCCGCCCCCTCAAAATGCCGTAACATAAATAATAGTTTACTAATGTCATAAGCTTTAATTTGAAGGAAAAAGAAAGCTAATTAATCTATCCAAAATAACAATCAAAGGAAACTTCATCAGCAAAGGTGATTTTACAAAATATAAAATAATCGCTGAATTTTAACAGAGGCAAAGATAGTAAGAAAAAAAATAGTTTGATAGTATGTCATAATTTTTAATTAAAAAACATGGAAAAAATTTAATTAATTTCTGCAAAATATCCCTAAAAAACTTTAAGTTTCTTTTTTTTTTTCTTCTTTTTTTTTACAAGCAAATTTTAAATTTAGCAATTTAACTTTTAACATGCTATAAAAAGTCATGTTTGTTTACAAAAAAATATATAAAATATCTTCGACATATCTATATCAGAGATTTGAGCAATAGAAATAATAATTAATTTACAGAGCAGAAATATGCCTCAAATATATGTATATAAACTGCTAAAACATTTTAAAAATCTTCACACTTTAGAACTTCATAAACACTTTATCCCTCCGCCCCCTCAAACTGCCGTAACATAAAAGATAATTTACTAAATTCATAATCTTTAATTTGAAAAAAAAAAGTAATAATAATAATAATCTACCCATCTAACAATCAAAACAAACTTTATAAGCAAACATGATTTTATAAAATAATCGCTGAATTTTAACATTCTCACATTTCTAATCTAACTGTCATATATAAATCTTTTGATAAGTTAATTTGAGTGGTTATTAGGTCCTAGACCCAAGTACAATAAATAGACAATTTTTAAAATATTACAAATCAGTTACGAAGTCAAGATAGAAAATTGGGTACTTTTCGGTTAGCCGGGCGCCAGTGATATATATACATACACATATATATACACATATATCTACACACACACATATATATATATATATACACATATCTACACACACATATATGTATGAATTAATATATATATTTATATATGTACATGTATCACTGGCGCCCGGCTAACCGAAAAGTACCGAAAAAGGCTTATGGCGGGAGAAGGAAAGTTGCAACATATTTTCTGGCAACCTATTCGTAGTTTCATATAAATAAGTATTTTTCTTTCAATATTTGTATAATTTATTTAATATAAAGAAGCCATTTATCTCTTTTTATATGCAGGTAGAACAGAATTGTATATATAAATAATTTTATATATATATAAATAAACATAAAAGTACATTAGGTTTGTTTTCATAATTGTGTATATAATTTTAAAACCTATCTAACTTTCTGAAGCCCGGATTACGCCAAAGCGTTAAAAAAAAGTGCCAAGGTCTCTATAGTTAAAAAATGTCTATTTCTCTATTTAAATTGATATTTATTGTGTTTTGATGGTTAAATTATGGTATGTAGTTGTAAAAGGGAGGAATGGGATTGATTTTGTAAAGTTTTTGGTAGATTTATTATATTTTTTGTACGTATATTTATTGTAAAATAATGTTTTTATGAAAAGGTAAGTCAATGGGTTCAATCTGATCTATTAATCTTAGCATTTTTTTAAATTTAAAACTTTTAATTTCCTTTAATAAAACAAGTATATTAATTCCCTTTTATTTCACGATTATGAAATTTAATATTATTTATGTAATCACAAATTATAAGAGCGAAAATGCTCTTTTTATTACATCTTTCTGCTGCGATACATTGACCAAAGTGGATCACTATTGTGACGTCACTAATACTTATAGCAGGCCCGGTGTAGGACACACAGCGACATCTCGGAGGCCCCGGTTCGGCGGACTAAGATATCTTAACTATCTGATCTGAACGTAGTAAAAGATTTCCACTTGAAAAATGAAAATGAAATAAAAAGTTTCACCAATTGAAAAAAAAAAAAAAGATTTTGACGTCATGTGGGTGATAAAACGGAAATTTTCAAAGATTTCTCAATAATACAAAGAGTATGTGTATGTACAGAAAGCAGATTAATATCACGTCATTAGAGAATTAAAAAGAAAATTAATCTGACGTCGTATCGGAAGTTTAACGGATTTCTCAAATGTTTGAGAATAATACAAAGTAAGTATCAATATGAGTAATAGAGAATAGTAAATATGTGAGTTTGAGGGACGTATTGAATCATGATAAAAACCCGATTATGGAAATATTCACATATTTTAACATTTTGAAGGTGTACAACATGTTTAATTTTGAAATTATTTTTTTTTAAAACATCGCATTGGGTCCACATGACAGATATTATTATGACCTTTGACAGAGTATAATAGCGGGCTTCGCCCATTATTGGGCTGGTTTAGATATTCGAAAAAACGAAAAAATAGACCGGTAAATTTTTACTTTTTAAAAAACATGACTTTTTTTATTTTTGTTGCTAAATGAAATTTATTTGGATTTATTAAAGAAAGGATAAAATGTTTTGAAAGGAATATTAAACGAAACCCTTTGTGCGATCTTCGATCACACTTACCCCCTTGTTTTCTCTTAGCAAATGTAAAATAAGTAGTGAAAAAATAAAATGAAAATATCAGTTTGCACAAATTTCTCCAGGTTTTTTATAATGAGTACTTCAACGGTGAATTTTTAGTACGAATAGAATGCAAAGCATATTTTACAATGTAAAAAATATTATAAAAATAAAATGTAAAAGATATACATTATTTAAACTAGAAATATCAGTACCTATTTTGTAAAGAGGCATGGACGTACCCAAGGGGAGTGGGCTGATGCCCCCCCCCAAAAAAAAAAAAAAATTTTCGAAGTGACATGAAAAAAGTACTAATTTTTTTCTTTCTTTTTTGGAAAAAAATTATTTTTTTTCTATCATACAGTGTACTAGCCATTCTCATTAATCCCACATCAGTCCGCATTGACACCAAAGAAGAGAAAGGGGGGCTGATGGGGTTACAGCCTCCTCCTTCCAAAATAGTCTGAAATTAAATGAAAAAAGTGATTTTTCCTTACTTATTTAGACAAATCTGTAGTTTTTTCTTCTGTCATACAGCGAAAAAGCGATTCTCGTTAAACGCATATTAGTCCACATTGACATCACAGTATAGGGGAGTTGCAATCAGCTGATCAACCATTGTACTTCACTTGGAGGTCAGGGTAGTTGAACCAATCAGAACTGCCTATTTGTAGTGTGTGACCTCCAACATGACGTCTATTTCAACTTCCCTATACCCAAACATGGGGTAGGGGTTGATAGAATTACAGGCCCCCTCTTCTCAAAATAGTCGAAAATTAAATGAAAAAATAGTGCTGATTTTTTTTTCTTTGAGATAAATTTGCATTCCCCCCCCCCCCCCCTATCATTCAACAGACTAGCCGCTCTTTTCTCTTTACTTCCATGTTAGTGCACGGTGATACCACATTATACCCAAAGAAGTGGAAGTGGGGGGGGGGGTGATGGAGTTACAGCTCCCTCCCAAAACAGTCAAAAATGAAATTAAAAAAATGCTTTTTTTTCTTTTTGTTTTAGATAAATTTGTAACTTTGTTTTCTGCAATACGACAAACTATCCATTCTGTTTAGTCTCATATCAGCGTACAGTTACACCACAGTATACCCATCGAGAGGAGGGGGCTGATGGGGTTACAGGCCGCCTTTTGAAATAGTCGAAAATGAAATGAAAAAGGTGCTGATTTTTTTTCTTTCTGTTTCAGATAAATTTGTAATTTAGTTTTCTATTTTACCCCGGATTAGCCATTCTCGTTACTCCCTTATTAGTCCACATAGAAATCACAGCATACCCAAAGAAGAGGAAGGAGCTTGATAGGGTTACAGCCCACCACTTCCTTCTGAAATAGTCGAAAATGACATGGAAAAAAAGCACTGATTTTTTTTTCCCTTTCTGTTTGAGAGAAATTTGTAATTTTTTTCTTGTATCATTCAATGGACAAGCCACGCTCTTCTTTTTAGTCCTATATCACTGCACAGATGCCGAAAGAGGTTGAAGGGGGCAATGAGGTTACAGCTCTCCTCCCAAAATAATCGAAAACTATCTAGCCACACTCTCCTTTTTATTCCCATATTACCGCACAGTGTTACCACAGTTATAACCAAATAGCTGGAATGGATCTAAAGCAGTTACAGCTCCCTCCCGAAATAGTCAAAAATGAAATAAAAAAGTGAACACTTTCCAACCTAGTAGAAAAGTGTTTATGACTTCGGTTTGTCTGCCGTATGTCCGTGCTCTAACTCCCTAAAAATGCTCGGATTGCCCTGCAATTTTTATATGTTATTATCGTTATCTATAGGATGTTCCCTTCCCTATTTCAATTGAAGTGTGTAGCACTTAATAGTTTTTTTACAAGGACACTCAAAAGAATTCCGTTACATTACGATCTATGGAGAAAAATCATTTGCGGTTTATTTTAATGATGTTACACAATTTGAAACACATTTTTATTGATATATATCACTAAGGTGCATTACAAGAAGCTTAATATGGCATATGCTGTGCATAGCACTTATGGTTACTTTACAGGGACAGTCAAAAGAAATCCGTTACATTACGTCTATGGAGAAAAATCGTTTGCGGTTTAATTAAATAATGTTTCACTATTTTAAACGCACTGAAATTTATATATATCACTAAGGTGCATTACAAGAGGCTTACTACAGAATATTGTGTGTATAGCAGTCATCGTTCATTTACAGGGGCACACAAAAGAATTCTCTACTGTCTGTTAACAATAATTCCTGGAAATGCGTTTTAAGTTGCTGAACGCGATTTTAAATGTAACTCACTTTTTGTCTATTACTTGGTGTGACTGATTTTATTTCTTACTTCTTAGATCAATTTGTATGTATATATATACACATATATATATAATATTATATATATATATGTCACACGATTTAACTTTTGTATCACCATAATTTTTGTAGAATCATTATCCAGGCAAAGGCTTCCTCCGAGGAATTTACAGTCGGGCGTCGAGAATTCACTTCATAGTGTACATACAGAATGCAAATAAGAGACAGTCCGTTCCAGTTCACTTTTTATTCGAAGTAAAAGAAAATGGCCATGCTTTACTAATTACGTTGCTAAATCCATACATGATGATTTTAATACCGTGAAGAAACTTGGTGACTTAATTTAATACTTAAGAAGACATTTTTGTTCTTAAAGGCAGTTGTTTTTTCTATCTATCGGCAGCCAAGGAGATTATTCCATGATCGTGAAGTACGCGCCAGGGTTACATGTACAACCGGATCCAGGAGCAATCTGACTCTCACGCTGGAAACTCTCCGTATATCTATTATTGAACGCCCCAGAATACATTTTCATTAAACAGTCTTTCGACCAATCAGCGCTATAGGATTAATTTTTCCGGCGCTCTGATTTCGAATCTATATGACCGTAATCTGAAAAAAAAAAAAAAAACGCGGGAGTACAATACTTCTAGAATATTCCCGCAAAATCTAATTCCTTCGAATAAATAAGAAGAGAAGAAAAAAAAAATACGTAGGTTTTATCGAACATGGGCAAGATGCCAAGATATTTTACATTGAGACTAAGTAGCTTTCATAATTTTGAGAAAGAATATTGTTTTGTCAGAAAACATAGGGAAATAAAAATAAGAAAATAAAAGATATAAGTTGTTATTTCAAGAGAGTTAAAATATTTTTAGCTGGGAGATTGCCCAGATAACAATTTTTGATTTTTAAAACATTTTTCTGACCTTAACATGTAAATGACTAGATGCTTTTTAAAGGCTTTGTCTGAAAGGTTTGCAAACATTGTAAAAAGGATTATAAAAGGTTGCTAGTTGACACAATCTGAGGTACTTTGTAAGTGTTTTAGGACAAGCATACCAAAAGGTAGAAATGTAAGGCTAGTTACGTATTTCTTATTAACCATTGTAACAAGAATTACAATCAAAGGTAGATAATAATGCTTTTATTATAAGCATCTATAAAGAAAATGAGAAAGGTTTTGATTAATCTGTTAGTTTTAAATCTTAATTGACAGAGGCATTAGGTTTTCATCAAAATAACCTGACTTAGAAATTTTCTTTGTTTCTGTTGGAAACTAAATTTTAGCTTAATTTTTAAATACTGAAGAAAAAAAAATGGAAAATAAGGATTTTTATTAGCCCACATTATATTTAAGAAATCATAGTAAGTTACATATTTTAATATATTTCTTTTTTATTTGCTAAAATTCCTTTCCTATGTAATTGCTAAAATTTGAATATATTTTATTTTTTATATTTTAATTAATATATTGCTTCTAAAAAAAATTAATTGTTGATAACATTAAAAATTTTTAAATCTAATATATGCATTTTGTTAGAATGAACTGTGAGGATTAATTTTACAGAAGTTTTCTAACTTTTGTTTGAGTTTGACAGAACTAACTAAAATAGATAACTTAATTTTTTTTGTATCTGTTACCATTAATCAGTTTTAAAAATAGTCTAAAATATACCGGGGATAATATTTTCCTTTTAAAGTGAATTCGGGCAACAAGAAATTTTTTTTGTATATTATATTTTTGCTTAAGCCCTACTACATTATCCGGAAAGTTTCACAATAGTTTAAATGTCTGAGTTTGGAATTGTTTATGTCTTAGTTTTTATGTTGTCTTAACTTTTGTGTTTTTATATTTGGAAAGTGATAATGGTCAGCCCACTATCATGCAATTACTCTCATTTATTAGTTGATTGACAAACTGAAGTAAGTTAAACATTACTGCATAATTTAATTTCATAAAGATTTAAGAACTTCATTTAAGAACTATATAAAACCAAATTTTGGTGTTTATATAATTACTGAGAAAAAAAAATAGAAACAAATATGCAATTTCCATTTATAAATTTTTATATCATATGCATATTACCTATTTGTTTATTTTTAGTCTACTTTAAGCATGTTTTCAGTTTACTTAATACAGAAGAACAATAATTTTTCAGAATGATTTATTTCTGAATTAAATCTATTGATGCTCCGTAATTAAAAATAAATAATAATAATCTGTTAAGATTAATTAGACTTTTTTTCCCCTTTAAAATATAAAAATTCATTTTCAAAATCTTTCATAATTATTAGTATGTATATTGAAACGTCAAAAATTTAAATAATTAAATTAAAACACATTTTTTTAAACTTCATGAAAATAAAATGTATTAAACAAAGAAATAAAAGTAACAACACTTTAAAATATTGTAGCAACGCATACAATAAAAATTTTGTATCTTAAACGTACATAATATAAAAACAATTGTCATTGAATGATATTTTAAAATGAAATTTTATACAACATAAATTACTAAAATATAAGAGAATAAAACGTATGCGTAAAAATAATTAACTTTGACTAAATTACAGTTTAAATACCAGTACAAAATCTATTATTATTATTATTATTACGGAATATTTCAAACTTTTGACGGTAATTTTTAAGCACATGAACTATAAGATTAATATTTTAAAATTGGGGAGCATCAATAGATAACATAAACGATAATAATATATTGTAAAAGATAAACAAATGCTATTCTCTATCTATTGTATTTTGCAATGAAAATATGTTTAAAGAACTCGCATTAATTCGTTAAGAATAAAAAACATATTATAAATGGAAATTTCAAGAAATACAACAGAAATATGCGTTGGTATGTAGTTCTTACAATAAGGTATAGCTTTATGAAATTAAATTAATACAAAATATTTCAACATACTTTAGATGGAACATGATTGCAAATGCAAAGCCGGCACTCGCAGAGCGACGCTATATGTGACCTGCTAGCACGTCAATATCACCTTCAATGAGTCATGAGTGAGTGAACGCAAGCACAAGGGCAATTTGTAGCTCGAAATAAGTTGCGCATGCGCGGAAAATGAATGCGCGCATTATGATTTTAGAACGTAGGTTTTCTGACGGTTATTCCAAAAATCTAATATTGAAAACATTACTGTGACCGTGATATACGGTAAAGATAATATACCTTTGCAGAAAAATCGAAAGAAAATGAAAAAGGACCATTTTCGGAACCCTGCTTGCTATCTGGGTGGTGTTTTTAAAAGAATTAAATTGTAGGATGCATTTATTTAATGAAACAAAAGTGCGTAATTTTAATAGAACAGCGCGATCAGAGCCATTTTTTAAGAGAATGAATTTAGAATAAAGTATTTTTAGCAAGATGGAATTTTGACAGTCGAAATACTGGAACGAGAAAATAATTTAGAATAATGGGATTTACACAGAATTATAGTTTTGATGAGGCCAACGGCGAATTTTTTTTTTTTAATTTGTTTCATATATGTCACGTATAAGGAAAGGGCACCTGACGTCACTGTTGGTTAAACTACTGTTGGTTTGGGAGAAAAACATGTTCGTTCTTTACGGCTCCTACAGTACACATGAGATGGAGGGATTTGATTGGTCTATGTTAAACCGGTCTATGATATGATTGGCCTACGTCGCTATGACGTTTCCTGTAATGATAGCTGCGATAAAAATGCAGTGGTAGATTGGTTGATGGAACTGTTTGTTTGTAAACATGCCCTTTCCATAGCACTTGTCTTTCTTGTTAGTCTCATATCAGTGAACATTGACACCTTAGCTAATCTCGTCAGAATTTTGGCTAAGTCGGAAGTCAGGCACTATATATGTGCGCATGAACTAACTGTGAATGATATTCATTAACTTTCGTTTTTAGCACTCGTATTTGTAAGATACGCAGTGATTTTTTGTCTGACTGCAAAGACATCTTTGGAGTTCGGTAACGCTCACCCCCTTTACCTTCCTATTCCGTCCTAACTTTGCAGCCAGTATTTTACTTACCCATCATACGTAGTATAGGGTAAGTCTTGTAATCGTTTTGAAAATCGAAAAATTTTTTTTGACGGATTTACACGTTTCAGACACTGGAGATTCCGAAAAACATATTTTTAGAAAAAAATTTTTGCCGTCCGTCTGTGTGCCTGTGTGTCTGTAAA
The DNA here is from genome assembly GCA_963931845.1 of Maratus michaelseni. Taxonomy (NCBI): domain Eukaryota; kingdom Metazoa; phylum Arthropoda; class Arachnida; order Araneae; family Salticidae; genus Maratus; species Maratus michaelseni. The sequence continues at coordinate 35,362,652 of OZ007589.1, read as the reverse complement.
CTCTCTATCTCCCGAAAAAATTGAGATAGAGACTTGCAATTTGGTATGTACTTAGTATGTAATAATGGGAAGAAGCCTATTTCATTTCAATAACCTCGATTAACCGGAACAATTTTTTTCGGACTCTCGAAATATTCGTTCTGATGAAAGGTATATAAAAATTTTCGAAATTGTTTATTTTAAGAAATGAATATAAAAGACAATAAAAAAACATAAATTTTGAATAAAGCATGAAGTCGATCGGATAATTAGTTGCCGAGATATTTGGAATCCTATTTCCACACTCTTCGATTTTTCATGACCCTGTATTTCATCCAAATTTCACTTCAAAGATATATTTTAATTGGAAATTTGACGCTTAATCAGATGCAATAAACCGCTAGTTAATAGGATTATTATTTTAGGAGTTATAAGGAAAAACCTCTTTCAAGCAATTCAGTAATCGAGCCTTTAAAGTTTGTGACGTCATCAAGCCACGATTTTATTTGAATTGCAATGCATTTTATAAGTAGTTTACACATTTTTATTTCAATATTTTACATTATGCATATCCATGATGGGTAAGTATTACGGTGGCCCCCAACGACTAGTTTCATTTGGAACGGTTTTAAAGTCATTATTATTACTAGAGCAATGCCCAAATAATAAGCAATGTCGTTATTTTATGTATAAAAATATTTTGTGTGTATATGTTTGTAAAAAGAGCTTTTTGCTGTGTATCTCTTTTCGTTTTACACTGAAAAATCGGAACTCCTTTTATAATGTTGGATATATCTTTTATTCTGGTTATTTGCGCTTTTATTTATGCTGCTATTTACACATCACATATTCTTATTAGCAAAAAGAAATAAAAATGTATTCATTTTATTAAATTTTTAGTGTTCTAGCAAGAAACTTTAACATTCACTTACTCTCATCAAATATTCCCTAATCCACTGAGTACCTGATACCTTTTGATTCAAATTTATTTAATAATAATTTACGGATTTAAAGGAAACAAAAGAAGAGATACACAGCTCATAAACTGTTGTAGGAATTCTACAAGAATATATTGTATGGGTGTTTTTGTTGAAAGGAAATTGAGAAAAAAAAATTGGGGAACTTAAAAGTGAGGTCTAAGATCAGGAAATCTTCAAAAGCACCAACATGTCATATGTTTTGGTTAAATGTTTTTTTAGCGTTCTAAGAAAATTTTATGCATAGCGTAATGCAGGACGTATAATACTGATATGCATATAAAAATGGGTGTGATGCATCGAATATGTCCACTTTACATGTAGGATAGACCAGCATTTTATAGATAATGGCTAAATGATAGCTCCTTGCCCTTTAAAAAAAGATATTCTGTTTTTCAAACACAGGATCTAGTTTAAGAATCTATCACACATTCTTTAACTTTTAGCTCTATGTATATTGCTCTGTGTGTGCAGGCCCGGACTGGCTCTTTTGGGGGCCCTCGCTAGAGACTGAAAAGGGGCCCCTTATCGGATAATTTAGAGGGAATAGAAAGAACATTTATTTTGTGAAAATTTGCCTTACAGGCCAAAAAACCACATTTAGTTATTTTGTCACTTGGAAAATAGTTGAGTGAAAAAGTAAGCTTTTTCTGATGTTGTTATTAGTTCACTTAGGCTGGGATTGCGGTGCCTGGCGATCTTAAATCTTACGCTCGATCGTAGGATGGGTCAGCCAATCAGAGGTCGTAGTTAGATTTGTTGTGGTTGCGCGCGCATACACTTACGCTTCGTCGTAAGATAGCTTTCGGGTTAGCGTAAGATCGCGAGGCACTGCAATACGGATTATGCTTTGTTTATATCGTAACTCAGACTTACGCTCAAGATTGATCTTAGACGAGGCACCGCAATCCCAGCCTTACTTTCACAATAAATATTTATATTACTTTTATATATCGTACTTAAACTAGTTCCATGCTAAAAAAATTAAGTATACTAATTAATTACGAGTGGTTTATTACTTAAATATGAGAGTGAGAAAATTTTTACTTTTAGGCAACCAAATCACAGTGTTGAAGCCATAATAATCTAAATCCTACTGTAATACCTACGTAACTATTAAAAAGAGGCACAGCGGTAATAAAAAACCTATTGGAAAAAAAACAATGTCCTCTTTAATTTTGATTTAATTGTTAGAAATTGTAAAATGGATTTTATAATAAAAGAAAAATGGCTTTACAATACCTTGGTACAGATACAACGAACTAAGAAAGGTTATATGTAGTGAACTGCTGTTTATTAACCTAAAAGCTTTTTGGTCAGTTCTTCGCTGGTCCTTACTACTTCATCTATAATAACATCTTTATCCAAGTTATTAAATAAGTCTCTTTCTACATTCATGAAAAAAATATTAAACGTAAGGTCTTGGCTTAAAGTAGATCTAAGTCGCTTCTTAACTATTTTAAGTTTAGAAAACCTCCTTTCACAGGTGACTTGTGTACAAGGTATGGTTAGTACAATATTGTAAGCAACATACAGGTTGGTAAACATTCCAGATTGTGAGAGTTCAGAACAACAGAAAAGGCGCATGATAAACACCGAAAACATTATTTCCTGTCAGAGCAGTAACCATAAAGATTTTCGTCTTCTTAAAATTTCTTCAGCTCCATTCAGATTGTCTTGTTTTCTTTCACTGTTAGTTTTTTCTGCCATTGTAAAACCTTCATGCTGATCTGAAAACTGTTTCAGCTTTATCAATAACCGACTTCTTTCATCTTTACAAAGTTTAGAGATTCTACAAAGGATTTCCGTAGGAAAACTATCAACCATTACGATTTCATTAAATTTTTTTGGGTCTAACCAGGAACAATCTTCTACGATTTAATTGTTTGGACTAAATTTTTCTTCGATACTTGTCCTGGTACAATCTAAAACATATAAAATACCAATTTATAGTATTGAGCTAGTTGAGATTCCACGAGCTTCGCCTATTGATTTTGCACCAGGCAATCTTTTACTTTGAAATCTTTTCTCTTGAAATCTAATTCTAATTCTACATCAATACTGTTATCTTCTAATTTGGTAATACCTGTACTTGCATAATATTTTGTTTTTGAATACAGATCCGGAAAGTGTTTATCACTCTTATTTCTTACTTGTTGAAGCAGCTTCTCTACCACGATAGTCAATGGTTTTACTTTGTAAATATTTGTAAATAGGAGATGTAACAAGAAATAAATCTAGTAAAACAATCGACATAAATAGGTTTTCAAATTTGGTCCATTGACTAATCACATTTCTTGCCATGAATGTAGATATGCAGTCAAAACTTTCATTTGATATTTCTTTTAAAACGGTAATAAAATTGAATAGTTTCCCTGTGTTTACACATTCTTAAAATCCCTCATCGACAATCGAAGAAAAAGCTTTATTTACTGCATCACTTTGTGGTTCCATTTTCTTTCTCTTGTACAGTTTTTCATATGCAGTGCGTTTTCTTTTTGTTTCCCTCTCCCATACGGCCATTCTTTTGTAAGACGAGCTTGGAAAAACAGCAGATTATTCCACCAATCCAAATAAGTTTTCTGCTTGGGGCAACGTTGCTGTTGAATTAGCTACTACAAAGTTCAGTACGTGATCTATACAGTGAGTATAAATAAGATCTTCGTTTTCCTTTTTGAACTGAACTTGTAGACCGTTATAACAGCCTTTCATATTGCTAGCTCCGTCAAATGAACAAGCAATAATATTCGATGTTGCAACGTCACACTTGGCTAATTCTGATTTTATAGACTCGTAAGAAGCCAATTCACGTGAATCATCGACTACTGTTATTTTTAAAAGTCTTTCATCTATCTTTTCTTGAACGACATAGCGGACGCAAATTTCCAAATGGTCCATAACAGCTAGATCTTGAATACTATTTACCATCACGCCACGCTGAATATTGTGTTATCATGAAGGTCTTTCAAAATAATATTACGACCCATCGAACCAATTATAATTGGTTCGATGGGTCGTAATATTATTTTTATATTTATTAATACTATTTTTAATATTAACAAGCTACTCAAAGTATACTTTGAGTAGCTTGTTAATAAAAATGTCAACAAAGTCTTTTAGTTAATTTTCCTGTGGCTTTTCTTTTGTTCATTATTTTCAGTCTGTGCTTTTTGCTGTCTTCAATGCACTTTCTGACATGATTTTGCAAAATCACATCATAATTTGCAACCAACATGACCAGTTCAAGAAAATTACCATGATTATCTGTAGAGTCAAGCATATAAGCAGGGCTACACTACATACCGGGCTTGCTCATTCATTATGATGACGTCACAAAAGGTGGCTGACTAGGAGGAAAGACATACAGCGATTGGCACAAAACGATGGGCGCGTTACTTTGGACCAATCGCTGGTCACGGTCAGCCACCATTTGTGACGTTTTGAGAGTGAATGAGCAAGCCCGGTATCTAGTGTTACCTTGATATAAGCCTTTCTACTTTATCCCCTCTGCACGCAGTGCCTTGTTTTCCAATAAACAAAACTATATCAATTTAACGTTGAACAACCAATTATCTGACGTAACTTCCCTTTCTCGCTTTTTGGTTTGGTTACTAGTAAGAAGAGTTGCAATATCACGACACCTTATTGGCTTTGAAAAGCTGGTTCGCTGCGAGATGATGATAACGGGAGTCATCATGAATCTCAACAAATTTATACATATGCTTAGGAGAAAAGTCATGTCCGGTAATAAATTTAAGCCCCAAAACGCCATACAGCTGGAGCAGTACACCCTGTTGAGCCAAATCGAATATAACCATTTTCTGTGAATTTTATCACCATTCGATAAATGTCGCTATTAAAGTTTTGAAGAGTCAAATGGCAATTTAGCTTCTTTCTCTTCACTAACTTCAATAGAGTGCTTCTCCATAAAAGTTTTTTTAAATCAAACTGGGTCATTTTCGTTGGGTCAGATGAAACATACAAAATGTTGCGTAGAAGCATTCTGAGCAGCATCAGGCGTCTCCTGGTGGTTTGATTCATGATCATTTCTGTGTCAGATCTGTATTCTTGAAGAATCACTGCCAAGAGAAGCCGATGTTACTGATGGACAATCTAAAAGTGGCTGATTGCAAGTAGGCGTAGTTTCTTTGCTCTCATATCTACAAGACAAAGTGCCAGGAAGGGCTTAATTGAAGGAGGTGAAATTCGATCTTCAGTTTCTGAAAATAAATGTAATCAATCACCCTAGCTGCGATTGTATGATATGTTGTAACAAATTCTTAAAAGTAATACAGTAAAATGTATGTATGCTAATTGAATTTCAATTAGGGTTTACAATCTCACTTATTGACCAATTTGGCCCTCAGAAGCAATGACATTTTATTTATTTTAAATTTTCTTCCTTTACTGTTCGCGATTCCAGCGATCTAATACGCTACCTGGTGGCAGATGTTCTAAATATTTATTTCAGTTACGTTGAGCGAATCACAATACATTGAGCGAAGGTAAACAAACTGTTCAGTGAATCACAATAAGGTAAATTATTTGCCTTTATAATTGATTTCAGGGCCACCTACAGGAAATTTGAGACATGAATATAGCATAAAAAGATTTGTAATACTAAAAAATTCGCAAAACTTGAAAAAAATTATAAGTAGCCTACATAAATAAAGAAGGCAAATGGAAAAATATCAATCCAAATTAGTAGCTCGAACAAAATGGCCTTTTAGCAACCGTTTCTTCATTTATAGGCAATAAAAACACAACATATTAAAATATTAGTTAAAGTAGACTTTTTTTTAGACCGCTGACCAGGCCTCTACCTGCCAGGCTTTTGCCTAGCTTAACGAGTTGATACCTGGCAGCGGGGCAAGGATTCGCCTGCTCTCCGCTTGGCGAAGATGTGTTTGTTAAATCTATAAGCCGACGTGACTTCAGTGCGTCTTGTTGCTTTAATTGCTTTTTCTTAGTTGGCCAGTTGCTAATTGATTTTTGATGATGCGGTTCAGTACTGCGCAGTGTAGCGAAGTCATGCCGGACGGATGTGAGATGCTGAGATATTTACTATTTCCTCGCTGCATCGCTCATCCATACGTCATGACATCGCTACTCGAGTTGGTCTCTTAATTTAGAACCTTGATCTGGTGACGAGACCTTCACCAGACTAGGCACCCCCAGAGGTATAATTCACAGGTAACTTGGAGGACTTTACACCCACGACGGATTTTACATGCACCGGGCGCCATTAACGTACATGAGTAGTTAAAGTAGACTTACACGTTCCACGTGAAAAAAAAAATTCTTGCTACAGAAAAGTAGTTGTAATTGGCAGTGCTTGAGTGCTCCCTTCAATAGTTATAGTTTTAGATCAATCAATAGTAGTCAGCTGTCAGGGGCTGGGGGCTGTGACGATAAAGACGGAGGAGAGAGAGCGATAGAGAGCGGGCGGGTAGAAGTATACGACCAGGTCACTACTCACTAACCTCAACAATCGCCAGTCGTAACGTTGATAAAGAAACAGCGTTTAAGGACAGTGAAACTAGTTTATATGAAATCCTGCTGGATGTGCTAAGCTTAAGACTGCACTATTATAGTAGTCACTAGCTAGCTTGCGACCGATAGCGGGCTCCTCCTAACTACATCGGAGCTTCGAATTCATACAAACCTCGAAAAAACTGCCCTAATAAAATTGATTTAATTAAGTTAAAAATTGATTATGAACCCCTTAAAATTGATTGTAAACGCATAAGACTACTGAGAAATAGTCAAATTACTCTGATATAACTAATTACAAAGTTGTATATCCATTTTTGAGATCCCTTCGAGGCCCCCTTGGGCCGGCGGCCCTCGGCAATTGCCGACCAGCCGACCTGGCCAGTCCGGGCCTGTGTGTGTGAAACACTTATTGTTAAATTGACCATTTTAAAACAATTTCACCAAATCAGCAAATGCACGTACTGAATTTTGTTTGTGAACGGCAATGTCAAGTAAGATTTGCCATTCATTATTGATTTTCGGTTTTGGAAGGGCCTTTTAACCAGATTTTGTTAACCAGATTTTTAAAAAGTTAGCTCAGTATATTATTTCATTTTAAAAACTAAACCTATAAGTGTGCTGTTTTTTAAACAGACGGCTGCGTTTTTTTTCACGACTCTTTGATGAAATTTAGGTTTTTATCACGGCTCTTTGACAAAATTCGCATTTTTCTGCAATCGTTTGACGAAATTTGCTTTTTTCCCCGTTGCCCTTTGACGAATTTTGCGTTTTTCCACGGCTATTTGACGAAATTCGCGTTTTCTGGCGATGTTTTGACGAAATTCCCTTTTTCGCGACCCTTTGACGGAATATGTGTTTTTTTGGCAATCCTTTGTCGAAATTTGCGTTTTTCTTCACTGCCCTTTTGGCGAAATTCGCATTTTTTGCGATTCTTTGACGAAATTAACGTTTTTTCGCGACAGTTTGACGGATAACTAGAATTACAAAAAACCGGTTTATTTCCAATAGACCCTCGGTTTATTTCCAATAGACCCCCGGTTTATTCCCAAAAGACCAGGTTTATTCCCAAAAAACCCAGTTTATTCCCAAAAAACCCGATTTATTCCCAGGTTTTTTTCCAGCCTTTGCAGCTCTACGGATAACGCGTTTTTTATTTCGTGATCCTTTGTCGAAATTTTGTCCTTTTTTCTGCCGCGTTTTGACGAAATTCGCGTTTTTTCCTCGATCTTTAGTTAAAATTTGCGTTTTTTTGCGGCTTTTTAGCGAATTTCGCATTTTTTCGCTACCCTTTGTTGAAATTTGTGTTTTTCCGCGTTTTTTTTTTTTTTTTTTTTACAAAATTTGCGTTTTTACTATGGCCCTTTGGCGAAATTCTTAGTTATTCTGCGGCTCTTTGACGAAATTCGCGTGTCCTCCGTGATCATTTGACGAAATTCGCGCTTCCTCCGCGATCATTTGACGAAATTTGCGTTTTCACCGCGATAATTGGATGAAATTTGACCTTTTTTCCGCGATACTTTGTCGAAATTCGCATTTTCCACTTCTTTTTGACGAAATTCGCATTTTCAACATGACCCTTTGACGAAATTCGAGGTTTTCTGCGTCTCTTTGACGAAATTCGCGTTTTCCCACGGCTCTTTGACGAGCGTGTTTTTTCGCGATCCTTTCTCGAAATTCGTATTTTTTCTCTGGCCTTTGATGTCGCGCTTTTTCTGCAGCCCTTCGACGGAATTAGCGTTTTTTCAGCGGTCATTAGACGAAATTCGCGTTTCCTCCGTGATCATTTGACGAAATTTACGTTTCCTCCGCAATCATTTGACGAAATTCGGGTTTACTCCGCGATTATTTGCGTTTTCTCCGCGATCAATTGAGAAAATTTGACCTTTTTTTCCGCAATCCTTTTACAAACTTCGCGTTTTTTCGCGGCCTTAGACAAAATTCGGGTTTTTCCATGATCCTTTAACGAAATTCGTTTTTTTCGGCGGCCATTTATCAAAAATAGCGATAAGTCTGAATTTTCGTACTGATGACCGATTTTTTAAAACTTTCGGAAAATTCGGAACAGAATCACTCCTGCCCCCCTCTGGGAAATCAGCTGTATCAATCAACCTACCATTACCATACCAAGTAAACATAAACACAAAAAGCCCAATCACGTGATCAAACCACCCACAGATTTTCTTCTGAGTCGCTCGCGTGCAGCGTGGGCGAAAATTTTGCTGGATGAAAAAATGCTGATCAGGCCGCGACCTACGTTATACACGGCCGGTGCATGACGTTTAAAACGTCACATGTAGTGGATCATTTTTTAACGGTGATTGGTGCAAAACGGGGAGTGCGCCGCTTTGTACCAATACCGTGTAAAAATGATCCACTCCATGTGACGTTGTAAACGTCATGCACCAGCCGTGTATAACGTAGGTCTCAATCAGGCTAAATCAGATCATGTGATACTTTTATGAATGTTTTGGATTTTATCTGAGTAAATATAGGCATGTATTTACTACGAGAATAGGACCCTATTCCGAGGCTAACGAAAAAGACAGGCTACCGCGGTGTATTCCACTTAACTTTTTTTACAGACCGCTAGTGTGACATGCTGCTCTTTTCGTGCACCTTCATTGGTGCATTCGAGCATCACGTGACTCCGGCGGTCTGTAAAAAAAGATACCCGTAAAGCACCACGGTAGCCTTTCTTTTTCGTTAGCCTCGCCCTATTCTCACTGACGTCAAGGTCACGTGCTTTGGGGAATCATTTCCGATATTGTAGTCCTTAATTATGCAACGACTCGTTTGCAATTCAAGACTGGATGCCATAGAGCAGCAACGGACCAGATTTTCGTGATATTGAGTCACGTGTTTTGGGGAAACATTTCCGATATTGTAGTGCTTAATTATGCAAAGACTCGTTTGCAATTCAAGACTGCATGCCATAGAGCAGCAACGGACCAGATTTTCGTGATATTGAGTCACGTGTTTTGGGGAAACATTTCGGAAATCGTAGCCTCGAACCCAAACGGATAATAGGGTCCATTAAGACAGCCTTTGTTTTGGAACGATAGGGATATGTAGTCGTTGTTTTTACCTGTTCTGATTGATAAAACCTACTCCACACGCAAATCTCCTTCGCCCCCGCACCGCCTGATCTTCTTCCGTGAACAGCCCCACTCAAACGGCAATGCCATTTTTGAAGAACAAAGTAATATTTTGAAAAAAAAAAAAGTAAAAAAGAACGCACAGATTTTGTTGAAACATTATGGTTTTTAAATTATTCAAAATCAAATTAGTCAAAGATTTTGGAATTTCAAAGAAATGATTTCGTTTCAAAATATATATTTTGTTAGTTTTTTGGCAACTAGGTTGCAACGGGGCTGTTCAGAACAGAAGATCAGGCGGCGCGCGGGCGATGGAGATTAAAATATCGAGTGAGTCTATACTGTAAATGAAATTGAAAGGCCTGCGTTCGTTATCATTGATTTGGACATCCAAATCAATGATAATGAACACGGTCCTTCATTTGACTAATTAGCGTATTTTAATGATATTTTGTTAAATGAAGAAGTGAACTTGATGGCCGAATGGTTAGAGCACTGATCTTGATTCTGGAGGTTGCGGTTTCGATCCCCCAAAATTTCTGTTTGATTTTTCTGTTTTTTTCATTTAAAAATGTTTAATCGGTTGCTTTGTATTTTTCATGATTAATGGAATATATTTTATAAAAGCAAAATTTGATATTATAAACTTATTTAATTACATACGACAAATTCAGCTATTTTACGATTAAAATTTTACATTACAGTGTCTTTTAATATTTAAACATTATTATTATTTTTTTTCTTTTTAGCAAATGTAAAATAAGAAATGAAAACATAGTCAATTTGCACGAATTTCTCCATGTTTTTATAATGAGTATTTCAACAGTGAATTTTTAGTACGAATAGAATGCAAAGCATATTTTACAATGTAAAAAATATCATAAAAATAAAATGTAAAATATATACATTATTTAAACTAGAAATATCAGTACCTATTTTTGTAAAGAGGTAAAATACATGTGGTTTACCGTCTAGTTTCGTAATGAATATAAATAAAATATAGTTAGAATGTTTATAAATTTTCTACTGAATGTACAAGTATTTTAGCATTTGTTTCTCGTGTTTTATGATGTTTATTGCAATATAATAAATAATGCAATTTACATCAAAAAATGAATTTCAAGAAAAATAAATTTTTAGAAATTAATAATTATGTTTCAAAAAGGTTGTTATCGAAAAATATATTTTAATAATATGTTTAAATGCTTTTTTATCAAATTTTAACAAACATTTTATTTTACTATTATAAATAAAGAAATAAATCTTTTAACATATGTTAAAAGATTTATCGTAAATCTAGGTCGTGATACCAACATATGTAGGTATCACGACCTTGATTTATTAACATTCTATTTATCCCAAAAAATATAAAGCAACTGATAAATAATTTTTAAATTAATAAAAATAGGGGAAGAAAATCGGAAATAAACGGCGAGCATTCACTTTGTATCCATACTTTTCAGGTTCATCTGTGTAGGACAACCCAAACGTCAGTAAAGTACATAACAATTTTTGGTACTTTTCGGTTAGCCGGGCGCCAGTGAAAAAAAAAATATATAAATATATATCTACATATATGTTTATATGTTTGTGTATATATATATGTATATATATATATATGTGTGTGTCTGTGTATATATTTATATTTGTTTCACTGGTGCCCGGTTAACCAAAAAGTATCCATTTTTTTTTTTTTTTTTTTTTTTTAGAGTTTACATTAATTTTATTGAAACAACCAAAACTGTGTTTCAGGAATTCGGTGATCCGAACGTCCTCTCCCTTGTTAGTTAAAGGTGCACTGGTTATAGAAAATTAAACTTTATAATATTATATGCATTGTTTTGTACGATATATATATTTATGTAACTGCTATCAACTAAACTAATATATCAGTTTTAGTAGGTGCTGTAGTTTTAGAGACAAATAAGTTTACAGCAGTTATGTAACTATATATATATACATCATACTTTCGTATTCTATTATTTTTATGTTGGATCAAAGGCTTAAAAAATCATTTTAGAATGTTAAAAATTTTAAATTTTTCAGATATCCGATCATGTTGCTACAGCTGTATCAATCAACCTACCAAACCAAGGAAAATACTATGTTCAGATCGGATAGTTAAGATAACTTAGACAGCTGAACTCACTGAGTGAGTTCCAGAAACTCACTTTTAGTACAGTGCCTAGAAGTATATAGTGTTGTTATCGGCGTCAATATTATACTTCAGAAATAGAGGACGCCGATAGATGGCGCCAGTGTTCTCGCCGCGGCTATGGTAACTTTCGTTTTTACATACACCTCATTTTAAATCTATTTTTTTCTGTATAAATCAGTACTTTAAAATGCTCTAGATAAAAATTAAACAAGGAAAAAAATTCTAATAATGAAAATACAGTTGAAGAGAAATGTAATTGATTTCATAACAACTAATTGTAATGAACTCAAACAGTTACAAACTTTATCATAGGACAATGTTTTTCTTCCCACAATATTTAGTTATTTCTAAAATTGGATAAATACAATATATTGGATAAATACATTATACTATAATGAATTCTTGCAAAAACATGTCCCTATTTTGACAACTTTTTAATCGGTATTCATTATTACATAACTTGTTTACATCCTGTTAACAAACTAAGAGTAAATTGAGTTGTTAAAAATTTCTGACATTTCGGAGCTTTAGTTTTGAGTAAAATAATTTATGGTATACTAGCAAACATCGAACATTAAATTAATGATAATTTCAAATCTAGGAAAAAAAAAATAATTACTCTCCTGAAAGTATGACAAGAATGCATTTTCTTTAAATTAGGGTAGATGCGCCAATCATCCTTAAAAAATTATTTAAAAATTATTTTTGATTAATAGTTATTATTATATATATATATTATTATTAATATTATTATTATTACATTAAGTTATCAACAATATTTAACCATTCTCATACTCACATTTCTCAAATGTGAATCAAAATTTTAATAACAGAAATAAATCAAACACTTTCCAGTTTTTTTCGAGTAATAGACACCCTACAAAAAGTAATACATTGATTTTGTGAATGTATTTAAAACCATGATTGAATGAAAGCATACTAATGAAACAAAATAGTCATGTTAAAATAAATTTTAAAGTTAGGATATCAATAATTAATAAAATATTTATGATAATGTTCATTGTTTAAATTATTTATTGTCATTATCACAAGATAAATATTTTAATTATTTTAGATAGAAAAATTAAAATACTAAATTAAAAATAATTGAGCAAATCTTCTTTCCCTTCAATAGTGTATTTGTAATTTCTCTCAATAAATCGCTCATGAAAATGCGATTCACATTAGAGTCCTGCATCGGGTCGGGTTACCCGCACCCGACCCATCCCGCGGTTCGGGTCGGGTTGGCGCTCTTTTTTTTTTGTTGAGGTTCGGGTCGGGTTGACTTCTACTTTTTGCTGCGGGTCCGGTTGACATTCACTTTTTCGGGTTCGGGTTGGGTTTTTACTCTTGCGGGTCGGGTTCGGGATGACCCGCTTTTTCAAAAGAATGTCCAATATTTTTTCAGATTAAGGAAATCGAGGTAAATTTTTTGTCGGGTTCGGGTCGGGTTGCTAGTTGACTTCAAATGAAATTTGCGGGTTCGGGTCGGGTACAACCCGACCCGTGCAGGACTCTAATTCACATGCAACTGAATGTTGGTTCAGATCTTTGTCGGCACGAGGAATGACTTTTAACCATTTTTCAAATTAGTTTTAGTCTTTGGGGGGGGGGGAGATAGAGTTATGTTAGTTTTGTTGCTTTTATATCCACTAGTATATCCGGGAACGAAGCATGTTCAGGGCTTAATTTGCGCCGGAGCCCACCAGACCTCAGCTCCGGTACTTCTCTATTTTTAGTAAATGTTTAAATATTGGCCAGAATTCACCGGAGCTCATAAACACTGCGCTCCGGAGCTCAGTGCAATAACGCTTCCGAAAAACGAATCCTAAATTACCCTTTCCTTTCCCTCCCATCCCCAATTTTTTGCCTGCTTTTGTATCAAAACACTTATAAGTGAGGTAATGTGTCGCTCACGTAAGAGATTGAGATAAAACAGGCTCGGTTTTTATATCAGTCTTGGGAGGCTTGAACTTAATCTGTCTTAAATTCAAATTTTATTTATTTCCATTTCAAATCATTTTAATGCTATTTTGATCAGAATAACGAGTAAACAGAAATAGTCTTTTTTCTATTCCGCATAGCTGCGAACTATTAATGTTTTGTGTTAACACTATTTCCGAATCATAATCCTGAGCTTATTTAATCGCAGAATTCTGCGATTAATTAACATTAAGATTAGGTAAAGCAAAGGTTTCTATTTGGAAGTAGTAATAACAAAAAAATGGAACAGTTGATATCTAAGTATACGCAGATAGATGTATTTAATTATTTTTATTTTGCTAAAAAAAAAAAAAAAGTGTTTTAAATTTTGAAGATAATGTATGAAATATAAATAGGCAGACTGGAGTGACGGTGGGGGGGGGGGGGGGGGGGGGGGAGTGCGTGTTAGTACCGCAGAATATTAGGGCTCCGGCACTTTTTTTCTTAGAAATTAAGCCCGGAGCATGTTCGATCAGCTTTTCTTTTCTTAGTATTTGCAGATTTATCCATACTGATTTATCATTAAACAGGCATAATATATGTTTACTTTAAAATATTATAGAAATAGAAACATTCGTATAGTTTGTTTGAAAATACAGCGTAAATTACATTGAAACTAACATTAGGATCAAGCCTGTTAAATGAAACTTCAAACGTTAATAACGGCGGTGGGAACTCGACGCCCTCTCGCGGAGAATCTGGTTTTCCTCCTGTTAGGGACATTTTTTTTATTGCGGTTGTATTGGCGATAAGCACACTACAGTAGAACTCCAATTATCCGAATCAATTGGGCCCGGTCCCCATTCGGATAATCAAAAATTCGGATAATTGGATTTTTTCCGAAAAAAGGATCGATTTTAATTAATTACTGTACGTATGTTAAAATGGGAGATAAAAACTATTTTTAAAGAAAAGGATCTTTTAATTAATTAAATGAAAAGGCAACACTTTTACATGCTAAGCGTATTTACAAGTGCTGTACAGTATGTACGCATCGTACTGTAAATGAAAGTCATATTGCTTGCTGAACATCTCGATCAAAGTAAGCTGTTTGACAGTCTACATCCGTTTTCGGGCAGCCAAATCGCGCATCCGCTTGATAGTGAGAAGTTGCATGTGGTCACATTCAGGCTGACGCTCCATCCACTTCAACGCAGTTTCAAGGCCGGCAAATGCTTCACTAGCTGATGGTCCCGTGTCTGCTTCAACTTCGACATTAAGGTCATCGTTTTCCTCGACACTTTCTTCTCTCACACTTTCAATAAGTTATCGTCATTTAGAATTTGAAACCCAGGTGGGCCGGGCCAGCCACATGGCAACGGACGACAGCCAATAATCGAACTGCGCTATGAGACGCTGACTCATCATCCCAATAATGTTCGCGCTGCGCCTACACTAGATTCGCGGAGGGAAGGACAATATAGCGCGCGTAGACAGAATCATTATTTTGAGAATCGCAGTACGTTTCCGTCTTAATTTTTTTTTCTGAAATTCTGAAAGCGATTCGGATAATCAGCGATTCGGATAGTTGGAGTTCGGATAATTGGAGTTCTACTGTACTTACTTCTAGGCACTGTACTTTTAGTGAGTTCGAACTTTCCATTGCTAGATACAGTCAGTACCGCTCACTCTGATTGGCTCTGGAGGCCGATTGGCTGTTGAGTTTGCTTTTAACATATGCGCATGCGCACTGGACACGGTGATGTTGAGTGCGTTTGGCGGTGTGGACAGGTATTCAATTCCGGGGAGGTACCACCTCAAAAATGGCGGTCGAAGATATCTTAAATGTCCGATGTGAACAGGGTATTTAAGACACAAAAAAGCCCAATCACGTGATCAAATCGCCCACAGAATTTTTGTGAGTCACCCGCGCGCAGCTCGCGCTAAAAATTTGCAGGTTATGAACGCTGATCGGGCTATCTGATCACGTGATGCTTTTCATGAATGTTTCGGGGGAAAATAGATATTCCTATTATAAGATCCATTTTTTTGGAGGATAAAGATGTGTAGTCGCTAGTTTCACCTAATCCGAGCCACAGAAGCTTAAAATAATTGAATTATTTCAATATATTAAATTATTTAAATTTCCGATAAGACCTACTCCATAACCCTTCTCTCCATCACGCGCGCGCCGCGCGATCTTCTTTCCTGAACACAACCAACAACACATGTATTTCGTTTCTATAGTTACCAAACTGTTTCACCGGGCCCTCGGGTCGAATCAACAACAACAACAACAACAACCAAACTGTTTACAAGCAAAACAAAATTTGCCAATAATTGTCTGTCTGTATATTGAGTAGCGTTAATGTAAATAATTTTATTATCTCAATAAATCTATTTATAATCTTACGTTATTCATTATACATCGTCATACCTAAACTATAAGTATTTCACAGTAATTGTTTAAATAGATTTCGGAGAAAAGGAAAAACGCTATTGTTTATTTATTTGTTTCGTAATTATTAAAATGTCTATAAGTTACTCATATGTGCGGAAAAGAAGAGATTTAGGGAAAAAATGTCAATTTGCAAACATTGGACCAATTTTATTAGTAGATATAGATCCTGATCCCAGACTTAAATCTCAACATACCGAACTTTCTGTTATTGAAAAAGAAACCCAATGTTCAAGTGAAATGTCGCTGCATGAGGTATGAATTTTTCTGAAAAAAGAATCATTTTTACCTGCTACATTTCAAAGTATATCAATGTAATTATTTCGGCATTTTAGTATAAGCTATCGTTTTATTTCAGAAAATATGTTACAGAAACCACTTGAAAAAAATGCGTCCAAAGTACATGCAAGCGTGGTTTGGGGGAGAATTTTCTATAAGGAAACTTATAGAATTATGGCATAATTTTCTACTAGTGTAAATGCCCGTCCTAGGACGGTGGGTAGAAATCGTGATTTTCACTTAAAAATTGAAATAATTGGTAAAAATATTCATATACATCGATAGTAGGAAAAACTGACATGAAACGTTAAGTTCAGAGACTTGTTAATGTATGGGCCTCTGAGATTTTAACAATAAATTTGTAATCTGATGTAAATAAGATGGCAAAACAGAGCAGAAATTGCAGATCTGTCTTAAATAGGAAAAGAAAACAGATATGTATAGAACGCAATATCAGTAAAAATAACTTTTACTGACTGACTTGTACTCCAAGAAATATAAACATGTTTATATACTATTCATTGACAATAAGAAAAACTTACCTGAAACGTTAAGTTCTGAAGTTTTAACAACAAATTTTTAATCTTTAGTAAATATGATTACAGATGTTCCTTAATTAGTAAAAGGAAACAAATATACTTAGATATAGTTCTAATTTGTGTTTTATTATGAAGTCTTAATTTTTTTTATTACCTGACACTCTTTAGCCGGAAACAAATACTGAACTATTTATATTGTTTTAAGTGCAAACTTGTTAATGCTCTGTAATCATTTCAAACTTTTTTACCATAACACTACACTTGATAATTTTATCTTTCCACTACTTTTTTAAATTCTTTATTAAAAAAATTAATTCATCTTATGTATAATTTAATTTCTTAAAAATAAGCAATCACTGACATGTAATCTAGGTATACAGTCAAGATGAAGTAATCAATAAAGGTTCCAATTCTATTTTTCATAATTAACAATTAAAAAATCAGTAAAAATTACATCATTCTGGCAGAATCAAATCAATTTTTTTTTTTTAGTTTATCAATGTAAAATACATTTCACACTAAGCATAACGCCATTTTCACCGGCACAAACTTTTCACATGTACTTTATATATGTATTTTTATGCTTAACCAGTATGAATTTAAATAAAAATATATTTATTTAATTGTAATGAAAAAAACCGACATCAATAAAGTTATAATGCATGCAGATAAAATAAACCTAATAAATGCTATTCTCATGACGTCACAGTAATATGAATTTTTATTCACTTATAAAAAAACAAAATACACATGAATAATTTTTACCGAAATTTAACCTTCAAATTAAAAAATACGTAAAAAAGCTATGTATCAAAGTATTTTTCATCATTTCTCTTTTTTCTGCAACAATGGCAATAATCCATGGTTTGGATGAGTTTTTACTGAAATCAACACACTGTGTTTTATTTTATTATATTTAGATAAGCTCTATAAAAGATTTTGTTTAAACAGAAAATGGTGTAGAATTTTATAAATACTATAAAAAATTTCATAAGTGTAAATACATTGTTGTAACCAGATTTTTGTTTTGTTTGTGAGTGAAATATTTATTGGTATCCTAGATGATCGTTTCCTTTTTCATGTTTGATGCCAATCTTGGCAGTGGGCCTAGTCATAAAACTTTTTTTTTTTAAATTTCCCTTTAAAAAAAATCATAAAATCAATGGACATTTCACTTAATGTATGACAATCAATTTAAATTTATTATTACTTACTACTTGGTAATTTACAAACTTTGTATTCATGCACATCTCTCGAAACTAACTTCTGCTATGTCATGAGATGCTAACTTATAAATGTGATAATAAAAATTAAATTACCTAAGTTATTTAATGTTGTTTTTTTTACACCTTTTAACCCTCTCATGCATGGCAATCCCATATGAAGTTGCATAGAAAAACAATCCAGAGTGAACTATGATTATGTTATTCTTATTTGTGTGTATCACATAATAAACTTCATACAAAGTTCAATAATGCTTGTGAAATACAGCAATAGATAACAGAACCATTTCCTTTTTGAATATTTAGTTGGAAAATGCCCTTTTAACATTTTATTTTCTGTTCTGCTCAAGTGAAGATTTTATTAAAGTATTTTGATACTTTTATGTTAGCTGGGTGCAAATCTTGCCTATAGTTGCCGAAACGTCAGTTGAGGCTCACTGTGGAGACCCGAAAAGTTTTTGTTTTCCGTCTGTTTGTCTGTCTGTTTCGCGATAACTGACACAAAAATGATCCGATTAGGTTGATTTTTGGTAGGTATGTTGAAGAGGTACCCGGAATTAGCTGTATAGTTTTTAGTTACGTTTGGTTCATTCGTTCGAAAAATATAGACATTTTTTTTTTGGTCATAATGCTTTTCAATGGGAAGTCAGACAATTTTTTTAATTTTAACATTCACCGAAAAAAAATGTCGCATTGGGATAATTGTAAATGCTAAATTTACGAAATGGAGATCTTAATTTAATCCAATCACTTTGAAAATTTACCAATATATTTATTAGAATTTCGAAATTAATTGAATAAATTATTGGGAAATTTTATGCATTAATTTGAAAGATATGAAACATTTTAATTTCTCATTTTTTACAACAAATTCCAATGCATGGAATTTATTTCTCTCTTCCATTAAATGGTTGCTAAGCAATTATATTTCAAAGAATATCAACAAAGGAAAATGCAAGTGAATTGCATTATTTTGCCGCAACATTTTTTTTAACAAAATAGCTAATTTTCGGGTGATTTAAGTTTTTCATATGCTTTTTTTAATGAAATAGATGATAATTTATTTTAACTACTAAAGAAAGATTACCAAATTGGTTTTCCAAATGAAAATAATAAAAACGTTGAATGTGTAACTTGTATATAGGTCACATAAGAGAAATTTACATTTGTATAAGTATATTTTATACAAGAAATTTTATTCAATTTCAGCAACATATGATGTTTAGTGGTTCAAATATAAGTATTATTTTAAGGATATGATAAAATCTCTTGTACAAAGTTATGGTTATTCTAATCAAAATTAAAATAGTAAATACATTCATAGTAAATACATTAAAATAGTAAATACATTCAGACATATACTCAAGAAATGAAATAGCACAATTACTGGAAATTGAGAATATGAAATTAAAGCGACAACAGGGAGCCTGAGTCCCCCTGAAGTAATGCATTGTTATTCTGAAAAAATACAGTAATAATTAGTTTATCCTATCATTGGATAACATTGAGTTTAATGCGATACTTCTAAAATATCTCGAACTTTCAATAAATTTTATATTCTTATAAATGTATAAATAACTTTAAAAAATTTAATTTTTGGATATCAAATATTATGCAGATAATGTTAAAAATTAGTTATATTAATGAACAATGATTTGTAGAGCTGGCGTTAAGAGCCTACGTTAGTCACGCGAAGAAACGCTCAAGCTAATGTTAAGTCTATGAGAAGGTTCTTGCGCGATTTCTCGCTCACATTTAAAAAATTTTAAATGATTTTTTTTGCATAGGATAGCTGAGGTTGATCTCTAACGTTGTTAGTTTTTTACTTTTTTGATTTTGGTTATAGTTTTTTCATAAGCGAACATTTTCAATTTTGGAACCGGTTCTGAAAGTGAAAGTACCCTTATATAAAAAAAACTGGAACCAAAATCAAAAAAGTAAAAACTAACAACGTTAGAGATCGACCTCAGCTATCCTATGCAAAAAAATCATTTAAAAATATTAAAATGCGAGTGAGAAATCACGCAAGAACCTTCCCATAGACTTAACATTACCTTGAGCGTTTTTCTCATGACTGATGTAGGCTGTTAAGGCCTCTGATCTGTAGATTTACTAGTATATTTTTTTCTCACCAACAGCAGTTTTTATTTTCTCATGTGTAAATTAGAAACAATGCTTTGATTCTGAAATAAAATGTTTTGGTTTATGGTATTTTTTCTTATTTTTACATTTTAAATGAAATGAGTGAAAGATCTGTATTTTAAATGTATGTAATATATGCATTTTAAATTAAATGAAAGGTTTATATTTTTAAATTAAATGAATGCAATATGAATGATGGAGATGAGAACAACATTTGGCAATTTATCACCTGTGTCTGGCTAACATAAAAGTACAAGATTTTCTAATACTTTTTTGTTAT
Organism: Maratus michaelseni; assembly: GCA_963931845.1. Lineage (NCBI taxonomy): Eukaryota > Metazoa > Arthropoda > Arachnida > Araneae > Salticidae > Maratus > Maratus michaelseni. The sequence continues at coordinate 35,342,103 of OZ007589.1, read as the reverse complement.
AGGGGTCTTGGCAAGATAAAGAAAATTTTCATATTACATATTTTCTGGCAACTTATTCGCTGTTTCATACACACAAGCAATTTTTATCAATATTTATACAATTTATTTAATATAAAGAAACTATTTATCTATTTTTATATACAGATGGAAGTAATTTGTATATAGAAACAATAATAACTTCCATATAAATAAAATGTTTATATAAATGCATATATAAACAAACATAAAAGTTCATTATTTGTTTTTACAGTAGGTAACAAATTTTATTTTTCTAAGACCGAATTGTGCCAATCTTTTTTATAAAAGGCCCCTATAACAAACATTTACCAAATTTTTACTTATGGATCTAAACAAACAAATGACGAAAAAATATTTGTTTACTTTTTACTTTGTGGTAAGTAATCTAATGTTTAAATTAACACAAAAAATATTTAATAACTCATAATAATTTTTTAACACTTGTAAACACTATTAGGGTTGTTTTGTAATAAATTTAAGATTTTTAAAAATTCAACATTATTTGTTCTTAATAATCCATTTTAAATGAAAAATATTTTTTCCATTCACTTAAAAATAATTCATGGATGAGGGGGTAGCTGAATCTCAGTTTTACTATTCAAAAATTGTACGCTGAAGTTTGTTTTTGTTATCTAATATTTAACAAAAATTACTAACTAGTTTCCAAGATGGAAATTTTATATTTATACTAGCTGACCCACCCGGCGTTGCCCAAATCCATGATAATAACCTTAAATAGATTTAAAATCGGTGTTGTATGATTTCATATTTTTAGACAAAAATCTTTCCAAATGAACCTAATGTTGAAAGGCCTACTGCCATAAAAGAGCAGTGTACACTCTCGAATTTATGATTTTATATTTTAAAATGAAAATCTATAAAAATGAGTTGGGAGTCCCATTGCCTACGGCAACATACACTGGGGATGCTACACTCACCTTGGTCTGTTTTTGAAAACAAACCTCGAATATATGTGTGATTTTATATTTATTAAACAAAAAATTTTCCAAACAAACTAAGGGGCCTGTGTTATAGTGACTGCTGATTTAATTTCTGACACTTAGGTACATTAAACTTTCAATTCTGACCAAAAGTTCTTGAGAAAACCTAAATAATATAAAATGGGCATTAGCTTCTAACTATTTTAAAGCACAAAATATCCTCTAATCAATCTGTGTTGAAAATGTAGCATTTTCCTCAGACATGTGCAGAAATGAAAAGCCCTTTGAAAGTGTTCTAAAGCACTATTAAAGTGGGGAATGATATTTTCAAAGGCACTGAGAAAGAAAAGAAAATCCCTGGTGGATATGTGAAACGACAAAAAGATTAAAATTATAAACCAAAGATATCGTTAGAACCGGAAAAAGTTAGTTTTATTTTTTTATGTGTTTGTATGCAAAAAGGAGATGGCATTTTAAAACTGGTGAAAAACATGAAAGTGATGCGAATCAATCTCTGAGAAATAATTTTTTTGAAATTGTAAATATTAATATTTTCGAAACCAAAGATACTGTCAGGATTGGAAAAGTCAGCTGAATAAGTGGATATTTTTTGTTTTTTTATATTTAAACCAGGGAATCCGATATGGCAGTTTTAAAATGTAGAAAAAACAGAAAATTTAAAAAGCAATCAGAAAACACGAAAAAAAACATGGAATCGAACTCTGGAAAAAAAATACACCATTAGAGAGCAAAATGTATACAGAATAAGTGGGTATTTTATTTCTTATGTATTTCTGTTCTGGAAATGGATGCAAAAGTTCAAATTCCAGAAAAACTGAAAACTAACGTGAATCAAAGTCCAGTAAAAATGTAATTTTAAATAGTAAATATTAATATTTTTTCACAGGAAAGATACCATTGGTACCAGATAAGTAGGTACACGTATTTACTAAAAACTATTATATCAATATGAAAACAAAGATTGTTCATTTCATAAGTAATAATGATTACCCCCCCCCCCCCCCCCCCCCTATTTCAGAGTTTGAGATTCTGGTTGAATCACTGATAATTCTTACCCACTTATGAAAATAGTAATTCATCATTAATTAATTTAGTATAAGGTAAAAAATGACAAATTTTTAAGTACATAAAAGAGAATTTCAGTGTTTTTTTTAATTTACCAATTTTATGTTTTTATAGTTATTTTCAATTGTGAAATAAATTTTGTTTCTTAGTTTTCAATGTCTACATTGTTCTGATCAGGTGAATACACTTCTACATCCTACAAAGAGTGAAGGCATGAATCACATTATGGGAGGATGGCCTGGAGATGTAGATCCAAGAGATGAAGATCAAGTTGCTCGGTTTAAGAAGAAAATCCAAAAAGATGAATCCTTTATTAATTCTATAAAAAAACTAGGCAGTGTAAGGAAATATAATTTTATTCTTTTTTTAACACTGAACAATATATGATATATTTTTGCTATAATACAAAACTATTGAATGCAAAATTTTCTGATGCTTTTTAAGACATAATAGTTTCAGAACAGAATTGACTATAATTTTTAATATTTTCACAAGACAATTTAAAATCTTTCTAATAAGACTTAATGTTTGAGAAGTATAATGCTTTCCAAAAAGAACTGTAAACTAGTAGAAGTAAAAAAAAAGAAATTCCCACATATGTTAGCTCTGTGGTACTTGTAATTACCACATAGCCTCTATGATAAATCACCAAAGTATGATGCCAATTATAGCAAGATCATAGCCTAATCAAGCCACAAAGCTGTGCAATGCTTGTTCATATATAATAAAATTATGGATACATCCACTTTGTTTATTTTGATTTTACTTGTTTTTTGTTACGTTTACTTTTTTATTGTTAATGAAACATAAACAATTTTCATTTAAACTGCAGGCGAGGAAGATGTACTATGCTTCCAAAATATTTTACCTCTTAATTGAGTGTATGAAAATTGGAACTTTAAAATATTTCTGATAAGTCTTCACAATTGAGCTGCTACCAAAATATACTGCTTACCAAAAGAAACTGTAAACCAATCACATTTTTTTTCTCATTTAATAGTTTTGTTTGATAACCAATAATATGACATATTAATTTTTTTTTTTTTTTAATTTGTTTATTATCATGGTTTCCACAATAAATTATCTATGCATTATTCCAAAAGTCTCAAAGCTATGCAATGCCTGCTCATATATAACAACTTATGAACATTATTACATCAACTTTGTTTATTTTGATTCTCCCTGTTTGTCATTATTATTATTTTAATTCTTAAAACAATGTAAACAGTTTTTTTAAGTGTAAGTGAGTAAGATATATTACTCCAAGAGACACATTTTACCTCATAACTGAGTATATGAAATTCACTACAAAATAAAAGTGTTAGTGATGAACATTGCTTGATTATGATAACCGAAAAATGCATGCAACAAGTACACATGTTTGCTGTGAAACAAAAAATAAATGCACATTTTCCATAAATGAAAATTGGAGATAATCTTCCATAGTTTAATAATGGATGCTGTGATAATAAACAAGTACCAATTTTTTTCATGATTATTATTACTGTAGTTACTAAGTTCAACAATCTTATAAAATAAAATATTTGAATAGAATGTTGTTTATGCTGTTTCAGCTTGTTGAAAATTTTGTAATGGAAAATAACTCAGTTGACATCTATGAAGAGTATTTCATGAATGAATCAGTTCCTGATGATGCTGTGAATCAATTGAAAATACAAAATGTTTTTCGGTTTGTAAAGAATTGTTTTAAGCTATTACTTTTTTACTGTTAGTTTTTTAATAATTACTTTTTGCATTGTTAGACTCTTTTTAAACTATAATTTGAAGTATTCCAGTAATTTATTTTTAAATTATTTTCTTATTAAGATAAGGTTTTTCAAAATTACTTTTGATATCTTATAATTTTAATGTATTCTGATCAGAACTAAATAAGGATGTGGTTAGTTAAACCCTTTTTAAACATTACATAAGACCAAACAAACAAACAAACAAAAAAATAAATAAATTTCATTCTATTAATACAAATATCCTAATTCTTTTTTCATTTTTAATCCTTCAAGTATCTTTCCTGTCCTATTTTGATACCTTACATGTTATATCATCTATTTTTAATTTAAGTTTATTATTTTACATAAAATGTATACTTATACTTAATATAAGTTTTCAAATGTGATAGAATTGCTTTTATCAATCTCATCATAGAAAAAATGATTTCCCTTCTAAAAGACCTTTACATGATAAAATGATCAAATATATTTTTTTAATCATTAGGAAAAAAAAAAAAAAAAAAAAGCTACACAATGATAGCCCAAATCATCAATGTCTTATACATTTAGAAAGAGAAGAGGGGGAAAAAAAGATAGTTTCATAAATATGATTCAATTAGATTCAAGTATATTTACGAAAGTATTACCATTTATCAAAGCTTTAGCCTTGTATTCATTATGAAAAGTGCAGCTTTTGAACAAAAACGCTTTTCTCTTTTCTTTTTATTAATAGAGAAAACATTTTAATTTTGTAAAATATGTAAAAAATGGACAATTCCTTTTTGGTGTACATATGGGCTTGTCACGATTTCTTTATTTTACAGTAAAGAATGGAAAAATAAATGAATAATTTCTTTTTTAATTTAATCATGTCAGAATAACTCAATTTTCTATACAAAATAACAGCTCTCTTTATGTAGTATTTGTCATTGTTTTACAAAAGATGTTCTTTGTAAATAAATATGTAAACAGCCAGTTCAGACACATAAGAATTTAAGATAAAATATTTAGAATGTGTGTAAACTAGAATACCCGAGTTTTCTTTTGTATATACTACAAAACTAATTTGTTATTATGACACAAAATATATTTCTTTCATTTAATGACAGACTTAATCATATCAATCTTTAGTTATTGATATATTTATTTTATTTAAGATTGTGTTATAAATATTAATTAGATAAATGTTTTAAGACAAAAATTCTTTCCATTAAACTTTTAGTGGTAATTGAATATTATTACTGTTGTGAAGATTAGATGTTGTATTTAATATAGATGTCAGACATCAGATCGTACTTTTATTTTAACTTTTATTGAGGAAATATATACACTGGCGAGAATAATTAAAGGAACAACTATAAAAACTCGTTGAACTTTAATAATTTTGCAGATAAAAACATGAAACTTGCACAAGATGTTTATTTTGTCATGCCTGACATATATTCAAAATGCAAAACTGCCTATTTCTGCAAAAAAAATAAAATAAATAAAAACATAGGAATGTGTGATATAAGAGGGGATAAGGAAATTGTACTGTTACAATATTTTAGAGACACACAGGAAAAATCAACAAGGTATGTACTCACCACTGACCCAAATGCAAGTTTTACAGCGATTTTACATACTGTGGATTCGATTATTCAGAAGTGCTTGTCGTAACAATGTATATTCAAGATGAATGGCGTTTCGAAGCCCCTGGAGAGAGTTAGGTGGGTTTTCCGAGATGCAAGTCGGTGCCTAGTGCATCCTATAGATGTTCTACCGGATTTAAATCCAGAAAATATGCAGGCCACTCCATTCACTGGTTTCCTTCACCCTCAAGATACTCAGTGATTAGTGCAGCATGATGAGGACGCGCATTATCATCCATTACGAGGAAGTTATTACCGATTACACCCCTAAACAACTTGACATGAGGATCAAGAACCTCCTCTCTGTAGCTTTCAGCATTTACAATTGCACTAGTAAAAATGTGTAGGTTAGTGCGGCCATTCAAAATGATGCCCGCCCACACCATGATTCCAGGACCTTTGTATCGATGCCTTTAATGGATGTTTGCAGCCTTATTGCATGTGTTTTTCTCTCTCCATATGGTAACATGTCTGGAATCACTCTTCAAACGAAATTGGGATTCATCGGTAAAGAGAACTCAGTTCCAGTCCATGGTACTCCAATGATGATGATCTCTGCATCACCTTAACAGGGCACATTTCACTGCCGGAGTTAGTGGAATACAAATAATGAGTTTCCTTGCATACAGTCCTCTTTTATGGAGCCTGTCACTCACAGTAAATCTGAATAGTCAAGTTCCTGTTGCTGCAGCAAACTCCTTTGCAATCTGAACTATCATCAGTTGCCTGTTTCTTTTAGTAATTGTTGCCAAATAACGGTCCTGGGAGTTTGTTATGGCACGTTTTGGACCTTGACCTGGTTGTCTGTGCACATTAACAGTGTCTTTACACCCTTTCCAGGTTCTTGAGATGACGATTTTGGCTATTTTTAAGTCTTTACAGACCTTTGTCAGTGTCTGTCCTGCTTCCATTCTTCCTATTGCACGCTCTTTCTCCCAATCAGTCAAATGTCTTCTGGATGACACATTCCACCTACTACAAGTGAAAATTTTATCCAACTACATGTTCAATCCTTGAAATTAGACTTCAAATCACCCACATGCACTCCTTTTCACACATGCTGAAAGAACGATCTAAAAAATTTGTATATTTTTCTCTGGCGTAGGTTAATCCCATTGAACTACATGATAAAGTTGACATTGAGTTACCAACCAATCACCTTTCATCGAAGTTCCCTTAATAGAATTAACGGTACTTTTCGGTTAGCCGGGCGCCAGTGATATATATACATGTGTATATACACACACACATATATACACATATCTACATATACATATATATATATATATACATATATGTATGTATATTATATATATACAAATATATCTATATACATATGTATTTATATATGTACATATATCACTGGTGCCCGGCTAACCGAACAGTACCTAAACATAAAGCACCTTTTTATGGTTGTTCCTTTAATTTTTCTCGCCAGTGTAATAAATGGTTAAAACCCCAATCTATCATTTCCGGTGAAATTTAGTGGGGAAAATGTTACACAATCAATTGTTTTTTATATTTAAGAAGGCAGCTTTATTTGAATAAATTGAGCAAAAAAATGATTAATGAAGTGGGAGGAAACTAAAAAGTATGATTTACTTTTAGTTCCGTTCTGTTGCTCAGAAAATTTACCAAATCTGTCTTAAATTGTCTAAATGAATTTCTTTTACAGCGATATTTCAGAAAAGAAAAGGAAAGTACTTGATTTGTCTTGGGCATTAGATGGATGTAAACTTGCAGCTGCACATGATGTCTCAGAAATGTTTGCTGGGTTATTTAGTGAATCATATGTATGGGATATAGGTATATAATACATCCATAATTTACATGAAAAGCAATCTGAATTTCTTTGTCTAGTGATGTATGTATGTTATTACACCTCTAATAAATTTCTATAGATATAACTTGTAATACAATTAATCTAGATATCATTGACATTAAGAAAAAATGCTTTTTTCAGCAAGTAGATTTTTTTTTAGATTGTTTCAGTCTCCCAATTTTCAATAAATGCTTTTTAGTGTTGATTATTATTGATTGATGATTGATATTACTAAAGAAATTATAGCAATAAAAGAAAAATCTGATTTTCTTTGTGTTATTCGTGCTATAATTACCACTGCAAAATATCTCTTTTTAAAAATATTAACAATTAAAAAAGTTTTAAAACATTCTTGAGATGAATGTGCAACTTGTTAGCAGTATAAAAGTTATTAAAATTAAATAAAATGCACATACTGATTTCATGTGTTTACAATACACATCTTGTTTTTGATAGAGAAAAAAAAAAGTTAAGTATTTTTATTTGATAAATTTTGAATTTGTTTATTATTCAAGTTTAGATTAAGATACCCCGTTTTAATCATTTTGATAGGAAATGCAAGAGTAAGTAATTACTGCATATTTATTCATAATATACAAATTATGGCACATAAAGAATAAATATTTCAGTTGTTTTAGTTACTATACTTCTATATTTATACAATTTTATCATAAAATCTACATGTACAGTGAAAACATGTAATTTAAAAAATATTATGTGTGTATTGTGCAGCACATTCAAATTTTAATGGCTAAAATTTTGTTTAAAAAGTGTACATTACATTAAATAGGTTTAAATACAGTATATATTTATAAAGTTTCAAAATTGTTTTTGTGCTGGGGCTTGAGATGTTTCTTGGTTTTGTTGTCTTAATTATAGACTAGTGAAATGTCTAGTGTAATTATAGGCTATAAAAAGAATTTATAACTACACTATCAATAAAACAGTTGATTATCGATACTTTCTTAGTTTTTTAAAAGTAAGCTTAGCATAAGAGTTTTTTGTAAATTTGACAAGCAATAATACAGGTTAGCTGCTTAAAAAAATTATGAAGTTTTATTTCTTTTCCTTATAAATAAGTGTTGATAGATATCTGTACTGCTGTTCAATTATGTTTGTATCTTTTGAAAATCATTAAAAATATACTGCATGTGAAATTAAACTTATAAAAATGCTTTTATATGAAAGTTAAAAATTAAAAAAAAACTAGTTTAAATTATGTGATGTTGTTTTAAAAAAACAAATAAATTTTAGAAAACTCCAATTTGCCTTATTGTGTGATATTGCCACAAGGAGCTCTGACCTGTGTGGAATATTCCCCTAGAGATTTAGAACTTTTACTTGGAGGATATGATAATGGTCAAATAGGTATGCAGTGAAATTTTGTTAAAGATTGTTGTGTGAAGATAATAAAAGTGTTTCTATTTATTATATTATTTATTTTATTGATATTTTCTTTAACACAGTAGTCTTGGAACTTGGAAGTATGTGGATTTTCTTAAACTGACAAACTTTTTAATTTCATAAATATCTAATATTTCTGTTTTTCTTCCATGATTTTCCATTTTTTCTTGTATAAGCATGCAACATGTAATTATAATATTCATTAATCTTTGTTTTAAATACTACTTTTTAAAAATAAATATTAATTATTCATAACATTTTGAATTTTTAAAGGTAAGATGGGAAAATATTACTAAGCAGTGATTTTTTTCAGCCATATTTTATTTGGAGAAGTATATTCAGAGGGGAATTACTATTTATTTATTTTTGTGAACCTTAACCAGTTTTAAGCCATCCTAAATAGAATCTATGAATTTCAGTTTTGAACATAATTATAAATGACCACTCAACCAAATAGGTCTCTTTTGAATTGTAATTTTTTACCAAACATTTATGAAAGATTTGTGTTCAAAATTATTCTTATCAGTAGTAAAAAAAAAAAAAAAAAAATGTAAATTCTGGTTTACTTTATTGTTATATACTTTTTCTCGAAAAATGTTAAAATTTTATATTTTTTCCCTTTATAAAATACTAGCGACCTGTCCCGGCTTTGCACGGGTAGACAATGTAATTTTTTTATTACATTCGTTTTCCTGAATTTCGCGCTCCAACCTAAAACTCTTGTTGAGATATGGCGAAATGACCTAAAACTTTCGAATCCCACTTTAACCACCTTCGAGGGGGGGGGGGGGATTTTTAAATTCACTGAAATACGTGTTTAATCATTTGTTTAGTAGATTTGTTTTCCTGAATTTCGCGCACCTACATAAAACAGCTGCTGAGATATGGCGAAATGTCCTAAAATTTTCAAAACCACCCCCTTTAAAACCCTTCAGGGGGAATTTCTAAAATCACTGAAATGCGTGTTTATCCATTTTTTTAGTAGATTTGTTTTCTGGAATTTCAAGCTCATACCTATAACTGCTGCTGAGATATGGCAAAATGACCTAAAACATTCGACCACCTCCCCTTTAACCCCTCATAGTGTCTGAATTTCTAAAATCGCTGAAATATGTGTTTAAATATGTTTTAGTAGATTTATTTTCATGATTTTCGCACTCCTACCTATAACTGCTGCTGAGATATGGCGAAATGACGTAAAACATTCGACCACCACCCTTTAACCCCCTCCGGCAGGGGAAATTCTAAAATCCCCGAAATACATGTTTAATCATGGTTTTAGTAGATTTGTTTTCTTGATTTTTGTGCTCTTAACTAAAATTGCTGCTGAGATACGGCAAAATGACCTAAAACCTTCGACACCCCCTTTAACCCCCTCCGGGAGGGGAATTTCTAAAATTGCTGAAATACATGTTTAATCATTTTTTAGTAGATCTGTTTTCCTGATTTTCGCGCTCCTACCTATAACTGCTGCTGAAATATGGCGAAATGACCTAAAACATTCGACCACCCCCCTCTTTAACCCCTTGGGTGGCGAATTTCTAAAATCGTTGAAATAAATGTTTAATCATTTTTTTAGTAGATTTATTTTCCTGATTTTCGCGCTCCTACCTATAACTGCAGCTGAGATATGGCGAAATGACCTAAAACATTCGACCACTCCCCTTTAACCCCCTTCTGGGGAGAATTTCTAAAATCGCCGAAATAGATGTTTAATCATTTTTTAGTAGATTTGTTTTCTTGATTTTCGCGTTCCTACCTATAACTGCTGTTGAGATATGGCAAAATGACCTAAAACATTCGACCATCCCCATTTAACCCCCTTCTGGGGGGAATTTCTAAAATCGCTGAAATAGGTGTTTAATCATTTTTTTAGTCGATTTGTTTTCTGAAATTTCAAGCTCCTACCTATAACTGCTGCTGAGATATGGCGAAATGACCTAAAACATTCGACCATCCCCATTTAACCCCCTTCTGGGGGGAATTTCTAAAATCGCTGAAACATGTTTCTAATCATTTTTTTAGTAGATTTGTTTTCTGGAATTTCAAGCTCCTACCTATAACTGCTGCTGAGATATGGCAAAATGACCTAAAACATTCGAACCCCCCTTTAACCCCCTTCTGGGGGGAATTTCTAAAATCGCTGAAATAGGTGTTTAATCATTTTTTTAGTAGATTTGTTTTCTTGATTTTCGCGTTCCTACCTATAACTGCTGCTGAGATATGGTGAAATGACCTAAAACATTCGACCACCCCCCTTTAACCCCCTTCTGGGGGGAATTTCTAAAATAGCTGAAATAGGTGTTTAATCATTTTTTTAGTCGATTTGTTTTCTGGAATTTCAAGCTCCTACCTATAACTGCTGCTGAGATATGGCAAAATGACCTAAAACATTCGACCACCCCCCTTTCGAATTTCTAAAATCGCTGAAATAGGTGTTTAATCATTTTTTTAGTAGATTTGTTTTCTTGATTTTCGCGTTCCTACCTATAACTGCTGCTGAGATATGGTGAAATGACCTAAAACATTCGACCACCCCCCTTTAACCCCCTTCTGGGGGGAATTTCTAAAATAGCTGAAATAGGTGTTTAATCATTTTTTTAGTCGATTTGTTTTCTGGAATTTCAAGCTCCTACCTATAACTGCTGCTGAGATATGGCAAAATGACCTAAAACATTCGACCACCCCCCTTTCGAATTTCTAAAATCGCTGAAATAGGTGTTTAATCATTTTTTTAGTCAATTTGTTTTCTGGAATTTCAAGCTCCTACCTATAACTGCTGCTGAGATATGGCAAAATGACCTAAAACTTTCGACCACCCCCCTTTAACCCCCTTCTGGGGGGAATTTCAAAAATCGCTGAAATAGGTGTTTAATCATTTTTTTAGTCGATTTGTTTTCTGGAATTTCAAGCTCCTACCTATAACTGCTGCTGAGATATGGCGAAATGACCTAAAACATTCGACCATCCCCATTTAACCCCCTTCTGGGGGGAATTTCTAAAATCGCTGAAATAAGTGTTTAATCATTTTTTTAGTCGATTTGTTTTCTGGAATTTCAAGCTCCTACCTATAACTGCTGCTGAGATATGGCAAAATGACCTAAAACATTCGAACCCTCCTTTAACACACTTCGGGGGGGGGGGGGGGGAATTTCTAAAATCGCTGAAATAGGTGTTTAATCAGTTTTTTAGTCGATTTGTTTTCTGGAATTTCAAGCTCCTACCTATAACTGCTGCTGAGATATGGCAAAATGACCTAAAACATTCGACCACCCCCCTTTAACCCCTTTCTGGGGGGAATTTCTAAAATCGCTGAAATAGGTGTTTAATCATTTTTTTAGTCGATTTGTTTTCTGGAATTTCAAGCTTCTACCTATAACTGCTGCTGAGATATGGCGAAATGACCTAAAACTTTCGACCATCCCCATTTAACCCCCTTCTGGGGGGAATTTCTAAAATCGCTGAAATAGGTGTTTAATCATTTTTTTAGTTGATTTGTTTTCTGGAATTTCAAGCTCCTACCTATAACTGCTGCTGAGATATGGCAAAATGACCTAAAACATTTGAACCCCCCCTTTAACCCCCTTCGGGGGGGAATTTTCAAAAATCCCTTCTTATTGCTTGCCTAGGCCATAACAGCAATCTACAGTCCAAATTGCGTGACCCTGACTTTAGTAGTTTCGGCTGGGCGTTGATGAGTCACCCAGTCAGTCAGTTAGTCAGTCACCGTTTCCTCTTTATATAATAGTACAGATTACCATAATTTTAATGCAATTTCTGGCAATTCTTGTATAATATCTGAGTATAATGATAATTATTGGAATAATAGCTTTTTTAATTCTAATCTCTCTTCTTTTTTTTTTATTTGACTGGAATTTTTAACATGGATTTCCAAAAGCATCGAGACAAACAGCTTCCTAACTTAAGGTGTAATAATGAAAGAATATATACTTTATAAATTTTGTCTTCGTCTAGTGAAGAAGCAATTATTCTCAAAAGTAATTTTCTGTAATTGCATTTGAAACTTAGGATGATGTCTTGATTTAGAGGCTGAAGAACAGACGTGACGTTGGGCGGAAAATATTCCACTGTTAGACTTCAAACCCATAATCTGAAGATGGTCGCTCATTCGATCGCTGTATTGGGACATAAGCTGCTGGCCGGTCATGATAAGGGATGTAAAAATAACATAGCATAAAAGGGATATATTTCGGGACATTTTGCATCGGTCGTTATAATGGAATGGTCGCTATAATGGGCAGTTGCACTGTAATAATAAATTTTCACATTTAATATTTTGTAAAACTCATTTTAGAAAATTAGTATTAATTTTCCTTTAAATTAAATTTATCTTAATAATGCTGGCTAATTTACATTTAGGGTTGTGGGATGTTAGAGCTGGGGGACACACTCAGCAAATAACTGCTTTATCTCAGAGTCATAAAGAAAGTGTTACAGATTTGAAGTGGATCAGCTCAAAATCTGGCCTAGAATTTTTTAGCTGTTCAACTGATGGAAAGGTTAATATTAAATTAAAAGTTTTATAATCACACTAGCATTCCTTTACTGCACTTTATTGCACTGTAAATAGCAAGAAAATGATTTTAAAAAAATATATTTTACAGCTAGCTGTGTCAATATTAAAAAAATAAAATCTTTTCTTTTAAAAAATCCCTTTTAAAGTTAGTCTTTTTAAAAAACCTATAATGATTAAATGTCACTTATGCATAATATGAAAATAAACTTCATTAACAAAAGTCATATTTTAAAATATTAGCAGACTGTTTCAATAATGCACATTACTATGTAATATATGTGTGTAATTATTATGTAATATACATATTATTTTAAAAATAAAACTCTATTATTAAATTGTAGTAGCCAATTGACCTGAACCTTAACAATGACCTATATCTAAAGGTTTATAAGTTTTAAACCTTATCCAGTGACCATTGTTGGACACAACTATAGATGCATACATTAAATCAGAATTATAAATCCTTTATTATATATATAAGTTTTAATGTTAAGTGCTTAACACTATCAAATTTTTACATTTCTTTATTAATAACTACTTTATTAAAAACAAAATTTTAGAACTTATACATGCCATTAATATTTCATCAAATACAGTTACATATTAAAATGACCAAGAAATTATTATATCATAATATATTACTTCTTTATTTTTTTCTAGACTTTTTTTCTTTAAGCTATTTTAAGTTTGATGATTTTTTATATTTATTGCAGCTGATTTGTTGGGATTCCAGAAATCTTAATACCACCTGTCAAACATTTCAGTTTGATGTAAGCATTTCAAATGATGAGGATATTAAAAGATTTGGTTTAACATGTTTGGAATATGACTCGTCATCGGTATGTTTTGAGCTTAAGGATAATTATGATGTATATATATGTAGTCCCAGTAAAAATATTTTAATTGCAGATTGGTTATACATAACTGTAAAAATAGAACAATGTTAATTATATATGTAATTCTTAGGGAGATTTAATTATTAGATATTATTATAATAAAGTATAATAATATACTAAAATTAATTTTAATAACACAATCTATACAAATACAGTAGATCTTTATAACACAATTATCTATATAACACACAATTTTTCAGACGTAAACAATGAATTTTACAGTTAAGAAGCGCCTACATGTAAAAAAAATTGCTTCTCTCTAGAGGTCTAAATTTGATACATTAGTTCATCTTTATTTCCTTAATTTAGAGCTTTTTAATGAAAAAATTGCTTTTATTACAATAAAACATTTTGAAAATGAGCAATATAATAAAGGATTTGGTCCAAGGATATTTGGGCTAAGTTTATAAAGTAAATTTAACAATGTGTAAAATGATCTATATTATGCAAAAATTTATAATTTATAAAACTCCTGGTCCCAAGGAAGCCAATATAAATATACTCTACTGTATTTTGATATGTTTCAGGTATATTTGGCTATGTTTATAAGGTCAGTTTAATAATGTGTGAAGCGTGATGTATATATTGCAAAATTCTATACAATGCATAACCTTGTGTTTTTAGGTTTGCATTATAAAGATCTTCTACAGGATATAAAATTGGGGTGTCTGCCTGTGATTCTCAAAAAACACCTATTTTAAATTCATTTGACAATTTAGACAACACAACAAGGGTCGATCCAGGCAAAATTTGGGGCCTATTTAGGGTCCCTTCACAAAAATCTATTTAATAAAATGGGCCCCTTCACAAAAATCAATTTGATAAAATGGGCTCTTCACAAAATTCTTTATAATAAAACAGTCCCTTTCACAGAATTCCTTTTAATAAAAAAGGTCCTTTCACAAAATTCTATTCCATAAAAACTTACTATTTATTAATTATTTATTAGTTTGTGACGTTTTAAAATATGTAATTTGTAAACATACAAGTCCACAAAAGAGGAAAACTTAAGCAAAAGAATTTTAAAAAGTTTTTATTAATAAATGTTTAGTTCGAATTTGAGTAACTGGATTTCAACTTTTGTTACAAAATGTTATTTTTCACAAAAATATAATAAATTTCACAAAGATAACCCTTACTTTTCACAAAATGGGCCCCAAGAAAAAAAAATCTGCATCGACCCCTGATATAATAATAATAATAAAACAGTAATTTTTTTTTTTTTTTTAAATCTGTTTGTCTGAGAACCAGGGCTGTCGGATTTTAGCCAGGCTGGTTTAAAAAGGCCGGTTTTCTGGTTTAAACCACTTTAAAAAGGCTGGCTTATATTTAAAAAGCCGGCCTTTACTAAAACAATTTTTTCTTTTACAAAAACTGTTCTTAAAACGAAATGTATTGTTAATTAGTAACTTTTTAATAACTGTTGCCATAAAAATGTACATCAAATTAAAGTAGAACTGTCTAATAAATAAATTGACAGTTAAAATATAAGTGAATTGATAGTAGAAATGTTCTTGTGGTCAACAGATAGTAGGAATGTTTATTAGAAAATTTGTGCAATAAAAACTTTTTAAAATAGTTCACATGACTTTTACCAAATAAGATATTTATTTGAAAAATAATACACTATTGGTGTATGGAATAAGTTACGAATCATTTGGCTCTGTTTTTAAATAACGGTTCACTTTTACCAATTTTTCAGCACCTAAGTTGTTTCTGATCTTGTTCCAAATAAAATCATACGTTGAAAAAATTCTCTCAGAACTTGAAGGATAGCTGTATAATTTAATTTAAAAAAAATGCAGAAACAATTAGGTAATGAACCATCCTTTTTCAATGTCTTCACTTTAGCAAGATTCCACCATTTTTTTTTTTTTTGCTGGAAATTGCTCTTCAACTTTTTCGGAGAAAAGTAAAGGTGGGTATGTTTTGGGAACTTTGATCTTAACTTTTAGTATACCAGATAAAAATTGTGCATAATTTTCTTCAAGCCACATTTCTGCTGTATTTTCTTTTGCATTTGTCAATTTTTCACCAAAGTATTTCGGATCTGTCATGTATGCATAGAAATGGAAGGGTTCCATGTGTTGATGAAATCTTTTTTTTTTTTTTTTTTAGTTTTTCTAAGTAAGTTTCTAAAGATTAGTCTTCCAACATATCTAAGCATGTTACCACTGCTTTTGACAATGTAGCTGTATCACTCTGAAGATCATTAATTGCTTTGGCTATAACTTTCAGTTGTTTACTAATATAAACAACTAGACTGTAAATACCAACATTACTCAATATGATTCCAATCTGCTGATCAAACTCATCCAAATGTTCTAGTCCGATTTCATTATATTTGTGAAAAATTTTTATGAAAGTTTGTGAGCATTCTTTTTGTGAATTCCACCTAGTGTCATTAAGAACTTGAGGCATTAAACCATCTTTGCATCTCAGCTAACCATGAGCATTGTGCTTGTTCCTGAAATATTTTTGTTTGCTTGGCACAGTGGTGTAGTCCTGGGGAAAAAAGTGGGGGGACGCTCATAGTCTCAATCATTAGGGTCTGTATCTGTATCACCCATAGGGCAAACTTGATTATGAATCTTGCTTTTCATTTTGAATTGCAGAGAAAAGTAATTGAAAAATTAAATTTTAAATTAAAATTAATTTAAATTAAATTATAAATTAAAATTAATTTAAATTAAATTAATTAAAGTTTTTTATCTGTTGGTCGTTCATAGCTTCCCATAAATTAAAATATTGTTAACCTTATTTCATGTGTGAAAATACGTATTTGAAATAGAATTCGTAATTTAATAACACTCATCCACGCAACGAGACTTTTGTTAGACATTGTTTATTTTTGAGATAGTGATAGAATAACTATTGTATACTAAGAGCATTGAAAATTATTGCATTTTTACATTACGGACACGTATAATGTAAGGAAAATATTGTAATCATGACAAGAAAAAAGACTATGAAATTTATATCTTTACTTTTATAGGTTCCCTGAATCCGCTTTTCCTATTTTTGTAACAATTCTCTATGTATGAGCGTATGCATGTGTGCGAGTTGGTATTTTCTTTAAGATTCCCAAAGTCTGTGTTTGGTGATTTTGCAATGAGTCAATATGTGTATGTGTCTGAGCAGGGTAGCATTTAAACGGTGTTTTCGGCTGAGATTAAATTTCGCAGGTATGTTATATATGATGAAAAGATTATTTAACATTCTGGATTATATATGCCACTGCCCAAACTCTATACAAAATTTTGAACAACGTGTAAAAATATTGGGTAGTTCGGAAAGTTTCTTCCGTTTTTGAAAACCAATTCGTACCGGAAAACTCTATCATTAAATTATTAGACATTAATTTCAATACCTAATGTCAATTGACGGGCAGAATTTTCTGGTACGAATTAGTTTTCTCAAATGAAAGGAACTTTCCGAACATCCCAATACGAATTTGAAAGGTGTGAAATAGACCAGTATCCTTATAAAGAAAATTTCTGAAAATCGCGTTTTATCAAGATTTTTGTAGAATTAGTAACTCTAAATCAGTTACTAGGTTACTTCTAATCTGTAAGTATTGAATTTTTACGGGAAGAAATAGAGAAAGACGTTCAAAAATATTGGTTTCATCATGATTTGTGGGGAAATATTTGAGCAAGAGTAACTGACTTAAAACTTGGCACACATATACTTTCAGGACTTACATGCTCGTAAAATCTTATTTATTATTTTTTTTAATTTACATTTTAAAAGGATGAATTGTCCAGGGCTCTCAAATGGTTCACAAACTTGAATACCAATATTTTTTAACAGAAAATTTCTTAGTTGGTTTCTAAAACTTTTCTGCAAAAATTTACTCCCGAAGGTTGTTTCTGCAAAATTTACAAGAAAAATCTAAAAATAAATTTTTTCTAAGAAAATACTGGTATTCAAAAAGCGGACCATTTGGGAGCCCTGATTGTTAAGTAAATCTTCTAAATTCGTTTCATCACGATTTATCCGGTAGCTATTAACATGCAGATGCTCACGAAGAATGGCTTTTAAAATATTCGAAATTTTAAGTGCTGAAATAAGCCGAAAACTTTTTAAAGTTGTTATTCTTCTGAAACTATCAGTACTAGAAACTTCAAATTTGACATAGAAGTTATTTAACTCGTAAATATTCTCTACGATGAATTGAAATTTTAATGTGGGAATCGTATCAGTGAATGTTACCACACTATTAATAGCGATATAAAAGTCTACTCTAGTTATAAATTGATTTGAATCCATGCCATTCTATAAGTGTTTAAAGAATTGAGCGGAAATTTTTTAAAGATATAATTTTGAAGTAGAGTTTCTATGGCAAATAATACTTATACTTGTGCCAGATGACTTATTTAAGAAACACTTTCCTAATAAAATTACTTTTAACGTTAATAAAAATAAATTAAATATAGAAAAAAAAACATACTTTCATTAAAATTCACAAAAAGTCAACTTATATTATAAAGCACAAATGTGTGCGTCGCTCAATGATGTCATACTGATGCGGGCAGCAATGTGGTGAAAATGGATGAATTTTGAAACAATGGAGCTATTTTTTTCAATTAAACAATCGTAATGTTATTTCTATGGGGGTAAATGCCATTTTTGTGCCGACGTTGAACCCCCCCCCTTAGGGATCTAATTTTTAAAAAATGAATGTCCAATTCATGTATGTTCCTCAGGTATACATATATATATTCCAAATTTCAAAGCTCTACGTCAACAGGAAGTGGGTGAAAAATGAATCACAAGATTTGACTGTCACATAGATACAGAAATGTAAGATAAAAGAAAGCGGGTAAAAAAGTGAACTTATTTTAAAACTACACTGTCTCTTTACATGATTTCTGCCCGTGCAGCTTTTTATGTAAATACACTTGGGGTGCATTTTTTTTCTTTAATATTTAATTTTGTTCTAAAAATGCTATCGCCAATATGTGCACAGGACCATTTTCACTGATAAAGTAATATTTAAATGGTTCGAAAAGGTTTTATAAGTCAGCTTTCTTCCTTCCTTTTTTAAATTTAATTTTAAATATATGCAGGTTTTTAATGATTTTATTGCAGCAAAAAGGAAAAATTTTCTGACTGACAAATTTTGAATAGAAGAGTCGCATAAAGAGTTATTGTATAAATGTTTGAAAATTAACAAGATAATTATTTCATTGACAATATTATTTCAATATTATTTTTTGTTTACTTTATTTTAAACTTTTTTATAATTTACGTTATCTACTTATCTCCAGCAGGTAACAAATTAAAGTGCGTGTCAACTTTTATAATACACAGACACACTGTATACCGGCCAATATATATTATATTCATTACACACAAATGTTTGTAAAATTAATTTGGTGCAACAATGTGTGAAGGAAAAGCATGTCTAGCGTTTTTTTTTATCGAAAATATAATTTTGTTCAGTTTAAACACATACCAAGCAATAATTTTCTATAAATGGTAACGTATTCATTCGAATTATTTTGAGTGGTCATGTATAGAAATTAATAATCATATGCTCATCACATAACACACTAAAATTTAAACCAGCTGCAAAACGCATTTCAAGAAATATCCGGCCATGACGGTAGTGTATTTGGATTATTTTTGTGTGGCCCTGTATACGAATATCATTTACGTATCACTTAGCAAATAAATATTTTCTTCAGCTGAAAAATACAAAATATAATCGAAAACACGTTCCGAGCAACTGAACCCACGTCTGACAATGTGTCCGGATTCTTTGTCCTTGTAAAATAACTATAAATGTTTCAAACACCGTTTTCCATGCATTGCAAACAATTACTGTTAATAGCTCATGGTGTTTCGAAATACTTTTTAACGTCCCTGTAAACGAACGATAAATGCTATTTTTGATAGGGAATATGTTGTAACGAATTTCAATACCATATGGCATTACTTCATTTATGTGTATTTCAAACAATCTCTGCCCAGTAAACAGTAATATGAAAGAACTCTTTTTTGATCACTCGTAAACGAAATACTGATGATATACACATAATTCACAATAGTGATAAGGCTACATTGAAAAAATATACATAAAATTTTGTCGAAATTCAAGCAAACTTTTGGAAGTTACAAGTAGAATGCGAACAGATGGAGACAGACAAGCGATCTGACACCGTAAACACTTTCCATGTTGTTGAAAAGTATTAAAAATCAATGCCTTATTTCTTAAAATTGTTGATTTATTGGTGTGCTCATAATTTAAAAAAAAAATGAGTAAGTTTGAAAAGATGGCGTCCTCTCGAGTCTCTAGCGTCCCCCTTGAAAATAAAAAGTAAGGGGACGCTCGACATAAAATAAAAAAGTGAGGGGACGCCGCCCCCCCGCGTCCCCCCTCGACTACACCACTGGCTTGGCATGATTTCCTTAACACAAAGATTAAAAATATGCACTGATCATCCAAGTGCAGTACTTGACAGTTTCATTTTGTATATCATTTATTTTAATATAATTCTTATCTATAACAACATGAAAATGTCTTTACTAAGCAGAGGAAGTGCCACTGGACCTATAGTATAGATTTCTTTTAATCATATTGGCTATTTATGAGGCTTTTCTGGTATATTAATTATTAATTGGCTATAAAAATGGATATCTGAAACATGATTTTAAATAAATTTCATAAGATTTTAGTTCTCTAATTTATACAAAATGACCATTAGTAAAGTAAATTAACATATATAGCAGTTAAAAATAAATAATAAGATATGCACTGTAAAAAAGCCAATAAAAACGGGCTTTTTTCAAAAAAGACCATTTTTTTTCCAATAAAAGCCAGCTGGTCTGGCCTTTTTAAAAAAAGGCCGGCTTTTTTGCAGCCCTGTCCAGAACAGACTCAGAAATGGTTGTATACAAACACTAAACTTATTACTTATCACGGGCAAATAGAGAATGTTTCTGGCTACAATCTGCAGTTTGTTGCTTTCTAATATCTAAAATAGTTTTTGAGAAATCGGTGAAAAACTGGGATAATCAACCAATCTTTCAATGCTCAAAAACTTGAGAACCAATTGATCAATTTTAAGAAATATTACAGTGATTGAAAGGTATAATTAAAATTTATAAATGATAATAATTACATTTTGCAATCTGCAGTTTGTTGCTTTCTAATATCTAAAATAGTTTTTGAGAAATCGGTGAAAAACTGGGATAATCAACCAATCTTTCAATGCTCAAAAACTTGAGAACCAATTGATCAATTTTAAGAAATATTACAGTGATTGAAAGGTATAATTAAAATTTATAAATGATAATAATTACATTTTTAGCTTATGACTCGTACATTCTAATTTAAAAACTGGATTGGTAAATATTTTCCCGAAAGATCTTACAAAATACAAATACAACACAACAGGTTGCTACACAGCTAGTCATTAATAATTTTTTTTTTTTTTTTTTTTTTTTTTTAATAATTAATCTTACAAAGTCCCAAATTTAACATTGTAGTTGGAAAAAATGTAAACAAATAATGCCAATTTATATGATAGGTAAATTAATATTAAATGTCAAAATGAATAACATATTGCTGTGTGATATAAATGCTTAATGTAGAGCATGGTCCTAAATAATAGTTCCCTCAAGGCCACAGTACACTGCCCTTTTTAAAAAGTGAAATGCTCCTCTAGTCATCTTGTAAAAACTTCCCTGTACTACAATATTTTTTAATCTGTGTGCCTGAGACCTTGCAAAAATTGTTGAATTTTCTTATTTCTTTAGGAAAAACACAGGAGATTATTAAATCATGTGTTAATTAAATTATATTTAGTTTAATTTAAATAATTTCATAAAATTATTCAACATTAATATATTTTGCATCTCTAGGTATCAAGAAGATTCTATAGCTTTGATGTAGTCAATCAAAGGCATCATTTAGAAGTTTTTTCTATAAAATCATTACAGTCGAACGCCGTTATAATGAACCATCTGCGGACCCAGCAATCCTATATCCAAATTCTTTGAAAAAATTTTTTTAGCATAGTGATTGCAATAATATGTAATTTGCTTACAAATTATTAACTAATTAAATAGATAATAAATCAAACATTAAAAAGAAAAATAGTTACTTACTAAAATTTTATTTTATTTTTACATTCTATGAAAGAAATTAGTGATTCTTGATTGAATACAATTCGATTTTAAGTAGAGTTCATCAGTTTTCTTATCAACAAATAGTAAAGAATCCAATATTTTCTGGTCCACATTTTCTGTAGAAAAAAAATGTTTAGGGTATTCACTGCCGATTTCACTTCCGAGATAGAATGTGCTGAAATTTCAAGTTCTTCAACATTGTCTTCTAAGTCTTCTTCAACATCATTATTTTGTTTAACTTCAGATACATTGCCACCATCTGTAGGGGTACCAGAAGTGTACACTTCATCATTGCAAGATTCAAAGTGCTCAGTAATGTTCCTTGGATAAATGTTCACACTATGCTTTTCCAGCCACAGAGCTATTGGTAAGTTTTCTTCGATATATATTCGTCCTCTACGTTGGCATCTTTTCCTTCCATCCACAACACATCCTTCGAAAGACCTGCGCATCAGAAACAATTGCGGATTGTTGCTGATGTCACCTGTTTCCATGACTTTTCCAACAGAATCATTGCTTCCAAAAGAGAGAAATTGTATTCCGTGTCGTTCTCTCTGTAGTTCTGTAAAATACACATTACTAGCTGTTTCCTATAATGGCACTTCAGGCTGCGAATAATGCACAGAAGTCGTGTTTGGAGGCAAAAAAACGAGCTTAATGCACTTTAGATTTTCTAAGTGGGGATGAACTGTGCAATTGTTGACAAGGCGAACAATTTTATGCTTTTGTTTCAACAAATCGTTGTCCCATTGTCGAAGTTCTTCTTAAAAAAAATTGGAAGTCATCCAGGACTTTTGATTGGCTTTGTAGTTGACAAGCAGTTTTTTAACATTTTCAAAACACCTTGGCTTTTGGGATTTACCTATGACAGTTAATTTTGCTGTTCTGAGCCGTTTATATTTGCACATACAAGAACAGTTATTCTCATTTTTGAGAGCTTCCCGTTAGTGAACTTTTCTCCTTTAATTTTAATGTCTGATCAGGAGTCATTTTGTAGAAGAAACCAGCTTTGTCGGCATTAAAGATATCCTTCTCTTCATAATCCCGGATTGCATCCAGCCACATTTGCACTTTCCACATCTGATGCACAAATACTTGCTGCTTCACCAACAATCTTTTCACATGAAATATTGTTCCATTTTTTTAACCTATCCAGCCACCCGTTAGAGCACACAAAACCATTTTCTCTGAATCTTTCGGCAAACTCTTTCGCTTTAATTTGAAGCATGGGTCCGGTTACAGGAAGATTTCTATCCCACTGAATGATGAACCATTTTAATAGGGCTTCTTCCACATTTTCCCTTTCAACCCGACGTAGTTTTTTCAAAGAATCCAAACTTTTTTCGTGTACAGCAAGAGTCACACTTCGATTTTTCAAAATGTTTGAAACTATAGATTTTGACAAGGAAAATTCCTTCCACAGTGTCGATTGATTGGTTCCATCTTCAATACGTTTAATGATTTTAATCTTATCCTCAATCAAAAATGCTTTCCTTTTTACAGAATTCGCCATTTTCACAAAATTTTTAGCCACTCTTGAAAAAAATCATCTTCTTATCTGAAATCAATCATAAGAACCATAAGAGAGACACTGTAAAATGAGGGACATTCTTAGATTGTGACGATTATACAGAGGGACGAGGGATGCAGTTAGCAAGTAAAGACCAAACTCTTATTCCTAGAATTAGGGAGGGGCGAAGAAGAGAGGTTTGTTCCTGCAACGGGGAGGGGAGGGGAAGAGGCATGTGCTGTTTAACTTGTTCGCCCTAGTTTAAGGTGATGAGCATGAAAGAATGAAATTTGACACAATATAAAAGAATGCCACCATTTGCAGTCACAACTAGTGCAAGTTTAAAGTTAGAAAACTGAAAACAAAACAAAAAAAACCCTGAGGAAATAAAATTTGAGTCCACTATAAATGAACTACCAAATTCTCAACTTTCCACTATAAGCGTATAAAATAACATTAGTTAAATAGGAGTTCGGATGGGATCATTAAAAAAGTTCATAACATCCAAGTGTTCACTATATCCCAGTTTCATTATAGTGAGGTTCGATTGTATTATGTTTATACACGCAAATTTTCATTTTCTTGACTTTTTAATGTATTCTTAAAAACATGCTAATTCCTAATTTTTCAGCCTCATCGTTTCACACTAGGCACAGAACAAGGTGTTATATTGTCATGCAATCGTAAATTCAAAGAAGTGAAAGAAATGATTACATCATGCTATAGCACACATTCAGTTCCAATACTCAATATCACAAGAAATACATTTTTTCCAAAATTATTTGCATCTTGTTGTGCATGGGATATAAAGGTATAAATAACTATTTGTATATTTAATTTAAGAAATAGATAAATTGCTTTTTATTAGAAGTGGTTGTAAAGCAAGCTTGTTTGGGAGATTAGCAGGGCAGTTAACAATTTCTATAATTTTAGATTTCATATTTACTTGTGTACTTATTATTTATTCATGAATTCAGAAAATATAAAACTGAATTTTATTATGATCTTTCCCATAAGTTTTTGACAATATCTAATCTGATTGTAATTGAAAGAAGATATCTTGAAATTTGTGAAATTCCTTGATACAATAAACCCTGTATGAATTTCAAAATGATCAAATACTTAAAAATTTTACAGAATGATAAATATTTTACAATTACATTCTCGTTAAAAAAAGTTACTTATCAGATGTTCACATAAATATCAAGACTTATAATGAATAGTGATTTGGCCAACAACTCAATATTCAGCCAAATTATAGGCCGAATAATACCAAATATTTGGCGGCCAAATAGTAACATTTAAAAAATATATTCATTTTGATTATATATATATATATATATATATATGTTAATTATACATACATACATACATACATACACACACACATACATATATATATATATACAGGGGTGGGGAAATACATTATTTTACTCGCCACTGGCGAGTGGATTTTGTGATGGGGCGAGGGAATTTGAAAAACTGCAGGCTATAGAAGATATGATAAAAACTATTTTTTTTACTAATTAGCTGTATAACTTCCTAAATTACTGCGATGTAAACAATGTACTATGTTCTATCCTATAATAAGCCTTCACCTGTTGTATATATTTTAAAATTTTATAGAAAAAATATGAAAATGCATTGTAGTAATAGTAATTAATTTTGTCTGAACGATTTTCAACTGTACGTTGCATCTTGCTGGCTGGTAAAATAAATCCTTGGCTGGTAATATTTTCTGAAAATTTCCCACCCCTGATATATATATATATATATTGCATATACATATTAATTAAACAAAAATAAAACTACAATTACACCTTTTTTTTTGTTATTTAAATATTTAAAAAATGTAACAGCTAGAAGATGTATTTTTGTAATATTTCAAGCACTTTCATTTTTATAATAAAACATGACTTTTATAAAGCCTGTATAATTTTATGTATAGATATATGCAATTCATATACATTTTATCTAATATAAGAATTCATTACAGCTGTTAAATGTGCTTTTCCAGTTTATTATTTTTGTTATTTAAAAACTTTTTCCTTTGCAAAAAATTAAGAGTTTGCATTTTATCCTTTTCCATTCTATGCATTAATTATGCATCAAATTGACTTTCTGTAAGTCAGGATGATAAGTTAATTTTTCCATTAAAATCCAGCCATAATTCTTCACATCTACTATTCAGTGATACTATTATCCTTTCTTACATTTAAAATTAATCAGCCACTCACAATACTTACTTTTCCATGTGATTTACAATGAAATGTTTTTTGAAATAGCCCCTAGTAAAGTAAATTTTTTTTGTGGGGTGTTTGTATTGCTATTGGTGAACAAATTTGTAAAAAGTAAAACATACATATTTATCAAAACTTAACAGTTGGACCAGCATATGCACAACACAAAGTTTTACATCTTACTGAAGATATATTGAAAGTACACACAGAAACTGAGACCAACAGTATGAATGATCTTGACTTTTCTGCATTATTTTGCATTAAATATATTTAGGGCTGTCCTTAAAATAAATAAAATACTGCTGAACAATGGAAATTTTTTTTGCCACAGTCACAAAATCATTTTTATATGCACATGAAATTTACAAACATTAATATTCAAACGTTTTAAAATAAAATGTCATTTTTAATTTTTCTATAAATGTTTTATATCTTGAGTTTTTATTAATTGTCAAAATACCTCCCTGATAGTCATGTGTATAAAATTAGTTTAATCTCCAACTTTGACACAATTTTCTTAAAGATCCTAGCCCTTATAGAAATTTCTATTTGATTTCTTAGTATTTGAATCAAAGTAGCTGAAAATTTTGTGCATTTAAGAATGAAAATGGCTTTAAGAATGTGTCAGAAAAGACCCAAGTTGGATTTGAGAAAAGCATTGCATGAAAAAAAGAAGAAAAAAGATTAATGTATTCAGCTAAATATACAGTAATATTCGGCCAACCGAATGTTTGACAAAAGGGCCAAATATTTATTACATCCTGACTCAAGACCATATAATAAAGAGAAGAATTAAAAATATAAGTATGCATCTGGGTCATTCCAATCAAAACTTGTGCCAATTTACAACACTTTATTCATATTTTATAACAATAAATGCAAGTATTAAACAATAATTTCTGCTCTTTATAGTTACGGTTCTAAATTTTAAAATGACTATGATCATCAAATTAAAAATAACATGCTTCAAGCAATCAAGCCAATTTCATGTTATAAAAATAGAAAAGTATAATAAATTTTAGTCCTAACCCCACTCCCCTCTCATTATAGTTGCATGGTAACTGAAAATCATTATCACCACAGACACATTTTAAAAATACTGAACTAAGGATAGAAAAATTCTTGTATAACATAAAGATGATTGATGTTAGCTTCATAATTATTATTTCTTTTCCAATCCTGCTGATGTCAATAACAGAGTTTTCAAGATATGCATTAAAATAAAATAACCCACCATTCCTTCCCCTTTTCTCTTTAAGAGCTTGCTTTACAATCATTATTTTGATCATAAAATAATTTTAGCTTTTACCTCAGATAATTAAATTTAGAACATCTTTAATCATCAAGTCCAGAAATAAATAATTATTTTATGTAAAATGTTTTTATTTTCAATTTATTTAGATTTGGTCAGAGGATCTTACTGTATCGCCTATTTTAACACTTCGGTAAGAATTTCTTATATTACAAAACTATGATGAAAATAACCATAACTTAAGTACTAAAACAAACTTTTAAAACAAAAGTAAAATGTGATAATTTTTTATTTACTTTGTTGTTCTACTAACAATGTTTTGTTATATATTACTAAATATTTAATTGCATAGTAAGGAGCAAAAGAAGAAAACAAAGGTAAATATATAAAGCACAACTGTATTAAGAAAACATTTATTGTAACAAAGCTTACATTATTTTGTTCAAGAAACTCCAGTTTTCAAAATATATAATGCTTTATATTGAAATCTTTTTATCATTTCAGGAAATACACCCTTGTAAACTTATTTTCCCCCACCAATGAAAAAATATCCAAAAGGTAATGGGACATATTGTCCCATAAATTAAAAACAATAAGTTTCCACTTCATAGTAATGATTGAAACCTTTTTAGAGAGAGTTTTTTGGCCTCTGATAATTTCACTAAAATTTTAATAGGATTGAAGTCTGGAAAGTTTAGGAGCCATTAAAGTTCTGAATTCCCTGACCCTCCCACCCAAATTTACTATTTAGTACTTTTTTTAGGGATACATTTAACATAAACAGCATCTTTCAAAATTCCACCAATAGTCCATTGAAAGATTAATGCATAATGTTTGGGTATGCACAGTGCTGTAGTTGGGTGGGAACGCCGTTCCCAGAAATATTTGGTTTATTACTGTAAAAAAAAAATAACGCGTACGAGCACAAGTCTTTTTTTCTCCAGACTGTGAAAACTATACCCATTTCAATGTCTGAATGCGAGAGAGCATTCAGCTGTGTGAATAACATCATGACCGATGCGAAAAATCCACTCCTTATCTACTCTATGAAAAGGTGAGTTCCCACAAATATTTTCTTCCAACTACAGCACTGGGTATGCAACAACTTTCAGGCTATATTTTTGATAAAAAAACTGCAAAATGCACCAGACAACATTGAACATTAACAGTCAAATGTTCTTCCATAATGACCTAGCCCTTGACTATAGGTGTAGATTCCCAAAATCTGGAAGGAGTCAGTGGCTCTTGAACCCAAAAAATCTAGTGGCCACATTGTGATACAAAAGCACAAAAACAATATTTTTTTCTCCATTAACTTTGGATGATGTTGTTTTGTAGAATCTTCCCATCATAATTGTACAGTGGTGGCCAAAAGTGTGGACATTTTTTGAAAGTTTCATGTTTTTCAACTTTGTGTGCTTGTAGAATATATTAATTTTCACTTAAATACAAACGTTTATATATCAAATTGAAGGTAATTTAATGTAGAATTTAATAATAAAAACAGTATTACAATATCTGTATTACAAAAAAAGTTATGCAACTAATAGTAAGATCTATCTTAGATTTGCATTTTTTTTAAGTGATACTTACACAATCAATACTTAGTAGGATAACCCTTATTTTTTAAGACAGCTTCACAGCGTCTTTTCATCGAGTGAACGAGTGTTTGGAGTTCATCTTTCATAATCACATGGTGCCAAGAATCAATTATAGCTTCAATAAGTTGTCTTTTATTGGATGGACGTTTTTTTCGTACAAGAATTTTCAAACGTCGCCACAAATTTTCAATTGGATTGAGATCAGGGCTGTTTCCTGGCCATGGTAATATATCTATGCCTTTATTTTGAAACCATGCTTTGCATACTTTTGCTGTGTGGCATGGAGCTGAATCCTGCTGAAAAATAAATGGTGCGTTGTTGGGGAAGAGATCCCTGATGGAAGGTATCAATTTTGGTTCCAGGACAGTTTCGATGTATTTTTTGGCAATCAGGATGCCATCAATCACTTGAATTCGGCCCACACCATCTGCAGACATACATGCCCAAATCATGATATTTGTTGGGTTTTTTGTAGTTGCTTCAATGCAATCAGGATGAAGTGCTTCTCCTACTCTACGTCTCATGTATTTTCTACCATCACTACCAAAGAGCGATATTTTACTCTCATCGCTCCAGATTACTTGCTTCCATTGATTTTCTGACCATTTAATGTGTTCTTTTGCCCACTTAACTCGTTTTCCGCGTTGCTTTTGATTTTCATATGGTTTTTTCCTTGGAATTCTAGCTTGTAGTCCAAATCCTGATAACCTTCTTCTTATTGTTCTTGAACTTACTGCAATACCCGCTGCATTCATTTCACATCTAATGGCATCTGATGAAATTTTTCTATCTTGAAGGCATAGCTGTTTAATTTTTCTATCGGCAGTAGCACTTGTGCATTTTTTTCGGCCTGATTTGGCCTTATTTTCCACAGATTTAGTTTTTTCATAACGTAAACAGAACTTTCGTACACCAGAACAAGTCACTGAACCATTAACTTGTCTTGCAATTTCAGCATAAGAGAGGCCATTTTCTCTCAATATGACAATTCGGCTTCTTTTTGTAGATGTCCAATTAGTTCTTCTTATTGATGACAATGTTTAAAATTAGTTTAATTAAAAAAAAGGACTTTAAATATTCAAAAACAGCAATACTCTATGTACTTGTACTAGTATGCATCATTCTGCAAAATATTTCCACAACAATAACTCTTTTACCATCCAAATAACCTAAACTATAGTTACAGACATTTGATAGGTCCTCAGAACAGTGTTTGTGATTGGCTAGTGTGCTTTTATTATAAAACACGTCCTTATTCAAAACGATTTGTGTTTGTTTGTTCTACTAAAATGAGCATAACTTTTTTTGTAATACAGATATTGTAATACTGTTTTTATTATAAAATTCTACATTAAATTACCTTCAATTTGATATATAAGCATTTGTATTTGTGAAAATTAATATATTCTACAAGCACACAAAGTTGAAAAACATGAAACTTTCAAAAAATGTCCAAACTTTTGGCCACCACTGTATATAAACGATTCCTTAAAGTTTTTTGTTCTATAGATCCCCCCCCCCCTAAAAAAAAGTATTTTTCATAGATGAAAATAAATGCTCAACATAAGGATTTGCATAAAAAAATATGTCTATAAAAATCAAAAACATATCGGAAAAAAAATATGGAGAAGATTTATTTCCTTTTAGGTTTCAGATTTTAATAAAATTAATTTAACAATTTCTGACACTGAGGGATAATGGAGAAAGATAGAACACTGCATTGAAACTTTTGTTGGCTAGGGAATTTTTTAAATCCCTGTGGAGACAATAAAGTACAATTTTCGTGACTGATTGCTGATTTTCACATTTTATTATCGCAACTCCTTGATGAAATTCATGGTTTTTTTTGCAACTGATTGACGAAATTCACGACTAATAAACGAAATTCAGAATTTTTCTGATGATTCAATGAAATTCAGTATTTTTTTTCTGCGATCGATTGGTGAAATTTGTTTTTTGGAAGCCGCATGATGAGATTCGTGGTTTTAAACCACGAGCAACTGACAAAATTCACGACTTTATTTCATGATAGTTTGACAAAACTCTCAATTGTTTTCCACGACTAATTGGCGAAATTCACAATTTTTTACTGCAATCAACTGACGAGCTTCATGTTTTTTTATGCGACCAATTGATGAAATTAGCATTTTTTTCTTCTTGACTGATTAACGAAATTCGCATTTTTTTTCTTTTCTTAGAGAGCGATTGAGGAAATTCATATTTTTATTTGACAAGCAACGAAATTTGCGGGATTTTTCCATGACCGTTTTCACAAAGTTCACGACTGATTGACGAATTCATTTTTCAGAAATCTAACAAAATAAATAAATAAATAATGATAATTCGAAGAGTTCTGCTAATTCATGGAAGAATCACATGCCAATATCTATGTCTACCTGTAAAAACATATGGGAAAAATTGAGCTACAAATTCAATGAGTGGGACCTAAAATTATTTCTTCTCGGCACGAATTTTTCTGCGTCATGGGCTAATTGCAGCATGCCACTGCTGCAGAGTTCATTCGCAGAATATATCAACATGATTTTTTTTTACTGATTCCACGGACACTGCCGGTTTTCTTTTCTTTCTTTCTTTCTTTTTTTTTTTTTTTTTTTTTTTTAAGAAGCAAATGGGAATTTTGAAGATCAGCAGAAATGTAGCATCCATGTTCAATCGTATTTATTAATTATGGACAATAGAAAAAAGAAGAAAAACACTAAATATTGCGGAATTATAGAAGACAATCTGTGGATTTGAAATAAAACCTCCCTGGAAAACTGCCGTTCGGTTGAAAAGGGCCTGTAAAACACATGGTGACTTAGACATTGAAAGTTAGTTGGCAAAGCAAAAAATTTAGTCGCCACATTGTGCTTGGTGACCATGAATCTGCACTTATACCCTTGAGTAAATGCCTTCATCCTATTCAAAATTTTTCATCACTTGATTACATGTTCTAAACAATATCCTTGCTCTCAGACTAGCCTTTTTTTTTCTGCGCTCAGAATTGCTTAATAATGTTTGCTTAGATAATGGAGTGTGTTTTGAATTTCTATTTTCATAATATTTTGTATGTATTTATATCTTCATAACATAAATCTTATCTTAACAAAAATAAAATTATTCTATGCTGTCATTAAGTTTGTGCATGTAGTATGTTTCAATGCTAAAAGCAAAGTGGTAACTGGAATATTTAGTTAATTTTGTATGAAAAGAATTTTTGCTAATAATTTTACTTCGTACTATTGTAATACTGTTTTTATTATAAAATTCTACATTAAATTACCTTCAATTTGATATATAAGCATTTGTATTTGTGAAAATTAATATATTCTACAAGCACACAAAGTTGAAAAACATGAAACTTTCAAAAAATGTCCAAACTTTTGGCCACCACTGTATATAAACGATTCCTTAAAGTTTTTTGTTCTATAGATCCCCCCCCCCCCTAAAAAAAAGTATTTTTCATAGATGAAAATAAATGCTCAACATAAGGATTTGCATAAAAAAAATATGTCTATAAAAATCAAAAACATATAGGAAAAAAAATATGGAGAAGATTTATTTCCTTTTAGGTTTCAGATTTTAATAAAATTAATTTAACAATTTCTGACACTGAGGGATAATGGAGAAAGATAGAACACTGCATTGAAACTTTTGTTGGCTAGGGAATTTTTTAAATCCCTGTGGAGACAATAAAGTACAATTTTCGTGACTGATTGCTGATTTTCACATTTTATTATCGCAACTCCTTGATGAAATTCATGGTTTTTTTTGCAACTGATTGACGAAATTCACGACTAATAAACGAAATTCAGAATTTTTCTGATGATTCAATGAAATTCAGTATTTTTTTTCTGCGATCGATTGGTGAAATTTGTTTTTTGGAAGCCGCATGATGAGATTCGTGGTTTTAAACCACGAGCAACTGACAAAATTCACGACTTTATTTCATGATAGTTTGACAAAACTCGCAATTGTTTTCCACGACTAATTGGCGAAATTCACAATTTTTTTCTGCAATCAACTGACGAGCTTCATGTTTTTTTATGCGACCAATTGATGAAATTAGCATTTTTTTCTTCTTGACTGATTAACGAAATTCGCATTTTTTTTCTTTTCTTAGAGAGCGATTGAGGAAATTCATATTTTTATTTGACAAGCAACGAAATTTGCGGGATTTTTCCATGACCGTTTTCACAAAGTTCACGACTGATTGACGAATTCATTTTTCAGAAATCTAACAAAATAAATAAATAAATAATGATAATTCGAAGAGTTCTGCTAATTCATGGAAGAATCACATGCCAATATCTATGTCTACCTGTAAAAACATATGGGAAAAATTGAGCTACAAATTCAATGAGTGGGACCTAAAATTATTTCTTCTCGGCACGAATTTTTCTGCGTCATGGGCTAATTGCAGCATGCCACTGCTGCAGAGTTCATTCGCAGAATATATCAACATGATTTTTTTTTACTGATTCCACGGACACTGCCGGTTTTCTTTTCTTTCTTTCTTTCTTTTTTTTTTTTTTTTTTTAAGAAGCAAATGGGAATTTTGAAGATCAGCAGAAATGTAGCATCCATGTTCAATCGTATTTATTAATTATGGACAATAGAAAAAAGAAGAAAAACACTAAATATTGCGGAATTATAGAAGACAATCTGTGGATTTGAAATAAAACCTCCCTGGAAAACTGCCGTTCGGTTGAAAAGGGCCTGTAAAACACATGGTGACTTAGACATTGAAAGTTAGTTGGCAAAGCAAAAAATTTAGTCACCACATTGTGCTTGGTGACCATGAATCTGCACTTATACCCTTGAGTAAATGCCTTCATCCTATTCAAAATTTTTCATCACTTGATTACATGTTCTAAACAATATCCTTGCTCTCAGACTAGCCTTTTTTTTTCTGCGCTCAGAATTGCTTAATAATGTTTGCTTAGATAATGGAGTGTGTTTTGAATTTCTATTTTCATAATATTTTGTATGTATTTATATCTTCATAACATAAATCTTATCTTAACAAAAATAAAATTATTCTATGCTGTCATTAAGTTTGTGCATGTAGTATGTTTCAATGCTAAAAGCAAAGTGGTAACTGGAATATTTATTTAATTTTGTATGAAAAGAATTTTTGCTAATAATTTTACTTCCTACTATATGATATATAATACTTTCTAATATAATTAACTTATGTTCTTTTATTGAAGTCATTAATTATTTTTTAATTAGAAAGATTGGTGAAACTTGTGCAAGTAGGAAGACTTTAATATGAAAAACATAGAAAACATGTAATTTATTATTAACAAACTTTGATTATCATTGTGGTGTCCTTAAAAAGAAAAAAACCATTTTTTGAGAAGTAGAAATTTAACTTTATGAAGAAACATAAAAAAAAAAAAAAATTCACTATATTGCAAATAATAAAAATAATTGAATGAAGCAGAAAAAAAATAATAACTGATTGTTCCCAAGAAGTAATTCTTCTGTGAATAATATATATATATATTTAATAATATATGGAAATAAAACTTAAATATTTTGTAAAATTTATCAGTACTTTTCTTTAAATTTGATGCTCCAAATACAAAATAAATATCAAGAAAACCTGCACTTTAATAATATATGTTTATTGCTAGTTCTCAAGATGGTTATTGTACAGATGCATCTTGGACTCCAGCCCATCCATCATTTTTGTTTGTGACAAAAACAACAGGATATCTCGAGTTGTGGGATATACTGATAAAAAATCATGAGCCAATAGTATCCTTTAAAGTAAGTATAAATGAATGAATGAATAACCAAATACGAAAATCCAAATATGAAGATTTTTTTGATATTTAAACTTTAATTGAATTAATTTCCTGTAATTTTAAATGTTTTTAAAAATAATTTAAAGAATTTCTGTGTTTTGAGTAAAGAACTCTACAATCTATAAAATAAGTATAGGAAACTTAGAATAAATTATATAACTTTAAATATTGAACATTCTATATGAAAATCTTAAAATTTATAACTGTAATAAAAATATAAAACTTCTTGTCACTTAGAAAGAATATCTAAACCTTTTAGTAATATTGTCTTATCATGGAATACTGTTCCATATAAATAACTTTTGAATTTATTTTGTAGTTAGAAAGTGATGGTTTAACATGTGTATATACTAAACAACAAGGAGAACAATTAGCTTGTGGTACTTCTTCAGGCTGTATACATTTGTTAAATATTCCAGAATATTATACTTCCACTACTAAACAAGAGAAAAATCTGGTAGCTGCTGTAAGTAAATTGATGTATGTTTCTATCAAATTTTTAGAAATTACATAAATTAATCTATTCTCAATGGCAAAATGCAGCCACAATTAGAGTAAAATTGTTGTATAAGCTAAGAAATGGTCTGAAATGCTACACAGAGGAGAAAGAGAGAAAAAGTGAAAATGGCAAGAATCTGAAATAAAAGCATAACAAAATGGAAATGGAATATTTTAATACTACCATTAATATACGATATCTGCAAAACATATACGATGTAATATATATTGGTTAATACTTTATATAACTAGTTAGGAAGTAAGAAACAAGGTTTAAATTTTGCTTCTTGTCACTTAGGAACAAGAACTATAATATTCAACCACATAAACTAAGTTATAATAATTTCTAAAGCCTAGGGGTTATAGTCAACATTAATTATGATTCCATTAATATTATAGATTAATAACTCTTTTTTCTTTTTTCCATACAATATCCCCACAAAACTTGTGTAGTAATTTTTTTTTTTTTAATAATCTAATAACCACAATTGTATCTACTGCATCCTTAAAAACACATCTGTTTTACTAGTGGTTTACTTCTTTGATGCAATAGTAGACATAATAGATTATGTATTATTTTGCAGATTAAACTTTTGTTGTGAATTGCAGTACTGTAACATTTATTCTTTATCATATATTTTATACTAGCAGACACATCCAGCGTTACCTGGACCTGGGTATGATAACCTTAAATATGCCTAAAATAACATAATCATCCCCCAGGATTACTTGAAATATATCTCGCATACACCTGATAATTAAAAAAGTTCCTGATTGTAAAGTCATGTGCATCATCATAACAGTTTTGGGCAATAAAAGGGGTTACTTAAGAAAACCAATGCTGGAACTTTTCCTCATTGGAATTTTGCAGCATTTCAAAGAAAATACAGTGGCGTAGCTATATATTCAGCGCCCTGGAGCAAGTACTATTGGTGTGCTCCCTTCTCTACCGTAAAAGGTTTCCCAATATTTGTTTTCAGGTTCCGTCTTAACACATACATATATAATACAGTAAAACTGTAAAAACGGAATCTGCCTATAAAGTCATCCTGTCATAAACAGGAAATTTTCATGATGCTGATAGAAGGAATGCCAGACAATTTTATCTGCTAAGACTAAAACCTGTCTAAAACGAAATTTTTCTCTGTTTCTTGCGATTCCGTCTTAACAGGCTTCATTGCTCTTATTACAAACTGATATAAACTTTTTGCTGTAAAGCACAATTTGTAATGCACATGTAAGTGCACTAAATTGTGATTTTAAACATTCTTTAGAATTTTCAGAAATTCAGAGACATTAAATTATTAGATTTATAATGTATATTATCTGAAATAAAATTTTTTATAAGTCAAGTTCAAGGAATACTGTAGTTTCATTTATCTAATTGTTTTAATGCAATAAAATCTGCTAAAACAGAATCGCGAAGCATTGGAGAAAATCCACTTTAGACAGGTTTTCATATTAGCAGGAACACGTGGACCAGAAAAAATATCTATTAAAGACAGGATTCCGCTTTCACATGTTTTACTGTATATACAGTAAATGGTGGTATAATGGTACTTATAATGGTATATACCAATTACAAAAAAATTAAACCAGGTAAATGTAAAAAAATATTTATAGAAATATTTTCGTTCCTTTGTAATTTTGCGCCCTTATGATTCTTGCGCCTGGAGCAATGTGCTCCAACTGCTCCACGGTAGCTACGCCTCTGAGAAAATATCAATAGCCTTACTTTTTAAAAATAATTCATTTAAAAAACTATTTCATATATTTTTATATTTTTTAATCGATTCCCGAAAGTCTGCTCCATATAGGGTTATAAAATATAAGATTGGATGGATAAGGTATCAAATAGAAATTGGTAGATAAAAAAAACAAATACTTGAAAAAAAAAAAATCAAAATCTATGTATGGATTTAGAATAAACTTTATTGATTGAATAAATTGAATTTGGATTGCTTTTATGAATGGGTTAAAAAATTGTCGTCGAATTTGAAAGATCTAGGAAATACACAAATAGTTTCTTTCAATGTAAAATAACAAAAAATCTAATAAAAAAATTCATAATCTGAGCCTTAGGTGTATTTGGACCTGTCTTCATCTACACAGAATTATATTTGCAGGTCTCTACGTATGATAAGATTTCCATAGCCACCGTCAAAGAAAACAAAAACATTTTTTTATTAATATAGATTAACATAGGTAATATAGGTTTGAAATAGCATGTGGGATTTTCTGCCTTAAATTATTTCTCAGGCAGATGATTCTTATACGAATTATTTAATTTCTGCAGAATACCGAAAAATCAATTCATCAATCAGTTCATAAAAAGAAATCTCTGCATATCGCATCAAAAGATTGCAGAAACAAATAGCAAATTTAATCAATTGGTCGCAAAAGGAAAATCGCAAATTTGTGTCAAACAATCATGGAAAAAAAATAATGAAATTCAAATAGTCACA
The DNA here is from genome assembly GCA_963931845.1 of Maratus michaelseni. Lineage (NCBI taxonomy): Eukaryota > Metazoa > Arthropoda > Arachnida > Araneae > Salticidae > Maratus > Maratus michaelseni. Next base: position 35,304,520 of record OZ007589.1, on the reverse strand, counting down.
AGGCAACCAGCCACATATCTCCTCAATTGGTCACAAAATTTGCAGATTTTTTTGTTCCACAGGGATAAAAATTTTCATTAATGATTTTTTGCCTTCCTAGTCACTAATGATAAAAAAAATCTATGCAATTCCGAAATCTGCAAAGCCCTTGGTAGGATGTACAGATTTTTGAGAGTGTAATGTATAGAATATATAATTTAATAAAGTAAATGATTGCAGTAAATAAGTGACTGTAATAACAGGGAGAAAAACGAAAGAATTCTTTCTTTTTCTTGATTATAAATCTCCCTTAAAATTTTGACTAAAGGGGGAAATTAACACCTAAAATTCAAAACCTGAATGATTAGTAAGATACTAAACTGAGAGGAAGAGTAAAAAGAAAACCATGTCAGGGTAAAAATTGTGTATAAAATCTACACTGTAAAAGCTTTTAATTTTTTTACAGATTAAAAATTGCATACCTATGATACATTTTATAAAATTATATATTTTGTGTTTTTTTCCACTTTGCTGTGATGGAAATTTTATATTTTGCATGCATTTATTTAAACTTAAATGACATGTATTATTTTATTTTATAATTCAATTCCATTTGGTATACAATATATACAATGATGAATTTCAGATGATTGATCGAGAGGGAAAACGTGAAAAATTGCTGGAAGGAAAGAATCGTGAAAGAAAATTAAGAGAAAAATTCGAAGGGAGGAACCTAGAAATCCTTAATAGTCCAAGAAGTGAAATTATAAATAATGTTATAACAGAAGCAATCAATAGTCCTCGAAATGAAATTGTTCAAAGTCCAAGAGGTGACAGAGTGCACAGTCCAAGAGGTGATAGAGTGCTCAGCCCAAGAGGTGAAATCTCCAGTGAAAAAGTTTTTAATTTTGAAGAAAAACTAGATGTAGTGGAGAATGGTGCGAATGAGTTTAATTCAGTATTTGATGAAAACCAGAAAGGAGAGGATGACGATGTTGCAGAACCTTCAAATGAAAAAGTTTTATTTGATATGCAGTTTTGTGATGTTCTGTATACTGTTTTAGATGCAGTGAAACAACAACATTAACTTAATTAATTCTCGTGTAAATATGATAATTTATTTTAATTTAGATAAGAGTGATCAATATAATAAAAACATATGCTGCATATTCTGGCATATAACACATACTGTTTTGATTTAAGACTGTATTTTTTTATTAAAAGTATAATGACTAGTATGAACATAAAGAAAATATGAATAAATTTGAACCGAGAACACAAGATAAAATCTATCTGTCTACCTGAAGCCCTGCAAAAGGATTTCGGGTCGTTCATTGGTTCATTCAATTGATCATGTCTTCTTTTCTTGTTCATTAGTGTTGAATTCTACATTTTCATCTGTTAATATTTTATTTTTATACTCTGTGTATAATGCACACCTGTAAATTCTAATTGATTTTCTTGTTTCAAAAGTACACATTATACGCCGGAATATACAGTACAGTCAAACCTCGTTATACCGCCATTATCCGTTCAAGAAATTTTTGGTGCTATAACGAGTTTGGCGGTATATCGAATTAAAATACAATAAAAATTAATTTTCATACTATTATACTAATATTATTATTATTATAAAAATAAATATCAGTAATGCCTTTTTATTAAATTATCCAATGGTATATAGTATATTATAATAGTATAAATTAATATAATATAATTAATATACATAATATAATTAATGCTACATGATTCAAAATTATCCAATTAATGTATGAAATTAACATGCACTTACCTCTTTATATAGTCAATTTTAGATAAAGTAGATAATTATGCACATAACAGACACACACATACATTAAATATCACACTGAATTATTTTACTTTAATTATCTTTTACAGGAAAATATTTTAATATGCTAGTTTGAGTTTTCCTTTCAATATTGATTTTTTCAATATCTTTTTCTACAACTAAAAGATTGTTCATAATTTTTTATCAGTTGCATGTTTTCCTAAGAAAATTCTTATTTTCCCAATGCAATTTTTAACTTCATCAGATGTAACATGCGGCGTTTCAGCTTCGCTGTCAGATGAATTTTCATTTTCATTTTGATTGGCAACAATTTCTTCGATTGTCAAATCTTCAAATGTTGAAACACTTTTGTCTATATTAATGTACTCAATTGCCGATAGAGGATGCTCAATTTCTGTTAATTTGTGTATTTCGTCTTGTAGTTCCTGAAGTGCTGTACTGTTTTGTTTTTTAGTAGATCCTTCAGGTTTAATCAATCCAGTATGTTTCCAGCAGTTAACAATAGTTTCTGATGAAATTTCATCCCATGCTTTTTTTATCATGCGAATAGCATCATGTAAAAGGATTGGAGAAAAATCATCTTTACTGATTTTTTCAATGATATGGCGGACGTGATACTTTCGATAATGAGCTTTGAATGAGTTTATTATACCAGCATCCAAAGGTTGCAAAAATCCAGTACAGTCAGGAGGTAAAAATTCAATGCGGATATTACTCATTGGATATGCTTTGTGACAAGGGGCATTATCCAAAATCAATAAAATATGGCGTTTGCTTCTTTTCATTTCTATGGTGAAATTCGCTAACCATTTTTGAAATAATGCTGAAGTCATCCACGCTTTGTTATTATTCTCATAATCTACATAAAGAGCAGGATTAAAATTTTTAAAACATCGTGGCTTAGCTGATTTTCCAATCACTGTCATAGTTCTTTTATCAGATCCATCACTATTCGTACGCAGAATCTCTTGTGTCTCTTGTGTATACAGAACACAAGAGACACACGATCTTTTTTTTTTTTTTTTAATCCTTTAGCAGGCCTACTCGAAATTGTTTTATCTGGCTGCAAGCGGTAAAAAAGGCCACTTTCATCCATATTGTAAACGTCCTCTTGTTTATATTCTAAAATCAGCGCACTCAGTTTTTTGCGACCATTTGACACAATATCTTCATCAACACCTGCAGTTTCACCATTTCGTATGTACTGAGAGAATCCTCGTCGCTTTTTAAATCTGTTCAACCAGCCACTACTGTATTCGAAATCTGTAATATTCATTTGCTGGCCAAGAACTTTTGCCTGCTCTCTGATGACATCTCCGTTGATAGTGGCATTTTTAGCACTCATTTGTTGTATCCATGTGAAAAGGGCATCCTCTAAGTCTTCATGTTTCGCTGTTTTCAGTCTTTTTACAGATGATTGAAGTTCGTTGGTGTTAATTCATTTTTCTGTATTCATCAAAATGTCTCCGATACAGCGCCTGCTAACAGGCTTTTTCCAGAGTGTAGAAAAATGATTGGAGATGTGTTGCTGCGATACATTCACATTTTTTTCTTTATATTCACAAATTTCCCGCTTTTCTGAAATTGATAAAACTGCTCTTTTCGCCATAATGAGTTAAAATAAAGAGACAGAATGATATTTTACAGATTTAGCTGGTGAATTCTTCGATGTTTCAATCAACGTCCGACCAAAATTTTGAATGAGAGATTTTGCACTGCACACCGTTTTCTTTCTAAGAAATCGACATAAAGTACAGGGAGAAGTTATTTTTTACATTGTTCTCACCTGAGAGAGGAGAGACCCTTTCAGCCAATGGCGTGCCATGCCTTGTTTTCTCCCCGCTCCAGAAGCGGATCGGATCACGTGACTCGCCAGTCTGAATCAGAAGTTTTACTTGCTCGGCACTCAGTGCGCGTTATTTTTCTTCTCCCAATGACAAGTAGAATGGGTAGCAGGTGCATTTTGGCAGGTGTTGAGAACAATATAAATTCTTTGCTATTCAATAAAGTTTGAATTGAGCTTGAAAACATCTAGACACATGAAAAGGAAGTGTCCTTTGAAATTCTAACAAAAAATTTAAAAAAGAAAGATATGCAAAGAAAATACAGTAATTTCTAGACATTTTTTTTGGCGGTATATCGAGTTGGCACTTTAACGGATACATTACATTGAAATTCCTATTTGGCAGATTTGTTCATAGACGCAATTGGCGGTTAAACGGAATTGGCGCTATTTCGAGATGACACTAAATCGGGGTTTGACTGTATATGTATTTTCTTCATTAATTAAATTTCTTAAGAGAATTCAAGAAGATATTATTTTTGATAGACTTAAATACATACTGATTTTTTATTTTTCATGACAGAATTTTTATCTGTAAGATCTATTAGTCTAACATTCAAAATATTATTTGTATATTTGTTAGAACAAGTTATGTTTGAATTGGTCATTATTTAATGCCAACAAGCCTGCCAATTCTTAAATCAGATGGTGCAACATTGAAAATTGTGAATTTTTAGTATCAAATGCTTCCTAATTACCACAGTCAAAAATAATTTTTATAATTTCTTATGTTTTAAATTTGCTTTAGGCCTATTTTTTATACAAAAATGGTATGTTAATAATATATTCCCCTGCAAAGATTGTTTATGTATATTTATATATAATAAATAAACAGATTGAAGCTGGAATTGATTATTATTTTCATAATAATTAATAACATAAATAAGAACATATCTTTTCATTATAATATTATTCACCATCATCCAACTTTATTTTTATTTGGAATACAATGGAATTTTAAATATAAAACTTAATGGTGATGTAAAAAATAAAAATCTTCATTCCATTATCAGATTTTGACCACGATTTTAAAACATTATTATTATTTATTTTTTTTATGCAAAGTGATTGATTTTTTTCTAAAAACGTATGTAAGATATGAATTTGTTTGGATATTTTCTCTCTCTCTCTCTCTCTCTATATATATATATATATAATGGTTTATTTCTTACAAATCCACTTTAAATAAACTGAATTACTACAAACTTTTTTTTTTTTTTTTTTTTTTTTTTTTTTTTAAAGACACTATTATATAGTATTATGTTTTTTTCTGAAATCTAAGAATTTACCTAAGTAAACAAAATAATAATAATACACACCGTAAAGTAACTAAAGTAAGTCCCTCTTTAGCAGAGAAATATGAACAAAAATTATAAAACTTAAACTCAATATAAATATCTATTAAATCTTGGTGCATAAAAATCCAGGAAAATATTAATAGTATAAAGCAAGTGAAACAAAATATACAATTACTTAAAAAATAAACATAATTCTTCTTCTTCAGAAGAAAAACTGAAGTCCTCTTTATTATTTTCATCATTAAAAATTAGATCCATTATTTTTTGCTCTAACTGTTCAGTAGAGCAACTTGAGTAGAGACTTGGTTTTACAGCATGGCAAAGATTGTCATGGCATTCCGCAGTTTGTCACTTAATTTCTGAGGGAGAAGTGTTGACACCTGAATGCTCTGTGTATGTGACCTTGACCCTCATCCAGTGGAAAGAAGTGCATCCATTCCAAGATTCTCCCAAATACTCAGACCACGATTTCACTGGATAGGGGAAACTGCGGCCATGACTTTTGAAAGAAACATTCCTTTCAAAGTCTAGTAGCGCACATAGTGAAGTATGCCATTCTGATACAATGATATGTAAAGAGATTAGATAAAAATAAATTGTATAAGATATATTCATTTAGGAGATATGGAAACAAAAAACTTAAGGAATTTTCCTGAAAAACCGAAGGATTCAAAGCGTCAGAAAATAAAACTTGACGAAGAGGGCTTATAAATGGCACTTTTTCGAAAAAAGGAAAAATTCACATACATGGGGGCAGGGGGGTTACTCTCAGTACTTTATTTTATTTTAGAAACAGTGCACAAAGCAATTTTTAAAAAGTCCTTCCGGCCTGTACCGGGAGGAAAAGGTAGCTTTCCTATATCTTCGTTTTAAAATTTTAGCTAATGTTACTCGAAAACAGCAAGCTAAAATACAAAGAAACCGTTTACAAAAGATTTGTTAATACTGAATTTGAATAAGAAATTCGTCAAATTGGCGTCATTTATGAAAACTTATTTTGGTCGCCAAGTTTGGCGATAACGGATATGAATATATAGTTTTATCCGTATGATTGGTAAAATGATTACAACAATGAAAGAAAATAATTTGTGAGAAATCGCGTTCACTAAAACTCATAAATTAATCGTTGGTTTTTTGTACTGGCTTGTTTCAAAATGTCAGCCACCCTAGAATTTCAAACTGCTCTATCTCAGCCATTTTTTAAGATAGAGGTAAAACAAAAAATGCTCTGGAATCCTCGTATCAAGGACTATCACTTAATTAAAAAATAAATTTGAATTTTTAACTTTTTTGTATATTTATTTTAGTTTTAAAATTTTGAGTAGCCGCCATTTTGAAACAAGATGGCAGACCAAGCTGGTCAACGAACTCAGTCGAGGCATGGGTGAGCTTAATACACACAATTAGTTTCGTCAAAATTAATTTATAAATACGCGCATTATTGTATGACATAGATCAGATATATATATATATATATATATATATCAACATTTGAACGGAGGGTGGTTTTGAGGTCTGGGGGTCATGATCGGTGAAAATATATCGAAATTTTCCGGAATTGCTTTCCTCCGAACGGCTGCAATAGGTAGCTTTATACTTTTTTGTATTGAAAGCTACCTAAAAAACTTTGGAGCTATATTCACCAATAAATATAAATGCATTCTGATAAGAAAATCTGTATTATAAAAAAGTCCTTCTGTTGTGTCGTACCTACAACTTCCTTAGGCAGACACAAACACGTGGTAGAAAAAAAACAATCTACCAAAAAATCAAATCTTTTATATATAATGAATTTAATGATGAATAAAGAAAACCTTGATCGTATAGAATTTTGAACTTATTCACTCTGAAAAACCTAAAAACAGAACGGAACATCTTTTGCTGCTGTATGAAAAATAGAAAAGAAAATAGAGATTTTTCTTTGTAAAACAAATAGTAAGATTTATTAAAAGTTAAAGAAACATTAGATTAAAGAACAAATAAAAAATTACATCGTGGAATATTATTACAAACATATTTCCTTTTATTATGAATAGTTTGATTAATGACTATTGAATTAAATTATCAGCAAAATATTACAAGGGGAAATATTTATAATTGATCGATTACTTTTAGCATGCTTAGTTTATTTAATGGAAACATTTTTTCTCCGGAGAAATAAAAAAAAAGGGGAATATTCTCACCACGTGGTCGACCACAACTCTAACTTAATGAAATATCTGTCTTGTAATTAGTAACATATTTCGGCGATTCTTTCTCTTTCCTTCCATCATAACTGAACCTCTGAGTCTCATTTCCGAATTCACTCTCCTTCTCTAGCTCTAGAAATCAAAACACTCCATTTCAGACAGCCATCGTTCTTCCTGCCGCCTCCGTTCGTTGAAAAGTCGATGTCCCGATAACCAGCCGGATTCCGCTCGTACTTTTCTCCACCCTTCCGATGGTCCAAGAACCGTCCAAAAAGCCCCGTCTCCGTGAATCGCCAGTCCTTTTATCCACTTGCCGTCGCGCACCTTCGCTTCATGCCACGGCAAATAATCCGATGGCGCGTCAAAGATGATGATCTTTCAGTTTGTTGATTAATTTAAAAACATTCCAAAATCTGCTTATCGATGTACAGTTTATATTTTACATATTTTCTTTTACAATAAATTCCAATTTTAAAATGGAGTAAAAACACCTATAAAAACGCGGTCCGATTGCAGCGGAAGAATACACAAAACATCGTTACATCGGCACCACGTGCTTCGTAAAAAAAAAAATGAAATTATAGATATACAATTTTTAACAGAACATCTCTAAAAACCTTTAAAATAATAATATTTTTACATTTAAATACGTATTTTCAAAGATAAATTATGAACCAAAATTAACTTTAGCTATTTTTTTTTTATACATTTGAAGTATTATTAACTTGAATTTTTATTCATTATATTCATAATTATTCGAGGAAAAGGTCTTTACATCGGCGGGAGCCGAGCCAATACAAAAAAAATCTCCTCAAAACGTTATTAAACACGACAAAAGTTTAAATGATATAATATGGAGCAATTTGCAATAAATTGTCTGACAGAAAATTTAGAGACATCCTAAAGTTAGAAAAAGTTAAAACGTAAATAAAACAGCCTAAAGAAATCATAACCCCATTTATTTATTAATTTAATTAATTACCTTTTAATATTTATTTAATTATTTATTTAAAAAAAACCCAAATTATCAACATTTTTTTTTTTTTTTTTTTTTTTTTTTTTTTTTTAAACTTAATTAGCAAAATTCAAATTATCAACATAACACATTACATATCCGTCCCCTCAAAAAAATTTTATTGCTAAAGAAAATTTTTTGTAAGCAAGCGAAAAAGAACCAGGCCCTCACTAAAAAACTACATGTTGCATGGGAAAAACTTGTAACTAAGATTGAAAATTATCTCCCAACCTCCACTGTCACCAAAACCTATGAAATCAGGATTCAGACAACCCTACAAAGCATTATTAAGAACAATTCATTATGGTTGTTTCGTTGCCAGTTGGAATGTTAAGATGTATACAATTAATATCACATATTCATACAATAAATAGTAAGTTTGTTTGACATGATTAACATAAAGTTTGATCCTGATTACACCACACTTTGCAATATTTTACACAAATTATACAATACAATACAAAAATGGAAAGCAAAAAATATATACAACACAATGAAACATGTATTCGACATAAATGAAAAAAAATTTATTGTTTCACAACAAAACCGTGAGTGTCTCTGGGACGCAACTGATAATCACTGACCACTGTGGACCTATTCTGACCAGAATTTTGCCCAGATCCCGACTGTGAAGGTAAGTCCATATTTATGTCAACAATATCAGTATTAACATTAGTAATTTGTATATGATTATCATTGTTACTAATATCACTGTTATATATCAAATCAAAAACTGGATGTTCAATAGTAACCTCTTCTACCTGAGAATCCCCAACATCCCTAACATCCATATCATCTGTGTTTTGATTTGTGTCCTGTTCCCTGTTATTAATCTCTTCCTCAAAAAGTGCAGGAAATATAATTCTTTCAGTGACTTTAGACAATCTATCTACATGTACTAATTGTTCATCTTTGGGGTTTTGTATGTGTACAATTTTGAAATTGACTGTATTAGTCTGTTGAGTGATACGGTAAGGCCCTTTATTAAACTGTGAAAGCTTTTTTCTAGCCCCTGGTTTAACTACTGGCGTGTATAAAAGTACCAAGTCCCCCACTTGTAAATTTTTATCTGTGGCAAACTTTAATCTATACTCCTCCTGTTTTTCTGCAGCTTTAGTTAAATTTTGCTTAACAACGCGAAAAACTTTGCCCAATCTTAAATGTAAATCTTCACTAAGCTCACGGGTATCTGCATAAGATCGTTGAATGGGTTTGGTTATGAGGTCAACAGGTAAAAGTAAATCCCTACCGTAAACTAAATGTGCTGGGGTATCACCTATAGCAGCGTGATAAGCTGTTCTGTAAGCCAATAGTGCAAAATGTAAAACTTTGTCCCAATCTTCATTTGAACCGTCTACTAAGTGTTTCAACATATTAACTATAGTGCCATTGGCCCGTTCCACCACCCCATTAGCACTCGGGTGATAACTAGTCGTTGTATGCTTTTTGATGTGAAGCTTCTCATATACTTTTGAGATTGCTTCAGATAGGAATGATTTTCCTTTGTCAGATGTGAGGTGTTCCGGAATCCCATGAGTAGAAATGAATTTTTCTAGCACAGATATTATAGTTTCAGATAATAAATTGGGTACAGGATATGCCTCAGCCCATCTTGTAAAATAATCTGTCATTACAATAATGTGTCTGTTTCCCTCTGCTGTAGTACTTAATGGACCTACTGCATCAATTGTTATTTTTTCAAAAGGACGCGAAGTAATTTCAACTCTCTGTAAAGGAGCTTTTTGTTTAGATTTGTATCCTTTTCTGATAGCACATTGAACACAAGATTTAACGTAATTGAGTGTATGTTTATACTGTCCCCACCAAAAATAATTTTTCTTTGTTTTAATTAGTGTTCTTTTAAATCCAGGATGTGCTGAAGTGACTGAGTCATGAGCTAAATTTAAGATATGAGAAATTAGGGTTTTAGGTATAACTAATTTAGTGTGATTGTCATTATATGAATCTCTTTTGTTAATGCAATATAGTAATTTATCCTTTAAAAAGAAAGTTAAGTCATTTACTTGTACCTCTTGCACATCGTGCAATTGGTCAATTATGTCTTTACACTTAGCATCTTCATTTTGTGAAGATCTAATAAATTCTGTTGAAAAATTTGAATTAGCATTTACTTCTTGTATCACATTTACATTTCTGGACAGTACATCAGCTGGTATGTTGCATTTTCCTGGAGTGTGACAAACGGGAAACCCGACTACTGTCGTGGATTCTCAATACCTGTGAAATTGCCTGCTGGTCACAATATAGTGTAAATTCCCTCCCATAAAGATAATGTCTAAAATTACTAATTCCCCAAACTACACCTAGCAGTTCTCTTTCAAAAGTACTATATCTCGTCTCGGCATCCTTTAAGGTCCTGCTAGCATATGCGACTGGATGATTTATCTGTCTTGTAATTAGTAACATATTTCGGCGATTCTTTCTCTTTCCTTCCATCATAACTGAACCTCTGAGTCTCATTTCCGAATTCACTCTCCTTCTCTAGCTCTAGAAATCAAAACACTCCATTTCAGACAGCCATCGTTCTTCCTGCCGCCTCCGTTCGTCGAAAAGTCGATGTCCCGATAACCAGCCGGATTCCGCTCGTACTTTTCTCCACCCTTCCGATGGTCCAAGAACCGTCCAAAAAGCCCCGTCTCCGTGAATCGCCAGTCCTTTTATCCACTTGCCGTCGCGCACCTTCGCTTCATGCCACGGCAAATAATCCGATGGCGCGTCAAAGATGATGATCTTTCAGTTTGTTGATTAATTTAAAAACATTCCAAAATTTGCTTATCGATGTACAGTTTATATTTTACATATTTTCTTTTACAATAAATTCTAATTTTAAAATGGAGTAAAAACACCTATAAAAACGTGGTCCGATTGCCGCGGAAGAATACACAAAACATCGTTACATCGGCACCACACGCTTCGTAAAAAAAAAAATGAAATTATAGATATAAAATTTTTAACAGAACATCTCTAAAAACCTTTAAAATAATAATATTTTTACATTTAAATACGTATTTTCAAAGATAAATTATGAACCAAAATTAACTTTAGCTATTTTCTTTTTTATACATTTGAAGTATTATTAACTTGAATTTTTATTCATTATATTCATAATTATTCGAGGAAAAGGTATTTACATCGGCGGGCGCCGAGCCAATACAAAAAAAATCTCCTCAAAACGTTATTAAACACAACAAAAGTTTAAATGATATAATATGGAGCAATTTGCAATAAATTGTCTGACAGAAAATTTAGAGACATCCTAAAGTTAGAAAAAGTTAAAACGTAAATAAAACAGCCTAAAGAAATCATAACCCCATTTATTTATTAATTTAATTAATTACCTTTTAATATTTATTTAAAAAAAACCCAAATTATCAACATTTTTTTTTTTTTTTTTAAACTTAATTAGCAAAATTCAAATTATCAACATAACACTTCCGGCCTGTACTGGGAGGAAAAGGTAGCTTTCCTATATCTTCGTTTAAAAATTTTAGCTAATGTTACACGAAAACAGCAAGTTAAAATGCAAAGAAAATGTTTACAAAAGATTCGTTAATACTGAATTTGAATAAGAAATTCGCCAAATTATTGAGCAATAGCCAAATTGGCTTCATTTATGAAGACTTATTTTGGTCGCCAAATTTGGCAATATTTTGCCAAATGTTGCCAAATTTGGCGCTAACGGATGTGAATATATAGTTTTATGCGTATGATTGGGAAAATGATTACAACAATGAAAATTTTTGTAATGTGCTGTCTTGTTTCAAAATGTCAGCCACCCTAGAATTTCAAACTGCTCTATCTCAGCCATTTTTTAAGATAGAGGTAAACCAAAACATGCTCTGGAATCCTCGTATCAAGGCCTAACACTTAATTAAAAAATAAATTTGAAATTTTAACTTTTTTGTCTATTTTAGTTTTAAATTTTTAAATGGCGGGCGGACCAAGCTGGCCAACGAACTCGGTCGAGACAATGGTGAGCTTAATACACACAATTAGTTTCATCAAAATCGATTTATAAATACGAGCGTTATCGTATGACATAGGTCAGATATATATATATATATATATATGGATATATCTATATATATAAATCAACATTTGAACGGAGGGTGGTTTTGGGGTCTGGGGGTCATGATCGGTGAAAATATATCGAATTTTTCAGGAACTGCTTCCCTCCGAACGGCTGCAATAGGTAGCTTTATACTTTTTTGTATTGAAAGCTACCTAAAACCTTTTGTTTATATCACAATATAAATTCAGTAAATCCTCTCTAAGTCATTATTTTGATAAGCAATTATATTGAATGGATAAGTGGTTCCCAACCTTTTTAACTTGCAGAGACATTTTTAAAATGAATTTCTGTGACAGAGTCTCTTTAGCTTATCGTACTCCATGCTTTACAAGTTAATGGTATTTAGATGTATTGCTGCAGAGTAAAAGAAGAGGGCCAGTTAAAATTTCATTGGACTTCCTCTTGAAAGTGTTCTCCTGCAGTTTAGCAGGAAATATGGAACTTTTTTTTAACACTTTACTGCAAATCACAAAGGGAGGCTGATGGTAGTCGAGATGCGAAATTTAACTTGAGAAATTTCTGTTAAAACAGCAATTTCTCCCTTTCTTTGAATCTACTTTTTTTACTCAATTTTTCGCATGTTGTATGTAAGTTTACTAAAAAAAAGACTGTAGAAATTAATATTCACACCAGATACTTTATACAGAAAATAACACGTGCTCCCAGAATTAAATTAGTTGTAAAAAGTTTTCAATTTATAGTGATTTTTGTAACAATAAAATTCGTACACACTTTTAGAAGAATCCTACTTGCAATGTGTTGATATCATTGAAACTTTATTTTTCTGAACTGCTGCGGAGTCTCTGGAAAGCACATATGGAGCCCTTAGGGCACCACAGAACAGGTTGGGAACTGCTGGATAGCTCATCAGATTTTCTCGATTTTATCTATTATTTCTCATATATGTAAAATACTAGGCTTTACAGGTGTGCATTCTGAGATATCCATTGTTAATTGGTGCAAGTAGATCTAGTAAAACATAACTTGCATGGTGAAAATAATGACGAACCCCTTTGTAGTTTAAACTATTTTATTTATCAGTTCGATGATACCATAGCTATGTGAATCCGGAGGAGGCCTTGAAAACCATATTATTTGGATTTTAGAATTATTATTCTAGCAAATTATCTCAAATGCTACCAAAATCTGCCTTTTTTGTGTGTGTTCTGGATCTTTGATCAGAGGTTGTAATATTTTTTAGCAGGGGGTGAAGATGTCAAATTGGAAGGACACTTAAACTTGTTTTAATAGCATTTGATTGATGTCTGTGACGTGAGCAAGGCTTGGGTGCAACTGAAATCACAAACTGTTGCAAATTGCACTTAGCTTGCACTTTGAATAAAAAAGATGGCTACAATTTAATATCTGAAAGTAATATTTGTTAGGCTGAGAAACAAACTTAAAAGGAGCAGATTCAGAATTAGAAAGTATTTAATTGAAAATTAATTTAAATTTTAAATGGGATTTTAATACTTTTCATTAAAACTTAAATGTATTGCCCTACGGGTCTTTTGAATCATTTATAAGGAGGCAACAGCACTTGTGAAATCCTATAAAAAATAGCTGATATTGGGAGTAGATTTTTCTTGGGAATTTGTGAAGCAATTTTAATATAATCCTAATAATATTATAAATCTGATTGTGTGCAAATGTTAGGCTGAAGCCAGCGTCAAAATGAAGCATTTAATTATCCCGTATCTTTGCATATAAGTTTATTATAACCCTCATATGAACATAGGCTGGTTTTTGTTTATTTTATTTCGATATTTTTCTTAATAATTCAAAATTTCATTATTTTCATAGAGAATAAATAGACATTTTTTTGTATATTTTAAAATGGTTGGTTGGTTTGGCCCAAAGTGCCCGGTTTTGCAGCTTTTTTTAAAATGGTTAAATTTATTTTACCGTTGCTAATACTTTATCGTTGCCAATATGAAATAAAACCCCTGAGTAATAATTTTTAATTAACAATTTATTTTCACGTGAAAAATATCCATGTGAAAAATGAAAAGGAAATGAATTATTTAAGAATTAAACAGAATACGAAATGATATCATATTAGAAATAAAACATGCGTTTTCAAATATTTGATAATAATACAAAGTGCATAAATACGAGTAAGTATGGAAAGCAAGCGAATATGATGTCATATATAGAAAAATAAAACAGATTTGTTTTGATGTTAAAATAAAATGATCTTGGGTTATCAAATTATTTGTGATTAATTTCTCTTATTTTTTTCTTTTTCTTTTTCACATGAAAGGAATTATTTTAAATGTACGTAATACATGTATTTTAAATGTATGTGTTGTAAATTAAAGTTCTGTGTTTTAAATGAAATGACTGAAAGATTTATATTTTTAATGAATTCAATACAAATGATGGGATAGGTTGGCGATTTATCGTCTGCACACGACTAACATAAAGTTACCATATTTTTAATTTAAATTTTAAAAAGTAAAAAAAAAATATATTGGATGGCAAATGTCAATGATATGTATCGCAAAATTATCCGTATCGAAAATCAGAAAATCTTAATAAAAATAACGATAATTTTTAAAAGAAAGTTGCTTTTTTCATAAAAGCTAAAGATTTAATATGATTATGTCGAAGTAACAGCATTTTTCCTCTATCATTTTCCCACAATCGAAACACATTTGTAAATCGTCGTTTCGAACCGGAATTTAATATTACATTTCTTTTAGTTTTAAAATAGGAAAAACTTTGTTGTTGTTTTTAAATATAGCTTTTTTTAAAGTTTTTTCTTAATAGATTTTTGTAAAGTGTTGTAGGATAAGAAAAATTGCATAGATTTTAAAGCAATGTTTAAGTAAAATTACAATATTTTTTAAACTTAAAAAACAACAATGTTATCGAAAAGAAAATAGATTTTACCAACAAATTCGCGTAATGCAAAAGCAAAGAAGAAATCAAAACGTAATGAATCTTTTCTTCCAGCCGAATTGTGTAAACTTGAACAAGCCGACCGTGCCAATTCATAACATTATAAACGTGAAAGCGCGTTCTATATAGTAGATTTTTTTTTTTTACATATGGGTAGAAAATTTCCGAGAATAGGAAGGTTAGGGGTCTAAAATTAGGTCCATAGTCAATTTGCCCTTTTTTTTTATCAAGTGAAATTTGGCGCAAAATTAAATACATTGTTGTAACCAGATTTGTTTTTTGCGTGGTAAACACTTAATGGTATTTTAGATGATCATTTTCCCGCTCACCTTTGATGTCAACTATGACTGTAAAACATATTAAAAAATATTAGCCGATAATTTTCTAATTTTCTTATTGCTTCATGATGTAAATAGACATCCTGTTTCATACTTTAAACCTGAATCGGTCATGCCATTGTCGTTCAATTTTTATTCCTAATCCTAACCCTAATCGTATCCTATCCTAATCCTGATAATAACTTTAAAGAATATTCTCTGACACGAATATGTAAATTAAATCAATATCCATAAATGGAATGAATGGAAAATAGAATAAATAGAAATGGCAAAATAAAATAACACGAAAGTACATTTATTCGACACCTAACCCTAGAGAAAGCGTAAAAAATTTCAAGCACATGAAATAAATTAAAATAATCTTATATATACTAACAAATGTAAATTTAGATCATCAGATTTGGGTCATCGGTATTTATTTGCTTATAGTGTTCTTGACACGATAGAGAAAATATCGAGGTTAATTTGGGCAGAAATTAAAGTACTTTCTAGCAGCCTTTATTTACATTTTAGAATCGCATCAGATTGTTATATCTTTATAAAGTATCTATCAATGTATACAATCCACAAGCAGTTTGTTCACTATTTACACCACTTAGCGTCAAGCACTTAATTTAATATATACATAAACAAGATAATGTAGTATGAAATATATAACATATGTCTATGTGCAAATAAACAATATAATAATGCCCATTTAGCAATGCACACATACACAAATTGTACACCAAATACCATCTAAAATGCACTGTTGTATAGAAGAATTCTGCCAGTGTTGTTTTTCGTTTTACGAAGAGGAATTCCTCGATTTTCACGATTTTACTTGGTCTTCCTTTTATCATTAGTTGCAGTTTCATTTTCGCGATTGTATATATTATTTGGCATGAAATTTCACTTTTTTAAGACTGGGTTATGATGTCAAGGCCCCTATAGCAAAGAAATACCGTATGGTCTCCTATAAAATGTGATAAAGCTTTGGTTAATTATATATGTTGTTAATTATCAAGTAAAATGTTTTGCTAAATTAATGCATTTATTCTTTTTTTAATGTTTCGTGAACGAAGTCACGGGTAACAGCTAGTTTTGTAATAGTTTTGTCAGTAGCGAAACTATAAACTGATCATTCGGCAAGAAATATAATAAAAAATGCCATAGTTATATGCGTAAAATTCTAGCTTTAAAAAAAGATTATGTTACTAAAAAATATTTGATTTTCCAGAAAAACAAAATTATCTAAATATAGCTAATTATAATACAAAAAGTAAGTAAAAAAGTTGCTGAAATCACTTCAGTAGTTCTTGAGAAAAATGTATATCATTATCACCAATTTTCCATAGGATTTCACAACTGTTATTGCTCCCTTAAAATATTTTTTTATATTCTAGGAAAATGTAAAGGAACATAAAGAGTTTTTAGGTGCGTTCATAATTATATAAATACGTAGCACCTATAGTCTTCGTCTCGTCCGTCCACATATAACAGCGCAAAAACTACCCAACCGAATGATTTGAAATTTAATAATAATAATTGTTGCAGAATTTTGTCGAGTCATTTCAAATTTTATGAGAATCGAATCAAAACTTCTTTGTTATAGCAGCTTCCAAGGATATATATATTTTTATTTATTTACTAGCTAACCCGCCCGGCGTTGAACGGGCCAAAAATATTAATAATCTGTTCTATACGAAACTTAAACCAAACCCCGTCGTAATCGGGTCCATAGTTCCACCTTCCACCGCCAGGGGGCGCAGTCTGTTCTGGAAGAGGCCTTTTCAGAACACTCGATCCAACCAAATTTCCTAGTAGAATTGAAATTTAACCACAGGCAAACATTGCCAAAATAGAGGAAATCGCGAAAGTTGGTTATGCAATTGATCGGTTTCTAAAGGGTTAATGTAGATATTTTTTAAAACCCAATCATGCGTTTTGAAGAAAATGAACGCGTCTATGATCTGGAGTCTACTGTTTGTCCGTACTCACATTTCCTGAGTCAATGCTGATTTTTAAACCTGGACCGAAAAACGAAAATCGCGTGAGTGAGTTTTGGAA
This sequence comes from Maratus michaelseni, assembly GCA_963931845.1. Classification (NCBI taxonomy): domain Eukaryota; kingdom Metazoa; phylum Arthropoda; class Arachnida; order Araneae; family Salticidae; genus Maratus; species Maratus michaelseni. The sequence goes on along the minus strand of OZ007589.1, from coordinate 35,287,002 downwards.
AGGATTTTTTTTGGAGGGTTAAAATTAAAAATTTTCAAAACGTATACCAGATTTTAAAAAACAAAGGGATGTAGATTAGTTGAGGTATTTTTAGTTTTTCGTATCTTGTTTATAAACGCCAATTCGGATTTTTAAAGATAGGGGAAATAGTTAAAAAAGCGAAATTGACTTACGGTAAAAAACGTTTTCGAAAGGGTTAACGTGATTTTATTTTTAAACTAAAGGTTTCTGCCTAAATCCGACAGAACGTAGATGTCTTTAGGTGTGTTTGATTTTTGTTTGGTTATTTTAGAAAGCCGATGCCAGATTTTATATATCATAGAAAATCAGAATTCGCAAAAGAGAGTCCTGCGCACAATTTTTTTTTTTGAAGGGTTAATATTTGTATTTTTCAAAAACAAGTACAGATGTCAAAAAAGGAATAAATGTAGATATTGTCTGGTATTTTTAGTTTTTCGTACCTTTCTCTGAATCGCTGATGCGAATTTTTAAAAATTGCCAAAATCGCAAAAATCACAAAATGGCATACAGAAAATATACTTTTTAGAAGGGTTAATTTTTCTATTTTTTAAATCCAAAGGGGGCTTTGGAAAGGGTAAAGTCAGTTTTTTAATTTGGTGACCTTCGTTTTTCCGTATTTTTTGTATTTCGGTGGATGCAAGGCTCGGAAAACAAGAGAAAATAAAAAACATGAATTCGATGCTTTTTGATTATTTTTTTTGAAAGGGTTAAATGTAAATTTTTTTCAAACCAACCAGATCGTTTGAGACGTAAAAGTATTTTCTTTCAGAATATGTAGACTGTTTTTCCGTATTTCTAACCGTTTGCCCATGGCGAATTTAGAAAAATTTAAAACGAAAACGGGATGTGTTGTGCTTTCTTTCTTCTATTCCGGACGATACGGATATTGGTTTCTGCACATGCGCCAGCTAACTTTTGAATAATGACGTTTTTATTTGTGATCTTTGATCAGTTTTTAATTAATAACTACTTTAATTTTCAAAATATTAAAATTCTGACGTAATGGTGCACCAGGAGAGGGTTTGGACTACCTATATCTAAATTTGCAGCCTTCTAGGTGGGCTGGATTTTCCTAGCCATCGCCAACATACACACACACAGAGCGAAACTTTCTTTTATTAGTATAGATTTTTTTTTTTTTTTTTTTTTTTTTTTTTTTTTTTTTGGGGGGGGGGGGGGGGGGGGGTGATTAAGATATGTAGTTTTTTAAATAATTCAAAATTTCATTACTTTCTTTAAAAATTAATAAACTTTTTTTCCTATAAAAAAATTTAAAAAATGGCGTTTTTCCTTTATTGTTACTACATCTTCAAAACCTGGAGTAAATCATTAAAAATCAGTAAATCAATTTACAGTCAAACAAATTTTATTTGAAAATAATTTTTTTACTCTATTTAATGTAAACATTGAAATTATGCAATATTTAGAAACAAAATATTTGCAAACTGAAATTGATAGAGCATGCTGAGACTTCTATGTGACTTTAAAACTTCACATTAGTGATGAATACATTTGTGCTTTATAATATAGATAGTTTATTTATTTAAGGACTCTATAAAGATTATAAAGATAATGAGCCACACTAAACTGTGAAGTTGGTCACAAATTTTTAATAGATTAGAAATCAACTTGAAAACATTCAAGCAATGAAATATCCAGATTCAATATAAAGTAAACTTCCATACTTTCAAAAAGATGTCAAACTCTAAATTTTATAGTATAAATATTAATTTTCCACCACCAAGTAATTTAATGATACCACAGTTAAACATATAACAGAATTGCCCGAGACATCGGCCAGAAGAACAAGGAAAACATGGTTTACTATACAAATAATAGTAGCAATATGGCAAGACATCGAAAATTTTTCTTAAATGAGCACATTCAGCAAAACTACAGGTTTACCGAAAAGATAATTGAACAAGAGTATAATAGGAATTTTATTTTTTAAAAGGAAGAATACATGGCAAAAAATCATGCCAAATTTTATGATGGGAAAAGGATTTCTGTATCTTTATTGGATTTAAACAAAGGTGTTTTTTTTTTTTTGCATTACGTTACTCAAAAATATCAAGACAGCAACAGTGAAAAATTCTAGGTAAACGGAACATATCTGGGAGAAAAATACTTGATTTGTATGTATTATTGTAAATAAATTGAAGTTATGTCTTATATTTAAAATGAGAAAGGTTTCTGTTAAAAAAAAAAAAAAACCCAGCTTATCACAATTACACACTGCTTCTTTATTTTTTAAAGTAAATTTAGTGCAAATGAAATGTTGGAAATTTATATTAACGAACAATCAAATTTGGTATTTAAAATGTAAAGTATTATTTACATATATTTATAAATTACAAAACTACATAAGAGTATATAAAAAACTAATGTAATAATGAAACAGATGCATAAAAAAAAACAGATACATAAAATAAAAATGCATTTTATTACTAGTTTTTCAAATAAAAAAATGTTTTGTATATGAACAGTTGATGTTTCAAATATATACATATCTTATACAAATATCAGTCATTCCAAAATATCCATACTTTAAAGATTCATAATAATATTCATAGTGTAAAGGCTTAACATTTTCAAGGAAAATACAAAAGTTTGAGATACAAATGGAAACAAAATAGTAATAATAATAAACTGAAAGTACCAAGCAAATAATTTAAAATTTAGGTTATTATCAACAATTCTTCAGGATGAAAAATTTGAAATTGCTGTTCAAAAGAAAAGCTTATACTCAGCTGTTATGTAAAAAAAAAATCTATGACTCAGATGGCAAACCAAATAATTTGATAGTTCCTGCATCTCGCTCTCTCACATGCTTATCTTTATCATCACAGGCAAACGCTAGAATATATTTTTTGGGGTGCCATGCAACTGTAAATGTTGGGGACTCACAAGGAACTTCTGTTATTTTTTCACCTAAATTAAATAAACAAAATTATTAATAATTTTTTATGAAAAAAAAAATCATTTTATCCCATAAAAAATGACATTCCTAACTGTTCCATAATAGAATAGATAATTGTTTTTTATACCTAAATATATTAACTTTATCATAATGTATCTAAATTCTAAAATTAACAACCCATCATTATTAAAATTCTAAAAGCAAAAAGAAAAAGAAAAAAAATTGTATTTATTCATCATAAATTTCTTTTTAACTGTAATATAAATTATGATTCACTGAGCAAATATAACGAATGGCTGCTATAGAAACTAATAAAAATATGAAATTAATTATAAAAACTAAGTCATTTTTTACAGAAAGAGTTTAAGAATTAATTATAAATTATATTAATATAATATTAATATAAATTATATTAATGTATTATTAATATTAATATAACTAATAAGTTTAAAAATAATTAAAAGAATAAAAGCTTGTAATTAGTAATACAGTAGCCAAGCATTATATGACTTTTTCAGACATATCATCCCTGTTTCAAGTTCGCCACAAACAAACAAACATGTCACTTTAGACCATAACTAGATATTTACTTGCAAGCTATCTTCTTTAATTTTTTAAAGGCCTCAGTAATTTTCAGGGCTGCGGAGTCGGAGTAGGCCTATTTTTGGACAAAAGAGTCGGAGTCACTAAAAAACAGGCCGACTACGACTCCAGCTTGTTTTTTAGACAGTTTGAAGTGAAATTAAACCAATTCTATGTAATTTTTAATTTATAAACTGAATTATTATTTTTATATTTGGACTATATATACAAGGAAACCCAGGTTAAACAGTCCCAATATACTGTCCAGTTTACAGTGTATATGAAAACTGCTTTTAATTAAAATCTCTAGTTTGTAGTATGCAGTAATTTCTCTCGGTTTTCGGGATTTGCAGAACCCGAGGTAATGAGCAAATTAGAAGTTTCTGCTCTTTTTGGAGTCCACAGAATCCAAAATATCATTGTAATAGAAAAATTTTCCCTTTTGTTTTCTTGTTTCCCTCAGATTCTTCAGATCAATAGGACCAGGAGTAATGCTGAAATTATAGTAAATTTTCTCCCCTTTTTTTTCGTGTGCATAAAACCACCACCACCAAAAAAAAAAAAAAAAAAAAGTGAAATTATATTCCTGAGTCTGCGGTACTCAAAATAATGATGAAATAGTGAAATTTCAGTTATCTTTCTCCTTTCGACATTCAGGTTTTGCAGACCCAAAATAAAGCCAAAATTATAAAGTTAATGCAGGAAATACAAAATTTTTCCTCTTAATTTTTCTTCCCTTACATTGGAATTTTTTGGGTCTGGAAGACACAATAACTCCAAAATTACAACATTTTGCATTTTCTTTTCCAAAGCGGGATCTGAAATAGTAAAATTTCCATTTTATTTACTTCTTTAGATTTCAATATTTAGATTTTTCGGGTCTGCAGGACCCAAAATTTTACAATTAATAATGCTGAAAATATAAAATTTCTGCCCCTTTTTTACGAAGCCTTGAGAACAGAATTAATGCTAAAATAGTAAAATTTTCGCCTCCTATTTTTTGGGTCTGCAGGAATAGATATAAAACCAAAATTAAACATCCTTTCACCCATATTTTGGTGAAACTTTTTATACTAAAATACTGTCAGAAGTTTGCCGCTGCAGTAAATGAGTCCTAGTCTTGACTACCTATTACAGCTTATACCCATAATTCATCCAAAAATATACACATCATATACTTCAAGGTCAAACAGGAATGTAACAGCAGGTTGCAATGTTGCCAGTTGAGTTTTTTTAATTATGATTGCTTGATTACTGCCATGTTTTTAATTAGTAATATTTCCTTTATTTAAAGACAAATTTAATAAAGCAACTATTACTATTTCAAAACAAATGACAGCAATAAAGCAATCTGAATAATAGAAATCAACAGGCAATACTAGTACTTTAGACGTCCTGGAGTCGGTCATTTTTCTCACCGACTCCGCAGCCTTGGTAATTTTACACTTTTTTCTTATCTCCCAGAATATGCAATAAAGAGGGGCTATTGTAATAAAAATAAAAAGTTTTGTTGGGCTTATTTAATTATAATCATACAGAACAAATACTTAAATGTGTTAACATTTCATATTTTCATAGTCAGGCTTCACTTAGCTGTTCAGATACTCACTCAAATTTATAACTAATATTTTAGGAGTTGAAGCTCAGTTGTTAATTCGAAATCGGATAAATCTAATCTTTGATTAATTCGCTAAACATGAAGTCCAAAATTTTTAATGGCAGAATAACATTTAAAATTTTTATTTATTCGAACTTATTTTTTCTTGACTTCGTTTAATTCGAACTAACTAGAATTCCATTTTTTCATTTTTCCTTACTTTCTCACGAACTTCAGATCCTTGAAATAACTTTCTTTCTTTCATTTTTGTCAGAATTGTTCTGAACTAGTATGCATATAATCCCATGCATTTGATATCCGCTTTCATAGTGCCTCATCTGTCCATCAACGACACCTCCACCCCTTCTTCCATTGTGCTTATTCCAAATCCCTTCTCTAGCTTCTGTGACATTTCTACCAGTGACATTCTGAGAAATCCACAGGAGGTTAAAGATAGGGGAAGCCTGTTTTATCACTACATTCTATCTGCAGTGTAGGGATAGAATTTTTCAGTCAGTGGTTTTACTTACTGCTAAAATTTTTTTGAGAAAGTAAAAGATTTTGTTTCTTTAAAATATGGTTCCACGTGGAAGTTATAAATCTTTAACTCTAGAAGCTAAAGTGGAAATTATTAAAAAGGTAGGATGTGGCTGATTTAAGACAGACATTGCTGCAGAATATGGAATAAAAAAGAATACTTGAAAAATAAAGAATTCATCCTGAAATCATGGGAAAAGGAAAGATTTGCTAAAGGATGAAAACGTATGAGAACAGCAGCCCATGAGGATTTAGAGGAAACTTTACTGTTATGGACAAAGGATGCATGGGCAAGAAATGTACCTTTGAGTGGACATATATTGGCAACTAAAGCAAAATAACTTTCACTACTCATGGATATTAAAAATTTCAATTGCAGCAAAGGATGGCTGACACGTTTTAAGCACCGAAATAACATTGTACACAAAACTGTGTGTGGTGAAAGTTGCGCTGTAGACCTTGCTGTTTGCAATTAATTCTGCGAAAAGCTACCCAAACTCATTTCTACTTATGCAATGAAAGACGTGTTTAATGCCGATGAAACAGGGTTGTTTTATAAACTTCTTCCTAATAAGACTTTAACATTTAAAGGTAAAATGTGCACAAGTGACAAACTTAGAAAAGACAGGCTAACTGTGATGGTAGCTGCCAATATGGATGGAAGTGAGCAGTTAAAATTGTTAGTTATTGGTAAATCAACTAAGCCACATTGCTTCAAAGGAGTTAAAACACTGCATGTTGATTATGCGGCAAATGACAAAGCATGGATGATGCGTGAAGTCTGCATCATTTGGTTAAAAGAACTGGATAAAAAAAATTCTCGACAAAACAGAAAAATTCTATTGCTAGATAATGTGCAGAGTCATTGTAAACTACCAACACTGAGCTCTATAAATATTGAATATTTACCCCTAACACTACAGCACAATTGTAACCAATGGACCAAGGTATAATCCAAAATTTAAAAACTCATTATCATAAAACGGTTTTAGAACAAATTTTATTTTCGATGGATATCAAAGAAAGCTACGACATAACATTACTCATAGCTATCAACGATTTATATGTGGCGTGGAACGCCGTACAACCTCAAACAATAGAAAAATGCTTTCGACATGCTGGATTTATCCATCCATCTAAAAAGAGTGGTTGTAATGCAAATGACGAAAATGACTTTCAAAGAAATAGAATTTCCAAACTTTTCTAAAAAGTTCCAGTGTAATATTACGTTTGCAGAGTATGTAGCAGCTGACAATAGTTTAGAATTATCTGGACCCTTAACTGCAGAAGAAATTGTTGAAACAATTCACGAAAAATGCAATGAGATGGAATCAGATTCTGGCGATTCTGCTACTATGTCCCAAGTGCTTTCCTTACTCACAGAAAAGTCAATTGTACAATCGAGTGTTTGCGTATATTTATCCTGATGCAGCCGTCATCGGGCAAAGAACTGTTTGTTTTACAAATAGAAAACTGGCATGAATAAAATGAATAGGACTAAGCAAACAACAATTGATAATTTTTTTCATAGTGATGATAAATAGTGTAAATAATTTCTTAAATGTTCATCTAATTTTGGGTAAGAAAATTATAGTACAATTAATAAAAATTTTAAAATGCAGTTGTTTATACTGTATTATTAATTTTTATGTTTTATTTATATTATTTTAATATCATTATAATTAGTTTATGTATTTATATCTTTTAATTTAATATTAAGTCATATTAAAATAATAATAATATGTGAAATAAATTAAAAAAATACTATAACATTAATTCCTCTGTAATAGTAACCCTTTAAACATGTTTTCTTCTCATAATTTCCATAATTCAAACATTTCTTGTGGTCCCGACGAGTTCGAATTAACGAAAGCCGACTGTATAAGCAATATTATAAATAATTCAGAAACAATGACAACCTTAATATAAGCAATCTATAATCTATATATTTAAAACGCAAGGTTAACTATTAACTAGTGTTAATTCACAGTTATAGATTGCTTTCCTTGCATGCACAGTGATGTGTTTGAAACTGGCTTTAGGTGTGTGTTCTTAAGTGCATGCATATTAATATATCCAGATTCTTTTTTAAACTAAGCTAAAGAATCATGTTAATTTGTTTATTACAAGACTTTATTATAAGGAATATAGTGAGTTCTGGCATTTACTATTATTATTATTAATGGAAGGTAGAATTATACCTATAAAGAGAGATAGATATTTTGTGTTGATTCATATTATATTTATAATAAAAACTAGCCACCTCTAGCGACCAGTTTGATCTCCCTTAAGTGTATGTTAATTATTGCAACATGTTACTTTTACTCATAATTCAATTTACTTGCTTAAATCTTTTGCCAAATCAGAAAATTCTTATAGAGAAACCGAGATCTCTTTACAATCATCACAGTATTTCATATATTTTTGTTAAAATGTATTTCATCTTTCTGGTGCAATAAAGTTTGACAAAAACCGCTAACTCACTTATTTAGGCATTTATGTTTCATGTCCATTAGCTTATCAGTTGCAATATGTTTGCTAATGCAAATATTTTTAAACACATTAACTAATCTTTCATAATTGGGATCACAGCCAATACAATTTGGTGCAATGAAGTGTATTTTGTGAAAACCCTTTAATGGTATCCATGTTCACATTAAACCATATTGTTACGTAATATCTGTTTTGTTTCACATTAACCTTGGTTGTAGATTTAATTACGAAAGATGAGAAAATCTATCATTATTCTCATCTGATCTTCTTGGATATGTGCCATAATTTGGGCTGCATACTAGTTGACATATTTTAGACAGAACTTTAAAAACAATTTAATAATAATCACCCTTTTAAACAATATTTCTTGTCAGTATCATCCACTTTTGAACACTTTTTTAAATTTTTTTTTTTATCCTTGCTCCCCTTTCTTGATACAGTACAGAAGTTTTTTAAGGAGTTTGACTTTGGCATTTATGCTCAATGTCTGTTGGTTTTTAAGTTGCAATATGTTCACTTATGCAGAAACTCTAAGCCTATTAAGTAATCGTCTGTAATTTTGTTCACTAACCAAACTGATATATTTTATGATTTTGTGCATAGAGTGTTTATTTTTTTTTTTTGTAACGCTTTAATGACCCACATTCACATTAAACTATATTGTTGCTAGTATCAGGTTTGATGCCAATTTTGCTTGTGGACCCTATTGCAAAATATTATAAAATTTAGTTTTTTTCTCTTTTAAGGGTACTATTCTGTTATACCAATATCACTACTGTTGCCAAATGAAACATTTGAAAAATTATAACATTTGTAAATTACAGAAATCCACGAACTGTTTTATTAAATCAATATAAATATATGCACTTAAAAAAAAAAAAAAAAAAAAAAAAAAATATATATATATATATATATATATATATATATATAACCATAAATGAAACATTATCATAACACCAACTTAAACATTTATTTAATTAAGTATGAAATAATTAGTTGACAATAAAAGATTCCCCAACACACTGAATATGGAAAAACCGTCCACATATTCTAAAAGAACATACTTTTACGTCTCGAACGATCTGCTTGGTTTAAAAAAATTTTACATTTAACCCTATCAAAAAAAAAATAATCAAAAAGCATCGAATTCATGTTTTTTATTTTCTCCTGTTTTTCGAACCTTGCATCCACCGGAATACAAAAGATACGGAAAAACGAAGGTCACCAAATTAAAGATCTGAGTTTGCACTTTTCAAAGCCACTATTGGTTTTTAAAAATATGAAAATTAACTCTTCGAAAAAGTATATGTTCTGTAGCCATTTTGCAATTTTGGCAATTTTTAAAAATTTGCATCGGCGATTCAGAGAAAGGTACGAAAAACTAAAAATACCAGACAATATCTATATTTATTCCTTTTTCAACATCTGTATTTGTTTTTGAAAAATACAAATATTAACCCTTCAAAAAAAATTCGTGTGCAGGACTCTCTTTTGCAAATTCTGATTTTCTGCGATATATAAAATCTGACATCGGCTCTCTAAATTAACCAAACAAAAAACAAACACACCTAAAGACATCTATGTTCTATCGGATTTAGGCAGAAACCTTTAGTTTAAAAAAAAATCACGTTAACCCTTTCAAAAATGTTTTTTACCATAAGTCAATTTCGCTTTTTTAACTATTTCTCCTATCTTTAAAAATCCAAATTGGTGTTTATAAACAAGATACGAAAAACTAAAAATACCGCGCCTAATCTATATCCCTTTGTTTTTTAAAATCTGGTATCCGTTTTGAAAAATTTTAATTTTAACCCTCCGAAAAAAAATTCTTTCCAAAACTCACTCACACGATTTTCGTTTTCCGATCCAAGTTTAAAAATCAGCATCAACTCTGGAAATGTGAGCACAGACAAACAGTAGACTCCGAATCATAGACATGTTCATTTTCTTCAAAACGCACGGTTGGGTTTTAAAAAATATCTACATTAACCCTTTAGAAACCGATCAATTACGTAACCCACTTTTGCGATTTCTGCTATTTTGGCAATGTTTACCCGTGGTTAAATTTCAATTCTACTAGGAAATTTGGTTGGGTCGAGTATTCTGAAAAGGCCTCTTCCAGAACAGACTGCGCCCCCTGGCGGTGGAACTATAGGAGTATATCTGGTTCTATGGACCGATTACGACGGGGTTTGCCTCAAGTTTCATATAGAACAGATTATTAATATTTCAGGCCTGGGCAATGCCGGACGGGTTAGCTAGTAACTTAATAAAAAATATTTTCAATTTGAAAGAATAGCAAATTAAGATGTTTTGTTGGGATATGATTAAATAAATAAATAAATAATATAAAAAAGATTCACGTTCAATAAATAGTGAATCACAATGTTTGGCATAGTTTGCAATAAAAATCCTTTGCATGGTGGTCAGGGTTGAAATGAATGGCATATTAGCATACATTTTGGCATGGTATCTGTATAACAGAAAAGTAATAGCTTAAACTTTCTGATTGATCTTTCATAATCAGGCTGCATATTTATTGATGTATTTTTAAAAATACGGTCAGGTAAATTAGAGAACTTTTGGAAAACATTTAATGATAGCCTCGCTTATTTTAAACCACATTTTCTATCAGTATCTCCCATTTTTGGCCATTTTCTTCTCTTAGTGTGGAATTTATCTACTTTCTCATAGACACCCATCTCTATTCCATTCTTTTCTCTTTACTCTTCTTTCTTGATATTGTTCAGGCATTTTCACAACATTAAAATTCTCTTTCTAAGACTCCTAAAAATTAACCAAGGATTTATTTTGAAAATTTGATTCATTAAATATTATTTAACTTACATCAAGAAATGATCATGAAAGAAGTTGAGTTGTATAGCATATCACCTAACAGAATTATGCTACACTTTGATTGACTTACAGGCGCAAATTATTTTTAGATGCTAGGGAGCACAGCAAAATTCATTGCTGGAGAACTTTCTTTGCGAAGGATTACCTTTAAGATTAACTATTATTTTTTGGCTCATAGAAGAATGAATCTTATGTTTACTCCGATGGAATGAGATATTGAGCTGTCAGTCAAATTTCAACTAAAATTATCTCAGAATATATATATTTGAATATAATTCATTTCTAAAAAAAAAAAAAAAAAAAAATACAAATATTTAACATTTTTTTAAAAATATAATTTTTATGCACTTTTATTTGAAAAAAATATGAGTAAAAATGGTCACCTGTCATTATGAAGTGCATAGCGGTTAGCCCGTATCTGTGTTTAGGACAGTCACATAGCTTGTACTATTATAATATAGATGACTGAAATCAAGTTACTAAAATTGTAAATCAGTGGTAGTTTGATAAGGATTTTGCCATGGATTTATTTTACAGAGCAGAAATTCATAGCGATGAAGATTAAAAAAAAAGAAAGTAGCAGATAAGTCGTTCTGTTTTGACAAGTACAAATTAGTCTAGTATTAATAATACCTATTATTAAATTCAAGAATAAATGGAATAATAAAAAAAAACATATTTATTGAATTTCAAAATAATTGATTATTAACAAAACATCTCATGTGTTAAAACTTCCAGAATAATAAACTTACCTGTTTCAATATCAGCAATATCAACAAGATGATCTTCAGATGCAGAAGCAAGCATGCAACCATCATAACTGAAGCTAATAGTACGGACAGGCCATTCCAATCTAAATATTGTGAAAAAAAAATTAGCTTGCAATAATTAGTTTTATATATATCACAAAAGTTAATTACACTGGCGAGAAAAATTAAAGGAACAACTATAAAAACTCATCGAACTTGAATAATTTTGCAGATAAGAACATGAAACTTGCACAAGATCTTTATTTTGTCATGTCTGACATATATTCAAAATGCAGAACTCCCAATTTCTGCAAAAAATAAATTTACATAAAAACGTAGGACTGTGTGATATAAGAGGGGATAAGGAAATTGTACTGTTACAATATTTTAGAGAAACACAGGAAAATTTAATAAGGTATGTAATCACGCCTGACCGAAATGCAAGTTTTACAACGATTTTCCATACTGTGGATTAGATTAACCAGAAGTGCTTGCGGTAACAATGTGTATTAAAGATGAATAGGACCCCGTAACTCCTGGAGCATGCTAGTTGGGGGTTGCAAAGATGCAAGTGGGCGTACTGGTGCGTCCCACACATGTTCTATCGGATTTAAATCCGGAGAGTATGCAGGTCACTCCATTCACTGGATTCCTTCGCCCTCAAGATAATCAGTCAATAGTCCAGCACAATGAGGTCGCGCATTATCATGCATTAAAAGGAAGTTATTACCGATTGCACCCCTAAACAACTTAACATGAGGATCAAGAACCTCATTTCTGTATATTTCATTCCCAGTTGCACTGGTAAAAATGTGTAGGTCAGTGCGGCCATTCAAAATGATGCCCGCCCATACCATGATTCCAGGACCTACGTATCGATTCCTTTCACGGTGTTTGCAGCCTTATTGCGTGTGTTTTCTTCCTCCATATGATAACACATCGGAAATCACTGTCCAAGCAAATTCGGAATTCATCGGTACAGAGAACTCTGCTCCAGTCCATGGTACTCCAATGACGATGATCTCTGCACCACTTTAACCGTGCGCATTTCGCTGCCGGAGTTAGTGGAATACAAATTGTTGGCAAATTACCAAGTAATGCCAATCTAAAAAGTCTAAAAAATAGCAGCAACATAATTGCACACTGGAAAAGCTAATAAGAGAACCCATTTTGGTAAAAGAAAGTTGGAAACTAAATATGCAATGGCTAAAAAGGAGAAAGGTATAAACTACATATGAAGAGTGCGCAGTAATAAAAAGACAGAGATTAAAACATAAACAAGCTTTTATTAAAAATATATCACAGTTTAACTTAATTCTGGAACCATAACAAACAAAAACAGGTCAATGTAGGAACTGAATGACATTTTAAATCTTAAACTACAATTCATTCTTCACTACATACTTTGACCAAAACTAATATGGTGATAAATACTGGAGCCCAAAGGGTATCTAAATATATGGCTTCTAAAACCATTGAAAAACATTCAAAGTGCATAAAACAAAAAAATTGCATCTTTGACTGTTAAAAAGAACTTCTGGAATTAACATCCAGTTTATATTGAATTTACTTCAAGATTAAAATTAAGCATTTACTTTTAACATATTTACATTTTAACCATAACATGAATTAAACTTTATATTATATTAACCATTATAAATCATTTAATTTTAAACCTTTAATAAAACAAACATAATGTTAACTTTAATTTATGAATGAAATGTCAAACTGCCTAAAAGAAAGATGATGCTGCATTTAAAAGGCCTAAACAGATATCCGATCTTGGATAAAAACGTATCCGACGGAACATATACCTATCCCTTCAAAATAACCGGTCCTTTAAAAACTTTATGCAACATGATCCTGAAACGAGAGTTAATAAAAACCTTACTCTAAAGACAGCCAGCATTTACTTGAAATTAGTTTTATCCATCACAGTGCGTTCCCCCTTTTATAAGCGAAATAAAAACATCACCGGCGATGACAGCTGATACTACGAGACCTTGCCTGGAAACACTTTACTTTATGCAATTTGACTAAGACACGTAGAACTCCGTATAACTTGCACTCCATTGTAAAAATACAGGAAATATATTTTACAGCATCGAACTATACTTAAGTCGAGCCAACCTCTGCCATAAACGTAAAAAAAACCAAGATGTTTAACCATCCACCATCGTTGGCCGTTCCAAACGTACTGTCACGAAGGCACTGAAGCATGCGGTGCAAGCGTATATATCTCTACCGCGGGGAGTGACGACATGCGCTCTCTTGAAGCTAGAATGACCGAATGGAGAGACGATGAAAGATGCAAATCGCGAAACTCGGCCGGATGCCTAACGCCATCTGTTTGTAAGTTACGGCATTGTGGCCAGCTGAAATAGAAGCAGGTGAGCGATGTATATGGGGAAAGATAAATGCGATTTAAATTGTATAAACTGATTAAACGATGAGTAAATATTAATGAGGGCATGAGATAAATAGAGATGATGAAATGTCTGGCTAAAAATATGATATGAGGGAGTAGTAGAATTATTTATTTAAGAAGGTGCTTCTGTAAAGCAATAAGACTGAAAAATTGGACAACACAAATCATGGGTTTCCTTGTATACAGCCTGTCACTCACAGTAAATCTGGATAGCCGAGTTCCTGTGGCTGCAGCGAACTCGATTGCAATCGGAACTGACATCATTTGCCTGTTTCTTTTAGCAATCGTTGCCAAATAACGGTCCTGACAGTCTGTTGTGGCACGTTTTTGATCTTGACCTAGTTGTCTCTGTACATTACCAGTATCTTTAAACCATTTCCAGATTCTTGACATGGTGCTTTTGGCAAAAGTACATGCATGCAATAATTTTTGTGTGATGCTGTAACAATGGACAAACAAACTACAGTTTCATACAATAGGTAATGCTTCTGAAATGTAAAGTTTGTTCGCTTTTGTGCACAGTCACAAAATATATTTAAAAAAAGACAAAGTGAATTAAAAATATTTCAAGCATTGATTACAGTTTATTAATTTTTCAGCATGTATATATGTTAAGATGTCTTATTACCTTGAAAATGTTCTCACGCAAACTAAGGTTTCAACATCCCATACACTCACTAAGGCATCAACACTACCAGTAGCAAAATATTTTCCAGTTTTATCAAATTCTATGCATATACAATTAGCTGGATGAGCACTTAATACATGCTTTGTTTGAAGATCAGGGTATCTGAAAGTAAAAATAAAATAAAATAAATAAATAAAAAAAATATTGAACAGGAGCGTTTAAAAACTTAATAGTATCAAAGTACAAAAAACATCAGTGTTTTAGATCTTATCAAATGGATTGCCAAATCCTGCCAGGAATGTACCCATAAAGATTGCTTGTTGTTTTACGGAAGCCAGATTTGTAATTCCTTCTACAAAAAATGACTAAGAATCAGTGAACAGCTAGAAGAAAATGAGTTACAAAGTCTAATAAATGACTTAAAATATGTACCTAGGCATGAAAATATTAATGAAGAAAATTATGTATCAGCAGACAATGCTATGTGCACTACCGAAGCTAACACTTCTGCGAATGTTTTGATGCAGCTATATTTTGATGTTGAAAGTGACAGTGAAAACGAAGACAACTATGATTCTGAAAACTTAGAAGACAGCGGTGGAATTCAAACATATAAGGATACCTTGAGATGTATTAAGAACATCGAAAATTTCTTTCTCGCTCAAAGAAATGAAGAAAGGATACCGATAATAACAGATTTACAATATGCTCCTGAAGAATACTTTGTAAACAGAAAGATAAAGCAAACATCAATAAAAGATTATTTTTCAGCTGTCTAAACTACTATGTGAAAAATGAGGTATGTAACTGTATTTGTTAAAGTAAATGTTCTCCATTAAATTTTAAAATTGAAGCAATTTTATATTTGCACTATTTATTTTAGTGTTTAAATAATAATGTTTTTCAAAGTTATTAAAAACAATAAATTTAATAACAAATATAATTTCTTTTTTGCATAAGATTTCTTTTTCGCATATTTTCTGTTTTGCATAAGATGAATATTGTATACGACAGAAAATTTCTTTGGTCCTGAACAATTCTGCCTTATACAGAGTTTACTCTATTTTCATATATTCAAGTTTCATCAATCAGTCTATTCTGAAAATCAAATAATTGCATTTCGTCAAATTAACAAAACTATTCCATTGTAAATTTTTTGAGTTTTACAATCAACCAAGGAAGTTAAACTTAAAAAAATTTAAGCTCCTTGCATTGAACTGGATAGTTATTGCTCGTACTTACAAGAAAGGAATATAAAGAAGAAACATAGCTTTTCAAATAATTATTTCTCAAAGATGGCAGTTAAAACTTAATGGTACAAAAGTGGAATGGTTAAGCGAGAAAAAAGACATTTTTTAGGCATTTATTTTAATCCATAAATATGAGATATTTTTTAGTAATTTCATGAAAATGACATACATACAATAAAATTAATCCCCCCACCTGAAAAAAACAAAAAATATCATGCAATTCAAATTGCAACACATTGGGTTGCCATGCCAATTGTTATTATTTGAATCAATATTTATTTCATATATGTAAAAAATATTAATGAAATTGTTATTGATTTTAATGTGATAATTTATCATTTAAGCCAGGTTTTTAATATGCTGAAGATCTTTATAAAGTGTTTAATTATAGAGCTATGTGAAGCACATAATAGAATAATCATACAGCCGACATAGCAACAAATGATAAAAAGAGGCATGTATGTAATTTTAATTAAATTTCAGCAGTGAAATTTGTTCGAAATTATCGAATAATAAACATGTGAATTTTAACATTTATAAGACAACCCCCAGAAAACAATACCCAGCTTGGCATCTCTCACTCACATATGTTGGCAAGCAGTGCTGTAGTTGGACAAAAATATTTGTGGGAACTCACCTTTTCATAGAGTAGATAAGGAGTGAAATTTTCGCATCGGTGATGATGTTATTCATACAGATGAATGCTCTTTCGTATTCAGACATTGAAATGGGTATAGTTTTCACAGTCTGGAGAAAAAAAAAGGCTTGTGCTCGTACGCGTTATTTATTTTACAGTAACAAAATAAATATTTCTGGAAACGGCGTTCCCACCCAACTACAGCACTGTTGGCAAGGCTACAATCACAGCACAAGATGGAAATGTCATTGTGAGCACACAAATCTAAGGATCCGGGTTTGATTCCTGGCTTGGACATTTTTCATTCTGTTGGTATTACACTTAGATAACAATGTTAAAATTCACATGTTTATTATTTGATAATTTTAAGTGTATTTCACTGTTGAAAATTAATTGAAAAATTAATTAAAATTACTTATATGTGTGTGTCATATGCTGGTCTTTGTGTGACTTTGCGTTGTCAAAAGTTTGCCATAAGTTTTGTGCGCTCAAGATGACATTTCCATCTTGTGCTGCGATTGCAGTCTTGCCAACATATGTGAGTGAGAGATGCCAAGCTGGGTATTGTCCTTGTAGCTCAATGGTAAAGCATTGGAGCGTTATTCCAAGGGCATGGGTTCAATTCCCGGCTTGGATATGTTTTCACTCTGTCGATATTATGCTTAGATAACAATGTTAAAATTCCTATGTTTATTAAAGAGAGGCGTATTAAGGAGCAGATGCCAGTGTAACATCTGTTTAATTAACCACTTCAACGGCTGCCCCAAGATAAGTTGGGGGTAATAACACTGTTTCCCTCCTATCTATGCGGCTGTTGAAGTGGTCAAAATCATTATTATAGATATTTTAGAGAAAAAAAATGCCAACTTATTTTTAAAAGAAAATCACCATACATTAATTCTGAAATAAATAAACAAAATTTGTAAATTGAATGTAGAAATCTGGCAAATCAATCATATTCATAAAAAATTATAATAATAATATTTTTTAATTAAACGATAAATTTTGGATAAAAAGACAAATCATTTTCTTAGAAGCAATGTTTGACAAAAAGAAAAAATGTATAAAGATAAATTTAATGGTTCACCAGATAAGTGCATGTGGCATGTCTAATCTAATTGCACTCCAAATATGAAATCGATAGCTTAATTATTAACTTTCGTACAATGTCCGCCAGTTCAAAAAACACCATTTTGAGAAAATGTTTTTGGAAGAGGTATTGCTGCTCTGGTAGACTACACTAACAAAAGCTTGTAGAAATGTATTTTTTTTTAAATTCAGAGCTGATCAAGGTGGCACTAGAAATGGTAAGAAACATAGATTTTTTTTAGGCTAAATATATCTGTTGCAAGAACTTGTTTGATGTATTTTGAATTCAAGGGTATTATATATATATTTGAAGGTTTTACACTAGCACCTCCCCTTAAGGTTTTTTCTTACATTTTAGTTTGAAACTTTCAGAAGAAGATTTGAAGATTTGCATAATATTATTTAAATTTCTACAGCAATAGAATAATCTGCATATACTTATTATGGTGTAAAAAGTAAACAACCTTTATTATTTACAATAACAAGATAAAATAAAATCTAACAAAAGAATGTTGTTTATGACTTATTATTTAAATGACATTTAATTAACAGAACATAATAAATTGTATTATGAAACTTTAGCATTTAAGATATTAAAAAATAATAATGCAACTATCATTAATTAAATACTTACGAGAGAATATAAATGCAACCTTGACCATTTGTTAAGAAGAAATAAGAGTTGTCGATATTCCAAGATAGCTCATTTACTTCAAATTTAAATTGTTGATCATTAACTATTTTATGAGATCTGACATCAATAAATGATACCAAGTCTTCTTTATTGCCAACAGCAATAGTCTGACCATTTGGTGACCAGCAGATGTTAATATTTTCACCTGAAAGATATTGATAAAAAATTTAGCCAATACTGATTAAAAGAACAAATCTGATTCTGAGCAGCATACCAAATTACAGCAGAGCCACCATATATCAAAAGTCTCTATATATTAAACATCATGGTTTCCCCATGGTTGTAATATATAAAATTTGTTTTGGTGTATGGAGAAAAGTTTCTATATATTGATTTTTTTTTTTTTTTTTCAAAACAAACTGGGACTTTTTCTTTTGCGAGTTTCAAAAGTAGAGGAATGGAGTACATTGGTCAAGGTCTTAGTGACCTTGGACTCATTAATTCTTTCTGTTGTAAAACAAGTTTAGTGCTGGAATTTTTCCGCATTTGGAAGAATGTCAGGACTTGCTTTAAAAAACACAGCAGTGTAGAAAAAAATTCAAATAATTTTTATTCCTCTCTATTAGATGGTCTGCAATTACAATGTCAAAAAGAAAAACTCTTAATATCATAGAAAAAAATGTAATTATTAAGAGATATAGACAGTGGGATGTGTAAAAAGAGCATTGCAGTTCAATTTTCTATTTTCCTGAGCATAATATTCATGATTATATACATATAAAAAATCTCCTCATGAAAACTTTTGTAGAAATTATACCAATAAGAAATGCTTGAAAATGTGTAATTTTGATAAAGTAGACAAAGTTGCCTTAAAAATTACTTGAGATAAATCTTGCCAATCTCTGGTGTGGTACTCTTATAAAAGAAAAACATAGTTGACAATCTTCTATATTCCCCCCCCCCCCCCTTTTCCAAGGATTGATAATTTGACTTGGGGGGGGGGGGACCCTGTAGATTGACAGCTATGGAAAACCTTTTGCAAACTGTTTTGGACAGATTAATTTCCAAGCTAGTTCAGGTCAGTTAAAGTTGAGGCAACATGAAATAAAAGGAAAGGTTGTTTTCAAAAAAAGTAGAAGTATTTGTGAGACTGATTGCAACGAATGGAAAGAAATTGTTTTGAAAAAGATTTCAGAAGAGTACATGCCTGATAATAGTTTTAAATGTTTGTCAAACAAAATTCTCACTTTTAAAGGTGGTGATTGTCATGGAGGTAAATTACAGCAAAAAGAAGCTAATAATTTTGGTGAGTGTTCAGAAATAGATTACTCACAATAAGAAATAGTAAACAACCTGGATGTTTCAAAGGTGTAAAGTCATTAGAAATTGACGATCACAGTAAAGTAAAGCTTTAAATCCCTAGTGATATATTTGAAAAGTGGATTTTAAATCTAAATAAGAAAATAATGCTTCAAAAAAGAAAAAAATAACTTATTGTGAATGGATTTTAAATCTAAAACAGAAAATGATGCACCAGAAAAGGAAAATTGCTCTCTTTGTAAACAACAATGCATCATATGTCTTCAAAATTTTATAATGCTAATATGATTTTCCTTCCTCCCAATACTTAAATTACAGTCACTGGACTAAGGCATTATAGAAAGTTTGTAATTTAATTACCAGAAGTGTATTCTCAGAAATGTTTATCTGTGCTTTGAGAAATGAAAAATCTACTGTTACATAAATTGATTTGAGAATCTTATAGCTAAACCATTTAAAGTGTGGGAAAAGATGTGTTAAAGTTAACAATAAAAAATTGTTTTGCAAAAGCTTTTGCTTCATTAATTCCAAGAAAATCCAATAAATATGAAAATAAAAATAGTTAAAAAAACCCCATTCTTTTATAAGCATTCAATGTTTACCTTAAAACATCGCCTACTTTCACGATTGCATTTCACGTTCTCCTAAAAATTTCAACTGTTTTTTTTACGCTTGGCAGAAAGTGCAACCTAGTGAAGTTATTAAAAATTACAGAAACTTTCTTTATATTGCTATAGACAACTTGCATACTAAATTTTATGTCTCAAACTTGAATATTTTCCACATAATTACGCTAGGAAGATTTATTTGTAGATGGAAATCATTATTCTTCCTAAGAAAAAATCTCTAGAACTACAAATCAGACAGTCCCAAGGTTATTAATTGAAATAAAACCATTGTGGAAAACGAGAAGGGAATTTTTAGTTTATTATTTTTGCACTTAGAAACCTTTATTTCAGCTGAACTGTGGAAAACGAAGATGATAATAAAATCAGCCCTGCTGTGAATGCTTAGAAGCATTCAGACATAAAATCATTTAATTTTTCATAATAAAATGTATTAATTTAACACTATTTTATTATTATAATTTTTTTTTATAAATGCAATAAAATAACAATATGTTTTTTCTTCTTTAATATATCTTAACTTCTTTGTGATGAACATTGCATATATGTGATGCATAGGGTGCATACATTCCTTAATTTTTCCTACCAATATTTTTTAATAGAAATTTTTGCCTTATTTAATGACAGAATAGTTGCAATTAAAATTTAGCAATATTTCTATTTAGAAATATTGGTGCTAAAAGATTAAAAACTGTGTATGGGATGATCATCATGAAGAGGTTAAGGAAAGTGGGGGGGGGGGGGGGGGGAGGTGATCTTGCAACTCCTATCATGAGTCGCCAATGCCTATTAATAGGTATTAAATTGAGATTTCTGAAAATTTTATAAGCGAACTAGATTATTTTTGTCAAATAGATCTTTATGATTGGAACACTGATGGAGCAGAATGAGGTAGATTTAAATCTATTGTTTGGGATTATAAAACATAAAAAATAAGGAAAATAGGAGGGATTCCCCTCAACGAAAAAGCTGATTGCCTGGCCAGGAGTGTTACCGACGTGGATGCCTTGCTGGACTGGGTTTCTCCAGAGGACTTGGCTCGCTCGTGCAAATCAAACATACGGCGGCAATGTGATCAGATTTTCTTCGCTAGTAAATACCGACAGTCACATGGCAATATTCCCAACATTACACAGTCCCATTCATGGGCTTTGAACAGACGTGAGGATGTACTTATTTCTCGGCTTCTATATAAGATGGTAATCACCCCTGCTATGTTGGCTTGCTTTAATATAGCGGAAGATGGTAACTGCAGTGCATGCCATGTCCCAGACTCGTTGGAGCACATCCTTTTTTGTTGTATCAAATATCAGCAACAGCGCGCTTTATCCTGGAACGCCACAAATCTAAACAGTGATTGTTTTCGGTGCTTTCCAAACTTTTTGGATAAATTTATTTCATCTGGTGACTTCCGAGCGTCAACTATAAATTTCTTACACCGCATAAATCGGTTTTAATAGTGTCCCTTCATGGATTTTGAAAATTGTTTTGATGGATCACTCGAGACGACAGCCAAGCCGCTATAGGTCTCAAAGCCCCCCCACCCCCCCTCAAAGTTAAGGAAAATAGAAAACATTTTTAAAATTTGTATTAATGAATTATAAGCATCTGACTTGAAATTAACTATTAAATAATTCAATATTTTGATAAATACAGTTAAACCAGAAGGACCCGTGCGAAGCTTTCGCACTGAAATCTTCGAGATTATTTCCTGGTACATTTTAGCGCTAATTTTTAATTAACTGATTTTTTTAAATTTAATCACCGCGTTTTAACGAAATGCAGTTTTACTTTCTCAGAAACTTGTTAAAAAACTTTTCGAATACCTCATTCATTGTTGTATGTTTTGTATGTGCATAGAAAAAAGGATGTTGACAAATGAAATATATATAATGATTGCTTGTGCGAATAATTGCCAGAAAATATTTTTCCAAATTTTCTTATCTCACCAAGGTTATTTCTCTAGGTTGCCAAGACCCCTATACTTGAAAAAAGAAAAAAAAAACAAAAAAAAAACAATGCACTCTGTCGGCACTCCCGGAGTGCCGACAGAAGTGAAAACTTGAACAATTATGTGTGTATTTTTTGAATCGTCAGGAAATGTTTTATTGTGCAGGAAATACTTTTAAATGAAGTGTTTTTTTTATTCATTATTATAAACTACTACTACAAAAATTATATTACAATTTTCATTTAATGCACTATTGTACATGAAAAATAATGCATATTATTTTACATACAAAAATTGCAATCTATTGCTTAAAACGTAAATTTATAAATACATAAAATATGAAATTTAATTAATTGGTATTCTTTGAAATGAATACCAATGAAACTTATGAATTTTCATCCACAATTTTAACAACTCTCAATACATTCATCATTTCTTCCATGAGATGTAGTTTCATATCTTTTGTAATAACATTTATCTGCAAAATAGGGTTCCCGCTTCCTATCACTCCAAAAATTATGACTTCTTTGCTGCCTGTCTTGTTTACGGTATTTGTGAACATTATGCTTTTTTCTATCTTCATACTGCACGTATTGTTTGCGGTATCTATAATTTCTATCAACAAACTTTTCTTTTCTATAAAATGATTTCACTTCATTTCCGTATCAGTAACCACGTTTCTTAAAACTTTCGTGAAATATTTCCTTATTTTAATTTTTACTTTTTATATTATTTCCGTCTATTTCTTTTCTCGTGCTAGTTAAATTATAATATTTTCCATGTTTTGTTATTTCATTTTCATCTTTTGATTTGGTCTCGCGAGTTGAGTCACTTTTATCTGTTTTCACCATGCGTGCTAAATTTATCTTGAAATAATTTTCTGAATTATTTTTATTCATAATACCAATCATTTCGTTTTCTGCACGTGAACTATTTCCTTTTGATACTTTCGCTTCATTGTATGAACTGGCAACATAATTTAATTTGGTGTCTGTAACAGTAACGGTGTCGCGAATTCAATGGTTTTTTTCCCATTTCAAAAAATGCCCAACGCGCCTAAAGAAGTTTTCACTTCAAAAAAAAAAAAAAAAAAAAAAAAAACGAACTATAAAAAAATTTAAACACTGAATCAGATGTTTGGGAAATTTATATGCCAGCATGGCACAGATGTCATATACTCACCACATTGGTACGATTTTTTTCCCCTGCCAATTTGGCGAAAATTTTGTTTTTGAATATTAGTTACAAATAGCATACAATAATAGCATGTGATATTTTATTTCAATATAAAAGTAAAATAATGTAATAAATGAAATAGATTCTATTATTTTAAAAACGGAAATACAAATAAATAAATGATAGTTTGATATAAATAAATTTGGATATACATAATAACAATAATTTATAGAATTAAAATATGAAATAAAGTAAATAAACAATGTTTAAAAAGTAAATAAACAAAGTTTTCGCCAAATTAGTGGGAGAAAAATCACGCCAATGTGGTGTGTATATGACATCTGGGCCGAAAGCATTTCCTCAGATTTTGCAAAACTGTTAAAGAAATGTCTTAAATACGTAAATCAATATTTGATACACCGCTTTTTTGAAAGCCTATGGGAACATAAACATGGGGCGTTCAAACTTTGTGGTCCAGCAGCCATTTAAGTGACATCAGACTTCGCTGGCATATTAACAGCTTAATGAAATATTTAAAAATAAATATTTACAATTTTTGTAAATCCTAATGAAATGTATATTTGGAAGTTAATCCTTAAATTACATAATCTACTGGTGCTCCAATTCCGATACAGTACGCATATAAACAGCCATGATTAAACAAAGAAAACAAATACACAATAGGTGACGCACACGTAAAAATTAAATTAAAAACCATATTAAAAGCTCTATATTTTTTCAAAAAGCATGTGCAAGAAATAAATTAACAATCATATTTTAATTGCATTAGTGGATGATGTCATACGATAATGCAGTATTTTATTTTTTGTGGCAACACTGATTTCAGAAAACCTTTCATTTCATTTATGAAATCAATGTCGATTTAATTTTTAATTAACAGCAATTTTTAATCCAAAAACATGTTTTAAAAAAAATGTAAGTGTACTATGTCAGAAGCCGGTCCAAAAACCTTTCATATGGTATCTCATTCATTGTTCTGCGTTTCGTATTTTCTTAGAAAAAGGGATGTTGACAGGAGAAATAATATATATGACCAGAGGGCCCGTGCGAAGATTTCGCACTGAAATCTAATATTTTTTAGGTACTTCTCTATTAACCCGTCGAGCGCTTTTCATAACAAAAAACTATCGCCAAACTGTAAGATTAAACGCCAAAAATGCAGTCCGATTTAATGGATGTCAGAAGCATTATACGTGTTTGTTACGTCATCAAGTGGTTTTACATTCGACAGTTGCGTGTATTTTTCATTATGTTTTACTGATTTATTAGTTATTTTATTAATTAAAATAACAATTGTGTCCTTAAGTTCTTATATTTTATTTATTTATTTATTTTTTGATATTCCAATGGCAACGTTCTTCCGTTTATTTGGCGATAGTTTTTTGTTATGAAAAGTGGTCGACGGGATAATAGAGAAGTAATATTTATTAGATGCAGGTTTAAACTTCTAAAGAAAAAGCAATTATAAAAATATCTCCAAACAACATTTAGTTGTCAAGCGGAAATATCATCTAATTTATTCCATCAAAGTTAGAGTAAAAACTGATCCAAGATTGTTAAAGGCACGCGCGAGAAAAAAAAATTAACAATCGTATTTTGACTGCATTAGAGGATGACGTCATCCGCTTCGGGAAAACCATGGGACTTAGAAATATAAATCTAAACATTTCAATTTCAATTTCGCTTTTTAATCATAAGTATAAAATAAACCCGTGCGGTGTTTTTTATAATAATTGCTATGAGCATCATATAATGTGGTATTTTATTTTTTTGGCAACAATAATTTCAGGAAAACCTTTCATTTCTTTTATGAAATCAATGCCGATTTAATTTTTAGTTTTCAGCAAATTTTAATCAAAAACATGTTTTAACGAATTGTTAAGTGGGCTATGTCAGAAGCCTGTTCTAAAACCTTTCATATGGTATCTCATTCGTTGTTCTGCGATTTGTATTTTCTGAGTAAAAGGGATGTTGACAGGAGAAATAATATATAAGGATTTGACATAATTTCTTAGTCTAGCCATACTGGATTATGTTCAAAACCATGAAAGTTATAATTCAAAGTGAAAAATGATGTATCTTGATTTCTCTCTTTAAATAATAATGCTTACAATTTTTTTTTTATTAAAATAGTCAAATGCATTTTAAAATGAAAATTAATTTTACAAATTACATAACATTTACAAGAATTTAAAATAATAGACAGATTTGCATTAAAATGTTTAATAAATTGAAACCACAAACCTTTTGTTTGGACAGTTGCAATTGACTTTTGCAACTTAGCATCCCAAATACGCACAGTTTTATCAAGACTCGCTGTAGCTAACAGATCTGGATTTGATGGATGCCAACAGAGCTGATCTACACTATCACTATGTCCTTTAAATGTATGTTCTTTGCTCTGAAAGAAAATAAATACATAATCTATTAAGCTGAAAACAATACAAAACATAAAACAACAACAACAACAAAAGAAACAAAAATAATATTTAATGTATAACTTTAGAAGAAATCTCAAATTTATTCGTATATTAAAACACTGAATAAAGCAAAGTCAAATTAAATAAGATTTATCAACATACCATAAATGTACACAAAATTTAAAAGTTATTAATTTTGAAAACAAACAAACAAACAAAAAAGCTCTTGGTATGTTTTCCTTACACAGGCACAAATGTCACCAATAAGAAATTTTGTTTTTTCGTTTGGTGATGGTAAACAATATTTTATAACATTATTACATCACTTAAAAAAATAAAATAAAAATAAATAAATGCAATAATATTACATTTAATAAATTGTAAAACAATTTGCTGAATCTGCTACAAACAAGTTGCAGCAAAGAAAGAAATCTATAAAAACTGTATGTATGAAACAGTGGATTAAACAAAATACTTATTGAAGCAAAAATAATTATAACAGAAACTATTTAATATATAGCAACAAAATATTTAGTAAACATTGACATTATTTACTTGCAAGTATATTTTACGATTTTTTTATGTTTGAGGCTAAATATTAAAAAACAAATATATGGATACTATTTTCTTTTATCTAATGAAAAAACAGAAATTAAGTTGTAACAATTTAGAATCATACTTGGGTATGGTCGTTTTAAATTTCCTAATAAATTTGCATTTGTTATTAAATGTGAGAGAGTGTGCAAATCCCAAATTTTCATCATAATTGAGATTATTGAAATCAGGGGTGCAGGAAAGGGAGAGGCCCAAGTCCCTCTCCTCCTATTCAAATAATGAATTTTTTTTTAAATAACTAGAGCTGTTATAAAGACTATTGTTTTCCATCTTCAATGCTTGGTAATTCATCTTTAGCACTATAAATACTGATTATATTTCTATTTTCTAATGTGTAAATTTGCAGATCAAGTGCCACAACTTCAGCTCTGGAAGTCACATTTTTATTTTCAACTCATTTTATTTAATTTTTGAAGCTTTCCACCAGTAGTTTCATTTCTTTTATATAAGTATTACTAAGTTGTTTCAGGCATTTTAACACTTGTGAACTGTTATCACAAAATATTGTTATGAATTTTGTACAAAATTCATATTTCTTTATAGTGAAATTGCAGCATTATTTAATGTATTTCCTATCGAATTTTATGTAACTCAATGCAAAAGGTCTCGGGTGCTTTGCAAGAAAAACAACCTTAAACCCTCATCTTTATAATGGAACTCTATGGAAATATCGCCAAGGAATGGGTTTAGCGATGGTTTTGGCAACTTATTTTTGTCGCCAAGTTGGCGACAGATTTGGCAACCCCCCCCCCTTATACCTGTACATTGGGGTCCGTTCTCACTTGAGGTTCTCTCTCGAAAGTCGAAGTAATTTCTGGTAAATTCTGGACATCCGAAAGCTCTCGAAAATTCTGGAAAGATCTCTAAAACCTATATAAAGGCTAGCCGGGACCTCCACGAGTTCAGTTCAGTTGAGTTCACTATCAGCTGTGATTGAGTTCACACGAGAGGCTTTTGCTTTGAGACTGTGTTGTCTATAAGCGATTTCGTATTGAACAATACGCTATATTGTTCTGTGTGAAATTTTGTTGTGCTGTTATTAGATTTGAAGATTACTGAATATTTGTGTCTTTGAGAAGATATTAGTGTTTTTATCGAACTGTTTGGAGTAAATAAAGCCTGTTGATTGTTCTTATATATTGGCACCAATTCTTTCGTACCCCGAGCTCACAACAATATGATTACATACAGATACTACAGGGCTGTTCATTTTCTGTTAACCTTTCTTTATACCCCACCCCTCCCCCCTTCTGAAACATCCCACTGCCTCATTAATTTAATAATCATAACTCTAAAATTTTTTTTAAAATCTTCTATCTCAAATAATTTATGAGAATAATGGTACTTTCATGATATAGCAGCCCTCGAGGATGAATCACCAAGCAACTAAAATTTATTGCCAAATTATAAAACATAATAATATATGAAGTACGTGATTCATATTGCCCAGTTATAATCATATATACAGTGGAACCCCGATTTTACGTAACCCATTTCGTACGTTATCCCGCTTCCTACGTTATTTTTCGCCGATCCCAGAAAATTCCTATTCCGATAATGTTAAAAGTACCTCGATTCTACGTTATTTACTCTTAGCGTTTCCCGCTTGGTACGTCATTTTAGGCGAGGTACCTCAGGAAATTTTCTCTTTTTTCACTCATGGAAAAATTTTCAAAAGAACAAAAATGCTTTCCACTTGTTCAACTGGTTGTTTGTTACTAAAAGCAGTTTTAAAGTAACGAAGAACTATTATTCGTCTGTCAGCACTAAACCAAACCTGCGTCATGTAATATCGGAAGGGGGAGGGGCTTTCTTTTGCTATCTCTTAGTGATTGCCAGTAAAAAGTAGGATGTCTAAAAGAAAATGTTTCTCTTTAGCCGAAAAGGCAGAAATTATCGAAAAATCCAAAGTTTCCAAAAGAATTAAAGTGGATCGCGTAAAATCGTTTGGTATCGCTTATTCGACTTTACAAACCATCCTAAAACAAGAGCTCTCTATGAAATTAAAATCTGAAAAACTGGGATATTTATCAAATAAAAGAAAAAACATTGAAAACCCCTCCTTTTAAGGAACTGGAAAAGATTTTATACGAGTGGTTTAAACAAGCCCATGCTGCCAAGATTCCAATCAATGGCTAAATTTTGTAAGAAAAGGCTCTTGAAATTTCTTCTCGACTTGAAATGCAGAATTTCATGGCATCCAACGGTTGGATCGACAGATTCAAGAAGAGGTATAATTTGTCTTACAAGTTTATTTGTAGTGAAGCAGATGGAGTAAATACTGCAGTCGCTGAGGAATGGATAGACAAAAACTTTGCCTTCTCTTGTGTGTAATTACTCAAAACAACCATCTTTAACGCAGAAGAGATCGGATTGTTTTTTTTTTTATCTCTTCCCTGATAGAACATATGCCGTGAAAAGAGAAACGTGGCACAGTAGGAAGCTATCAAAAGTCCGATTAACAGTTTGTTATTACGGATTTGAGAATCTAACACCCATTGTGATTGGTAAATCCAAGAAGCCCCTTTGCTTCAAAAACATTAAAAGTTTGCCGACAGATTACAATGCTTGTCTGACTCTAAATCTTTTTGAAGATTTTGTAAGAAAATTGAATATAAAAATGAGCTTACAAAAGCGAAAAATAATTTTATTCGTAGACCAATGCACTCATGTTAATCTGAATTTGAAGAATATGCGTATAGAATTTCCCCCACCCAACTGTACCAGTTTACTTCAGCCACGTGACTTGAGAATAAACAAATCCTCCAAAATGCATTATAGAAAGAAACTGGTAATAAAAGGTCACATGATTGAGTTGAGCTTCAAGATGCTTAAAAAACAAAACTAAATGTGCTGGATGCATTTCATTTCATCTCATCGGCGCGCGTGGAATGGTGTAGATGAAAAATGCATGTCAAATCCTTTTCTGATTCTGAAGGGAGAATTTTCAAAATCCGAAATTAACTGTGAAGTGCCACCGGAAGAGCTCTTTATGGAAGACAAAAGAGTATGAATTTATACTTGTAGATGTCAATTTTGATGAGTACATTGATTGCAATAAGGATGTTATCGCTACCACAGACATTCAGACTATTTCCGATTTGATTTCGCAATATTGACGTGAGGATGATATTGATGAAGATCCAGAAGACATCGTGCCCTCATCGGCAGAGGCCATTACGAGTTTAAAAATTTGAAAAAAATTTTAACTGGACATGAAAATTAAGAAAAAAAATAGCAAAAACTTGCATGTATTGCAAATAGAGTGTATGTGGAATTGCACTTAAAAAGAAAACGCAATAAAGAATAACAGACTTTTTAAAATACTAATATGGTATTGGTATGTTTATTAGCCACACACAGGGTGGCTTATTCTTTCAATCTCTATCATTTTTCATGTTTATGAAAAGTCACAGCAATCCATCGTTGCCACAGATTAATCTCGGAAAATGAAACATTTGAAATTACTTAAAAAATTAATAACTCGAAAAGTATTTGTCACAAAATTGTTTTACAAACTGCGTTAGAATGGTAAAAAATTGTATTTTTCTTGATATAAATTTCAAATCTAATGATTATGTTGTTTTTCAAATATTAGATTTCAAAAATTACAAAACTTCACAATGGAGAACCGTAGCGAAACTTTTATGCGTAAAAAGATAATGATAAAGGCATTGTGGCTCGACGTGTATCGTGTATACTGGCCATAGCATGAATAACGAATTATAGTAAACTTATTATTCTGTTAAAATATAAAAGTGAATTATGTATATACATTTTTAAAAAATAAAGAAATTCATTTTATCACGAACATCAACAAATTTTTTTCTTCTATTTATTCCCTTATTCCAAAGATATCGTTTTATCGTCTGCTGCCATAGCAACATGAATTAAATTTCATTAAAAAAAATTGCTCAGTGGTACAAAAATATTTTTCTAAATCGAATGGTTATTGAACAACTCAACACTTTAACAGGGGAATTTTTATTTGTTATTTAGATATTTTAAAATTGTTTGTTGTCATTGCGTTTTTATTCTGAGTTACAGCTAGTTTATTTATTTTTTAAATAAAAACCGTGTGTGGCAATCTATATTCGGCCTTATAGCAGAATTTTCCCCTCTTGTTTTTGTATAATTTGTTTTCTTAAAGTGCTTTTCTCTATTTGACCCCGATTTTACGTTTTCCCGTTTCGTACGTTTTTTTCTGCTGGCCCCGTGAAAAACGTAAAATCGGGGTTCCACTGTATATATATATATATATATAACATGCGTATAAAATGTATAAATGGCATATCTGAAATGGAGCACAAAAATAATTAAAAGATGCCAGAAATGCCAATAGAATATTATTGGAAATAGTGAATATGCAGCAAAGTGCGGTAAAAAATTACAAAGCCATAAATTTTTATTTTATTATAAATTATTCCCTATAACTTTTAACTGTTGTAAAATAAAAAATAAGACATTTCTACATTGATATAGTGTGATCTACTTTCTTTACCAGTTCTACAAAGTAAGGGCTGACATGGTTCAAACTAGGGATGCACCGAATATTCAGTATTCGGCCATATTGCCGAATATGAAACTATTCAGTCTGCCGAATATCGAAACATTCGGCCAAACCAACTGCTTAAAAAAACTTTTATTTAAATATTTTTAAAAACCCACAATTTCTACTTTTAACAGTCAATTAATAAAGATATTCAAAATAATTAGAATTATATTTCAATAAACAGAATGCTTTTACATTATTTATTTGCTGTTTGAAAAGTGTCACTTAAGAAAATTAACCATTAATGATGATCTTCATAGTAATTAATGATGTACAAATAAATGCAAGTTCCTGAATATTGTGTAGTAAATAATCTGTTTCTTGCTTTTTCGCAAACATCAATGATGTTTCTAAACAAAACAGAAAAAAACTTTCACAGGTGATAATAGGCATCAAGACAGACAATTTTTGTCCAGGAAACCAGAATTACAACACACTTATTCAATCAAAAATAAAGTGCATCTCACTCAAGTTTGAATTTTCATTTGTTACTTTAATAATATTGAAGATATTGTAACTATATTTTCAACATAGTTACTTTGATTTCTGTGAATCACGAGAAGTACTAGAAATTGCCACTATTCATATCTAAACAACACTGAGGGGGGATATATTCCTTTATTCAGAGTGCAGCTGACACGCTACTACTTATACCGTGTCACTGGCCGAAATTGAGCCACTTTCAATATCATATTTGCTACAAGCAAAATTAATATGATGCAAATCTCACTCAAATATCTTCATTGTTGTTAAAGTTTTGAACGAAAATTCAGTTTCAGCTTGCGGTGACACGTGTTTTTGATTGAATGTATTGTATTTTTGATGAAATAAGTGGATTAAGATAATGTTTCTTGCTCAAAAAATGTTTGCTTTGATCACATTATCTATGCAGAAAGTTTGTTCCAAGATGTATGAACACCTGTATGTTTACAACCTCTGAATATGATTACCTATTCGAGACATGTGCTCTCTGGTTTATTTAAAAACTTCCTCGGCAAATCAAAAGGTACAGGAAAGTTATTCTTGCTGATTTGCCACAATTTTAATGTATTGTACTGTTTTACTTTAGTCCCTTCCTGAAAAAAACTATATCACTGTAAAATGATTCTTCTAATTCATTCAAACGTTTTCTCTGATTTTAATGTGTTTATTTTAGAATATAAGAACATTTTAAAAATTTATTTTAATTCACATAACAAGCTATGAAGTTTAAAGCTTTATTAATTAAAAAAGTTTTAAGACTATCCTCTTTTAAGTCATAATTCAAAGCACAGATTTCTTTTGTGTGTGAAAGTTTCTTGTGAACAGGTCTAGTTCATAAAATGGTAGTATCTGTGTGAAATATTATGTAAAATTGTTTTATATTTTAACTATTAATACTTTTAAACTCTGAAATATAAAAATATTTGGCCAGCCAAATATTCGGTGCATCCCTAGTTTATAGTTTTTTTCTCAAAAGAAAAAAATCAATTGGTTTAGAACAACTCAAATATAATATTTTCTCTATTTTTTTGTAATTCAAGTATTATTGAGACAGACAGAAATTCTTTTAATGTTTTAGACTTCTGTAATCAAAATCGCACAAGCTATTGGAAATTAAAAAAACTAGAAAAAAGTTCATTTATCTTTTTAAATGACAATTCTGTTGAATAAGCACCTGTTACTTTTAATTAAATTATGTAACACAATATGTATTTAAAAGCTCTATAATACATTTGAACTCCAATATCTAGAACTTTTCATGGAAATAGGAAAAAAAATGAGATAAGATTTGTTTGAGACATCATAAAAAAAAATATTAATGCTTAAAAATATATAACTTTATCATGCTTAATTTACTCATTTAAAAGAAATGTGTATTATAACATGACTTAAAAAAAAGGCCTGTTAATTAAGTTTGATGACTGTTTAAATCTTTTAGAGCTTGACAACTTTTTGTAAAGTTACTATGTATTTCAAGATCAATATTTTCAGTAGAGTCTAAAAGTTGGTAAATAGTTTATTTTTCCTTGCTTCTTTTACTGTAGCTTTTGACTTGGCTGCAGAGAAGTGTCAAATAAGAATACATAGTACTCCTGAAAAGAAGGTGTAAAGACTCAACTGTTAAATATGAAATCAGTCCAGGAATTTATCATGGAAAGCTTTTTTTCCTTTCAATTTTGTCAGAAAAGATCATAAGTGCTCATTTAGTGCTCTGACAGAAAAAATCAGGCAACTAAGATAGTAAAGATTTCAAGGAAAATGTTTGAATAATTGTGTGGAAAATATATATTTATTAAAGTATACTGAATATTTATTTATCTATCTATCTTAGTTATAAAAGAATTTTTGATAAAGAGATTCAAGATTTAACTGTGTACAGTAGTTTATTTTTTGAACATAAGAAAGACATAGCTGTTGCCAATCATATCTAAATTGTACAGGAATTGAATTTTCTATATTATGAGGAATGATGATCCTGATAAATTACTTTAGGATATTTTGAAATTATTCTTATGAATAGTCAGCAGTAGATCCAGGCAAAAATTAGGATTTCTGGTACTTTTCGGTTAGTCGGGTGCCAGTGATATATGTACATATATAAATAAATATATATGTATATATTATATATATTCATACATATATGTAGATATATATACATGTATATATATCACTGGCACCCGACTAACCGAAAAGTACCAGATTTCTTTACAAAATTCCATTTAAAAAAAAAAAGCTCTTTCACGAAAGAGACACCCCCCCCCCCCCCCCCCACTTAAGACAATTTCATTCCCGAAAAGCAACTCTTCATTAATTATTTTTATTTTGTTAGGAATTGAAATGTGTAATTTGCAAACAAAACAAGTTCACCAGTAAGGAAAACTTTAGCAGCACTTTAAAATCTCATATCAATAAATACTAGTTTGAATTTGAGCAACTGGATTTGATCTTTTGTTACAAAATTTTACTTAAAAAAATATAATACATTTCCCAAAAATCCCCACTTTCCACCACAAAATGAGGACCCAAGAAAGATAACCTGTATCGAACCCTGAAATTTAATATTCTGTTCTATCCTTTAAAAACAATAATACTTAAGTTTTTAATTCAGATAAAAAGAAAATGTCAGCCAGATTCAGATCAAAAACTCACATTCAAATACATACATTGTTTGGCTCTCTTTGGATCTTATAATATCTTGTATTCAAATGCCTCAAGTCACATAACATCCAATAATAGTCAAAATAATTTTTGTATTCCCATGCTGATAATAAGACTGAAGTGCAACTGATTACATTGGTGGTGGAAGCAACTAAGCAGTTAACATTCCTGGATAATATGGAGTAAAATTTCCAGTAAAAATAATATTGTTACTTGAGATCTTCACAACAGGGACTGTCAAGTGAACAACATGAGAAGGAGAAACCAAACGAAACAAGCTGGGAGCATCTTTATGGAAATTTAATCATATTTTAGGAATCATATTATTATTATAAAAAAAAAAAATAAAAAAAAAAGTTTATTGGATTCTACATCAAATTCTATCTTTATAATTAATAAGTTAATAAAATTCCATTTAATATATCTAATGATATTTTTAAAGAATCATTCTGTGGGTTTGTTGTTTTAATACAAAACTATTCTTGAGAGAATGAAAGTATGCATGGGATCTAATTTGAATAATGAATCTTGAAACATGTGAAAATTTAAAATGCAAATCATGATTAACATCAATATATGAAAGAGATAAAGACTTTTAAAACTTTGTAGTACTTATTACTGTGAAAATTAGAAAAAGGTCAATGTATAAATAGATTTGTGCATTATATACACCTATCAAATATTTTAAAAAATTACAAGAAAAAAAAAACTTCTGTTGTGTAGTGGCTAGATCTCTGATTTTTGAATACCATTAATTTCAAACAGAAATATTTGCTTTATATATTCACAGAATTTTGGTGATTAATTAAGGTGAATATTTTTCTGAGTTCATACACATTTTCACGTACACACACAAAAATCCTCGGGTAATTTACCAGAATGAATTTTTCCATATCAACAATAAGTAGCAAAGCACGTTGAGAAAAAAATCAGGTTTCTGTTCTGAGGAAAAAATCTGTTTAGAAAAAAATCAGGTCTTTTAAAAGTCCCGTCACAAAACTTTTTCATCTCCAAATTGAACCTTTCACAAATTTAATCATTTAAAAGTAAAATCTGACATGTCACAAAACAGCTGAAGTCGCCAAAGAAGCTATTACATATATATCATATTAAAAATGTATAAACCTGAATGTAATCATTTTGATTTCACAAAATTATGACTAGATTTTTCACAAATATAAAAATTTGGTTTGTAATTTCACAAAAACAGGACCCTATGAGAAAAGTCTGAACAGATCCTTGTAATGTGAACTTCAAAAAAAGGTTGGATATTTTTTCCAGAGTAGCTGAACAAATTTACTTACTTTTCCTGAGATTAAACATTTTCCTTGAGTTTCACAGAGGAATATGAACCAAATTTCTGTACAAAAGTAGCAGTATTCAAAAATCAGGAGATCTATGAATATTCTACATTGTTAAAGTGACAGAGGATATTCAGAAGTATGCATTCACTAGTTTAAAGCTGAAAAAATGAAAATTGATTAATTCTATGAATAATGAAGTACAATAAATCAAGACATATAAATCATAAATTAATGCGGATCCTATATTAAACTGGCAGCTTAGCACACAAAATTTCTTTCTTTCAAATAATTACAGACAGGAATCATTCATTTTGATTCCATATTTGAAAACCTTAATTTCATTTATTATTTATTTTCCTGGAAGCCCATAGGAATTCCCAGAGTGCAGATTGGGAACTGTTGATCAAAATTCATTAAACAGAAATGCAGTAGAGCAAAAGTGAATTCTGGGACCCTAATGTCTTACGATCAGGGATGTAGTGGAGGGTAAATGGTGGTATATTAAGTATACTCTCTGTATTTTTTTTTTATGACAACACCACTGTTTATGATTATATTACACTATGTCTACAACATGAATTACTATTTTATGTTTGAAAAATCATCAAGAGGCATAAGATTGTGGTGAAAGCATATAGTAAATCTATCTGTGGATGCCTTTATAATAAAACCTCTTTGCTATATTTACTAAAGATGTAGTGTTGCTTAGTTTACCTTGTGAATTGAATGCAATTTATTCAAACAGTATTAAGTATTGGAAATATTACTGTTTTGATTGCACAAAATCTCCTGTGTTTTTAGATTCTTAGCGAAAGGAAAGCACCTACTGAGATACTTACAGCATTCACAAGTCAACTAGATATACCACTCGCATTGCATTGTTGCCATACAACTTTATTTTTCATCCAATCATTTATGTACTACCTATATATCTCCATCAGAATCTGAAGCTGCTCAATATGCAATATTAACTTGGTTACTGTGATTTTTAAGTTCTATTAAGTTTTTATTGTATGAGTGTTACCAGTGTCTTAATGTGCGACTTTGAATACTGCAGGATGGTTGCTTAATAAATGCATGATTACTACAACAATTATACATTGTATGAGTACCATTAACCCCAGACTGTCAAGAGCTTGAGATAACTTGTTCACTTTTAACTGCAGTTTTCACTTCAATACATGCATTATTTAAATTCATGTAGATATGAGAAGCACTAGACGAATCAAGAACACACAATCTAGTATACAATTAAATGAAGATTATATTGAAGAACTCTTTACATTGTACAGTAGAAAGCCACTAATCTGCAAAGCTTGGTTCCAAGTGTTGTGCGGATTGGAGGCTTTTTGCGGATTACAGGCCATGTCTATTTAATCTTTGTTTACATTTTTCAAATTCATATTGTGGACAAATTTAGATTGCTAATACTAAAAAATAAATAAATTACAGATTTTAATATATAGATAAAGTAAAAAATAATTTATTATTTTTTAAATTTCTTAAATATGGCATCAATTGTTATCTGTTTTAAGACATTTGGTTTATAGTGTTGAATTTTATCTTTAAGTAAGAGTTCAAAAGCAATATATATGTATTTTTTTATGTGTTTTTTAATTTTATAATTACGATTTAATGAAAAAAAAAATAAATAAATTATAAAATATATTGTCTAAGTAAGGATTTTTTGTCATTAAAAAAAAAAATTCACAAAAGCTCAAATTGTATTTTACAAGTATTGTATGAAGAAATGAATATTTAAAATAATATACTAATTAAATGTGCTTTCATTTTAAACTACAAAGAAGAATGTTATATGATATATAATACTATATATAAAAATTAAAAAAATATTAAAATTGGTGAAAATTTTTTTCAAAATTTTGTCACCATTGAAGCATTTTTCAAGAATTAAATTTTTTTGTTTACGTTCATAAATTGATTGCGGACTAGAGGCCTTTGCGGATTAGTGGCGCTCTACTGTAATATATACAGAAAATATTTATTTACAAGTAGCAGAGTCACATCTTAAACATTTTAACTGAAAGACTTCGTAAGGCCACTCGTTCTAACTTCTTAATTGTGCAGTTATATGTCTTAGTGCAACCATTACCACATCTCATTTCTCCCAATGTAGGCATTGTACGTCAACATACATATCATATATCATCATGTGATAGGGTTCTGTTGCTGCTATCTACTGATAGTAATGAAAGACTTTTTGGGAGCAGAGAATGGATCTCCAACATTCATATAATTTTACAGATATAGCACTGTTTTAAAACATCCAGTAATAATATTATCAAGCTTTATCTTCATGTACATGATTAAGTTTTTATGTCATATTAGAATAAAAATCTATTTATTCTACATTTGACAGAATTTGAAGTGAAAACATTACAATTTTATTCTTTTGTTGGACAGCCAGAGGGTCAAATCAGCATCAACAGCATTATTTAATCACAAGTATAAAAATATCTTAAATAGTTAAAATGAAATGTTTTGCTTCTTTTACCAACTTTGAATATCCAAATTTACAGTTTGCTCAAAATACATTGTTGGTTTTCTGATGTTTGATACTTTTAAAAGCCATTTGTTTCCCAACAGAAATTCTATGAATAACAAAACTCTCATTAATGGTTATCCAATGTAAAAAAAGTCCTTCCGGCCTGTACCGGGAGGAAAAGGTAGCTTTCCTATACCTTCGTTTTAAAATTTGAGCTAATGTTACTCGAAAACAGCAAGCTAAAATGCAAAGAAGATTACAAAAGATTCGTTTTAATACTGAATTTGAATAAGAAATTCGCCAAATTATTGAGCTATAGCCAAATTGGCATCATTTATGAAAACTTATTCTGGTCGCCAAGCTTGGTGCTAATGGATATGAATATATAGTTTTATGTGTATGATTGGGAAAATGATTACAACAATGAAAGAAAATAATTTGCGAGAAATTGCGTTCACTAAAACTCATAAATTAATCGTTGGTTTTTAGCTCACAGGCTATCAAAGCCTGAGAGCTAATGTGCCCACCCGTTCTGTATGTATGTACGTAATGCGATAACTCTTGATAGAAATATCCGTTTTGCTTCAAATTTTGTTTATAGGTTCATCGTGATAAGGTGCTTCCATGATTAGTTTTGGGGTTTCATTGGCTAAATATAAAGGGGGGGGAACGGGGGCTAATTCCCCCCCCCCTTAATTTAGATAAATGGGTTTTTTATGCAGAATTATCCTATTTGCTTTAAATTTTGTATATAAGTTCATTGTGATAAGGCGTTTCCCTGATTAGTTTGGGGGTTCACTGGTTAAGTGTAAAATGGGGAACAGGGGGGGGGGGGCTAATCCCCCCTTAATTTATTATCGATTTCTTTATTTTTCGAGGACATTATTCTTTGAAATAAGAGTACAATATACAATTAATGTGAATAGCCTGTGAGTTCAATGCCATCAGTATAACTGGGCACTTTTCTTTTTATTTGTAATGTGCTGTCTTGTTTCAAAATGTCAGCCACCCTAGAATTTCAAATTGCTCTATCTAAGCCACTTTTTAAGATAGAGGTAAAACAAAAAATGCTCTGGAATCCTTGTATCAAGGCCTAACACTTAATTAAAAAATAAATTTGAATTATTTATTTTTTTGTATATTTATTTTAGTTTTAAAATTTTCAGTGGCCGCCATCTTGTTTCAAGATGGCGGACAAAGCTGGCCAACGAACTCGGTTGAGGCATTGGCGAGCTTAATGCACACAATTAGTTTCATCCAAATTAATTTATAAATACGAGTGTTATCGTATGACATAGATCATATATATATGGATATATATATAAATCAACATTTGAACGGAGGGTGGTTTTGGGGTCTGGGGGTCATAATCGGTGAAAATATATCGGAATTTTCCGGAATTACTTTCCTCCGAATGGCTGCAATAGGTAGCTTTATACTTTTTTGTATTGAAATCTACCTAAAACTTATTCCTTAATATTCCAGTGTTGTTTCTATATTTAAATTGATTCATATCATCATTTATTAAACAGATAAAAAATATCTATTTGAAGAATCCTTTTCATTAATATTGTTATAGCCAGGGATGTAATGGAGCGTAAATGATGATATACTCCATATACTTTCTGGATTAAAAAAAAAAAAAAAAAAAAAAACAGTTATAGTATATACTCCTGCCCCCCCTCCCCCATCTGCCTATTTTTTTTTACGACTACACCACTGATTATAGTAATGTTTTGTCATATAATAGAGCACAATAATTTTATATATCATTACTATTATTATTATTATTGAGAAAAAAAAAATAGGGATTGACATAAAAACATTTGGAACAAATGAGAATTTGCCATGTAATAAATAAAGGAAAGATAAGTGAAATATTCTAAGTCTACCATCTACTATTATCTCAATCTGGCTGTTTAGGTGTGAATAATCAACACAAATGAAAACCTTGGATAGTTGAAGGTTTGTTTAACGTTAAATCAAATGTCTTTAGGGAATAGATCCCCTTAATCAACCATTAGCAGAAAAAATTAAAAAATAAAAGCCAAAATTAAAAATTACAATAAACTCTGTTTAAGACAGAAAGATTTCAAAGTCCCACAGAATGATTTTCCATACAATCAACTTTCCCTAAAAGGCAGAATACTGTCTACGACGGAAAATTTTCTCAGTCCTAATTGATTTCACTTTAGAGAGAGTTTACTGTATTCTTGTTACAGTGGTGGACATAATTATAAGACACCTACCTAATTTGACATACAATGAAAGAAAAGATTTAGAGTATAAAAATGCTTTATCAAATGCGACAAAAGCATAAATTTATTCTGTTTTCACACGTAATTGTTTTACAGAAATGATATTTTGATAGTGTTTAATAAAAAAAATTAAAAATACCATGGACAAAATTATAAGACACCCTAACATTTTAATTAAAACACCTGCTTGTTTTCGAAATATGCAAATTTTCTGCACACTGTTATGACGTCAGCAATTAACTAAAACAGACGATAACCGACTTCACGCATTTACAAACATGCCACGAGGTACAGAATGCTCCAGCACATTTTATAGCATTCTTTAGGTCTTCAACACATGTAAACTGCCTCTCATTTCGGTAAACCTCATGAGCTAAGATCCCCACAAGTTTTCGATGGGATTTAAGTCTGGGGAGCAAGAAGGCCACGGAAGAACATTGATACTTTGCTCTGAAAGCCACTTTTTTGTTAAGTGTGGTGTATGAGTCGACGTGTTATCGTGCTGGAAAGTGCAGTTTTCGCCACAAAGAAGTTCCCCATATACGGCTAAGTTGATCTTTAAGAGGATTCTTATACTTTTCGGAATTCATTCTTGAATGCACAAAAACTATATCGGTTTTCCCTTGAGCCGAAAAACCAGCCCAAACGATTACTGAGCCTCCACCCGTTTGGCGGCTCATTTGTACATCAGGAGACTTCCGTAAATCATGCCAATAAAAGTGAAATCCGTCCGCACCATCCAGGTTAAACTTTCTTTCATCTGAAAATAACACAGAGTTAGAGGTCCAAACCATAGTTTGTTTAGCGAAGCTTAAACGGTCCATTTTGTGCCGCATTGGAAGTGGTGGTTTTTTCTTCAATTTTTTAAATTTCATATAGGAGGCATTATGCAACATTCTGCGAATGGTTCTCCTTGAACAATTCAGTTTAAAAGCATTTTGAATGCCTGTAGTTGTCATCTTATTCTGTGTAGCGAGCGAAAGCACATGGCGTCTGTCTCTCGAGGACAAGCAAGGAGTACGTCCAGATCTTTTAATCACCGATCCATTACTTCCTCTTTTCAAAACATTTGAAATTGCACATCTAGAGCGTTTAATAACTTTTGAAATATTATTAACTGAAGCACCAGTTCCATTTAATCTCCAAATTTCGAGAATTTCACTTTCTTTTAATTCTGTATCTGGTGGCATGTTTGTAAATGCGTGAAGTCGGTTATCGTCTGCTTTAGTTAACTGCTGACGTCATAACAGCGTGCAGAAAAATTGCATATTTTAAAAAAAAGCAGGTGTTTTAATTAAAATGTTAGGGTGTCTTATAATTTTGTCCATGGTATTTTTAATTTTTTTTGTTAAACTCTATAAAAATATCATTTTTGTAAAACAATTACGTGTGATTACAGAATAAATTTATGTTTTTGTCGTATTTGATAAAGCATTTTTAAGCTCTGAATCTTTTCTTTCACTGTATGTAAAATTAGGTAGGTGTCTTATAATTATGTCCACCACTGTATTATATTTTGTATTAAGTACTATGCTACTAGACATGGGAATCTGATCTGTAAGCAGAATCTGTTTAAGAAGAACTTAAGTCCTTTAGAAAGCCCTTCGCAATTCTTTTTACTATAAAACACAGGACCCTTCACAAAACTCTGTCTTAAGAAAAAAAATTCAGAATTAATTTTTATCTTCTAACTAAATCCTTCACACATGTAATGATTTAAAAAAAAAACCTTTAACAAAACAGCTGAAATCACCAATGAACCTATTATCTTTAGCTGTATATA
Organism: Maratus michaelseni; assembly: GCA_963931845.1. Lineage (NCBI taxonomy): Eukaryota > Metazoa > Arthropoda > Arachnida > Araneae > Salticidae > Maratus > Maratus michaelseni. The sequence goes on along the minus strand of OZ007589.1, from coordinate 35,244,908 downwards.
TGCATGACAGGCATTTTCTTGTTAAAAATGAAAATTCATGTGTAAAATTATTTCAATAATGCCATTTAATGGGAACGGTAAGGATGAAATTGAAATGTATTTATTTAAAAGATTATACAAATGCACATAAATACAAATCAAAAATACAAATGCACATAAATAAACTTTGCAAAGAAAATGCAAAATTTAGTTAAAAACGTGTTTATAAATTATGTAAAAAATCTAGTAGTTATTAAAGCAGCCCAAACTTATTAAGCAACAAAATAAGTAATGTTAATGATCATTATGATTGTGCTGGCTGGTGCTTAAAGAGATATGAAGAATTGCACATAGAACAATAAAAATAAATGAATTTTTCAAATGATACTGAGTTATCTTAAGTTTTTAATCTTACCATTTTCACTAATTGGTATTACAGTCGGCCCCACTTAATCGGGTAACGGATAATTGCATATCCCGCTTATATGCATAGAATGCCGTGGAACGGAAATGGTCCGCGTAAGGATAATGTTAAATATACTCGTTTAATCCCATAATAATCCCCGGTTAATTGCATAAAATATCTCCAATCTAGGCTCTGAGCTTCTGAGGGTTTTCTGCATTTTCACAAAAATACTCATAAAACTAATGTTTTTTTTTTCGCGGTTTGTTTCTAAAATACACTTTTACATCTCTTTATCATACATACATCTTAAAATACAGTTCTATAAAAATTTTTTTGCCTACAGCCGATTTAAGGTGGTTCTTAAATGACCTGCTCAACAATTTTCTGCGAACTTTTCTGACACATTTTCTAACTCATTTTGAAATGCAAAAGCATAAAATTGGCAAACCCTAGTTTCTGAGTAAGTAAACCTGCCAATTTCATGCGTTTCTGAACAAAAATGAATTTAAAAATGTGTCAGAAAGTGGCCTGTTTTCATTTGAGAACAGCTGTAAGTTGTTTTGGGGAAATGGAAAAATGCATACAAAATGCTTAGAATGTTAGTAATCCGGATTTTAAGAATTCCTGTAATAACGATGAATTTAGAAGGTAGGACGAACGGAAATATTTTCTTTTGTAAAAATGTTTTGTTAGCGACTGAAGATGATGGGGGGTGTTCACTTCTTGGAAAATCTTGGAGTGGGTGAAAATACAATGGGGACGGTCGAGAAAATAAAATAACAATAGAACACCAGTGTTTCACTCCTCATTGTATACGATAACTGCGTTTCCCATTCTGGTCAGCAAGCTTTAAAATCACTTTGCACTGTCGTTGACTACGCCAGTTCAGAAATTTCTCTAATTTATGGAAGTAAAACGAAAAGATTTATCTATCTCTGATAAAATTAAAGTTTTGGATAAAATCAAATTAAAAACATCCCAAACGAAAATAGCGAAAGAATTTGGAATTTCACAATCTCAAGTTTCTCGAATAAGTAAAAACTCTGAAAATATTCTTCAGGAATGGAGAAATAATGGCAATTTAAAACCGAAAGCGAAAACGTAATTCGAACTATGAAAATGTGGATCGAGCAGTATTGCAATGGTTTCAGGAAAAAAGATCCAAAGGTGCATTAATTAATGGAGCAGTAATTATTGAAAAAGCGGATGAGTTATCCAAAAAATGCGAAAAAGGTGAAAACTTCAATGCTTTGAAAGGTTGGCTTTACAGATGGCAACAATGAAATATGCTAAAATTTAAAAATTCCCATGGAGAATCTGCCTCAACTGATGATTTGGCCATTGACGAGTGGTATGACAACACATTAATTCCGATTTTGGAGAATTATAAATCGGATGATATCTTTAATTGCGATGAAACCGCATTGTACTATCGTGCAATGCCAGGAGGTACAATTGCAGAAAAGAAAGAAAAAATTTGTGGGTTTAAAAAAGCAAAAGATCGAATCATTCTACTTTTTTGTGTTAACCAAACAGGAACAACAAAATTGACTCCTTTGATGATTGGAAACAGTAAAAAACCGTGATGCTTAAAAAATGTCAAAAACTATCCCGTCAATTATTCATCTTCCCAAAATGCCTGGATGACAGGAAATATTTTCAAAAGCTGGATTACGAAATTAGACTTCGACATGGTGAAACAAAACAGGAAGATTGTTTTATTCATGGATAATGTATCCAGCCACAAAGTTAACGTTCGCCTTTCAAACGTGAGCATACAACTTCTTCCTACTAATGCTACATGCAAAATTCAGCCTCTAGATCAAGGCATCATAAAATCGTTTAAAAGTAATTACAGGCGTCTAATCCTTAAATATGTTGTACGTCTCTTAGATGAAGAGCAATCACTGCTACGTTTTTCTTCAATTTACAAAAATCAATCTTTGCTTAATGCAATGCATTTCACTAAGCAAGCGTGGGACAATGTTTCTTTAATAACAATTGAAAATTGCTTCAAAAAAGCAAAATTTTTTTAAATCTGAAGAAAATTGTGATGATTGTGACTCAGATAATGAAACTGTGATTTATGATTTTAACAGCGATAGTGAATTTAATGATCATAGTGGTTTGCTGCAAATTACCGCTTCCGATTTTGCAGAATATGTAAAATGTGATGAAAATAAACAAACAGAAAATGAACCTAGTGATGAAGAAATCGTGGCAACCTCTCAAAACTGCGTAAACACAGACGATGATTGTGTAGAGCCTCCTCCATCTCTCTCTGATGTTAACAAATCTCTGTGTGTTGTTCGAAGATATTTTGAAGCACATGGTGGTGATTACAATTTGATTTATTCTTTAGAAAACGAAGTAGAGAAATGCAGCTTCCGAACTATTAAAAAACAAACTTCTATAAAGGATTATTTTATAAGCAACAAATAAAGGATTAGTTGGCAAATAATGAAAAATAAAATGAATTTACACCAAAATTTATTTATTTTCAAAGGTATGATTTAAAAATTATTTCTTTATTATTTTATTTTCATTTTTCCATCAATCAGATAAATTATAATGAAAAATTGAACAATGTAACGTAAATAGTGTTATAATACATTATACTTTAGTGTATAAAATATTGATTAAAATTATTAATACAATTAATTAATTTTTAAATTATGTAAATTGTTATTGTCCATTATATTTATCATATCTGTGGTATATAATCAAATAATAACATATACTGATTACATTAATTGCTGTCCTCGCTTAAATGCATATAACTCACAAGGAGACCGCCAAACATGATGCGCACAGATTTTGATGATTTTAAAGTATGTTGTAGGGATCATACCCCTAACTATTCAGGTCAAAGGTTTCCTTCAAATGGGCTTTAGTTTTCGAGAAATTTCGTTTTAAAGTTAAGCATGCATTTCAAATGCCATTACTTCGCGATCCTGGTCAAGGTCTCAGTGGTTCCGTGGTAGCGTTCGCGATTTGAGAACCGCAGATGGGTGTTCTGTCCTCTCCTGTGACTTTTACCTTTTTTAACAAATTTTATATATTTGTCACATTATAAGTTGTATGCAGAATTATGAATTCTGCATCTTTGAACTTTTTGATATTTTCCTAATAAATTCCATTTACATTTTCGAATATTTCGTAAAAATTTACGTTTTTTTTTTTTTTTTTTTTTTTTTTTTTTTTTTTCCTTTCTTGTGCAGTTTTGAAATTAATATTTATATTGACGAAATTCCAAACTAACTAATTCCAAAAACATATCTTGAAAGGAGAATTAAAATATTAAAGCAATAACGATTATATCCAAGTTTTAGCCAGTTATATATATATATATTTTATGTTACAGAAAAATTCAACTACAACTGAAAAATCATTTGTAAATTACAATACATATAAAAAATATCTGAAAAAAAAAAAAAAAATCGTCTGCAACGACTTTTACGGTAATATCAGAATAAATAAAATTTTCTTTTTATCGATTTCGTTTCGCTTCCTTTGCAGACAAATACCACGTTTGAAATAATTTCTTTTTCAAATTTAATGCATTTTTAAATATATTTATCACAATTTAAGTATTTAAAGAATATATAATATGCTAATTTATACATTCTTCCAATATTGTTAAAACAATTATTTAGAGGCGATTTTTAATGCGAAATTTGTTTAGAACACAATTAGTTCCATATTTAATAAACTAAAAATGTCGATGTCGGTGATGATAAATATTTTAGTATTTCAGCAGTTAACATATTTCAATATATTTAGAACAAATCAAATATTAAAAGGATATATTATTTTGTTAATTTTTTCTTAATCATTTAAATTTTTTTTAAATAGAAAATGTAAATTTAAAAAAAATGTATTATTTCATAAATACAATAAATATATAAGTAAATATACATAAATGTAAACAATAATCATTTTAAAAAGACGAGATATCAAGACATAAATTAGTTTGGATTTTCGTCAGCAGAAATATTCGAATAAAAATTGCGCAAAAACTATAAATTTTCACGCAATATTCGAAAATGCAAATGGAATTTATTAGGAAAATATCAAAAAGTTCAAAGATGCAGAATTCATAATTCTGTATACAACTTATAACGCGACAAATATATAAAATTTGTTAAAAAAAGGTAAAAGCACCGAAGAGGACAGAACACCCATCTGCGGCTCTCAAATCGCAAACGCTACCACGGAGACCATGTCCAGGATAGCGAAGTAATGGCATTTGAAATGCATGCTGAACTTTAACCCGAAATTTCTCGAAAACTAAAGCCCATTTGAAGGAAACCTTTGACCTGAATAGTTAGGGGTATGATCCCTACAACATACTTTAAAATCATCAAAATCTGTGCGCATCATGTTTGGCGGTCTCCTTGTCAGTGGAACCAACTGTATGCAATTAAGCGGGACCGACTGTACTGATATAATTGTGCATGTCCATTTTCATGAGAGAAGTAGTATTTAACTTTTCCCTGAATCATTATTTCATCAAATCCAGTAAGATTTGATGAAAAGTCTGATCTGTTATATAATCTTATAAATTATATAACAGAAAGCAGAAACATTTGCAAACATATAAATAAACATAACTATGTTAGGAAAACATTTATTACGACATAGCTTACATTTTGTTGAAAAACCTCTAATTTACAAAACATATAATCATTTATGATTTTTTTATAACTTCCTAAATTTTAATATAACTGAAGTCTGGGAATCTTAGGCATCACTGAATTGTTGAATTCTACAATTTTCTATTTTTACTGTTTGGTAGTTTTAGGACGACCATTTAAAATAGCCAGCATCTTTCAAAATTCTATCAATAGCTTATCAAAAGACAATTATATAGCATTAAGTTTGCATTTGCAAACTTTGTAATAACTTTCAGGCTTTAGTTTTGATGAAAAGCTGCAAATTGCTCCAGACTATGTCGATCATTAGTGTACAAAATGATCTTCTGTCATGCTCTACCGTTTCACTAAATGCCTTTATTTTACTCAAAACTTTTCATTACTTGATTACATGTTTTAAAGCATTTTAAGGGTATCTTTTTTCTCAGACTAACCATTACCAGTCTAATACTGCATATAAGAAAGTCTGTTTCAGCTTGCTATGTTCATAACATTTTCAGTATAATCATTTCTTCATAACAAAAATCCCATCTTTAAAATAAAATTATGTACGTTGTCATTATGATTGGTTATTTATATATTGTATATTACAATAAAAGTGGTAAATGAAATATTTTTTAAACATTTTTTATCTTTGTATGAAAATACTTTTTCCCAATTTGTTTGACCCTTTATAGTATTTCACAAATCAGTATTTTCATATGGAGCAATGAAGATGAAAAAAAATATAAAGGGAGAATCTTTTTTAACCATTACCATATCTAGTTATATCTTAATTAAACATCTTCTATATTTCAATAAAACTAACTAAAAATAACACAAACAAATTTTCTGGAATATGTTTTAATTTATTAAACCATTATTATACTTTAAGAAGTTACAAAAGTACTGCACATAATGCTTTTTCTATATGCATGATATTTTTAAATATACAATGTTTTTTGTTACATGATAGGAATAGGAATATCCTGAAATATATAAGGTCACCATCACTAAAAAAGTACAGGTGTTTACAGTGAATGATTGATTTTCTTTTTTTCTGACACAAGCATATTGAATTCATCTTTGGTTTTCAAGGTTCTGACAAGAACAGGGGTTATAGTAAAAGGCAAAACTGGAAAATTTCATGAATAGTCAACTGACCAATATAGCAATTTCATTAGTGGCCACTTTTTTTAAAATTTAAAATTTTGTTAAAATTTCTATTAGTATTAATCTAAAACTAAATAGCCGAATAAATATGTAAATTTTAACCAGTGCAACCAGCAAGAATGGAATCATCGATGAAATGCAGAGAAAAATTGTACTCTAGCACTCAAAGCAGTTAATAAGGTAAATAGGTCAGCAAAAGGTATTTTTGAGTATTTGGCAGAAGAGTGAATTGATTGCAGATCTTATTAGAAATAATATGACAAGGAATATAAATAATTAAATAAAATTTTTTGGAGCATAATCGATGCATTTTGGGAAATTTTTCAAATAGGAAAGTTAACAAGGAATTTTTTAATGGCCATTTTTTTCCATTTAAAGACCCTGTCGCCATTGGATGTCACTAATTTTGCCATTTAGCTTATAGCATTTTTTTGATAGTGATGGAAATACAAACTATTTTTCTGATTTAATAATCAAATTTCATGCAAAATTTGGTTGAGTTTAATATTAACAGATATTTTGGATTGATTGGAGAAACTTGTGATTTTTTTCAATGACCGATTGGCAAAGTTCCCAATTTTTATTCAACAACTAATCGGTGAAATTGAATTTTTCTTCTGAGAAATGAAATTTTCAATTTTTCTCCTGCAACCGAATGATGAATTTTTTTCCACTACAAAGTGACGAAATTAGTGATTTTTTGCCGAGAGTGACTGCCGAAATTCACAATTTTATCAATGATCGATTGACGAAATTCGAGATTTTTTGTCGCAACTGATTGACTGACTGAAGAAATTTGCGATTTGTTTGTACGGAATTCCGTATTTTCTATTTTATACTGCGTACTACCGTATTTTATCCTCCATTTCCAGAGATGTTGACATCTATGAAATTCTGTTCATATTTTTAAAAACTTGATTTATTAAGTTACTTTTCAGTATAAACATAAAGAGTAATCTAACATCCTTAGCAACTTTATCAATAGATATTAATTTATTTTACTGATTTATGCGAAAATGATGTTAAAATGATTGAAAACATGGAAATCAGAAATCCCCTAAAAACTCAAAACAACAAAATACAGTATGAGGAAATCTTTTCATAACTTAATACAAGCTCTTGAAAATTTGAAACAGTTGCATCTAGCTTTATTGTGTTCATCAATGTTTTTTTTTTCTTTGGCAGATTACAGACACATCTATCTATATCTTTGCATTTATTGTATATTCATACCTTTAAAGTATCACAGGTAATTCACAAATATAATGTAAAAAATAAACAGCAGCAAATTCGCAAATGTGATTAAGGAAAACAAAATCTCAATGTTGTAATTATTTTACATAAAGAAAAATAAATTTTAAGACAAAATATTTACAGACACTTAAAATAACAATTATGTAGTCTCAGATTCTTAAAGAATGTAGATTCTGTTTTTTTTACATTAATTTCTAACTTATAAATTATTCAAATTCATTGAATTGTAAAAAAAAAAAAAAAAAAAAAAAAAAAAAAGCAGAAGGAAAAATAATTCAACATTCAATCAAAAGCAAATTATATCTATTATACAAATTATCTACACAGAATTATTTTCTACAAGCTTATTTTTATAATTTTAATCAATATTTTTCAGATAGTTAATTCAAAATAAACATAAGCAGTAACAATATAGAACAGTACATAATTTGATTCTAAGTTAAATAACCAAATATACAACATTAAATACCAAATTTTTTACATGAATTTAGTTAATCCATTTCAGAACGATCTTTTAAGCCCATTCTATCAGCAAATTCATTCAATGAATTGAAAGCTTCTTGGAAATTAAAATAATGGCAAATTTCTTTTTTTATCCATTTTGACAATGCACCAGTATAGCGATCACACTTTTGAAATCGTTCATCAACAATAATTAAAGCTCCAAAATCATCTTTGTGCCTAATGCATCTACCAAGAGCTTGGTTAAGAGCTCGGAAAGCTTGCATTTCATACCAAGCAGAGCCTGTCACAATTTGTCTTTTCGATGCATACATGTCATTATATTTCTTTTTTAAATCAACTAGAACATCTTTAATATTAGGGAATGGTATTCCTATTGTTATGACAGCTCTAGCATTATTATCGGCAAAGTCTAATCCTTCACTCACTTTCCCACGGCAAACAGCAAAAAACAAGGCACCTCTCATAGATTCATTTGTTTCACTTTCTTGCACAGCATCATAAAAATCTTGCATTGCTTGCATGAAGTCTGCATTTCCTTGTCTTGGTTCACACACGACGACTTTTTTATATAAAAGTTTATCCCACAAACCAGTCAACTGCCAACGATTTACAAGCTTATCCAACATCGCATAAGAGGGCAAAAAACACAGCACACCATGAGGTATAACACTACAAATGTTCAAAACAAGGTTACCTACATCATCTTGAAATGCAAAAGTTGAAGCATTATGAAAATTAGCATTAAGAGAGTTATTACTGGGACCTTTTCCGATGGTGCCAACCCAAATCTGCTCTTTACGAATAACATGATTAGCTTCTAGAGATATTTCAAATGGAATGCCCAATTCAGACTGAAATGATGTTAAAGGTGCAAGAGTACCAGATGCTACTATAATAGAATGAACATTTTTAAAATCAGAGAAAGCTACAGCTGGATTTAAGCACCAGAAATTTATTGATATTTCAAATCCTGGATTTGAAAATGATTTTCTTTTAGCAGATTGGGAATGAGGAAAAACACTGTTTTCATCAAAAAATGTTTTAGATTTCATTACTACACATCGATAATCAGGTACGTACTTTAAATTATCTTTATATAAATAATTAAGAGTTTCATTAATAGTTTTTAAACACATATGAGCTGAACCAGATAGTTTTGGCACTTGAGCTTCAGGAGGTTTATCTCTGTCATTTTCACTTTCATCATTAACTATTTTAGAATATTTACTTCTAAAAATTGGATAAGTATCAGGCCCTAAGCCTACATAGTCTAAAAAAGCTATCATATCATCACCACTCCAGACCTTACAAGAAGAATCAAAGGTAACATAATCATTGAGGTTTTGAGAATTCTCAAGCCACTTCTTCAAATTTTCTAAAACTTTTGCAATGTGCATATATGGTTCAGAATCATCTTCAATTAACTGACCAATTTGTAAAACATCAGCAATACATTCTTGCAACTGAGAGATAGAAACTTTGCCACTAGCAGCTTCCCTTGCAGAATCTTCAATATTATGAGCTTCATCCATAATGATAACATTACCTTTTAAAGATATACTTAGAGCTGACCTTATAAGTGGATCAACCAAATAGTTATAAGGGCAAAATACAATTTCAGAAAGGGATAACAATTCTCGTGCTCCAAAGTACGGGCAAACCTGTTTTCTTTTGCATGTGGAAACAAAATCTTCTAAGTCAAAAGCTGATTCCATCTCAGGAGGACGACAGTAGAATGTTCTGCGCAGGTTTGAATAAAATCTACAGGATGGCCCACCTTCTCTGTTTATAAGTTCATCACAACCTTCATTCTTATTACGTGATTTACAATTTTGAGGATGAATACATGTTCTTTCACGGCTAGAAAGTATTGTCATTTTGACATTTTTGTATGGTGTTTTCTTTAATTCTCTAATAATTTGACCAATTTGTTTATGAGTACGGGTTCCAAAATAAATTTTAGGAATTTTAGATGGCAAGGAATTATTTTCTAGATTTTCTGAAATGTTTTTAGCATTCATGCCCGAGCTAGAATCATTATTCACAGAACCTTCAACATGACCATGTGCTGAAATACTACAAGTATCATTTCTTTGTGGTGAAGTTCTGTCTGAGCACAGAGACTTATTATCTGCAGGCATTGTTTTATCTTGGACATCCTGAGTAATAACAAAAAGTCTATTTTTCTTTAAGGGTTGAAAATCCTCCAAATCCTCATCATCATCATCAACATCTATATACACAATACCACGTTTTTTTAAGCAATCATTATCGCATCGAGGTGATTCAAATTTCAGTTCATCAGTTTTACTACTATGGTTAAAGTAAATTTCAGTTTTGCAATCTGCAGCATTTTTAAAATACGGGGATTGTAATACTGATGATTTCTCCCCTTTAGAGACTCTACTGAGAGATTCAGTAAACACTTCTGACGGTCTTCTATTTTTTGAATCATCAAATTTATATTTCTCAAAATTAGTTGCTGACTTGTGGGTAGTTTCACAAGCAGAGTTAGTATTATCGGGTATTACAACACCATAAGAATTAAGATGTTTATTCAATGCACTATCCAATTCTTGTATTTCTTTTTCAGTTTTTCTTAACCAACCAAGAGAGGCACATAACAATGCTAAACTTTTGCCACTACCAGTAGGTGATTCAAGAAGGCAATTATATTTTTTATTTAAACACTTGACAATTTTGTCCATCATAGAAATCTGTGGGGGATATGCTTTATATGGGAAAATAATCGGTACACCACTTATTGTATAAGCTTTCTGGGAACTAGATTGTCCAATTGTAGAAGTATACTCGCCAGAACATGCCATTTCGAAAGGCAACTATACAGCAGTAATAAATAAATAATAATAGAAATTTACCGCAACAAAAGTTTGATATGGATACAGATATAGTTTCCCGCCAAAAATCACGTGATAAGCCACTGACACAAGTTAACGACTATATAGGATAAACAGAAAAATATTCTAATAGACAGATTTCAGGAATTTAGTCAACATACCAATCTATCTCTATCCAGAAGGAACAAAGACACAGTCCTATCAAAACTACCAGATGCAAGCCGACGACCATCTGAATTCCATTGAATTGAATGAACCTTTGAAGCATGAGCTTGATATTCCTTGATTCGAGAATTATTTTGAAAATAATTTCTCATTGACTCTGCATATGACGAACTTGAAGTCATAGTCTGAAAAAATTAACAATTAATAAAAAAAATTATTAATTTAGAACGACACTGTTGTTTATTTGCATTTGGATGGTTGATGAATTTCACTTCGCTTCACAATACACCTTTTTTTTTAAATAGGAAATTTATAAGTATTAAAAAATTTTGCTTTTTTAACCTTTTATAAATAATGTATAAAATGAGAAAAAAATCTTTTAATATTCATCACTGCAGATTTCTTTTCTTTTTTTTTTTTTTTTTTTTTTTTCAGTTTTGAAAAAATATTTTTTTTTTTTTTTGACACGATAAAATAAATATAATAATAATAATAATGTCAATATTAAAAATAAGATAATAATTTTTTTTGTTTAAAATTTTTGAAGGTTATTAAAGTGTCCTTTTACAAGCTTGGCAACAAAATAGTGTTAACAATGGCGACTTCAATGTGCCGATTTCGTTTAATTTTCGGAAAGTTATTAAATACTTCTGTAAATAAAAGATATTTTTATCATGGTAGTAGAACTCTTAGAACTTTTATCACATCTTCTTGTTATTCTACCAATGTTCTCAATTATAAATTATGTTATATGGGGCTTGCCTCTAAAAATCAGGTAAAATTGTATTACCATAACTTTTGTCTATCTGTAATCTTATCAAAAGTATGCTTGTATAGTATTGATCTAAAACATCAATAACAGTATTTACTGTCACTGGTTATTCAGTTTTTTACATTATACATGTAGTTTAGGTTGATTATGAATAGTGATCCCTATTGTTAAATTCCATTTAAAAAATATAGGCTTTTTTTAAAAAAAAACTTTGCAATAAAGTAAATTATTTTTCATTTTATTAATTGAATTTTAAATTTTGAAAAAGTTACTTTTTTGTCTACGGAAGTATAAAGGGAGATCAATTAATAATCTTCAGATACTTGAGTTTTTTAGAGGATAAAAAGTTATTTTAAAGGATGTTTTTCTTGTAAGCATTTTGCATTGCATCGCAGTAATAAAATATGGTACTTTTCGGTTAACCGGGCGCCAGTGATATATATACATGTATATATACACACATATACACATATCTACGTACACATATGTATACATACACATATATATACATATATGTATCTATATATATACATATATATGTTTATACATACGTATTTATATATGTACATATATCACTGGCGCCCGGCTAACCGAAAAGTACCTAAAATATTTCCATATCTGTAATATCTAGGTATACTGTATACAGTTTTCAAGAAAAAAACCATCCGAACATTTTAATCTCCAAACTGACATAGAGAAAACAAAAATGGGTGTAATTTTGAACAACAAAAACTAATTTTAACCATGACAGTGGTTAAAACAGGGCTAAGATGCTTTGCACTCACGCAGAAAAAAAAAATCTATTAAAAAAAGGAAAAAAGTCGCCAAATTTAGGGGATTTTTTCCTTTAATGGTAACCTAGCCATTGTATTAAGTTATTCGTTTGGCGCAGTCTTGAAAATCGCGCCAACCAAATAAGTCACCAAACTTTTGTTTACATGTTTGCGTGAGTGTAAAGCATCAGTTCCAAAACTAGTTTTAACTGTCTAAAACTTGTCAAAATTGTGTTTAACTACTCAAAAGAGGTCGAAACTCTATTAAATAAAATAACCTAAGCTTGCATAAATTGCTCCAAGTATATTTTTATGTAAATATTAATGCCATATTTATATATATATTTAATAATAATTAATATAATAATAAATTTTTTTGTTTTATGTAATAGTATTTCAAACAGAAGAAACTTATATTTCACAAATCTTATTTTTCTTTAAGTGTACTAATACATTAAGACATTTGTTAGGAAATAATTAAAAATTGGAAAACATTGATTTGGAACTTGTAGATTTCATAATCAGGGGTCAATGCAGGTTTTTTTTCTTGGGGCCCATTTTGTGAAAAGTAAAGGTTACTTTTGTGAAATTTGTTATATTTTTGTGAAAAATAACATGGCGCGATTTCCAAGACTGCGCCAAGCTACTACAGTAACTAAATACAAGCTTAATAGCTGGGTTGCCATAAAAGAAAAACAGTCCCCAAAGTTAGGCGACTTTTTTCTTTTTTTTAACCGATTAATTTTTTTTTTTTTTTTTTTTTTTTTTAGCGTCAGTGTAAAGCATCTAAGCCACTTTTTTAAATCCTTTTGCTGAAGTTTTCTGCTCTGGTGAACTTGTTTGTGTACAAATTACACATTTTAAAACATCACAAAATAATAAATAGTAAGTTTTTATGGAATAGAATTTTGTGAAGGGGACCCTTTTTATCAAATGGATTTTTGTGAAGGGGCCCATTTTATCAAATAGATTTTTGTGAAGGGGCCCATTTTATTAAATAGATTTTTGTGAAGGGGCCCTAAATAGGCCCCAAATTTTTCTTGGATCGACCCCTGTGCACCTGATGAATGGTTGTGCAAATTCCTCATCAGTCAAAAGATTATTTCATATAAAATTAGATGTGTCATCAAATTATTAGAAACATTCCAATAGTTGTGATAATTGCCTGTTGTTAGAAATTTTGTGCTGTTAAATTTTAAGGTAATGAAAATTAAAGTGTACTTTTCAGTTAGCTGGGCGCCAGTGATATATATACATGTATATATATATATAATATACACATATCTACAAATACATATATATACATACACATATATATACATATGTATGTATATATATACAAATATATGCATATATATATGTATTTATATATGCACATATATCACTGGTGCCTGGCTAACCGAAAAGTACCAATTAAAGTTCTATTTGCAAACACTTCCAAATGTTGTATTAAGTATTTTTAAATATTATTTTGACAAATCCTTCCAAATCATTTAACAAGATACATTAATTTGTTTTCCCAGTCAAAAAAAGTTTTGACCAGGAGATAGTTAAAATGTTTTCCATTGTTAAAAAAAACTAATACAACTCTGCATTCGACTGGGTGTAATGTCATCTTTTAATTTATTTTATAAAAATAAGCTTAGGAAGTTGCCTTCATAATAAAATTGTACCAAACTGAAATTTTCAGTATGAACACCTAATTTTGACATAATATTTGACTTTTTTGGTAAATTTTACCTGAGGCTACCAAAAGGGAAGTCATTCGGTCAAGTACTTTAGGAATCATGATGATTTAAAGTTCAGAACTGGAACTCCTAGCATTAAATTCACTTGTAGTCATTGCAAAACAGGTTGCAGTTTTTTAATGTAACTCATAAACTACTATGCAGAATTAGTTTTGGAATCGCATATGTAAAGCCAGGGCTCGAAAAATAGCATTCCCGGGGAACCCAGAAATCATTTCTGGGAACGTATTGTTTCCACTCAGGTTCCCGGCCGGGAACCTAAAAATTAAATACTGTATATATATATTAATTATTTGTTCTGTACAGGGTTGGCATGGTTTAAACCAAATGGTTTTTTTCTGAAAAAAACCAATTGGTTTTTTTGTTAATTTTTTTAACATTTTTTTCTTATATAATTAAGTTTTCAAATTATTTGATGTACAAATAACTTCTACTTCTAACTGAACAGCTCAACTCATTTCAGCAGTCAACCTGCATAAGTCACAGTTGCATCATAGTTGCACCTGTGTATGCACCTGTGTATGAATGGTCCAAGAGTTAGCATTTGAGAACAAAAAATGTCTAATTTTGGTAGAAGAAAAGATTTAGTTTGGTTATATTTTAATGAAGTAAAAAATGATAAAAGGAAAGGTTGTAGAGCTAGATGCAAAAATTGTAATAAAGAAATGGAAGGTCAAGTAGCTAGGATGAAGAAACACATTGAAACTTGTAATAATTCTCATCATCATTCTGATTCTGATTCTGTTGATAATGGTAAGTACTTATTTTATCATTATTATTGCTGCTATTATTTTTAATTTTGAAAGAAAATTGTTAAAAATTTGTTAATAAGTTAAATATTTGTTAAATTCAAAATTTTTAATTTATCTGTAAAATTACAAGTAATGCATATTGAGAACACATTATGTATATCTTCATTCAGATGATTCTAAACTCTTATAAAAAATTACATTATTATTTGAAATGCTATTTGATTGAGAAGATAAATTATAAAAATCACATATATTATTATTTAATTTGCATATGCTATTTGATTTTAGAAAGTTATATTCTATGAAATAAAAAATATTTATGTAATTCTAAGTAATGAAATTTTGGAAAAAACAAGAAAATTTTAAATAGACATTTTTTTGTTAGAGAACTTTATTTTGATAATCTTAAAATTACATTTGATAAAAGTTTGAAAGTTTTACAAATTAATCATATTATTAAGAACAAATTATGTGATCAGAACTGTTATTAAATGAAATTGTTAATTTTTAATTTATGCATGGCTCTTAGAGATTAACTAAGTTTTCACCAATCATAAATATCCAAAATTATAAAAGACATGGTAATTTTATCTTAAGTATTAAATAAATTATCAAAAATAAATATATCAATATGATAGAGATGTTTACTTTGCAGTAAAACAAAGAAAAAAAAATGTCTTTGTATTGAATTATTGTTTATTATATGATTATGATTTTTGAAGTAATATGTTCTGTATCATTAAGCAATTCTTATTTTTATTTTTGTGTAGATGATGTGTCAGTGTCACTATCCAGTATTTCAAGTTCTTTGGATTCAGCAATAACACAAAGAGCAACAAGTGAAATTGGTTCTTTAAAAAGGAAAAGAGATACTATGGACTTTTTTGTCAGTAAATCAACACCATCTCAAAAGCAAATGTTTGATGAACAAGTTGCTAGGTTTATATATGCTACAAATACGGCATTTAGCACTGTAGAGCATCCTGAGTTTATTAAAATGGTTCAGAGTTTCCGCCCAGAATATTCTCCACCATCAAGAAAACAAATTGCTGGGGATTTATTAGATCATACTTACAGCAAAGAAAAAGAAAAATGTGCAAATATATTAAAAAATGAAGTTGTCACATTAGGATTAGATGGATGGTCAAACATTCACAACGAACCTGTGATCTGTGTTACTTTAACAACAAAAGACGGGAATACATACTTAGCAGACACTATTGATACATCGGGAATTGCTCATACAAGTGAAAATCTGTATGATATTGCGACTACAACCATTAATAAATGCCAATCGGAATTTCAATGTTTAATACAAGCATTAGTGACAGACAATACTGGAAATGTCCGAAAAATGAGGGATATGTTTGATGAAAAAGAAGAGTTTAATATTATTACTTATGGATGTGCAGCCCATATTTTAAATTTACTGGCAAATGATATAAGTTATCCAAATGTAAAAGAACAAATTTTGCATGTAATCAAATACTTCAGAAACAACCAATATGCAAATGCGTGCTTCAGAAAAGATGCAAGTACATCAAAACTAATAATGCCTTGTGAAGTTCGCTGGAACTCATTTGCTGACGCTTTAGACAGCTATCTGAAATCATGGTCAGTTCTTGTAACTATATGCGAAAATAATAAAGACAAAATTGATAAAAATATCCAAAGTCTAGTTTCAAACATTTCATTGAAAAGAAATGCTGAAGACTATTTTCAACAATTAAAGCCAATTAGTGTAGCTTTAGATAAAGTACAAAGCCAAAATTGTACAATTGGAGAAACTGTTTTTCTTTTTAAAAATTTAAAAAAACAGATGGAAGATTTGAAACTGAATAAAGACATTATGAAAAAACTAGATACTCGTTATAAAATGGCAATAACACCAGCACATCTTCTTGCTTATCTGTTGGATCCAAGAGCCAAGGATGCTGATCTCGAATTGTCATCGGAGGAAAAAAAGGAAGCATTGGAATATAATATGCTAAAACAAAATTTCCCAAAAACAATTTATTATCTCTGATACTAAAATTTTGTGCCAAAAGTTCTCCATTTCAAAGATATCTTTTTGAGAATGATTTTAGTAAAGATGTATCAGCTATAGAATGGTGGCATATTCAAGAAAATGAAATCAAAAAGTTTAATGATGGTATGTTGAAAGAAGTTGAAACGATTCTTACTGCAAAAGCGACTACTGCAAATGTAGAGAGAATTTTTTCTTCATTTGGTGTTGTACAATCAAAGTTACGCAACAGACTGGGTTTACAAAAAGCGGCAAAACTTGTTTTTTTGTTTAAAACATTAAACCCTAATAATCCTGTTTATTAACATAGAATCTTTATAGACATGTGTCGTACTTCCATTTTCTTAAAATTTTGAAAATTTATTCAATTTCCATGTTTTTAAAATGTTTCTTTTATATATATTTTTTAAATATATTTCAATTTAATTTTCTTACTGAAATTCAATTTGTTTTTTTTAAATTGAATAAAAAAGTAAGTCTCACTTTCTTTTCTTTGCATTATTTTTATTTAAAAAAAAAAAAATTAGTATAGCATATCAAGGTAAAATTCTACATTATATCTTTATATTCTTATGTAACACAACTAAGTGTTGCTTATTAAAATGAAAAAATATAGGAAGGCAATAGATTATGTCTTTAAAGAATTTAATATAAATCTTGCAATTAAATACTTTTAAAAACTTTTAAGTATCAACATTAAGATACAGAATCCATTCTATGAATGCAATATGAAATACATAAACATATTAATATGTTTTATAAGTGTGCTAAATCATTTGGTAAACATGAATTACAGGTTGCATTTGGAAATACGTATATATAAAACAGCAATTATTTCTTCAACTTTTTTAAAAAGTAATCTTTAAAAATTATTTAAAACTTATCACCATTACTGTAGAACCTGACGGCACAAGTGATCATGTTCTATGTATTACATAGGAAACTTTTGTATATATATAACTGTTTTGAATTTGAATGTAAATGATGTTAGCTCAGCTCTAAATAAAATTTAATGATTTGAATTTGTACATAATTAATAACAATTGTTTATTTATTTTGTTTAAACTGTTTTCAGAATATATATATATATATATATATATATATTGTTATTGTAATATTAATCATTCTTGTCAATGTTAAATTTTATTTACTGATGTGCATATATGTAATTAAAAAAGATACAAAAAAAACGGTTTAAACCAAAAAAACCCGTTTTTTTGCCAACCCTGGTTCTGTATATGTTTGAATAAATTAGTAAAGCAATATATAATGCTTAATCTTAGTGGGCAAATGTAATGCAACTTTTCCTTTTAAGTTACACATCTATAAGAATATGAAGGGAGGGAGGAGGTGCTTTTGGATAGAGAACAGTCAAAACATTAATTGATAAACCATAAAACTAAAAATTTTGCTTATTATGCAAAACTGTGTCTATGTGACACAATATCTTCATTCATTAAGCTCTGAATTTATTAAAAAACTGGGAACACATAAATTTTCTGGGAACCTACACTTTTCATGTAGGTTCCCAGCTGGGAACCTTAAAATTTTCAGAATTTTTGAGCCCTGGTAAAGCTTTTAAACATCAATTTGTGTTTAAAAAAATCCTAGATTACAATATTAAAAAATTAATTTCAAAAAATATATTTTCTTAAAATACATTTCCGTAAAAAATACGAATTGTAGCCTATAAACTTTTTAATAGAAATCAATTTCTAGAAGCTTCAAATATGCGAATCCAAAATTACAGCTCATTGCACAAAGTAGTTTTGAGCTATGCTTAAAAAACTACCCATATCCATTCCTAAATCTACCCCTATCTGTTTTGCAACCACTACAAATTAAGAATTTTTAAGATGATAAAATTTGAGAACATTCCTCAAGTAGAAATTTAAAAGTTTATAGGATTTTTAGAATTTAAGGAAGCATTTAAAAAAAAAAAAAAGCCCACTAGATTATACAGTGATGATCTCTAATGGTAAAAATCGTATTTTGATAATTAGTAGGTAATAAGTAATCACCTAATTAAATTTTCTCATTGGTTAATATGGGATTTTGCAATTTGGAAGGGGAAAACTTATTTTGGTATCTCCTTTAAAAACATTCTGCATTTGATTTCCAACAATACTGTCTTATTTTATTATTGAAATAGGTAAGGTATCATCTTATGTCTCATTGGTTAGATAGGAATGATTCTTGAGATTTGAGATTATTTATTGTTACCTACTTTCCTTTACTTTTGAATTTTATGTTTTTAATAATTTATTTTTCTGCATTTCTTCTCTATATATCCTTACATTTCATTATATTTTCAGTGCATTTTTACACATTTTATTAACTTTATGGTTTTAAGATTTAGTTTTGTAATGGAATTTTCAGTCACTTTTTGATATGCTGAAAGTTCTAAAATGATCCAGAACTTCACAGAATAAGTTTGTGTGTTCCCGATGATAATGCAGCATCTTAATATTTTCAAAACTTAATAATCTATATTAGTAAGGACGATTTTGTGTGTGTAATATAGATTATTACACAGTCTGTGGCTAAAAAAAATCCATTGCATATAGAAGTCTGTAAATTTTAGTAAAGACAGTTGAGGACAGATCTGAATGCACCTTATAAGTGCAGATTCCCAAAATCTGGAAGGAGCCAGTGGCTCCTAAACCCGAAAAATCCAGTGGCCACATTATGAAACAAACACATAATTTTTTTTTTCATTTTTGGATGATGTTATTTTATAGAATCTTCCCATCATAATTGTATATAAACGATTCCTTAAAGTTTTTTGTTCTATAGATAAACTCCCCCCCCCCCCCTCTAAAAAAAAGTATTTTTCATAGCTGAAAATAAATGCTCAACATAAGGATTTGCATAAAAAATATGTCTATGACGAGATTTTATAGAATCTTCCCACCATAATTGTATACTGTTTGTAATGTAAGACCTGAATATTTTATGAATAAACGATTCTAGTTTTTTGTTCCTATAGATAAACTCTCTCCCCCCCCCCCCCCCCCTTCTCCCCAAAGTATTTTACATAGCTGAAAATAAATACTTAACATAGGAATTTGCATAACAAAGTCTATAAAAATTAAAAATATATGTGAAAAAAAGTATAGAGAAGATTTCTTTTCTTTTAGGTTTTACATTTTAATAAAATAAATTTTAACTTTTTCTGAAATTTTCAAGGATGATGGAGAAAGATAAAAAAATATAAGCCTCGTTGCAGCTTTTGTTGGCAATGAGACATTTTTAAGGATTAATTAATTTCGTCAATCGGGTGCAGAAAAATCATTAATTTTGTTGATTGGATATGGAAAAATCATTAAATTTGTCGATCGTGTGTGGAAAAATCATTAATTTCGCCGAATGAACTCGAATTTTAGGGAAAAAAAGGAAAGCAAAAAATCCTGCATTTGGCCGGTTCTTTCCATATTTTTAATTGCCAGTTTTTCAAGTTTAATCGCCGAGTGGCGACTGGTGAATGCTTATTTTCACCTTTAGTGTGAATTGACTTAGTAAATGTTATTGCACATATATCACACATGGTAGGGGAGACCGGTACACAGTGGACCACTTTTTCAGTTAACATTTTTTTTCTCCTTAACAGACTGACCAATCTGTATGAAAATATTTTTGAATATTCCTTAAACCTTCTTACATCCATCATAATTTTCTTACAACATAATTTTCAATACATTAAAAAAAAAAAAAAAATTATATACACTTGTAAGGTGGACCAGTGTACCCCAGAAGCGGGGTACACTGGTCCACCCACCGGGGTACAGTGGACCACTATTAGGTATTATCTAAAATACAATATAAATCTATTTTTCATTAATCTAATTATTTTTTGTTGTCCCTTCACCCGCAAAATAACATAGTAATATAAATTTGAAACAAAAACAAAAAATTAATTATATTTTGAAAATAATAACAGATTAATACAGGAACAATTGCAATTTAGTTGAAGTTATTACTTAAGTACAAAAAAATTAGCGCACATTAAAATTTGCAAATGAAATTCCAAAGTACTTATGAGTAAGATTAAGCCTGGAATTTTCAAGAAATAATTTTGGGTCTGAGAGCAACATTATGAAATCATTGACATTAACAGCAGATTCATCTACAGTTTCGGGAGAAATAAACTGATTTCCATTCAATTTGCGTCTCATGAATCTTACTTGAATAGAATCATCAACAATTAGACTACAGTTATATTTATCAAAGGCAGTAAATACAAAACAAAATATTTCTTACTATGTTAAATAAATTGTTATTTTTATTTGTTTACTTTATTTTACAGTTAAATCTACTTTAAAACAACCTTTCTTTATAGAAAATAAGCAATTATTAAATATTTTGAACATTCTGCATTACAGGAGCAGAGTGGATTGTGGACCACTGTGCCCCAGAAGTGGGTGGTCCACTGTACCCCATGTTGAAGTTCAATAAATAATCATATTAATATTGTTTATATCTTTCTTTTAAACATATTAACTTTAAAGTAAAATAAAAATAAGTATCTTAGCTTTGCAAAGAAGCTGTTTTATTTTATTTATCTACAACCTTTAATTACTAAAAAAATAAAAATATGATGAAAAATTTTACTTTTAGAAGCTCAAAACAACCAATCAGGATAAAATAATTCAATATGAGCTAAACATATTTTCTGAAGGCTATAAATAATCATTGCAGTGCTGTTGTCTATTAGGATAGTAGAAAAGCTTAAAAAAAAAATTAAATAAATAAAATATTAGAGGGTGGTCCACTGTGCACATAGGTCCAGTGTGTACCGGTCTCCCCTATTCTATAAAGTGTTTGGGAAATTGAGAGGAGTTACTCAAAATCTTTCAAAATATCTTTTGGCAATATCCAAATTTTTAAGAATTTTGATTAATATATATATTTTTTCTATATGCTTCTTTTGAATATATATTATTAAAGACGTGTTAATATATTCGCTATAAATATAATTATAATATTTAATAAAAATATCTTTTGTGCATGCAATGCATTTATGTTTAATTTATTTTTTTAGGTAGCTTATAATGGAGCTCCTTCTAGATTTCTCAGCACTGAAAAAAAGCTTTCAGCAGAAGAAATAAAAGAAAAAGTTCTTAGTGTTTGTCAATCTTTTGACAAGATTCCTACTGACCAGGTAATGTTTCTATGAATGCTGTGAACTGTTTATGGTTCTCTTCAGCTATTATCTTCAACATTTTTTCATGTTCATTATGTATGATACAGGATCTCAACGTTTTTGTTGCTGCACTATTTTTGATTTTCCCCATACCATGTATATGGAAACTTATATAGAAAAGAAGTTGAAATCCATTTGTAAAAAATTTCTATCTTCAAAATATTTTTTATTAGAGGCAGGGATCACTCTAGAGAGTTTCAGAGGGGCGGTCCGCCCTCATGCCCTTTTTAGATAAAATCCCACCCTCCTTGTCCCTTTTCCAGGTATAATTCTACCCTCCTTGCCCTTTTTCCAGGTAGATTTCCACCCTCCTTTTATTCCTGGGTAGAATCCTTCCTTGTACTTTCAAAAATTATTTACCTATCTTTTATTTTTAGAATGTTAGTACTTAGTATGGTATTTCAGGAGTACTCTTCTTCATTTCTGTGTGAAGTGCCCTGGTTGTCTAATCTTTGACGTTGAGTGATTCATCTTTCCATTCATCATTTTTTCCATTGAACAAGACATAAAAAGGTAACTGAGCGTCATTGATTAATTTCACCTTGTCTAGTGAAATATAGTATTAGATCAGGCATTCTGGCCTTTGACCACATGATAACTTACGTAAGTTCTATAAAAAATTTGAAAAGTAGCTTTATAACTTTTATTTTGTACCTTTTTTAAAACCAGTTTTGCTAAAACTGGGAAAAAGTTATCTGGCGAATAAAAATTTTAGAGAGAGAGATTCTTGAATATCATAGGAAAAGGAGAAAATAACCGTGCATATAGTAAACAATTTTGCAATAAAAATCGAGAACATAAGTTTCATTTTGCTGCTATTTTTAATACTTTTCAAACAGTGAAGTTATGGAAATTAGAAATGTTATTGGATTTTTTAAATTAAGGAGTACTTTAAGCTGTTGCCAGACTTCCCTTCCCACCAATATATTGGTATAGGCACTTATTACAAAAATGCCCTTTTTATGAAATGATGTGCCCTTTTCAACAAAATTGCCCTTATTATGTTATGTGCGTCCTGCCCTTTTTTATGTTCTAGAATGATCCCTGGGTGGTGATTGGAAAGTAGGGGTCAAAAACTGTGATTTTACAAAATTCAAAGGCTTATAAAAATATTAGATATATTTTTAACTTACACTTACAGTATGGAACTGTTTGTCCGGAAACCAATTATCCAGAATGAGAATATTTCCAATTGACTAATTTCAGAATCTTTCCAGGAAAAAGTGCTAAACAGTCAGTGAGAGTTTGACATGATGTGCATTGTTTGATACATTACCACATGTATGGATTCCCATAAATAGCCTTCTTTCAAATTCTGATTAATTGTTGAAAAAATGTCATACATTTTTGATGTGTTATTATAACCTACAAACATTCTCCCCCCCCCCTCCCCCCCCCAAAAAAAAAACTTTTTTGGTCCTGAATTATATCTATTTAAGTGTTGAAATTTTTCAAATATCAATATTTCAGATTGAAAAATTCAAATTTATAAGTGGAGGGGAGACTTTTAAAATTGCAAATTGAGGGGATCAATAAATAGCTTGTAGAGAGAGAAAATAGCAATACTATTTGGATAAAAAAGAAATGATTTGTTGCAAAAGTGCCAAAAAAGCATAACATAATAGTGTTGACTCTAGAAAAAAAGGGACGCTGGGCAGAAATTTTTCAAAAAGGGGACACTATTCTAAAAAAGGGGCACATTTTTTCAAAATAGGCACACTTGTATCTTGTTCACAAAAAATATTTTGAACTGGTTTGTTTAGAGTCCCCTAATAGAATTTGCAATATTTTTCCGCGATAAATTGTATTTCGCGACTCCCCCTCCCCCCAACCCTAAATCAACTGTCAAATTTCATGATTTTTCTTCGGCAACTTATCAACGAATTTCACATTTTTTTTTTTTTTTTTTTTTTTTTTGCAATCGACTGAAGTATTTTGCTATCTTTTCTCATGATTGAATGCTGAATTTAACGTTTTTCTCCTCTACCAATTGACGAATTTCACAATACAGTCGAACCCCGTTAAAATGCGAACTGTTGTGTCTTACCTACCACTTAACTTACACACAACAAGATAACAAAATGCTTATTGACTTTCACTTAAATTGAACCTTACCCAATTAAATAAATAAATTACTCCTTCAAGAGAATTATCCCATTTTAATAATTATTCTAAAATTTATCTTGTTTACTCAGAATATTGAAATTATCTTCTTATTATTTTATATTAAAAATTTTGACTATATAGATTGGAATTTACATTTAATAAAATAAATTATATTGGATCACAATTACAAAATTAAGTTAATTACTAATTAAAATTATATGGAAGTGCATTGTGTTCTAGCTTCCAAAATTAAGTTATATAATCCCAACAATAACACAAAGTGCGTGGTCAGAGTGAATCAAGTCTTCATAAAATCTTAACTTATTTGTAATCTTTCTCTCTTACTTAAGAGTTAGCTTTCCTCTCTTCTGTCATTCAAAATTACTAAGAAATGAGACAATTTTAGTTCAATAATTACATATCTAAAACCTAAAACAACTCAGCTAAACAATTTAAATATGAAAATAATCAGAAAAATTAATCTAAAAATATAATTTAATCTCCTACGAACTTCAATGGTCTCATCTCATTAGTAAATTCAAATTAATCTTCTATATTGTTATTCTTCTTCATGAATCAAATCTTATATCTGAAAAATAAAAACGTGTTCTTCTAAAACATAACACGATGGAACTAGTTGATTTAAAAATGTATTTATCAAAGGCAAATCTCCATCTTCTTACAAATTCAACATATCAAAAATATCTCATAATTCTTCATCATTAACCAAAAACCCAATTTACCTCAACACCGTTTAAAAACATACATTATCCCCATATCAACCAGTTCCAACAGTTATTCTCTAAATTCTGATTTAATGAATACAGACAACTTCTTAGCTGAAAATCACGCGAGAAATAATTAAAATTAGACTGCACTAAATTCACATCCTTACTGTAAGATTTTACCACTTAAAAATTAACAAGAATTTTAGCCTTTACATAAATTGTCTGCATTCCCTCAAATGTTAAAAATTCATTTCTTCTACTGCTGAAATAAAATAACAAATAAAAGGGATGCACTGCAAGGTAAATGAAGGTACATTGTATACAGGAATTAAATAATTTATTGCACAGATTATCAGTTTACAGTAAACAAAATTTGTTATCTCAGTTAAATTCAATAGGCCTCATCTATAACAATTATGCACAACTTTATCTTATTCGTAAAATTACTTCTATAATTAAAATCAACATTATATTATGATTCAACCAATAATCATAGTTAAGCAAATTCCTGTAACATTTTATTAATAAGATATTTTGGAGCTACTGGCAGTCTTTACAAAAAGGATTTAATTATTGGAGTCATTTAAAAAAAAACTTACGTTAAGATGGATTGTACTTTACAATCTAGAATTAATAAAATAAAATAAAATAAAAATAAATACTGCTAAAGTTAGTTCATGCATGATTAAAATTAGTTAAAAGAAGGAAAGGAAAGTAACACTTAACATCGTGACAGCTCCGGAGCTGAGGTGCTCACATCTTCATAAGTAGACTTCTTATCTCCAACTCAATTTTTGCTTTTCCCACGCTACCTCCTTGATTACATTCAACTTCCTGTCTCTTACGCACCTACAAATAGTGCCCCACAAAATAGCACTATGTATATTAAACGATGGTGAAATGTGTCACATCGCTTCATAAATCGGCTGAACTGTGTCTTGATAATTCTTCACACTTCAAGTTTCAGAGATTTAAAAAATGCATGACTTTAGTGAATTTAAAAAGTGTGAAATCAATGCGTGATCATCCGGTCACATGGGGACGCGATGCTGTGGCGTGGTCACATGGTGACGCTATTCTTTGCGTGGGAGTTGCTGAGGTTACGATCTTGTTGCCATTTTAAAGAACAGAAAAACTTAGGGAAAACAGATAAGAATAGGAAAAACATATTACAACAAAAATGTTAATAAAAATATAAATAGATTCCAAAAATGTTAATAAAAATATTAAGACTCTAAAAGCTTTAATAAAATTTAGACTCCAAAAACTTCTAATTAAACTCAGTAGCTCCATAAATGTTATTTAATAACAATTAACTCCAGTAACTCCTAAGTTATTGCATTATAATTATTTCATCATCAATATACCTTTGGAAATAAAACCACAATTTAATTAGTGAAACATGAATATCTGAAGAATTCACAATTGAGAAGAAGAAATTGCATACTTTTCATCCTCCCAAGAGCCAATTAATAAATATCAATTTCACCAACCCAATTGTTTGGTTACTAAACCCAAATGATAAATGTATATTTAATTCAACATAAATTTAGGTGGACAGTGTGAGATTTATAAATAAAAATTCTGTGCCAGAAAAATATAATTTATAATAATTTTAGCTTTTAAATCAACCTGCAAACCGTAACTGCAACTTTAACTTTAACCATGAAAAACAACAAATCGTATTAAAATAAACAAAACACCCCATAATTACAATACATTTTAAAAGTTAACAATTAGACAATTTAGATTTAAAATAATTTAATTTATATTTAATTTTAAGTTGGGTTTGTGACACAACAAATGTGAACAAAGGACCGACCACAATTGGCATATTAAATGGATTTGCGTGTCAATCGAAGTTTGTGAATTTTCGTCCAGTGGTCCATCTAATAAGCACCTATACGTATAAAACACATCTTTATGAAAATTTTTAGCGTTTTACGTGTTTAAGTCATACAATGACATTTTCTTTGTTATTATTAAACTAGCAAGCTATGCTGGTCAATTTCTTATAACGAACTTTTAATCAAACAAAATATTGACATTTCATAATTCACTTTTTTATTTTAACAGAATAATAAGGCTACTATAATTTGTGACTCGTGCTATAGCCAATATACACACCAGGACACATCGCCCTTATCATTATCTTTTTACGCATGAAGATTTTGCTATGGTACTCCATTGTGAAATTTGGTAATTTTTCAAATTCAATATTTGAAAAATGGCATAATCATTAGATTTGAAATTTACATCAAGAAAAATACAATTTTTTACCTTTCAAACACAGTTTGCCTAACAATTTTCTGACAAATATTTTTCGAGCTATTATTTTTTTTCAGTAACTTCAAATGTTTCATTTTCCGAGATTAATCTGTGGCAACAATTAGCAAAAAACCCAGTCATCAGCAACGCATAGTTTTTTATTAAAGAGGCTGTTGGAGCAGGGATTGTCACCATCAATTTGCCACCATCACTTTTGAAATCGGTTCTGTAGTTCCAGAGATTCCATAGAAATTGTAATTTAGAATGTTTTTAGGACGCTTTTTGTTCATTTCACCCTTTTAAATTTCAATTTTTTTAAAATTTTGTTCTTAGAGAGCATTTACATCTTATAAGTAACTAGAACGCCAAATTTCAAATTTCTAGCTCCTTCAGTATAGAAAAGATCGCAATTTTAGAACGTTTTTCGCTCCTGGACCCCCTGGGGTTAGTGGCACCGACATAAAATATAGCCTATGTTGGAGCAGTGGTTGTCACCATCAATTTGCCACCATCACCTTTGAAATCGGTTCGGTAGTTCCAGAGATTCCATAGAAATTGTAATTTAGAATGTTTTTAGAATGCTTTTCGCTCATTTCACCCTTTTAAATTTCGAAATTTTTTTTATGCTTTTTTTATTTATTTATTTTTTTTTTTTTTTTCTGCTGAAATTTTCGTTTCTGGTGAACTTGTTTTATTGCAAATGACACATTTTAAAATGTAACAAAATAAAAATCATTGATGGAGAGTATGTTTCTATGAAATGGAATTTTGTGAAGGGACCTATTTTATCAAGAGGAATTTTGTGAAGGGGTTTGTTTTATTAAGAGGAAATTTGTAAAGGGGCTTGTTTTATTAAATTGAATTTTGTGAAGGGTCCATAAATAAGCCCCAAATTTTTCCTGGATCGACCCCTGATTCGATTAACTAGACTGCTACCATGAGTATTTTAATTGGTTTACTGCTGCATGTAATAAAAGTTAATCAAATTTTACAACAGATTGTTAGCATATTTTTAGAAATATTATAAAGAGAACTTTAAATGTTGCGGAAACTCCTGAGCAGTTTTAAGGAAGAAGAGCAAAGGTAAGACAATTGGATAGTGTTCCGTATTTACAAGAAAATTGGTGAATTTTAATCAGATTGCATGGCAAGGAAGAAAAATGGTCAAAAGTGGGCAATACTGACAAAAAATATAATTTAAAGTGAATGGGGTTATCATAAAATTTCTTCCAAAGAGTCTCCGGTTCAACAAAGCATGCTTGCCAAAATGTTTTTTGCTGTGCAGTCCAACTATGAAAGATTTATCAAAGAGCTTAGGTGAGAACAAAAATAATTTTTTAAACTTTTGTAATCAGTCCATATCCAAAATTAGTATGAAACAGGAAAGATGCTACTATGCTAGGAACAATATGTTTTGATGGGAATGTAGAATATAGATATCATTAAAGAGCCGTCACAAAACCCCCTCTATTTTGCCCAATCATATTTGCTAAAATATGCCAATTGGCAGTGAACTCAATTATAGACGATTCCATAATAGGTTTAAATGTCTCTGTATAAGTGAACATATTGCAACTGAAAAGCAAGAGAACATAAAGCATAAATTCTGAGGTGAGTTAAGCAATTTTTGTAAAGTTATGTGTACATAATAATAAAACAATATACCAAATGCTGTCATGTTGGTAAAGTGTTCTTGCTATCTATATTTGAAACTCCCATTTGGCAAAGGATTAAGTAAGTAAATTGAATTTATAATAAAAATAACATGTATAGTTTATAATCTATGTTTAAGGAAGCTTTTAATAAATAGTGTATATTTACGGGAGAGCAAGGTGGTGGTTGCCAGAGGTGGTTAGTACTACTATATAAAAATTAAAAAATGAAACTTAGCTTTTGACACTGCTTATGGTGCTGCTCATTTAGTATTTGCAACCAGTTTTTATGCTTTTAGTGCTTCATTTCAATCTTTAGATTTTGAATTCTGTAAATATATTTTTTAAGATCTTAAAGTTTATTTATGTCTACTTTTACTGTATTACTTTTAACTAGTAAGTCTGTTATTACTTATAAAATAATTCTTATCAATGATTCTTATCTTTTTGTTTAGCTGACACTGGACTCACATTTTATGAATGATTTAGGATTAGATAGTCTCGATCATGTTGAGCTCATCATGAATATTGAGGATGATTTTAACTTTGAAATCCCTGACGCAGATGCAGAAAAACTTCTTAGGCCCCGGGACATCATAGCATATATAGAGCAAAAGGAAGCTAGTTCTTCTAAATAGGTAAAATCTTGTTTTTCTATCTTGAAACTTGTTTCATTAATTTTCCGTGTTTTATATGTAAGTTTCAATTGTTTCCAGTTGCAATTTCTTGGTGATCTCACTCATTTGCATTTAGTACACCAATTTTTATTTTTTGCAAATATATATATATATTATATTTCCTTTGTTTTTCACACATGTAATTTCATTATATATATATATATATATATATATATATATATATAACCATAAATGAAACATTACCATAACACCAACTGAAACTATGAAATAATGATTAAGTATGTAATAATTAGTTGACATTGAAAGTATTCCCCAACACACTGAATATAGATACCAAAAACTTATTTAAAAGAAGAAGAAATTAAATTAAAAATTGAATAAATGAAATTGAATGAATGAAATTAAATTCGTGGAATTTAGACAGAATTATCAAGTCCCAAATGCCTAAATACCACAAATAAAATGAGTGGTTTCATCATCATATTAGCCATAACATTGCTAAAGAATATGATTTTGGGACTACCACTCATAAACAATGAATCAAACCTGTGAAAAAATAAAAAATAAATACAATATTAAAAAGTGAAGAAACCATACCTATAATATACAGATAAAACTTGAAATAGAGTCATAAAATACATAATCCATTTGGATTAAAAAATATTCCTGTGCACCAATGAACCACACATGAACACAACCAAACAGAGGGAATTAATTGCAAAAAATCATTACATGTTGCCAAATTTAGTTTTAGAAAATGATTTACCATGTTGCCAGAATAGGTGTTAGAATAATATGAATATTATTGTAAAGCAACAGAAACCATGGTGCTGTTATCTATTAGGGTAAAAAGTGAATATACGCTGAATAAAAATAGCATTGGATGAAAATTAATATTTGAAAATTAAACCATATACTATCTAAAGATGATAGCAATTAGTTAAATAATAAATAAATTAATAATAAATAGAATATCCAATTACATTAAAGTAATGGATGTATTAATGAATAATTCTATGTTAAAAATAAGATGTAAGATGGAAAAATTAAGAATTAAAGCAACATAAAAATATATGTACCATAAAATGACATTGCATCTATTAAATAGCTGTGCCAAAAATGCAACATCACATAAATTAAATTAAATTAAATTACTAAATATTTGAATTAAGATACAAAGGATTAAAAATTAATATTAATTAAATATTGAAATTAATTAGTAACATATAATGTTTCTTCATACAAAGTTAAAAATTAAATACTCTTGATATAAGTGGTAAGGGTAGAAAGTTTAATAAAAATTAAAACATGTATTATATTAACACTTTAGAAAAGTATACATTATATCAGAAGTTAATATGATATTGTCCACTGTAGGCATTAATCTAAATGCATTAGATTAAAAACATTCTTAATATTAATGAATATAAATTCATTTAAATTAATTAAATAATGATATAATATAATATAACTAAATTAATATACATATAAAAATATCACATCACAGTCCATTATAAAATGTGTAATATCAAACATTTGTTTGTGTAAATCAAAATGCCCCTTTTTTTTTAAATATAAATTAACCATGCGTTTTTACCATACAACTCCGCCACACACCTCCTTAATCCAACATCTACCCACCTAACCGTCCTATTATAATATATATATATTTTTAAACTATTTTCTAAGATTATATGTTTTTTTTTATGCATTTTTTAATGCATGTGTTAATTTGGTTGCAAAGATCATTTAAGTACTAATTATATATTAAAGAATATATGAATTTTTTTGGAAAACCATGTTGTAATGCATCATAGATAAGTTTTTTAATATTGTTAATTAGTTGAGAAGAACATAAAATTTTTATTCTATAAATATGATTAAGGAGTATATTATGATATACAGAATTATGAAGACATGATTTAAAATTAGTAAATGAATTAACTTTAAATTTATATATATATATTTGTATAATAATTATATCATATATGACAATATTATTTATAAACAGGGAATATCCCAGGGAAGGATGACTTCAAGTATTTTTTCTGATCTCTACTTATATTATTATGAAATTTTAGTGATAATAATGATTTTGTATTTTATCTCTATATTGATGACATTATTATTTTTTATTTCAATGACAATAACTGCACATCACCACTTAATTTTTATCCCAATCAGCTTACATTAAGTGAAAATGATATGTTTAATAATAATATAAATTTTCTTGACTTAAAAATTAATATTAATTATAAATTATAAATTAATATTTGATATTTATGATAAAAGATTTGACTTTCCATTTAATGTAAATATTTTTACCAATTTCGTTTCATGTTTACATAAATCAGTTTATAAAAATATAATTATCAATTACCTACATAGAATAAAATATTTATGCTCAGATATAAATAAAAACAAAAATATTAGATTTATACATAATCAAGCAAAACTATATGGCTATCTTAATTTTTTGGTAAATTCAATTATCAACTCTTTTAAATAACTATTAATACATCACATTATACATGTATACATTATACATGTATTATACATTACACATGTTCTGTAATAATTTCTTCTGTTTTAGTGTGCGATGAACTTATGATACAGCACATAATACATTACAAAACAAATATAAAAGACTTATTGTACTGGTTGGTCATTTTTGTACATTTTATATAGTTTCATGGTGATTGTGCATCTGTCGATCACCTTTTTATTAAGTTATACAAATGATCAATTATAATAATAGGTCTTTTAAATTAAGCATTGCATTGACATATAATTTTAACACATATGAAATCTAAATATACCTTAATGTAATATTTACAATTTAACACATAACAGTACACAAAAACACATAAAAGTAATAAATAATACATGGTTAACATTGGTGATTACACATAACAGGGTACGCAAAAACCATAATTTTTTTTTTTAAATAAAAAAAATTGAATTTATTTGATTTAAATAGGATTTTTTTTATTTGAATTGATTATTTTGGAAAGTTAATAATTTTACACATTAAACATATGAATTTAGCAAGAACACTTGATGTTTTTGTAAATTTTAAGTGCAAGTACAATAAGAAAACTAATAAATATAAATAAATTAAATTTTAAATTGCATGAAAATGTTTTTTTCCTTTTTGCAATGGATAGTATTTGTCAGCATATAAGATATGCCCTATTTTTAAAAAATAATTTCTTTAAATGTGTAAATGTAAAATATAGAAGATCTGCAATCTTTTGAAATAAATTTTTCATAAAAATATGCATATATATACATTGGTTAACACAATTTATTTTAAATATATGACATAAATGTTTAAGGTTTTTCTCAAAAAATTAAAGTTAAAAAATATAACAATTACCGTATTTACCCGCGTACACGTCGATTCCGCGTATAAGTCGACCCCCCACTTTCCCGATCAAGAAATTTGAATTTTCTTAAATCCCGCGTATAAGTCGACTCTGCCCTTTTCCGAGCAAGAAATTTGAATTTTTTTAAAAATACATTATTCAAAATCACCTGGAAAGAAAAGAAAGTACTAAATATACAATAATAAAGAAACTTTGATTTTTTTTGTGCATTTATTCGAAATCATCTGAAAAAAAAAAAAAAGTTCTAAATATACAATAATGAAGATAATAATATACTAAAGTAATATACAAAGTTAAACTGATTCAAGGTCCAATTCACTATCAGACTCTCCAAACAATTCACAAAAATCTTTCGTCGTCATTGGCTCATCATGATACACGTCTGTATCGCTACATTCTTCCTCGTCGTTATCACTTTCGAAAATGGCATAATTTTCTGTGCCGTCTAGTTCATTGCTTATGCATCATTTCTTGAACGATTTTATAATCATTTCGGAAGAAATTTGATTCGACGCATCTTTAACCCACTGGGCAATTTTTCGTGAACCCCAAACTGACGAGAAGAAGCACAGTTGTTAGACTCTTCCGCAAAAGAAATAACTTTAAGTTTAAATCCAGCTGCGTATGAATTGCGTTTCTGTTTTCTAATAACTAAATCAACCATATCAGTAGAAACAAGGAGAAAAAGTGCAGTAAGATAAACGAAGAAATAATGAATAAGTGTACTATCAAGAACACGCAAGATAGAACACGGGGCACGTGTTTTTAGAGAAGAAGTTGTTTCTAGCCACTCGCATGTTTCTAGCCACTCGCGGATGATTCAATTGCACATAGGGGTGATACATTCTCGAAATTTTATCTACTGAATTTTCAGACGGAGGGGGGGTAGGGGAGTAGTCGGCTTAAATTCATCAGCACCAAACCCGTTACTCAGTCTCCAAACCTTTACCTCAGCGCTGATAAAGAAAATCAATTAATTCCTCTTTTTCTCTCCTGGTATGGAAATCGACAGTAAATGACGTCATTGTGTTATGGAATGCGAAAAGAAAACAATTGCCTTTCAGAAGGGCATTTTTGACTTCTGGTTAAAAAAAAAAAAAAAAAAAAAAAAAAGGACCCTCGCATAAGTTGACCCCTCTAACTTTAAACCGTTTTTTAGTCCAAAATTTCTCGACTTATACGCGGGTAAATACGGTAATAGCATTTTAGAGTCGCTTCCATTTTCATTTCTAATTTTATTAATACTTAATATTGAAAGTCAATGGGAAAAATTAATTTGGAATTGCCTTGGTGACTTTTAGTAAGTAGAAATATTGAAATGAAAAATACACAAATATTTTAGAAGATATGGACTTGGAATTCAAGGCTTTCTTTAAAAAACCCAATTTTCCTGCTTTTTCATTCTCCAGTTTGTTTCTAAGTTTTGAATGTACTAAACCATAAGTAGAAAATTGTCTTTTCTACATTATTCTTCTACATTACCCGATGTAACTTTATTGCTTTTTCAATGTTTCACAAAAACTTGAATAATGGGCTCTCCACTATTCTGAAGGAGACGTTTGGGATACAGTATTTTGCTCAAAAAGAAAATCATAAAAAGAATGTGCCTTAGCTAGGAATCTCATGATTAAAGCTATAAAACTACTAGTGAATTTATTATTCTTAGGAAAATCAAAAGTTTTGTTTTTTCCTTTTCAATCTCAGTCAAATAACACCTTTTATAATTCATCATGCATACTCTTGACATTAGCTGCAATATCTGTGACAAGGCTACTAATAAAATAGTTACATTCAGCTTTGCACTTCAATATTACTTCATGAGCAATTTTTATAAGGTTATATTCGGTTGTATGTAAATTTTCTGATGTATCAATGGAATCCACAAGATACCAATAATTGCTGCATTTCGTAACAATTGCACAAATAATAGGCTCATTATGGGCATTTTACCACCCATCTAAACTCAAGCAGACTATCTGGACTTCAAGCACTTTACAATTTTTTTTCTTTTTCCTGCTTATAAATATTATCTAAATGTATAACTACCAATTTCTCTTCAGGTAAATGTAATGTAACCAGGACGTACTACATTCATCATATTTTAAATTCACAATGAATAAAATCAATTAGATGGGAAATATTATCTATTTGTTACCACAAGAATTAACAAGCTACTGTTTGAGAGAAAACCACTCAAAATTCGTTCAAAAATTGATCAGCTGTAAACATCTGTAAATTGACAGTGTTCATTATCTTTATTTTGCCTTTTTGTGCTCTTACAACCTGTGACATAGCCATGGATAAAACAATTGCAAGATATTTAAAAATAAATATAAATATTAATTTATCAAATAAATTACAACAATGTTATATTAAATAGCATCTAAGTGAAGCATATAATGATAATAATGGCCTTTGTAATAATGCCATGCCATATTAATAACCAAATGAATTTTTGGCCACTTTTGTTCTGGAAATGCCATCAGAATAACTTTTCGGTGATGAACACTATTCTTCCTTGTTAGAAGAAAAAAAAAACAATATGTACAGATTGTGAGTATAAAATTTACAGGAGATTTTAAGGAAACAGAGAGTTTATTTTTTAGGCCTTTTTTTTTTTTTGGAGGTGGGGGGGGGGGGGGGGGTCATTTTATCCAAATAAATAGTAACATGTGGGTTGTTTAAATTTTTATTATCTTCTAAATCAAGGCAAAACTACATATTCCAAAAGAATAAAATTTTAATATTGATTTAAATCAATGATTTAAAAAAAAATCAGAGTGATTTAAATCACGATTTTAATCATGATTTTAATCAACCTGATTTAAATCAGCATACCCTGACACATAACATATAAAATCCGTCCGATCACCTTTTTATTAAGTTATATGAATGATCAGTTAGAATAATATGTCTTTTAAATAAAGCATTGCATTGAAATATAATTGTAACACACGTGCTATCTACATATAATTTAATGTAATATTTATACTTTAACACATAACAATAAACAAAAACAAATAAAATAATACATGGTTAACATTGATGATTACACATAACATATAGTAAAAATCCATAAAAAATAAAAATCAATATTTGTTTGTATGGGCACTATATTTTAATTATTCTATATTTCAATCAATTATGTTTTTATACCATGTAAAATATAGCCTTTGAGTATTTAAAAACAAAATAATAATAATATAATTAACATTAATATCTGTGTATTCTTTGTTTATTTCTTTATTTTATAATAGAAAATTATTTAATTGTTATATTAGAATATGGATTATTAATTTTTGTTTTATTAAAAGCTTTTGAATATTTAAAAACAAAATATTAATTTTTGTTTTATTAAAAGCTTTTGAATATTTAAACTAAATAAATATGCTGAATTAATTTTTACGTTAATTTTTACTTAAATTTGATAATAATAACATAAAATCTTTTTATATTTCCATCTTTTTATTTTCTGTGTATTCTTAGTTAATTCACTAAATGGTAGACGTAATAAACTCTTATTAATTTCATGTTAATCTTATTTGATAAATCTGGAGATTGCCAATAGATAGCACTATGTATTATAAAAAACTAGATGGAACCCGTCAAAATTTGACGGCAAAAAACTTGATAGTACCATAAAAATAAAATTCATAGCTGCTTTAAAATGTTTGAAACTTTTGCAGAATAATTCAAATAAATAAAAAACCCACTTTGAATTAAAGCTAGGTTGAAGAACAGCAATTGGCTAAGTTTCACTGGCACATGCACTCGCGGAATTTCTCTCATCTGACACATTTAGCGCTGTTGTGCAAGTAAATGGTAAGTGCCCCCTTGGGGAGGGGGAAATGGTGGGATGGACCAAGGAGATGCATAACATGAATAAGCAGTCAAAGACCTTTCAAACGATATGTAACATGAGGGGTGTGTGCAAAATTAAAAAAAGTACCCCCTTGGGGGGGGGGGGTAAAGTAGGGGATGGACACGGAACATGCATAATATGATTAAGTGGTCACAGACATTTCCAACGATATATAACATGACGGTTGTGTGCAAAATTTAGAAAAGTACCTCTTTGGGGGGGAGGGGGGCAAAGTGGGGAAATGGACATTGGAGATATGCATATGATTAAGCAGTCACAGACCTTTCCAACGATATATGACATGAGGGTTGTCTGCAAAATTTAGAAAAGTACCCCCTTGGGGGAGGGGGGGGCAAAGTGGGGAGATGGACATTGGAGATGCATAATATGATTAAGCGGTCACAGACCTTTCCAACAATATATGACATGAGGGGTGTCAACAAAATTTAGAAAATTGACCCCTTGGGGGGGGACAATTGGGGAGATGGACATTAAAGATGCATAATATGATTAAGCGGTCACAGACCTTTCCAACGATATATGACATGAGGGTTGTCTGCAAAATTTAGAAAAGTACCTCTTTGGGGGGGGGGGGGCAAAGTGGGGAAATGGACATTGGAGATATGCATATGATTAAGCAGTCACAGACCTTTCCAACGATATATGACATGAGGGTTGTCTGCAAAATTTAGAAAAGTACCCCCTTGGGGGAGGGGGGGGGGGCAAAGTGGGGAGATGGACATTGGAGATGCATAATATCCTTAAGCGGTCACAGACCTTTCCAACAATATATGACATGAGGGGTGTCAACAAAATTTAGAAAAGTGCCCCCTTAAGGGGGGGGAAGTGGCGGGATGGACCCCCGAGATGCATAACATGAATAAGCAGGCAAAAACCTTTCCAACAATACGTAACATGAAGGGTTTGTGCAAAATTTACAAAAGTATCCCCTTGGGGGGGGGGGGGGGCAAAGTGGGGGGATGGACACCGGAGATGCATAATATGATTAAGCGGTCAGAGACCTTTTTAACGATATATAACATGAGTGGTATGTGCAAAATTTAGAAAAGCGCCCCAATTGGCGGGAAGGGGGGGGGGGGGGGATGGACCACACAGATGCATAACATGAAAAGGCAGTCGCAGGCCTTTCGAACGATATATCATATGAGTGGTGTCAGCAAAGAAAAGTCTCCACCCCGTGTGGGCAAAACATACTACCCCCGCCGCCATAATTATTGATGCGGACTCATTTTTTAAATTCGTTCGCACCCCTCTTCTCCCGCAAAATGTTGTGAATTTTTAAAAACTCCCCTTCCGAATTTTTTTGTACCAAAAGCACTTATGTCCGTCGTCTGCATGCAGAGTTTTGTGCTTACAGACGCCTGACACAACAATACACACACAGACAGACGTTTACCGACATTAATAGTATAGATGATACTCAGTGCCTACACATTTCACCCTTTATAACTCAGCCAATGAGTTGACGGTTGTTCATTTCCAGAAACGAAACAATAATTCTTTAGGATGAATTTTGTTTGTTTGATACACCGTGGCAGAATGCGTGCAATACAGCGACAGGCATCACAAACTTTTTAGGGCACCTGCAGACTAAAAACAAATAATCAATCTTCGCGGGAAAAAAATCCTAGATTTCGTCAAATGATCACAGGAAAAACACTAATTTCATCAAAGGATCATGTAAAACGTGAATTTTGTTAAAAGGCCACAGAAAAAAGCGATTTATGCAAAAGATGAGCAAATTTTGTCAAAGAATCGCAAAACAGGAAATTTCACCAAAAGATAGCGCTTTCTTGCCAAATTTCATCTAAAAATTGCGGAATAAAATGTATTTTATCAAAAAATCGCTGGAAAACGCACATTTCGTTAAAGTATCGAGAGAAAAATGCGAATTTCTTCAAAGATTGCTGAAAAAACGCGAATTTCATCGAAGGATTGCTGAAAATTCATGAATCTTATCAAAAGGCAGCAGAGAAAATGTGATTATTATCAAAGCATTGCGAAAAAAGAAAATTTCGTCTAAGGATCACAGAAAAACGCAAATTTCATAAAAGAATCATGGAAAATAACGCAAATTTCATGAAAAAAAAAAATCGCAGAAAAAACACAAATTTCGTCAAATTATCGCTGAAAAAAACACAAATTACGTCATAGGATAGCTGAAAAAATTGTGAATCTCGACAAAAAAAAGATACAGAAAAAAATGCGAATTTCATTAAAGAATCACGAAAAAAAATGCGAATTTTGTTAAAGGATTGCGCAAAGAATGTGAATTTTTTGAAAGGTTCGTGTGAAAAATGAAACTGTCTTTATTAAAAACAGCACACACACAAACATCTATACAAACCTCAATACACACAAACATATTATAGGCAGGGCTTGAAATTCAATTTTTCCAAGGACGGGAGTCTCCCTACCAACATTTTTAAATGGAGGGGAGTTGTAATGTTTGGGAGGGAGAAAAAAAAAATCTTTAAACCCCACTATTATTTTACGTGCTATTTAAAGAATTACATTAATGCAGACATGACAAAATACCATTGAAAAAATTAAGTCAACTGAGAATGATTATGTAAAATGTTTATTTTTATTATAAAAAAGGGAAGAAAGTTAAGTTTTATATATGCAGTGTATTTTTCAAGTTCCATTAAATGTGTTAGGGACCCTTAACAATTAGGTTGTTAAATAAATTTCTGACTTTAGATTTTACTTGATTGAGATTCACCGATCGATCGTGGAAAAGACACAAAGTTCATCGATCTGTCGCGGAAAAAACGCTAAGTTCGTCGATCTGTCATAAAATACGCAAAGTTCGTCAATCAGTCGGGGGAAGAAAGCAAATTTCGTCGATCGATTGCAGAATAAACACAAAGTTCGTCGATCTGTCCCCAAAAAACGCAAGGTTCGTCGATCAGTCGCTTAAAAAACGCAATGTTCGTCGATCTGTCGCAGAAAAAACTCAAAGTTCATTGATCTCTCACGGAAAAAACCACAAAGTTCGTCGATCAGTCGCGAAAAAAACACAAAGTCCGTCAATCGGTTGCGGGGAAAAAAAATCACAAAATTTATCGGTCGGTTGCAGGTAAATTAAATAATGCAAATTTCTCCAAAAATGCTGAAATTTTTTGGGCGGGAGGCTCCCACTCATTGTCTTTTTTTGGGCGGGATTTCAAAATTTTCGGCACGAATCACGCCCTGAAAGATATAGTTTTAATCTGAAATAATATACTGAACTTGAACTAACTTTTGAAAAATCGGGTTAACCCAAATCCAACTTGCAGAAATCTACACTCAGTCTGAAATCGACTCGAACCATAAAGACAGTTAACCCAACTTGCAACAAAAATAATTATTGCCGAGAGAGCATTTACCCTCTCTTCCTGTGCTGAAACTTTTCAGAAAATTTTCTGTGAATTTTCTGATTTTTTCTTTTCTCAAAAATGCTGTAGTCATTTTGTCCCCCAATTTTGCCCTTTACAATTCAGCCAATGAGTGGAGGGGGCCAAAGGAGCGTTCCTTATCACAAACGAAAGATGAGATACGTTCGTTTGATGTCGTTGTTGAAAATTTATGGATTTCTATTATTAAAGTAATTTTTTCATTTTATCGTATTTATTTTCTTTTTGTGTTGTATGTATTTTGCTACTTTGAATTTTTTTAAACTAACCCTTTTTTTTTTTTTTTGGAGAGTGAGAGAGAGAGATTTAGTAATTTGGTGACACGAAGTTCCGCAAATTCTTAAAATCCACAAATCGTTTCCAATGTAAACAATGAAATTTACAATTAAGTTGCAAGAGCAAAATTTCAGTTTTTTAAAATTTTCATGTCATTCTGTACACATTTTAATATGTCATTCTGATCATTATACATATTTAGTTATGCATTATTAATTATTTACTTGACCTTTACTTTTAATATTTTAAATATTTCAAACTTACAGCTAAATATAATTATTAAAACATTTGAAATACTGCATTCGAAAAATGAAATTTCAGCTTAGAAACGCGACAATTACTATTAGGTTAAAAAAATTTAAAGTAGAAAAGTACTTATGATATAAAAAGAAGAAAAAAAAATACACCAGAATTTATCTGTATTACGAAAGCGGGAGAAATGATTTTCTGTGCTATACGAAAAGATATCCAAATAACTCAATCATGAACATAAAAATAGGTATCGGTTTCTATGTTCATGTGCACTCAATCCAAACTTGAAACTTTTAAAAAGGTCATTGAATGAATGAAATTCATCTCCGCCTTTCACATCCAGAAAACTTGCTGTGTCGCCAATTATGTTTATATTTTATATATATATAAAAAAATAATAATTCAGGCACTTTTCCGTTATACGGACACCATTGTCGCCAAACATACATACATACATTTTGGCATAGTGTCCGTATAACAGAAAAGTACTAAAGTTCATGGTTTAAAATCACAATAAAATATCATGAAATTTATTGATTAGTTGTGGGAAAATATCGGGGAAATAATGTGTTTTTCGTGAATTTTTTTGTTTTGTTAACAATGTGGTTAGAGAGCCAGGGAGAAATCCAGAAAACTTGCTGTGTCGCCAATTATGTTTATATTTTATATATATATATAAAAATAATAATTCAGGCACTTTTCCGTTATACGTACACCATTGTCGCCAAACATACATACATACATTTTGGCATAGTGTCCATATAACAAAAAAGTACTAAAGTTCATGGTTTAAAATCGCAATAAAATATCATGAAATTTATTGATTAGTTGTGGGAAAATATCGGGGAAATAATGTGTTTTTGTGAAATTTTTTGTTTTGTGTTGTTGTGTTTAATTGTAAGCATTCATTATAATTTTCAGTGCATTATTAAATTGAAATTTTTGTTTAAAATATGTAAACAAAACAGTGACCAGAAACCTGCACAATTTCTAATATAGATAGATAGATAGATGCATGCATGTAGTACTTTTAATTATTTGGTAAAAATACTGTGATCGTCACTGAGAAAACCTGAATTTAACCTAAAAGTAATTGTCGAGTGTTTAAGCTGAAATTTCATTTTACGAATACAGTATTTCAAATGTTTTAATAATTACATTCAGCTGTAAGTTTGAAATATTAAAAGTAAAGGCCAAGTAAATAATTAATAATGCATAATTAAAAGTAATTGTCGAGTGTTTAAGCTGAAATTTCATTTTACGAATACAGTATTTCAAATGTTTTAATAATTACATTCAGCTGTAAGTTTGAAATATTAAAAGTAAAGGCCAAGTAAATAATTAATAATGCATAACTAAAAGTAATTGTCGAGTGTTTAAGCTGAAATTTCATTTTACGAATACAGTATTTCAAATGTTTTAATAGTTACATTCAACTGTAAGTTTGAAATATTAAAAGTAAACGCCAAGTAAATAATTAATAATGCATAACTAAAAGTAATTGTCGAGTGTTTAAGCTGAAATTTCATTTTACGAATACAGTATTTCAAATGTTTTAATAGTTACATTCAACTGTAAGTTTGAAATATTAAAAGTAAAGGCCAAGTAAATAATTAATAATGCATAACTAAAAGTAATTGTCGAGTGTTTAAGCTGAAATTTCATTTTACGAATACAGTATTTCAAATGTTTTAATAGTTACATTCAGCTGTAAGTTTGAAATATTAAAAGTAAAGGCCAAGTAAATAATTAATAATGCAAAACTAAATATGTATAATGATGAGATTTTTTTTTTCTTGAATTATTCAGTGAAACTCGCCTTATAAATGTACGCAAATAATTCACATCAAAATCTTAAAATAACAAAGTTTTCTTTCGTGTTTAGCTATGCTTAATAACCAAAAAAGCTTGATTAATACAAAAGTTATTTGGTAAAAATACCGTGATCGTCGCTGAGAAAACCTGAATTTAATCATATCACACACGAAATCTCTCTCTCTCTCAAAAAAAGGGTTAGTTATAAAAAAATTCAAAGAGGTAAAATAC
Source organism: Maratus michaelseni (assembly GCA_963931845.1). Taxonomy (NCBI): domain Eukaryota; kingdom Metazoa; phylum Arthropoda; class Arachnida; order Araneae; family Salticidae; genus Maratus; species Maratus michaelseni. The sequence continues at coordinate 35,202,064 of OZ007589.1, read as the reverse complement.
ATACGACTTAAAAAGAAAATAAATACGGTAAAATGAAAAAATACCTTAATAAAAGAAATCCATAAAAATTTCAACAACCGAACAACCAAATGGAATCGTAATACACATACGCTTCTAGAGAGAGGAAAAAGCCTTCACCTCATTGGCTGAAACATCGTGTCTGAAGATAGTAAAAGCCTCTAGCTGATTAGCTGAATGCTCGCGCATGCGTATAAATAGCATTTTTGCACGAAAAACTAAAAAGCAGGTTAGCTTTAAGTATATGGATAACAATAGTTGATATTTTAGGATTTGGCTAATAAATTGTAATCAATTTAAAAGATTTTGAAATATAGTGTTAGACAATGTTTTAATTCTTATAATGGGATTATGTTGGATGTTTTTGTAAAACTACAATATGATATTATTATTTATTAATATATATATTTTTTAAGCTAAATTAAAAGTTGTGTAAATCAAATTTAATGTTAATTTTTTTTTGTATATTAATTTTCTTACAGATGGCAGCATATTCACTTGTCAACACAATGTTAAAATAGTTAATTTACCTATAGATGGAGCAAATGTCTTTAGAATTTACTTTTAAATAATAAAAATTAAAATATATTTAGGAAATTTGTTTATTCACAATTTTAAATGTGTTTTTTGATTTTTTTTCTTATTAATAATTTTAGTGAGTTTTAAATCAATTTGTAATGATATGTAATATTTTGGGTGTTATTTCAAAATATGTTGTCTCAACTTGACTATCTTATTTCAAGGTTTTTAGATATGTCATGATTTTTGCTCAATGTGGCTGTCAGGTTCCCCTGGCAGCTGCAAGACTTTAAAAGCTATTCTTAAGGAATTATCTTATTGTATATGTATCTGTTGTGTACTGTTGAAGGCTTTCTTAAGAAAAATCTTAATCCAGAGGGGAGCGACGTGAATATAATGGAAGAAGTATGTCCTTTGTGATGTTGTCTTTCATAGATAAGACAGATATTTCATCCATTATTTAGGAAGACAGACCCAGCAAGAGGGGATTAAGGGTTGTCAATGAACCCTTGGGAACAGTCCACAAGCCCCATAGAGAGGTCTGGTGAGTGACGAGAGAGTGGGTTTAGTTTGGAATGTAGGAGCGAAGGAGGAAGGTCGGTCAGAGATTGTACCCTGAGACACGTGTGGAGGGAGATCTCTCGAAAGGAAGAGATATAGCGGGTGGGAGATTAATAGAAATCTCGGTTCTGAGTGAATTAACGTAGCCTAACGGTACACAGAAAGTAGTTTTCTGTAATTTTTTTGGATTTAATGTTGAACCAGATAAGTTACATCTGAGTTTTAAGTGTAAATATTGTAAATAAAGTATTAGTTTAATTTTAATTGAAAGAGTTAGGTTTGTTTTTAATATACATCACGTAACGTGTCCGACATCACACATTCATATCGGTGGTGGCAGCATATCAAAAGACTGGATTATACTTCGAAGTTGTGTGGACGGAGAAGTGGAATCCGACAGTGGCCGTAGCATTATTTGCAACATGTTTGATAATTATTGTGAGTACAATTTTTCATCTATACTGTAAAGGCTTTATATTTCCAATTGTTTTCTGGTATTAATGCAATATACCTGGTGGAAATATACTGATCTTATACTGATCTTATATCCTGGTGGAAATATACTGAGTAAATACATAATTACCAATATATTTTATGAAATATTACATTATTTTTTAAGAACCGTGTGGGTTCTACCAGGCTGAAGATTAAACTTTACACGTGTCTTTTTCATTTCCAGTTCCATTTTAATTCTCTTGATATCCAATTTCCATTTTATTACATTTTATGACATATTATATCATTTTTCATTTCCAATTCCATTTGAATTCACTTGATATCCAAATTCCAATTATGTTACATTTTATGGCATATTATATTATTTTTATAAATATTCTTCACAACTTTCAGTATTTTTGGCTGATTACCATTGTTGAATTTGCTTTGGTAATATTATGTTTGCACTTGTTAATTTGTTAACTTTGTGGTATTCTGTCTACACTTTTTTACTAACTATCTCAATTGGAGATTAGGTTAGAAATGTTGAGAGAACTTGATTAATGTTTTTTGAAATTGAAAGATATATATATATATTTGATCACTTAATAGAGATTATTAATTTTATTGGTAAATATGTACATTCTCAGTAAGCAAAACTGTGTATTTAAAATTCTTTAAAATGACAGAAAGAAAAAAATCTAATAAATTTACTTATACAGTAAAACTGCCATAACAGACACGCTCAAATAACAGACACCCCTATTTAACAAATGTGTTTTCAATACCCAACATCTGTTCATTTGTATGCTGTTATTTCTGAATAGCAGACACCAGTGGAGTATATTGAACCTGGAATGAACTATTTGAACCTGAGTATGCTACATATGTCATCTGAGGAAGAAAAAAAATCAGTCCAAATCTTAAGTAGAAAGTAGATAGGTTAATTCTAATGACATATATATAATTTAGTGAAAAACAAAAAGTATAACTAATTTATTAAATACAAAATATAGAGGAAATTTATAAACAATAATAAAAAAAAATTAAAAAGTTTCATTACACAATCGAATTAAAGTCTGTTTAATTTAGTTTGCTAAAATATCTGATTTTAGTTTCATATCAATGGCACTATATACATTCAATTAAATATAATTCACAGATAACTATGGTTGTATGCCAAAAATATATAAATTGAACAGCAGTCTATTAGTAGAATGTTCTGTTTTAATCTGCAGCAAAGCTAAATTTATCTGCAACCCAAAAATGCCTACTATCAGAATAAGCTTATATCACTAAGCCTACGATCAGAAGAAATAATAGTAACCTACAAAAAAAGCAAAACTTGCATTTACAAAGAAAACATTTGATAAAAAGATACAATAAATCTAGAGACTTAAAATATATTTTTTTTTTCTTTAAAGCCCAGTTTTTCTTTTTAAAATGTTAGGTTAATCTTCAAGATCTGAAATAATCTACAGCACCCATTGCCTTGCTCCACTGTTTCTGCTATTGGGAGCAACTGTTATTAAATGAATGCAGGAATCTTAAGTTTTGGTGCGTATATCTTAATTCTTCTGTCACGGTGCTTGAAAATCAAGAATATATCATTTTATATACTTTCATCAACAAATCCCACCATATGAATTATATCTGTCCTTTGGAAGAATTTAATCACAGAGCATTCGTGATTTGGCATTGTCAAAGACCCTATTAAAACACTTAATCTAAAAAATGAAATTTTGAAAGAAAATTAATTATAATTGACACAATTTATAATCAGATTATTACACTTGTCAATGAGAAAATAGCAGTTTATCATATTTGCTTCAAATCTGTGATTGATGTTTGTCTAATGGAAAAGTATCTTTTTATGTACACTAGTGCCTAAAATTATGTAAACTTTTTGGAAAAAATGCTTATTTTAAGATTGATGGCTCATGACATTAAATTTTTCTCAGTAATGCCATAAAAGCTACATATAACTGGAAATCTAATTTAACTGAGAATTTTATGTAATCAAAACAAATAGCCAAATAATCAGGAAAAAAAAAAAGTTAAACCTGGATAGGTTGATGTGAAATATTTTTCTTTCTTTTGAATGTAGCCAATGCATATGAATGGTTAATGTTCGACAGACAGATTTCATTTTGTTAGGCAGTGTGTCAATCAAAATCAGACCTAGGGGTAGGATTTCAAAAAATTTATTACTGATAAAACCAGGGCTTGACAAATGCGATCATCAGGTCGCCACTGGTGACCAATTTTTTTTATCTGGTGACAAAGTTTTTAATCTGATTTTTTTTGTTATTTATTATTATTATTATTTTACAAAAATTTAACTAAAAAATGAGCACAAACAACATTTTGTCTCTCCAGCACCCTTACTCGTGCAGGCAGCAAGCACAGTGATCTCCCTCTTATTAGAAAAAAAAAATCTTTTATGAAAAAGCATGTTATATTCAAAATTTTAAATTATTTTCGTAGATTAGTTTGTATTAAAAAAATTATTAAATCAGCACTTAAAATTAAATTAAAAAATCTTATGTAACGTTCTATAATAATGCATTTTGAACAAATTAAAGTAATAGCTGCATTGTCAATAATCAAGGTTAGGGAATTGCATCATTTTACTCGCCACTGGTGAGTGGATTTTCTGACAAGGCGAGCAAATCTTTTAGAAGTCTTTTAAAAACTGCAAGCTATAGCAGATTTGATTTTTACTTGTTAGCTATATTTTGCAACTCTCCAAATTACTGCAATGTAAATATGGTTCTAAGTTCTATCCTATACTAAACTTTCCTTAACTTTATTGGGGGGGGGGGGGGGAAGAAAATTTATTGTTGTAGTAATGAATTATTTTTGGAGTTGCGTAAATTCTGTCATAAAAATTTTCAACTACAATGCTTCTTGCTGGCTGGTAAAATAAATCCTTGGCTGGTAAGATTTTCTGAAAATTTCTCACCCCTGTCAATAATAATTAAAAAAAATATATATATTTGGTGAAAAAAATCCTATACTAAACTTTCCTCTGTTTTATAGCTTAAATTTATTTTTTAAAAAAAATGAAAATGTATTGTTGTAGTAATATATTATTGTTGCAGTTGCATAAATTCTGTCATAAAATTTTTCGACTGTACATTGCTTCTTGCTGGCTGGTAAAATAAATCCTTGGCTGGTATGATATTTTGAAAATTTCTCACTCCTGTCAATAGTAATTAAAAAAATATATATTTGGAGAAAAAAAGCCTACATATATATATATATATATATATAGATAGATATATATATAGATATATATATATATATATATATATATACTATATATATATATATATATATATATATATATATATATATATATATATATATATATATATATATATATATACTAGACAGGAAACAATGGGAAAATCTGGGGGAGACCTACATCCAGCAGTAGATTGAAAATGGTTGATGATGATATATATATATATATATATTGAAGAAATAGTAATGTTCGTCATCACCTGGTGTTAGTAAGGGGCTGTGCATATATAAATATCACTTTAGGTGCTGGTGGGAGGGAGGGGGTTGGTCTGGCACTTGATATCATAATATAGCTCTAGGGGAAATCTCTTTGTCTTTTAATATCATTACCAATTTTGATCTCACCAAAATTCTCTCTCTCTCTCTCTCTCTCTCTTTTTTTTTTTTTGTAACTTTTTCTCTACATTAAAATGGTCTATTATCTTTCTTTTTTGGTAACTTTTTCTGTACATCAAAATGGTCTGTTATCTTTCTTTTTGGTAACGTTTTCTTTACATCAAAATGGTCTGTTATCTTTTTTTTCTTTTTGTAACTTTTTCTTTACATCAAAATGGTTTATCTTTTTTAAATGAAAATACAAAGTTATTATTAAAGCCATTAAATGATTATAAAATTATTTCATCCCAACGTTTGGTATTTCTGTTCTTCTGCCATATGCACATGTAATTTGCTGTTGGAGAAACCAGATGCAAAATATGTTTTAATTGTATGATACTTGTGTTTACAAGTAAAAAAAAGGGAAAGAATTGTCCTTGTTTTGTTGATAAAAAGTTTAGCTTTCACTCATGCAGAATGACAATATTATTTTTGAATGCATTATGTAACAATAAGCTATTATTAAATACTTTTAAATAGTAACTCTCTTTTTTAGATGTTATTTGATATAAAGTTATTTCATGTTTATTGACTTCTTCTCTTCATTTGAACATGTAAAGTATGTGAATAATAAATGTATTACCATATCTGTATGTCACTCCAAATGTGTAAAAAGAAAAAAATAGAATGATAATGTATGACATTGTAAAGAGGAGGGGGGGGGGGAGGTCCAAAATTACGAAAATGTCATTTTGGTAACATTTGGGATTTTCAACTAAAATTGTAGCTGAAAATCACATTTAGGTTGTATAAGCTATTATGACTGAGAAGCAGTATTATTGTTGTGATTTAATTAAGCATTAAAAAATGTTAATTAGCGAACAAAAATTTCTGGTAAACCTGAAACAGTATTGTTCCAGGCAGACATAATAGCTTAGAATCTGTGGCTTTGCATCAGAATCTGATGTATTGATATCATTGATCTCTCTATTAAAAGTACAGTTATGTTGATTTTTTATGTTGAAAATTCTTTTAAATAATGTTCAAAAGTTTAATTTTTTGTATTATAAATATTAAATCTTTGGTTGTATTAATAAGGTTACTCTTTATTTTAGTATTGAAGACTACAATATGTTACATTTCAAGATTTGTACTATAGAATATTCTCACCCAAAGGATCAACTAGTTAAAAATTTGTTTTTCATAAAATTTTCTTCCTTTACATCTCAGTTAAATTATATATTTTTTGTAGTTGTCATATGTTCTGTATTGCTGCATAGATTTGTCTTGGAATAAAACTATGTTTTTGCTAATTTCTAGTTTTTCATTTTTTGTGATTATATTTAAAAATAATTAATTATAAACATAATATATTTCTCAAAAGAAAAAAAAAACTTTATTTGTATATTGCTGTGGTATTATAATATCTGTACTTTATATAAAAATATATACTTTTTAGCAGGGTACTCTCTGGCTTTTGACTAACATTAGCAATTTTGCTAATCATACAAGAAAAAATTTAGCCAAAACAAAGTAATGTTAACATTAGATTCGCTATGAAACACGGATTCTAAAATCGTTCTTTATATTCCCTAAAGTATTCTTTTTTAACACTTTCCAACCTAGTTGAAAAGTGTTTATGACTTCGGTTTGTCTGGCCGTCTGGCCGTCTGGCCGTCTGCCGTCTGCCGTCTGCCGTCTGTCCGTGCTCTAACTCCCGTAAATATGCTCGGATTGCCCTGCAAATTTTATATGTTATAATCGTTATCTATAGCATGTTCCCTATTTCAACGGAAGTGTGTAGCACTTATAGTTTTTTTACAGGGACACTCAAAAGAATTCCGTTACATTGCGGTCTATGGGGAAAAATCATTTGCGGTTTATTTAAATAATGTTTCAATACTTTAAACGCATTGAAATTTATATATATCACTAAGGTGCATTAGAAGAAGCTTAATATGGAATAGGGTGTGCATAGCACTTATACTTACTTTACAGGGATAGTCAAAAGAATTCCGTTACATTACGTCTATGGAGAAAAATCGTCTGCGGTTTATTTAAATAATGTTTCACTATTTTAAACGCATTGAAATTTATATAAGGTTCATTACAAGAGACTTACTACAGAATATTGTGTGTATAGCAGTCATCGTTCATTTACAGGGACACACAAAAGAATTCTCTACTGTATGTTAACAATAATTCCTGGAAGTGCGTTTTAAGTTACTGAATGCGATTTTAATTTTAAATCGCTTTTTGTATATTACGTGGTGTGTATAAATTCTGTAGATCCTATACAGGGAAGTACAAAAGTTCGGGAACACATTTCCGTATTATTTAACTCCAGACGGAGAATTTTAAACTGTGCTACGTGTTTCCTAACTGAACTAAAATTTAGCATCCTATGTAGTATATATACAAATCTATAGATCCTATACAGGGCTGAATAAAGTATTCGGATTACTTAGATGTTATCTTTTAGCTTATAAAAGAGTATGATTCGTAAAATTATTTTGGAAGCGTTGGAAAGTGTTACATAATCTATGCTTGACGCATGATTTTTCGTTCTTGTTTTTTTTTTTTCCAATATGTGTTCCAACTTTTTGTAATTGATTTTAGAAATTTATTGATCTAAATTCAACTGACAGCTGTACAAACAAACAAAACAAGTGTTTTATAGGTGCTTTGCAAAGTTGCAGAAAAAAAAATTGTAGCCCAATTTATTTCTAAACAGTTTTATGAGACAAAATCGGAGTTAACTCAGTACGCATGATATCATGTTAATGGGTTAAATGAAAATACCCAAATAAAATTTTTTAAAAATGCAAGTGAGTTTTGAAATAATAATAATAATAATAATAAGCTACATAAAAAAAGTTTTCAATTGTTCAATAATATCAATAAGTGTCATCAAAAGTTTTTTACAAATCTTGCATATTGGTGATTTTAACTTTTTCCTTAACAGAGACATAAAACCCTGCTTCTTAGTAAAATTCATTATAAATTTTTGGGAACAAATTAATATGTATAGCTGGACTGTTTTCTCGATTCCTACAAAATATCCTCCTTGTATATGTAAGCCGTTATAGTTTACAGCTGTGTTATGAGGATTTTTATATTTAAATTTTTGTTTTCTCTAAATCTTGCATAGCAAATGTGATTGTACTTTGTGATTTAAATCACTTAAAAATTGTGTGCATTTTACACAATTTTAAGTAATTATGAAATCTATAATTGTTTAGGTATATTTGTTCTAAAGGATTAACTATGGCAAGAAAAGCAAAAAGCAACAACATCAGAGAAAGTCGAGCCTTTTAAACAAACTGTCTGCATATATTTTGCCTAAACATGTTGCCACTTCAAATATACAAACTCGTATCTGAAACGCCATTGGCTACTTACACAGAATATTGCAACCAGCTGATCACGGTGAATAACGCAATCCTGAAATCACAGTTACTGCCTGTTACTAAGTAACGTATTTACATTTGAAGCCAGTGAACAAAAACGAAGTGCCGGTCGTTTCAGACGCCTAAGTATGCTTATTCAAGTTCCTGCTGTAACATAGGATATATTTCATGTAGGTGCCACTACCTCCAGGGGGTGCAAGAGCGAAAAATGTTCTAAGATTGTGATTTTTGCAATGCTGAAGGAGCTAGAATCTTGAAATATGGTATGGTACTTACTTATAAGATGTAAATGCTTTCTAAGAACAAATTTAAAAAAAAATTCGAAATTTAAAAGGCTGAATTTAGAGAAAAGATTCTAAAAAAATTCTAAATTACAATTTCTATTGAAACTCTGGAACTACTGAATCATTTCAAATGTAATGTTGGCAAATTGATGGTCACAATCTGTGCTCTAACATAGAATATATTTTATGTCAGTGTCATTATCCCGAGGGGCATGGTAGCGAAAAATGTTCTAAAATTGAAATTTTTGTAATACTGAAGGTGCTAGAAATTTGGCATGGTAGTTACTTATAAGATGTAATAGCTGTCCAAGAACAAATTCTAAAAAAAAATTGAAATTTAAAAGGGTGAAATGAGTTAAACACATTTTAAAAACATTCTAAATTACAATTTCTATGGAATCTCTGAAACAACAGAACCGATTTGAAATGTAATGGCAAATTTATGGTGACAGTCTCTGCTCTAACATAGGCTATATTTTATGTCAGTGCCACTACAGTCTAGGGGTTGCAGCAGCGAAAAACATTCTAAAATTGCAATTTTTGTAATACTGAAGGGATTAGAAACTTGAAATTGGGCAATGTAGTTACTTATAAGATATATATGCTCTATAAGAATAGTTTCTAAATAATTCGAAATTTAAAAAGTGTGATATGAGGGAAAAATGTTCTACAAACATTGTAAATTATGAATTCTATAGAATTGTTAAGGACTGTAACATAATTTATCCAAAGAACTGCAAATGCAACATGGACTTTAATTAAGCTACGTCTCAGTACACATAAGTTTTACAATTACAGAAAAGCTGCACACATAAAGCGTAGTTTTGTGGGTTAGAGTTTATGGTTTCATCAGGACACCCATCACCTTTCTGGGCAAGGTTTTTTTAAAGTTCACGGCACGAGGGCCGAAGACACCTTACTTTCTCTCAAGTGAGAAATCCACGAGCTTGTTCGCTCGGCTGAAACAGAATTCAGAATCCTCCTTTGGCCCCTCACGAGTTGATTATATCTAGTGAGAGAATTTCAAGTAGTTTCAAAAGTTTAACATCCCCAGGATGAGCAGATGGCGGTTTTGAAGTAGCTGAAAGATATTGAGCTTATACTTGAGTCTCAAGTAGCTTGAATTTATTATATCATTAATGTCTGTATAACGTCAGATCAAGGAATGATCTAAAATTTATATCTCCTTGAGAAGGCGATTACTCTAGCATGGTGCCATCTGGAACCAATCTTGCGGCATCAATTGAAATAAATAATTCTTAACATATGATACACAACTTAAGTCTTCCAATTAGTGAGTTAGACTTGTTTTAAATTAAACTTGTTAGAGTTCCTTTAATGAGAAAATTTCAAAGGGTGAAATGAGCAGAAAGCATTTTAAAAGCTTTCTAAATTACGATTGCTATGGAATTGTTATGGATAGAAACTTGAAATGGGACATGACTGTTGCTTTTAAGACATAAATGGTCGCACAGAACAATTTGAAAAGAAATCAAAATTTAAAAGAGTGAAATGCATGAAAAGCATTCTAAAAACTTTCTAAATTGTGATTGTTATGGAATTGTTAATGATAGAAACTTTAAGTTTGACATGGCTGTTGCTTTTAAGACTTAACTGGTCGCACAGAAGAGTTTTTTAAAAAATTTAAATTTTAAAGCGTGAAAAGCATTCTAAAAACATTCTAAATTACGATTTATTTGAAACTGTTAAAACTAGAAGCTTGAAATTTTGCATGGCTGTTACTAACGTAAATGATCATCCAGAGGAGTTTACTTAAAAGGCGAAATTTAAAAGGGCAGGAGCAAAAAAAAAAAGTTCTACAAATGTAATTTATGTGGTACAGCTGGTATAGAAGCTTCGTATTTGGCATGGTGGTTACTCTACAAATTAAAATGCTCTCTAAGACCGGTTTGTAAAAAATTTGAAATTTAACAGGCTGAAATGAGCAGAAAACGTACTAAAAACAGTTAAACATTATGATTTAATTGGATTTATTCGGGTTAGAAACTTGGAATTTAGTATAGTGGTAACTTTTAAGATGCAGACGCTCGGTATAAACACTTTATTAAAAAAGAAATTTAAAGGTTAAATGAGCGGAAAATGTTATAAATTATGTTTTTTTTTCTAAATTGTTAAAGATAGAAACTTAAAATTTAACATGCCTGTTATTTTTAGACGTAAATGCTTATACAAAACAGTTTTTACAAAATTCGAAATTTAAAAGGGATCAGAATCAAAAAACTTTCTAAAATTGCGAAAGTAGCTGCTGGTGTAGGAAGTCGAAATTTAGCATGGTGGCTATTTGTAAAATTTCAGTGCTCTCTAAGAACGTTTCTAAAAGAATTTTAAATTTAAAAGAGTGAAATGAGTTGGAAAAGTTCTAAAAACCTTCTAAACTGTGATTATCTGAAATTGTTAGGGATAGAAACTTGAAATTTTACATGGCTGTTACGTTAGATATACAAATTCATACACAGAACAGTTTTCATTTAGGGAAAAAAACAAAACAATGACTTTATTTATTTAAGAAACAAACTATTACTGTGCTGAATTTAGAATATGGTTCTGACTGCAATGAAGGATAAATATTTAATTGTATTAATTTGTTTTAATAAATATTTTTGAGATGAAATTCAAACTTGCATAACCCCCCTGGAAAAAAAAAGTGTACTTTCATTACAAAAGGGAAAAATTTCTTCCCTCCTGTTTCCAAATTCAAAAAAAGGCTGAAAATCCACCAACATAACAAATTTCCCTGACCAATTAGTATAGCTCTAGACCAGTGGCAGATAAAAAGAAAACTTTTATCTGTAATAGAGAAACTTTTCATGTGTTGAGTTTCAATGGATATTTATACCAAGGAATGTAGAATATCTTGTAATAACTGAATTTCACTTACAATCATGAGAAATATGTCTTTATGAATATCTCAATATAGTTTCTTGAATGATTTTTGAGTTAGGGTTGTATAATTTGTGTCATTGATTGGCTGTTTCATTTAATGTGACTTTAAATCTTTTATTTGGATAAATTACAAAAAATCAGCAAAGTTTTCCATGGAGTGCTACAGATTGCAATTTTCTTATCTAAAGAGTGAATCATTTCATCTTTCCAATTGTAATATAAATATTATTTAGATCAAAAACTAGAAAATCATCTAACCCTAATACAGTTCAGAATAGTCATTTATTACGTATTCAAATTACGAAAGATTAAGTAGAAAGTCTGGATACGGTAAATAAGTGGTTAGTTAATCTTTCGTAACTTGTACTAAAACCTAGCATCAAATATGAACGATGATAGTATCATTATAGTTTAAATTGAATGTGGATACTATTAAAAGCCAATCACAGAAACCACTTTATAGCACCAACTCATGTTTGCTAAAATAGTCGATTGGCAGTGGAGACGATTATGGATGATAACCAACAGGTTTAAAAGTCTCCAAATATATCTATTTTTAGGTGATTTTTCTATGCTATTGCTACATTATATATTAGTATGCTATATTAGAATGTATTTAGATAAGATCTTGCATCTAAATATTATAATTTGACTGCCAAAACTTTTTTTTTATATATTAAAAAAAAAAAAAAAAAAAAAAAAAAAAAGTAAGAACATTAGATTTATAAATTAGATTCAAGTACAGTAAATTTAGCTTACCAAAAGTATCTTTCTTATATAAGATTTTATTTAACTTCTCCATTCCATGTTTTGTTGTTTGGCAGGTGTGTAAGTATTGCTATTTGGATATTAGATCAACATCCAATGCTTGTCCAAACTGATGCTTATCCTAATAAAATCACAGTGTAAAACTAATTTTAAAATGTACAACAATCATGATACAGCACAAGCACATTCAATAAGAAATTATAAATGCTTCAAACATTGCTAATTAGGCATGGGGACACTGATTTTTTTTTCTATTTTACTATGAGCACACTGTGAAAAAAATTTGTTAGATACATAGGGTGTCTGAAAAAGGGCGAAAACATACTTTAAATTTTTTATTTGTTGACGATAAATAGGCAATTTCAATTGCAAAAATGCTCAAAAGAAGGTACGGAAAACGGTTATATAACTGAAATATTCCTCTCACTGATTTTCAAAAGCTAGACTTTTTAATATTTTATACGGTCCTCCTAGACAAAATTGGGGAATTAAAAAAATTTCCCTTTTTGCTTTAAGAGCTTATTTATCAAAGTATCAGCTCTAATACTTAACTAAATTTTTCGAATAATACTTAAGTAAATGTTGCACTGCTAACATTGTTGAAAGAATAGTTTTCTTTTTTTTTTCCATAATTGACAAACATTAAGGGTGGGTCATATAAAAGTTTTTTAAATGAAACTTTTTTCAAATTAATGCCTATTTAACTAATAATTAATGATAATTAATAACTATTTCACCAATAAAATCTTATTTCCTAACTTTATTTGAACACTTTTGCAATGACATTGCCTACTTATCTCCAACAGATAAAAAATTAAAGCATGTTTCAATTTTTCTAGGATTCTGTTTACATTTTACTTATGTCGTAGCTGCCAACTTTTACGCTTTTTTGTTACCACTAAAAATTAATAAAATTTTTTGCCTTATTGAATCACATGAGTTCGTCGAACTAATAAGTTTAAAATTACTATAAAATTTTAGTAATAGGAAAAAAGCATAAATGTTGGCAGCTATGCTTATGTGCTTTTCTAATTGATTTATTTGTTCATTTAAGCATGCTTAGTACAATGTATGAAAAATAAAGTGCTTCAAAACTGTCTTACATAAAATTATCGACAAGAATAAGTTATTATTCATTAAAACATAGTAGTAGTCAATTTTGTGCATCTAAAAATTATTGATGGAAACCTTTAATAAGGATGTTGCACAATGGAAAAAACTGACTGAAAGTTGAGAAAGATTATGTAATTTTTCTCTGATTTTGAAATCAGATTATTTTTTTCCGTGCATAGACCCTTATTCCTAATTAACTTCGTATTAATAATATAAAATGGTGTGAATGGTTTATTTAACAGATATTTAAATTAATATATAAATGAAAAAAAATCCTAAATACAGCACATCTATTTCAAGAATTTTATTTTATTTTGTTTAACCAAATAATACAACATTTAGTGTCTTGAAAACATTTTCACCATATTAATTAAATCATTTTGTAAGATCAATGTGATAAGTAAAATCCAAAGGACAAGTATGTAGTAATAATGCAATAAAAAAATGAAGAAAATATTTTAAATGAGAAGATGAATTATATCACAGCTATTTTTGTTGAGATATACTGATAAACTGATAGAATGAATTTTAAACATTACATTATGCATGAAGATAAATAACTCTTATTTGATTTCTGCAATTCAAAATGCAGAGCTAATCAAAAAAATTTTAATAACAAAGATGAGTATATTATTTAGCAAAATACAGTAAAGCACCGTTTAGTTTATACGACTTTTATATTTGTAAGTCATTTTCGTGAAGTCTTGATTCATTCCTAATCATTTTAATGCAAAAATGCTTCATTTATACGATGCACAATATCGGTTATACGTCGTTTCCCCACCGTCATAAAATTCAAAAATTTTCTTTCTCAGTCATTACTGAAATTTTCCCAGAAGGAAAGTGCAAGTGGTCAAATAAAGGATGTGGTGTGGGTTGAAGATCTGCATTCCTTGGGTGGTTGGGGGAAATGACCAATGGGAGGTGAGTTCAGGGGCAGTTCGCTAAACTGGTTTATTTGATAGAGCTTTCAGCTTTGGCACATCATTCTGCACTGGAGTTCTTTCTTTGCACCCACGTTTTTTCTGTATTGCAGCTCTTTTTGTTTCTTAAAACCTAAAATGTCTTGAAAGCGTTAAGCACTTTCAATGAAAGAAAAAATTGAAATTTAAAAAGAATTTGACAAGAGCACAAGATTAACAAAAGTAGAATTGCAGCGCTTCCACTGGTGACTATTTTTTAATTCTATCTTGCACCACTTTCTCAAAACAAAAATTTTTCACAATCATATTGACAATATGTGCAAGAGAAATAAAACTTATTTTTGTAAAATAGTGGTGCGAATAGAATATAAAAATAGTTGCCAGTGGCAGCCCTGCATTGGTAAAATGCTTAGATATACCAGGTTCAACTCTGAAAACAATTGTGTATGACAGAAAGAAAATAAAGGACAGGGCTTGCGAAAACTCCGCTTCGAAGAAATTGCGTATACAAGAAGGCAAATTTCCTGAGGTAGAAGAGATTTTAATGAAGTTTTTCACACATTGTATAGTGTGTCAAATATTCCAGTGAGCGGACCCATGCTTATGGAAAAAGCTAAAGAAACTGAATTGAAATTAAATGTAAGAGATACATGTTTTTTAACTGGATGGCTTCCTAAGTTCAAAATGCGACATGGAATTTCAAGCCAAGTGATAAGTGGAGAGTCTAAAGATGTGCCAGCTGAAAAAGTTGATGAATAGCTCAAAAAATTGCTTAGCGAAATTGATGGATACAAGCAAAGAGACATTTACAATGTTGATGAAAGTGGCTTCTTTTATAATCTCATGCCTACAAGAACTCTCACATTTAAAGGTGACAACTGCCATGGTGGAAAGCATTCTAAAGATCGCCTCACTGTTTTACTTTGTACAAACGCTGATGGTAGTGATAAGAGGATTCCTTTAGTTACATACATAGTGTGGAAACCGGCTATCCTTGTAATGCTTTAAAAAGTGCTAAAAAGTTGTAGCCTATAAATGTGTAACGGTGCTCTTACGATAATAAGGCTAGTCTAATATTATTATTATTATCAAATTAATATAAAATTAATGATTATCAATTATTATCAAATTAATATTATCAAATTAATATTATCAAATATACTCTAATATTAATACGATAATGAGGTTCGACAAACTTTTTGGTGTATCAGATTTACAAATCAAGTTGATTTACCAGATTTCTGATTGATTTATAAATCTAAACCGATTTAATAATTTGGCGAGATTTATTGATTTATTTGTGATTTATTGATTCAAGTGTGATTTACTAATTTTCTTATTTAAAAAAAAAGATAACTCAGTAAAGTATTAATCCCAAATTTATACTACTAAATAAAATAAAAAATGTAAAAAAAAAAGATAACTGAGAAAGTAATTGTAATTAATTTTAAAATGGAAGAGGGAATGAGTGAATCCTATGCATGCGACCTGGGTTTGAGGCTAAAATTCGTCTGCTGGGAGTGCAGTGTTGTCGAGAGTGTTGTTTATCGAGGTGTTTATTTACATTTGAAATCATACACATATGAAAAGTATAAAATTATTTAAAAATTTTTTTTTTGTCATGCCACTTTGATGAATTTAAAGAAAAAAAATATCCCTGACGGCTCGGCCTACAGGCACAGGTAGATTTCCAAAACGCAGATCGTGGGGCGCCTGTTTATTGAGAATTGCAGAAGAAAGACCTATTTGCCATGATGCGGCAGTTGGGACCGTCCACTTCAAAATATACTTTTGCCTGTAGGCGGAGACAGCAGGGATTTTTTTTGTTTTTATTTTTTTTTTCGCTGTAACAGTTGGTCCTATAAAAAACGTGTTGATATAAAAGTTGTAGATAATAATAATAAGATTTATAATAAACTAGATGGTACCCGTCAAAACTTGACGGAAAAAATTACAATAGCAATATTAGTAAAATAAACTTCTTTATTACATAAGTGCTATGAAGCGCTTATGAAACAATCTTTCAAATATTTTATTAAAAAAAAAAATTCCCCCAGTGAATTACGTTATTATTTCCGATGCAAACTCCAAACAAACAATCTGTAAACAAAATGGAAATCAGTTTGAGATTACCGCCCTATTCCCCACGGCAAGAAAGAAAATTTCCTGAACCTATGAAGTAACATACAAATAGCATATCCCTACGTTCATCTCATATTCAGTTAATAAAAGAATATATTAAATAAGCCACCCCCCCCCCCCCCCTGTGATAATGCAACCGAATGAGCTCCTATGCGCATGTGCATTGCTTCTCTTCAAACGCACCGTCGAAATTCGACGTTAAAAAAAGTTTTAAAATGTTTTGATCAAAATTTTTAAAATGTCTTCTTTAATCATTGTTCGTTTTAAATCCATATCTTCTGAAACGCATCTATTGTTTTAAGCTAATCAATTTTTATGTAAAGATGAAGAATTTTTTTTACAATAATAAATCAATCTGCAGATAAAGGAGATTTTTAATGTTTTTAAGTGTAATTTATTTGTATGGTTTCTTCATTCCTTTACATAATCAGGATGATTATTCCTTTTCCATAATTAAGAGAAATAATGTAAATAAATAAATATCCAAGATTAATTTTGATCCTGTTTTCATTAATATATTGTAAATTTTATTGTTAAAAGTTACTGATAAATGATACTTTAGTAAATGGGGCTTTTCTTAATTATTATTATTATTATTATTATTATTATTATTATTCTTTTTTTGAGATTTAATGGCAACATTCTTCCGTTTGTTTATTGGGCGCTACAGTTTGGCGAATTATTTGAGGTACTTTTCGGTTATCAGGGCGCCAATGAAGTATATATATATATATATATATACATATATATAGTATATACATACATATATACAAATATATATAATGTATATAGTTTTGTTTTTCTAGTATTGAATTTATGTGGTTTATAGATTTTGGTTGGCTTTTGTGATAATGATTCTGCGGTCTCCCTTAAATGCATGTTAAGCATTGTAACACGTTACTTTTATTCATAATTTAATTTTTTTTAATCCTTCGCCAAAATGGCGATTTTATGGGTGGCAACCCGGCAGTTTCGGCAAGATTTTGCTTGGTATGGCAACCCCATAGAGCAGATTCCGTATATTTTATAATAAATTAAATATTGTGTGTTTAATAATAAATTGATCATTGTGTATGTTTTATAATAAAATTGTGTGTTTTTTAATATAAAATAAAATATTTCATAATAAAATAAAAGTAATATGCTGTTTTAGCAATCATTAACAGGTACCTGAAAATGGGGTTTTCTCGCCAAAATGCTGCAAAACAAAAATCGCGCAAAAATATTGCGCGTCAAAAAGCTGTTCCATTTTTAAAATGCTATTGGCGGGATTTGCGCCCAAATAACATAAAAGTACTTAATGATGTTATGTATTTTATAAATGTATATATTAAATTACTGTTTTGAACGCGATTGGTCATTAATAATGGTAAATCTGATTGGTGACTAATAATCATTTTCGGTGATCTCTCTTACTGGCTCTCTTTCCATAATACATAAATACCAAATTAACTGACAAATCGTTTCGAAATTTGATTCATTAAATATTATTACATAAGTTGTATTTGTTTACATTCAGCTTACGGCAAGAAAAGATCCGGAAGGAAGTTGAGTTGTATAGCACATAATTATGGTAAACTTTGATTGTCTCACTGGTGCAAATTATTTTTTTTTACACCAGGTAGCGGTCCAAAAATTTATTCGCGGAGAACTTGCTTTACGAACGATTACCTCCATGTTTTAATATTTTAAACGTTCACGACGAATGAATGTTTTTCTTTTTTTGTTGTTGTTTACTTTCATGGATAGAGAATTTGAACTGCGAACCTAATTTTAACTGAAGTTATTGCAGAATATATACATAATTGAATGTAAGTCGTCCCTCAAATATTAATAATAATGGTAAATATGATTGGTGATTAACAATCATTTTCGGTGGTCTCTCTTCCTTTCACGTATAATACATAAATACCAAATTAACTGACAATTTGTTTCGAAATTTGATTCATTAAATATCATTACATGAGTTGTATTTGTTTACATTCAGCTTACATCAAGAAAAGATAAAGAATGAAGTTGAGTTGTATAGCACATAATTATGGTAAACTTTGATTGTGTCACTGGTACGAATTATTTTTTTGACACCAGGCAGCGCTCCAAAAAATCTTTCATGGAAAACTAACTTTACGAACGATTATCTCCATGGTTTAATGGTTTAATATTTTAAACCTTCACGACGAATGAATCTTTTTTTTTTTTGTTTACTTTCATGGATAGAGAATTTGAACTGCGAAGCTAATTTCAACAGAAGTTATTGGAGAATATATACATAATTGAACGTAAGTCATCTCTCAAATATTAATTTATTTATAACAATATAATAGAAAGTTAATATCAAATAATAATAATAGAATATAATAATAATAATAGAATGAAAAAATAATTTTTAATAAAAATGGCCGCCTGGCATATGAAAAATGAAGCGGACATCTCGGAATTGCTGATGACAGTCACATGACTTACGGTTTTATTATATAGATGTATATGTATATATTTATATATACTTTATTGGCGCCGGCTAACCGAAAAGTACCTAATTTGCATATAGTTTTTTTTTTCTTAATCGGACGACGGGATAATGCACGGAATTTCGACGGGATAATGAATATTTTTTATGGTACCAGAATATTTTTCTGTATTTTATAGTTATATTACGAAATACATATTTTTATGATTTGCTGAATCACTTAGTTGTTTACTTTTTCATGCATTATATTATTGAAGGTTGTTTGTTCTCTTATTCGTTTAAATATACCCTACTTATATAAAAATAGCGTGTGTTCTCTGTGGTGTTTCGCAT
Source organism: Maratus michaelseni (assembly GCA_963931845.1). Lineage (NCBI taxonomy): Eukaryota > Metazoa > Arthropoda > Arachnida > Araneae > Salticidae > Maratus > Maratus michaelseni. The sequence continues at coordinate 35,182,563 of OZ007589.1, read as the reverse complement.
AAACGTTGTAAAATTCAGGTTATTAGATTTTATATAACTTTGCTGTCATAACAGCTGATGAAGCAGCCATTTTCGGCGATTTTTTTGTTACCTGTAAAATGTTTGTTTTTGGTATAGCCCGAACTAAGAAAAAATTGAGTACATTTCCATTATACGGACACCATTGTCGCCAAGCATATATTTACATGTATGGCATGGTGTCGGTATAACGGAAAAGAACCAAAATTTGCGATCGATCAAATAATTGAATTTCGTTAAACATTAAATTTTCTGGTACTTTTCTATTATCCGGTCGACCACTTTTCATAACGAAAAATTATCGCCAAACTGTAAAATTAAACGCCAAAAATACAGTCCGATTTACTTGATGTCAGAAGCATTATACGTGTTTGTTACGTCATCAAGTGGTTTTTAATTCGAGATTTGCGTCTATTTTTCATTATGTTTTACTGATTTATTAGTTATTTCATTAATTAAAATAACAATTGTATCCTTAAATTCATGTATTTTATTTATTTATTTATTTTGATTTTCCAATGGCAACGTTCTCCCGTTTATTTGGCGTTACAGTTTGGCGATAGTTTTTTGTTATGAAAAGTGGTCGACGGGATAATAGAGAAGTACCAATTTTCTCATTTTTAATCTGAGAAAGAAACAATAATCATGGATTTAATTAATTTTGCAATATGCGGTGCAACAAAAATAATTGGTACTTTTCGGTTAGCCGGGCGCCAGTGATTTATACACATGTAAATATACACACATATATATATAGATACAAAAATATCTACATACACATATATATGCATACATATATGTACACACATATATGTATGAATATACATATATATGCATTTACATATATATTTATATATGTACATATATCACTGGCGCCCGGCTAACCGAAAAGTACCAAATAATTTTGATTAAATCAGTACAGATATCGCAGACGCACCTGGGTTAGTTTACGTTTAGATATTTTATTATGATTATATTCTAGCTAATTAAGTTTTTTTTTTTTTTTTTTAAGATTTTACACTACAATGTTAACATATTACCTAGTTGATATTAGTTAATGTCAAAAGATTGGCGAACCACAGAGTTCAAGGAGTTCTATGCCCTCAAAAGTGGGAGTTGTCAACTTTATGACGTCATAAGCAGAAGTAAATGTTTAATTGAAAATTACAGCTAATTAATTAAATTTTCGAACAAACGAATGCACGATAACAAATATGTGTCCTAATATCTTTCATTTAAAAAAAGAATGGTGTAATTTGATGCAGTAGTTTGTTCTAACGGATTGTCGAAAGAAATCGCTTAGCGTTTTAAATATATAGATTTAAGCGGATTTGATATCTTGTGAATTGACAAATTTATGAATTTTTTCCTTCTGAAACCCCTATTCCCCCCCCCCCCCCTTGAGGTCAGTTTTAATTAAATCAAAAATCTGTCATACATAATTTTTGGCCCTTTTCCTAGAAGTAATAATAACTTTAAACGGATTCGATTTGTATAAAAATTAATAAGTTATGAGTTTTTATGGTACAGTTTGGAAAAGATTTGTGCAGAATTATGCAAGTTATCGTCTCCATAATAAAGTGATATAGATAGATAGATAGATAGGTAAAATTTTGAACTGGGGATGGTTTTGGGTTCTAGGAGTCATGATCGGTGTAGATCTGCAAACATTTTTCCGGAATTCCAACTTAGGGGAAAATGTAATAGGTAGTATTTCTTACAAAATCTACCTAAAATCCCTAGTGGCTCGGCCTACAGGCACAGGTAGATTTCGAAGATACAGGCCATGGGGCGCCTGTTTATTGGGAATTGCAGAAGAAATGACCTTTTTGCCATGATGCAGCAGTTGGGACCGCCCACTTCGATAACTACTTGTGTCTGTAGGCACAGTCGGCAGGGATTTTTTTGTTTTTAATTGTTTTTGCTGTAAGGGTTGGTCCTATAAAAAACTTGTCAATATAAAAGTTGTAGATAATATTAAAAGGATTTATAATAAATTTAAGCGGATTGAATATCTTGTGAATTGACAAAGTTCGGTTTTCTTCTTAAACCCTTATTCACCCCCCCCCCCCCGCCCTTGAGGCCATTTTTAACGATATCAATAATCTTTCATACATAAATTTTCGGCCCTTTTCCTAGATGTAATAATAACTTTAAAGAGATTCTATATCTATCATAATTAAGGAGTTATGGTTTTTTTTTCTGTTTTTGCAAGAAGCCCCGCCCCCTCCATTCCCCCCCCCCCCTTGGTTCGATTTTGCCCGTTAGCGAACTTGACCGAGATTTTATGCCCCTTGATATTATGTATCAGTTTGGAAGAGATTTGTGCAGAATTAAGAATTATGGAAGTTATCGTGTCTTTAAAAAGTGATATAGATAGATAGATAAAGGTTTGTGGGTGGTTTTGGGTTCTGGTAGTCATGATCGGCATAGATCTGCAAAAATTTTCCTGAAATTCTAACTTAGGGGAGAATGTAATAGGTAGTATTTCTTACGAAATCTACCTAAAACGAATATCGTTGCAAAAATCCGAATTTTAAAAAGATTTATGAAATTACTCTGGAGATTAATCTAGGAACAAATGAGGTATGATGTTATTTTGCTACTTTTATTAAAAAAATGTAAGTATTTATTTCTGTATTATATTTAGTTCTGTTTGTAAAGTTAGACTGTGAAAAAGTGATATAAGGATAAGATTACCAGACAAGAAAAAACGCTCGGTCACTTTTGTTTTCGTTTTTTAGCTCACAGGCTATCAAAGCCTGATGCTATCTGCCCGCCCGTTTTGTATGTATGTACGTAACGCGATAACTCTTGATAGAAATAACCGTTTTGCTTCAAACTTTGTTTATAGGTTCATTGTGATAAGGCGCTTCCTGATTAGTTTTGGGGACTCATTGGTTAAGTATAAAAGGGGGAAATGGGGGGCTAACCCCCCTTAATTTAGATAAATGGGTTTTTCATGCAGAATTATCCCATTTTCTTCAAATTTTGTATATAGGTTCATTTTGATAATGCGATTCTGTGAATAGTTTTGGGGCTTCATTGGTTAAGTATAAAGGGGGAAAGGGGGGGGGGGTAATCCCCCCCTTAATTTAGATAAATGGGTTTTTCATGCAGAATTATCGGATTTTCTTCAAATTTTGTATATATATTCATTGTAATTAGAGGCTTCCCTGATTAGTTTGTAAGGTATTGACTACTCGCATCACGTGAGTAGGCAATGTGTGAATGAGATCGTTTTTGTCCATTAACCGACTATGTGCGTACAAGTTATTAAGGCTCTCTATCTTTCTTTAACTTTCGAAGGACAGCTGAATCCCTGAAATTGTGAGTCGCCGTGTAATTTCGAATATGCAAATTTTCTGGAGCTGGTCGATCGACACTGAAGTATATAAGCAGCGAATTTTGACTTGAGTGCAGAGCTCAGAGGAGCTGGTGAGCGCTCAGCAGAGAAGTGGCCTGGGAAGTTGACTATTGCGACTGAGATTTAGGTTTAGCCTTGAGACCTCGCATCGAGTCTCGTGATTAAAAATCAGCCTTAGTATTCTTATACTGGAATTTTATACATTGATAAAGCTGACTTGAACCTGCATCAGTGCTTATGTAATTTGAAGGATAAGAGTATTGAATCGTGATTATATATTTAAAAAGGTTAAGGTTTAATTATATTGTTTCGTTTTTGTTTAAGCTACAAGTGTTAGCAAGAACTCTTTAGTTAATTTAATTTTTTAGGAAAATTTCGTGGAGCTCGCTCAAACTCCCTACTGATTGTGTTAATAAACCAGTTTTTGGTTTTAAAACAGTTGTACTTCTTTCCTCGTGCTCTACCACACAGCGGACATTTTAAGATGGCCGCTACAAATGGCGCCCAACTTCACGGGTTGTACGATGGCCCACATCCACGAGAGATAGTCCCCAGAGTTTACTTTGCCGGACATTCTGATGTCACAGAATTTTTAAATAAATTGAACGATTATATTGCCTTTAACGATATTCCGGATAAAAACAAATATGTAGTATTGAAATGCTCTCTAAAGGATGAAGCCTTGCTTTGGCTTGAGAACATTGGACGTTTCTTGGTGACCGATGACGCGAAAAGATTTGAGCAAACATGCTCGGAGTTAACTAAAGCCTTTCCTAATCAGCGTAATGCAGCGGAATTAAGACGTGAATTCTATTGTAAACGCCAGACTATTTACGAAAAAGCGTCCGGATTTTTTCTGAGAAAGCTCGAATTAAAAAACAAGTTGGCACTTGACGTTACTCATCAGGAGCTGATGGATATTCTGCTTCCTCTTTTCGCAGTGTCAATCCAGGACTTTATCGAGCTGCGTGCCCCAGCGAATACAGCTGAACTCTATCAATTATTAATAAAGTATGAAGCGCGACATGCGGCGGATCGCCATAGACCGAGAACCACACGAGAATTCAACGAGGGGGATAGGTTTATTAATAGGTCCAGGAATTATGATACTGAATATAATGGTCGTAATGTTCGTGGTCCAGTTAATTATGGGGATAGGCAAAATTTTCAAAGAGTTAGTGGTGGTTTACGGAATTATGATCAAACTTATAATAATGGTTTCAGAAGAAATGAGGGGGTGAGCAGTCGCATTAGCAATGGTTTGGATAGAAGGAACGAGGTTAACCCTCGGCAGAATAGTTCGTCCAGGGTTAGACAGTTGGTGGTTGGCGAAAAAGTCGTTCAGCGTAAAGAGGAAAGATCTGGTAAGGCTAGAAATTGTCAGCAGGGGTTAAACTGGTAGGTGGCTGTTGTGCTGAAGGTCAGCAGTCACAGGTTAACTCTTCAAAGCCTTCTGTGATCGATTTAAACACGGTAATAGTTAACCCAGTGGAATTACCTGAGTTGTTAATAGTTTTGAGTGGAATAGTGGTGAAAAGTATTCTGGATACAGGCGCGGATAAAAGTTTTATATCGTTTGAGGTGTATAAGAAATATTTTTCGTATAAAAGGTTGCGACATGTTAATTTAGTGGTTCAATCGGCTCAAGGGATACAATGCAGTATAAAAGGTCTGGTGGATTTGGATGTAGAAATACGGTCGGTTAAAGCGAGGTGGCAATTTCTAGTATTCGATGGATTAAAAGCACATTGTATTGTTGGAGTTGATTTCATGAAAGATAGAGGGATGAGCCTGGATTTCTTTTCACGTACACTGGAGGTTAATAATGATGAGAATACTTGTACAAACGAGTCCTCATCACTCTCAATTGATTTAAGTGAATCTGGTTTAACAAAGGGGGAGATAAGCAAATTTAATAAGTTTTTACATGACTTCAGGGAAGTGTTTTCAGACAAACCGGGGTTGACGCACGTTTCCTGGCATGAAATTAATACCGGTTCACATGCACCAGTAGCAAGCAAACCATACCGTTACGATAAAGTCAAACAGAAAATCATTAATTATCACATTCACAAAATGCTCCGCGACGACATCATTATGCCCATTGAATCTCCATACGCGTCACCAGTAGTATTATGTCGGAAAAACAATGGAAAAAGCATTGAGGATCCTGAGGCTTGGAGATTCGCTATAGATTATCGAAAACTCAATTCAATAACCCAATATCCACAGTATCCAATTCCTGTAATAGATGACATACTAGGCAATATTCAAAGTACTAAATTCATGTCCACACTCGATTTAACCTCCGGTTATTTTCAAATCGGCATGAAACCGGAAGACATACTTAAAACAGCATTTATAACGCATAATGGGTGTTTCGCATTTAAACGCATGAGTTTTGGATTATCGGGGGCTCCAGCCACGTTCCAGAAGGCAATGGATACCATTCTGAAACCCCTTCTTGGTTTCGGAGTTCTGGTATACCTCGACGATATTATAGTTATGTCTGAAACATTTGAGGAACATATAAATTTATTACGTAAAGTTTTCACATTGCTCAGAAACGCGGGTCTCACTGTCAAATTAGAAAAATGTAAATTTATTCGTAAAGAGTTAAAATATCTTGGTGTTCGAATCACACAAGAGGGCATACAAACAGACAAACAAAAAACAGATGCAATTGCGGCAATGGCACCTCCAAAGAATGCGAAACAAGTAGCAACATTTTTGGGTATGGTGGCTTGGTTTCAAAAATTTATACCACATTTTTCAGAAATCTGCGAACCACTATATGCTTTAAAACGAAAGAGGGTTAAATTTGTTTGGTCGAAAGCGGCTCAAAATGCTTTCGAACATTTAAAGAATTCTTTAATTTCTTCACCGGTTTTAGCTCATCCCGATTACTCTTCACAATTTGAATTATACTGTGACGCTAGCGCAGTCGGAATTGGTGCGATGTTAGCTCAGAAAGATCGCCCCATAGCTTTTGCGTCTAGAATTTTAAATGCAGCGGAACGGAACTATTCAATTACGGAACGCGAATGTCTTGCTGTAATTTGGGCTTTGAACAAATTTAGATGTTTCTTCTGTGATATCCCGGTCAAAGTGGTTACGGATCACTCTGCTTTAACAAAGTTAACGCACGGAAAAGGTTTATCGTCTCGAATGGTTCGATGGTGTTTGAAATTGGCGGAGTTTAATATTGTAATTGAGCATAGGGCCGGAAAGGAAAACGCAGTAGCAGATGCTTTATCGAGGAATCCCCAGGAGGGTGTTGAAATAGCTGAAGAGGTTAAGGTTTGTGTTTTGTCGTCGTTGGTTTTGAAGTCAAGAGAGCAACTTATAGAGGAACAGAAAAAGGATGAGGAATTTGGTCAGTTATATAATTATTTACAGGATGCTGACATGGTACAAAGCGCGGACGCGCATATGTTCCAAAATTGGTCCCGGAATTTCAAAATTATCGATGGTCTTCTGTTTTATTCAAAAACTGTAAATTCGCGTGGTGAATTAAAAGTGTATATTCCAGCTTCTCTTCGTAAGGCCATCTTGCACGAATTCCATGACAACCCTTTAGCAGGTCACCTAGGTGTCAGGAAAACATACGCTAGATTATGTGACTCCTGCTACTTCCCTAAAATGCGGGAAGCAGTGCGCGCTTATGTCTCCAGCTGCGACACATGCCAAAAATATAACTATAAAAACATAAGACCAGCTGGCAAACTAATTTCAATTAAAAAGTCCTTTCCCCTAGAATGTATCGGAGTTGATTTAATTGGTCCTTATCCTTTAACTGGAAATAGATATAGATTTGTATTAGTAATTGTAGATTATTTTAGTAAATGGGTTGAGTTTGTCCCCCTCAGAAAAGCTTCAGGAAAAATTGTAGCTAACACTTTATTTAACTGTTTTATTTCGAAATATGGTGCACCATCCCAGGTAATTAGTGATCACGGTCCCTGTTTTATATCCGAAATTTTTAAAGAATTGTGCACACAGCTGGAGATATCTCATTCTTTTACAGTTCCATACCGGCCACAGTCCAATATGGCTGAGAGGGTCAATAGAACCCTCATTCAAATGATTTCTTCCTTTATTGGCATTCATCATTCAAACTGGGACCAATTCTTGCAGCATTTTGCCTATGCTTTGCGTACGGCAGTTCACGAATCCACTGGGAAAACCCCTGCAGAGTTGTTTTTGGGTCGGAAAATCATTACTCCTTTTCAACAATTGATTAAAATTTCGGGAAATGAAAATGAATATATGATTCAGGACATCGATAAGTTGGTTAAGGAAGCACAAATAAAAATGGGAAAGGCTCAGAAAAAACAAGCGTTGTATTATAATATGCGTCGGAGAGAGTTGGAAATTAAAGTTGGTGATTTTGTGTTGTTAGAAAAACATTGGTTGAGTTCTAGTCGGCAGAAACGAGTCGCTAAGTTTGGACCTAAGTTTGAGGGACCGTATAAAGTGTTGGAAGTTAAAGGTAACAATTTAATTATTGATGTTGACGGTTGTCATACCACGGTAAACTTGGATCAGGTCAGAGTTTATAAGTTTAGGGACACTAGCTCAAATGGTTCTCAAACGTCAGACGGTGAATCCTCTATGCCTCAGTCAAAGACCTCTCATTCTCCTTACGTCAGTCAATCTTCTTATGCAAATAATTCTTCTAATAATGATAGTGATAACATACGAACGGAGATGAAACGTAAATTTCCTCAAGTTAACCGAGACAGGGTTAACCAGCCAGCTGAACAGACATTACCTAAAGTGGTTCGAAAATATGGCAAAAGACAGCACCCGCATTCGATCTCGACAAGTAGTTCTAAGCCTCCAGACAAGAAGTTCATGCAGAACCCTTCTACGTCACATCGACCACAACACAAGAGACTGTTATCAAAGTCATCGACAGACATTCCTGCCAAGAGAGGCCGGAACGGCAATCCACCAACAGATCTCAACGAATCTTCCGATGGTCAACCATCTCAGAAGTCATCACATCGACAGTGCCAAAGTGACGCACGAAAACGTGGCATGGACTATCTCCCCTCTACAACCAAACGGCGCAGGAGAATCGGCAGAAAGCGGACCTTGCCCTCCACATCGATGTCGGGAGCCTCACGGAAACGAACGCCTTTCGATACTACATTCTTCAACCCTAGAGACAATCTTGCCCAGCGGCACCATCGCCGAGACCCGCCTAGAAATCGTCGAGTCGACACTTCAATAAGCCCGCCTAGCAATCATCAAATGGACAAATCAGTAAGCCCGCCTAGAAGTCGTCGAGTGGAATCTACGAGCAGTCGTCGAGTGGACACTACACGAGCTCCTCCCAAAGGACGTCGCCATGGTTACAACACCCGGCTGCAGGCACGACAAGCGACAGTGGCCTCTCCTTACCAGTCTGCATCAGAACGGAGTTTCGTCCAAGGATTTTGGGGACGCCGCCAGAGTTCTTCTATGAGCCTACAAGCTTCCAGTTCATCTTCACTATAAAATCAGGTGACGACGTTCCATTTTTATTAATTTCATTTAAAGTGCCTATATAAATGTCAACAAGTTCTATGGACTGGACAAAGCAGCTGAACTGTTATAGTTACCTTTCGACCATTGTTTGATTTTGTATCTCGGCTTCACAAGTTGTGCATTTAATTTCTGTTCAAAATTTTTTTTTGCCAAAATTTAAGTTATGATGTCAGAGAACATCTTTCGAGATTCACTGCTTTCATGTTCGAGAGATTGTTAAATTGCTTGTATAATTGTTCTATAAGTGTTCTGTGAATATTCTATGTATAAATTATGTATATATTATGTGTATGATTGTTCTATATGTTGAATTTTGAAATATGAATTTAGTATTATGGGTTTTTTACACGCGCCGCGGATAGGCGTGCACGTGTTTTGCGGTCAAGAGTTGCCCTTGACACGCGCGTTCTATTTCACTTTACTAACATTGTTACCAAATCTAACTTTCTCCCTTCGGTCGTGTTCGTGGTCGTTATCGGTTTAGTGTTGTATGTTGGGTTTTCGCAAGTTATGTCGTTTTAAAAGTGTTGTTGGTTATGCACTAGTTATGAAGTTTTAAGTGTTGTTCGTTATACCCTAGTTAGGAACTTACTTATTAGTTCTGCTGTTGTTAATTATGAATATTGTTAGTGTATTTCATAGTTCTGACGTAACATTGTATGTAGATAATGAAGTTTGTTCCAGGAAGTAAATCATCTTGAAGCAGATAGTCTATTTATAAGTTTTTTTTATATTTTAGTTCTCAAGAAGAAGAATTGTCTTGAAGAAATTTGTAATGTATATTTATACCTTTATATTTTATAAAAGAAAATTGTTTCACTTTCACAGCTCTGTTAGCTGTTAGTTTGTGACCATTGTAATTGAGCGAGTCATCTACATTGAATTTCGGGGAGGTGAGTTTTTGGCAATTTGGGAATTTTTAGGAAAGCTACTTTATTCTTTGACAGATAGTTTTGTAGTGACGTTCTACTTTGCAATTTGTTTCGGCACTTCATGGAATTTTGCAGGTAAAGTTGCGTATTTATTTTGGCAAGCTGTGAATTTTGTGAGGAAAATTTTGTGAGGAAAATTTTGTGAGATTCTTTTGCATGATACTGCACATTTACAGGAGGTTATGTTGAAAGTGTCGTCGATCTGACCAGTTTTTGCGTGATGGGTTAAAAGTACAAAATTTACATTTGGATTCAAAATTTAAATTTACCCGTCACATGTTGTGTTCATTTTTTTTGGACTCTAAATTTTTAAAAGAAAAAGACGATGGTCTGCATTCAACCACCGCTTTTTCTTTCACAATTTCCGGGAGGGGTTGTAAGGTATTGACTACTCGCATCACGTGAGTAGGCAATGTGTGAATGAGATCGTTTTTGTCCATTAACCGACTATGTGCGTACAAGTTATTAAGGCTCTCTATCTTTCTTTAACTTTCGAAGGACAGCTGAATCCCTGAAATTGTGAGTCGCCGTGTAATTTCGAATATGCAAATTTTCTGGAGCTGGTCGATCGACACTGAAGTATATAAGCAGCGAATTTTGACTTGAGTGCAGAGCTCAGAGGAGCTGGTGAGCGCTCAGCAGAGAAGTGGCCTGGGAAGTTGACTATTGCGACTGAGATTTAGGTTTAGCCTTGAGACCTCGCATCGAGTCTCGTGATTAAAAATCAGCCTTAGTATTCTTATACTGGAATTTTATACATTGATAAAGCTGACTTGAACCTGCATCAGTGCTTATGTAATTTGAAGGATAAGAGTATTGAATCGTGATTATATATTTAAAAAGGTTAAGGTTTAATTATATTGTTTCGTTTTTGTTTAAGCTACAAGTGTTAGCAAGAACTCTTTAGTTAATTTAATTTTTTAGGAAAATTTCGTGGAGCTCGCTCAAACTCCCTACTGATTGTGTTAATAAACCAGTTTTTGGTTTTAAAACAGTTGTACTTCTTTCCTCGTGCTCTACCACACAGCGGACATTTTAAGATGGCCGCTACAAGTTTAAGGGGTTCATTAGTTAACTATGAGGGGGTAACGGGGGGTTTGAACCCCCCCTTAATATATTGTCGATTTCTTTATCTTTCGAGGGACTTATTTCAAATTCTTTGATATAAGAGTATAGTATACAATTAGTGTGAATAGCCTGTGAGCTCAATGCCCTCAGTTTAACTGGGCAGTTTCTTTTTATTCTTTTGTTTGTTTGCAAGAGCTTGAGACTAATGCTACGCCGAAGGTGGCCTTGTCTCTAATAATATATTTGGGATAAAGCCATATATATCCAAGAAAAACTAGCACACCAACATGGTGCTTGTCGCCACATCCTACAAACGAACCAGAATCTAACATTCCTTCGTTTTTAACACTTTCCAACCCAGTTGAAAAGTGTTTATGACTTCGGTTTGTCTGGCCGTCTGCCCGTGCTCTAACTCCCGTAATTTTTATGTTATTGTCGTTATCTATAGCACGTTCCCTATTTCAACTGAAGTGTATAGCACTTATAGTTTTTTTACAGGGACACTCAAAAGAATTCCGTTACATTACGGTCTATGGGGAAAAATCATTTGCGGTTTATTTTAATGATGTTACACAATTGCAAACACATTGTAATTGATATATATCACTAAGTTGTATTACAAGAAGCTTAATATGGAATAGGGTTTGCAAACACATTGTAATTGATATATATCACTAAGGTGTATTACAAGAAGCTTAATATGGAATAGGGTGTGCATAGCACTTATAGTTAATTTACAGGGACAGTCAAAAGAATTCCGTTACATTACGTCTATGGAGAAAAATCGTCTGCGGTTTATTTAAATAATGTTTCACTATTTTAAACGCATTGAAATTTATATATATCACTAAGGTGCATTACAAGAGGCTTACTACAGAATATTGTATGTATAGCGGTCATCGTTCATTTCATGTAACACACAAAAGATTTCTCTACTGTCTGTTAACAATAATTCCTGGAAGTGCGTTTTAAGTTACTGAACGCGATTTTAAAATTAACTCACTTTTTGTTTATTACGTGGTGTGTATAAATTCTGTAGATCATATACAGGGAAGCACAAAAGTTCGCGAACCCATTTCCGTTTATTGACAGAAACTCCAGAAGGAGAGTTGTAAACTGTGCTACGCGTTTCCTAACTAAACTAAAATTTAGCATCCTATGTAGTATATATACAAATCGATAGATCATATACAGGGCTGAATAAAAGTATTCGGATATTTTTCCGAATATTGTATTCGTTGGAAATTCCTGAAATTATGCTTTTAAATATGTTATGCGTTTTCCAAATTGTTTACTTAGATGTTATCGTTCAGCTTATTAAACTGGTATGATTTGTAAAATTATTCTGGAAGTGTTGGAAAGTGTTACATAATCTATGCTTGACGCATGATTTTTCGTTCTTGTTTGTTCTGGTTGCGGCGTTGTTTTGCTCACTTTACTTCAACCTTCATCTCTTCTAAAATGCGTAAGCCATGGATATAGTATAATTTTTTTATTTATAATAAAATAATATAATATAATATAAATAATATAATATAATGTTTAAATAAAACTATTAATGTTAGGAAATGGAAAGGTTTTTGAAATAAATTAGTAGATTGCTCAAGATATAATGATTTATTACACGATTTTTGAAATGTAATGATTAGACAGATTTATACAAGATTGAATGATTTACATGAGATTTATGATTTATTATAGGATTTATTGATTTTACACAAATTTATTGATTTATTAGAGGATTTTTCTTTTAAATCTTGATTTCTTGATGTTCTGATTTTAAATTTTTAACTTGATTTATATTGCAGTACTTCTGTTCTCTGCCAGATTTACACCGTTGTCGAACTCCTCGTAATGAGACGATCATTCCAGCCGAAACATTCACAATGTTTCCGTTCACATACAATATGTACGTTGAGAAGAGCTAGCAGATGGCGCTGCGATCCCATCGTTATCTTTTCAGCAACGTTGTACATTTATTGGATTCAATTTTTAGTACTATTTTGTAGCAGATTTCCACACTATGTATTCTAGGCGCTGTACGGCTTAGATGCTTTACACTCACGCTAAAAAAAAAAAAAAATTATCGGTTAAAAAAAAGAAAAAAGTCGCCAAATTTAGGGGATTTTTTTCTTTAATGGCAACCTAGCCATTGTATTAAGTTATTCGTTTGGCGCAGTCTTGGAAATCGCGCCAAACAAACAGTCGCCAATCTTTTGTTTACATTTTAGCGTGATAGTAACACATCTGTTCCCGCTGTACTTTAGTCATAGGAAAGTCACTGAAGCCAATATGTTTTAAAAACGTTAAAACATTGCCACTATGTTATGATGCCTATACCAAAGCTTGGATGACTACAGAAATTTTTACTGAGTGGTTCAGAAAAATTAACAAAGAAATGAAAAAACATCTATATATGTAGCATTTTGACGAGGTTGAGATATTACGATGAATAATATTCGAGGAAAAGATGGCAGTCCTTCAACGATATAACAAGTTGCAGTCGATATTAGCGAGTATGGCGAAGTAGAAGGCAATGAAATGAGTCCACCAAAGTTTTCCAATAAATCCAGCCAATCTCCAGACAAATAATTTTATTAGAAGACGAACAACACAGAAACAATTCCCAAAGGTCTAAAACTTATAGCCCTCGGGCTAACGTTGCTTCACTTCATTGAGTTGAGATGTTACTGGGCCAGTTGAATATTCTACGGACATAAAAACACCGATACATATTTGTTTATGCTTCCGAAAACGTCAAAAATCTCTCGCTCCGACGGCTGCGAGCTGGTTTTGTTCTCTCCGCGGAGACATACACAGAATTACGTCACGAGCGCCCAAACCAATGAGTGATAAGCTAGCTCCAGCCCAGCGAATGAGGCGCTAAGGAGAAGCTAAGACAGTAAAGAATTCCGAATCTGGTCGCGGATAAATTTTGAAGTTAAAATCCCAAGCGCGCGAAAAAATCAGAGCAATAATAATAATAATAATAAAAAGAAAATGGCTTTTAAAAAACATTCGAAATGAGAACGCGTCTCAGAATTTTATAGATTGAGGAGCTGATACAAGCGACGAATGAACTTAAAATTTTAGATTAAGATTTGGAATAAAATAATTATTAATATACGGATATTTACTTTTAAAAGGACTTTAAATAGGAATAGATATTATTAAGAATTAAGGAAATACTGACTATGACAGAAGTTAGATTAATTTTAAAATATTAATGCGAATAAAATGGAAGGATACGAAGGAAATAAACTTTTATATAACATTAGCCCCCCCCCCCTAAAAATCCGAATGACGGGTAGATCCGTTGATCTACAAGTTCATTAAGGCAAGCAAGAATTTGGATTACAAAATATTTATCTGGTATTCTAGTTAATGCCAAAAATTCTTTGATTTTATTAAAGTTAATTCAATAGTTATTTTTGAAAACGCAAACCTGTGGGAATTGTTTAAATACAGAAATACATACAATTACAATATAAATAAGTTAGTAACAAATAATTTTTTTTTTTTCACCCTTCAAACATAAATAGTGAAAAGGATGAAAATGAAGTAAACAAAGCATTTTTGTCTAAGCAGAGAAAAGTATAAATGTCTAATAGTCCTCTTAATCAGTAACAGTCTGAGTTATAGACCTCTCATTTCCAAAAAAAAAATTTCTTGGTATGTATATGAAGGCACAGATATGTCAAGTATTAGCCAGTAATACAGTTTACGGCAATACAGTGTATGGATTCTGTAGTAGGCTAATTCCAGTTAATCATAAAGTTCAAAAACATAAGAATGTTTCATCCCCACTAAGTTCAATAAACAATTAAAGTACTGGTTTGTGATGCTTGATAAGTTTTGTGCCTTGATAAGTAGGTATAGCTTGATAAGTTTTGTACCTTGATAAGTGCACTTATCAAATAAAGTCCAGTCATTTAATAAAGTTCAATCATTTAGATATGAGTATTAGATATTTTGCTAGCAAGATGTGACTTTTTATCCTCAACTAATATACTATCAGTGGTTCTCTTTTATCACAATTCTCAAGAATATTCTCTTTTATAATCTTACCACATAATAAATAACAACACAATTATAATAACAACATAATCATATCAACAATAACAAACAACTTCAAAATAATACTAAATCAGTAATTCATCTGTATATAATTTAATTCCTCATTCTTTTTCAATATCAGTGAGGAATGAAAATATACTTAATAAAAGTAAACAAAAATAATAAATAGTAAAATAAGAAATATCTGTGGAAAATTATCAACAATTCAGTAATATAATGTGCTCATTCTGTTTTTAGTCAAACAAGAGAAACATAAGCTGCTCAATGAAAATAAGACCTTGAAGTGAACGGTGGATAATAAGTTTAACTATTACTATTAGTAGAGAATTTTATTCTATTATTATAATTTAATTTAATCCAGTGAATTTTTATTCAATTATTGTAATTTAATGTATTATTCTAATCTAATTTGCTAATAAAAATTGCTAATCCAATTTGCTAATCCAATTTACTTTATTGTTCTAATTCAATTCACTCCAATATAAAAACCTTTTTAACTCAAATCAACTAATTTACGCCTGCATAAAAAGTTAACTCAAGCAAAAATATTGGCAGTAATATTCTTGGGAATTCCTATATTCAAGAACATAGTGTTATACAGAAGAGAATTGATTAGTCAATTATAATTTGATTTCATTAAATTTAGTTAAATTTTGCTTTACTAAGTTTAATATTAAGCTATTGATTTAACACTAGGACTTCCCTCAAAGGGATTAGTCTGAGTGATATTGCTGAGAACATAGGGTTAACAATTACAATATAAAGAAAAAGAGCAAATTAAATGATAGAATTACAAAATATCATACATAAATTCATATACACTGTTAAAAAAATAGAAAAGAAGTCCTATTCGTTCATCAGATGTGTTGTCATAATTTTTTTTAACATGTGGCAAAGAATCTCATTTTCTTAAGCGCGTATTGCGCAAAACTTGGAAAAAAAAAAAAAAACGCCGGATCTTTTAAAACGCCAAGCTTTTTAAAGTTACGTAATTGGATTTGCAGCCAATAGATTATTCTGTCAAGCGTGGCTTAACGCAAATTTAATTTCATTGTTGTACCCTTTTTGTGTGTGAATTTAAAAATTTTCTTCCTTGATTATACACTGCTCAAAACAATTAAAGGATATTTGAAGTTTTATATAAAATAAAGATATAAACGATATTTTTTTTGCCGAAAATAGAAGAAGAGAATCACAAATGCAAATTTTTCTGGTTTTCAAACTGTGGAGTATGCAAATTTTGAGTTCGACGTCAAAAACGTCGCTTCAGCGGCAGCGAATGAAATTTGACTTTCAACTGGATAAAAGAGAATGAAGACAAGGAGGATCGGCATTCAGTGATTGCTTTGTTTCGATGAGTACGATGTCTCAGCGAAGTCATTTGTCAGATTCAGAAGCTGGGAGAATTGTTGGTAGGTTAGAAGGGGGCCAAACTCAAGCCGAAGTAGCGCAAGCCATTGGAGTGTCACAAAGTGTCATTTCCAGGATCTGGAACCGTTTTTTGGAGAGTGGATGTGCAGGCCGAAGACCAGGGCAAGGCCGTAGACGGGCAACAACACCCAATGAAGATCGGTATTTAGCGTTAACAGCTCGGAGACACCGAAACATGAACGCTACTCTTCTCCAACAACACCTTCGCTCGGCTACAGGCACCACGATTTCAACTCAGACTGTCCGAAACCGGCTCCATGCTGTAGGTCTGTATGCTCGCCGACCGATGGTATGTGTTAGATTAACATCAAGGCATCGTCGCGACCGCACGGAGTGGGCAACCGAGCATGTCAACTGGAGGAGAAATGAATGGAGCAATATTCTGTTTTCTGACGAGTCCCGTTTTTCTGTGCATCCGGATAATAGGCGTATTTTCATCTGGAGGGACCGTGGCAGTAGGAATAATCCTGCGTTCGTGCACGAAAGTGTCAGATTTGGCGGTGGAGGAGTGTTCGTGTATGGTGGCATCTCCATTGACGGGCGCACTGACCTCTTCATCATTCGAGATGGAGCTCTGACTGGTCGCCGATATAGGGATGAGATCCTCAGACCTATTGTAGTCCCTTACGCTGCAGCAATCGGAGATAACTTCATTTTAATGGACGATAACTGCAGGCCACATCGTGCAAACCTGGTGGAGGATTTCCTTTTCGAGGAAGGAATCGTTCGAATGGAATGGCCAGCGTGTTCTCCAGACATGAATCCAATCGAGCACGTTTGGGACGCTCTAGGAAGACGAGTTTCTGGCCGCCAACAACCCCCACAAACTCTCCAAGAACTGGAAAGAGCTCTTCTGGAAGAGTGGGGCAGAATACCCCAACTCGTCATTAATAGCCTCATTGAGTCCATGCCTCAAAGGTGTTCAACGTTGCTGGCCGCCCGTGGAAACCATACCCCCTACTGAAAATGATTTTCTTTGAAGAAAACACCTTTTCTTATTCTTTTTTTCTCATATGCACAAATTGTGTTTTTTTCCTTTTGTACACAAATGCGCAATAAAATGCATTTTTTTCTGCCAAACATGTGTAATTTATTCTCATATAACCTACTATGTCTGTCGACCATGTATCAATCAGCTAAAAAGTTTCCCAGATACAAAATCCACCTAAAACTGCAATATCCTTTAATTGTTTTGAGCAGTGTATATCTATTATTTGTATAACTGTTTACAGAAACTCTTACACTTCAAACCACATTGATAGCATGCTTTGCTACAAACCAGATTGCAAAACTATAGTCTAAATTACTATTAAAGTATACTTCTGTAAAAGTATACTTCTGTAAAGTATACTTCTGTATAAAGATGACTTCTGTAAAATAACTTTTACATTAAATCTCCATATCGGCAAAATTGAAAAATTATATATATTTCAAAGTTATGCTTAACAGATACTTCTTGATTATTCTCTAGGAGGCTCTGCCCCCTGCGCCTTTACTGCGCCAATCCGCAGACTTTTCTTTTGCCTGTCTGTCTGTCTCTCCACAATCTGTCTGTTTCCTCATCCGTTCCTCTGCACGTCTCTCTAACCGATTGTCTATCTCTCTACACGTCTCGCTACCTGTCTCTATTTTTCTCTACCGGTCTCGCTACCCGTCAATCTATTCCTCTAACCGTCTGTCTATCCGTCTAACTAATTGTATGTCTAGCCGTGTCTCTATCCACTTCGCTACCCATTTGTCTATCTGTCTCACAACTTGTCTGTCTGTCTCTCTACCCGTCTGGCTATACGCCTCTCTACCCATCTTCTTACCCATCTCCGTACCTATCTACTGTCTCTCTACTCGTCTGTATACCCGTCTCACTATCCGTCTGTTTTTGTACCCGACTCTTTACTCGACTCGCTACCAATCTCATTACCCGTCAGTCAACTCGTCTCTCTCCTCGTCTCTTTATCTACCACGCTACGCGTCTCGCGTCTCTACATTCCTGTCTACCGGTGTCTCTACCCGTCTCGTGACCCATCTCGCTACCCCTCTATCAACCCTCATTTTGCCTTTCTCTCTAGCCGTATGTCTATTCGTTTCTCTACCCGTCTCTCTACCCATCTCTACCCGTCTGTCTACCCGTTTGTTTACTCGTCTTTCTACCTCTCGCCACCTCTTCCCAATATTTAAACAATTCATTTAATATACAGAAGCCGTTTATCTGTTATTAAATGCAAACAGAAGTAATTTATCTAATAAGTGTAATCAGATGCAATTTTTTTAAAAATACATACATAAACCTGAATAATAATTCATCAGTTTTATGTTCATAGTTGTTTATATCATTTGACAGTAAATCTCAACTTCTTAAACCTGAATTGTCTCAAGCTTTTTAAAAAAACCACAAGGTCTGTATAACTGCAAAGTACCCTGAGGACTGTATTAGCTACATGTTCTCCTTCTATATTAAAAAAAAGTAATCTGGAACTGAGCCAAAAGCGAAATGGACCAATCAAATTCTGCGTAGATATTCCGGGTTA
This sequence comes from Maratus michaelseni, assembly GCA_963931845.1. NCBI lineage: Eukaryota > Metazoa > Arthropoda > Arachnida > Araneae > Salticidae > Maratus > Maratus michaelseni. The sequence continues at coordinate 35,163,610 of OZ007589.1, read as the reverse complement.
TTCTCATCGCTTTTTTAATAGGGACTTTTTTGAGGAGCTATTACTTTTTTTTCTAGCCATCCTACGGATTCGAAACAGACGCGAAATATAACAAGCTTTCAGAAATTAAAAAAATTATCACGGTCGGACAATAAAAACGCATAAAATCGTTAAAAATCGAGTAAAAAATCTTTTATTGAAAAGTCATTTTTTTATATTGTTGCCAATTTCTAAATAATCGCAAAGGATTATGTTTTATCTCAAATAAAAAATGTATTTGCGCGAGACTATTGAAAACAACAGTGAACGTTTAAAATAATAATTAAATGATCACGTGTTGAAAGCAGGATATAAAGAAAATTACGTCATAAAAATTGTGTTTACACATGAATATTAAAAATAAAAAAGATGAATTAAATGAAAAAGCATTATAACCAGTTAAATGAAAAAGTATTATAACCTGATTACAGAAAAAAGTCGCCGTTCGTGATATCATCATCATCATCTTTTTAAAACTGGATACATTACCAGGTTTTAAGAGGCTGTGAAATCAGAACGGGGGTTGGTGAGCGTAGCGAGCAGGGGGCAGAGCCCCCTAGTTAAGTTAAGTGAAAGTTTCGTTATCGTGTTTGCAGCCAATTGCTTATGTCAGAAAGCGTGGCTTAACGCCATTTTAAATTCATTACTCTAACTTTCTTTCTTTTTTTTTTTGGGGGGGGGGCGGGGGAGGGTTTTAAATATATACATTTAAATTAAAACTTTTGCTTCCATGCCATTAGTGTTGTTTGTATTATTAATTAATACCTTGCAGACCGAGCTTCATTTGAAACAAATGTAAAAGACTTCTTCTACAGTTTTTTTAGGAGAAACTTTCGTAATTGGGCCCAAAGCCAATCAGAGCATTTAATATCATTATTGTAACTCTTATAGGGTTAAAACAATATTGTTGCTAGCTTTACTCTTGTTTGAAACCAGCCTTGCCTGTGTATCTGAATGGGGAAAAGTTTCGTATCCTATGTCGATTGGCGAAAAAAAATTTAAATGGTGCCAAACTGTAGTTATAGCATCTTACAAAATTTTTCAAGAGAGCGGTAAAACGTTTTTCAAATATTTACAAACTTACGTTTATGAAAGCATGTTTTTGCACCATCTTAAAAATTTAAGCACGATGCTAAAATAAAATGTTATCGCCATATTCGATATTTTAATAAGTAATGAAAATACATAAACAAACTTATTTAACCCTTTCCGGCACAGACAAATTTTGTACGTAAAATGCGAAATTACTGAATGACACCGGAATTTACAAACGACTTTTTTAGAAAATATGAACTTCTTATTTTAAGCTTTCATTGTAGAAGCAAAATTTTTTTTTAATATTCTTGGTGCCGAACACAAGTTTGGAATTAAAATTAGGTGTGCCCGGAGTGGGACCACTGTGCCGGAAAGGGTTAACAAACCTAAGAGGCATTTTTGTGATAAATAATTGTTATTGTCAGGGGGGTAAATTGTAAACAATTAATAAACGGCTAGTAAATAATAAATAGCATTTAAAATCTAAAAATGGAGAAGTGGTCCGTATAAAAATGCAAAACATAACATTATACGCTTGATATATGTAAATCTTTTTTTATTTTTTAATATTTCCAAAGGCACAGATAAAAAGGTAAAAATTTCTTTTCCAAATGCCATTACAATTTAATATATATATATATATATATATATATATATATATATACAAAATAGAAAAATATCTGCAAAAAAATATATTTACATAATACTACATCTGCAAAAAAAGTAAGATTTAGAAAAAGTAAGCCAAATCCTGATGATCCCAACAATCACATCGAAAAACTTATCACCAAAAAAGAACTCGCCAAATCTTATGGCACAGGAGATGGATTTTTCTCTCTGAATGCAGAATATTAGTTTTTTTTTCTTGTACGATGGGTGATTATAATTGTTTCATTTCACATACTACATACCGTTTGATATATTGGTACTTTTATGTTATCCTGGCGCAGTTGATCAATCGCCAAATATTGTTCCTATAACATTTTCATATTGAATTCATTTTATTTAAATACTAGCAAGCTACGCCCGCTACGCTGGTCAATTTCTCTTAACGAACCTTTAATCAAACAAAATATTGACATTTCATAATTCACTTTTATATTTTAACAGAATAATAAGGATACTATAATTTGTGACTCGTGCTATAGCCAATATACACGTCAGGACACGTCGCCCTTATCATTATCTTTTTATGCGTGAAGGTTTCGCTATGTTACTCTATGGTGAAATTTGGCAATCTTAGAAATTCAATAGTTGAAAAATCGCAGAATCATTAGATCATTTTTCTTTAGAATTTGTTCTTAGAGCGCATTTAGATCTTACAAATAACAATCATGCCGAACTTCAAGTTTCTAGCTCCTTCAGCATCGCAAAAATCGCAATTTTAGAACGTTTTTCGCTTCTGCACCCTCCCTCGGGGTAGTGGCACCGACATAAAATATAGCCTATGTTGGAGCAGGGATTGTCACCATCCATTTGCCACCATCACTTTTGAAATCGCTTTAGTAGTTCCAGAGATTCCATAGAAATTGTAATTTAGAATGTTTTTAGAAAATTTTTTGCTTATTTCAGCCTTTTAAATTTCGAATTTTTTTAGACTTTGTTCTTATAGAGCATTTAAATCTTGTAAGTAACGACCATACAAAATGTCAAGTTCCTAACTCCTTCAGTATTGAAAATATCATAATTTTGGAACGTTTTTCGCTCCTGCACCCTCTGCGGGTAGTAGCACTGACATAAAATTTAGCATATGTTGGAGCAGGGACTGTCACCATCCATTTGCAACCATCACTTTTGAAATCGGTTCTGTAGTTTCAGAGATTCCATAGAAATTGCAATTTAGAATGTTTTTAGAACGCTTCTTCCTCATCTCACCCTTTTAAATTTCGAATGTTTTTATAATTTGTTCTTAGAGAGCATTTACATGTTATAAGTAACTACCATACCAAATTTGATGCTTCTATCTCCTTCAGTATACAAAAAATCGAAATTTTAGAACGTTTTTCGCTCCTGCACCCCCCTGGGGGTGGTGGCACCGACATAAAATATAGCCTATGTTGGAGCAGGGATTGTCACCATTAATTTGCCACCATCACTTTTAAAATCGCTTCAGTGGTTCCAGAGATTACCCTCTACAAACAAACAAACAAACAAACAAACAATCTTTACTACTTTATATATTAGTATAGATAAGGGGGAATTAGCCCCTTGTTCCCCCTTCATACTTAACCAATCAATCCCGAAAACTAATCAGGGATGCGCCTTAACACAGTGAACCTATAAATGAAATTTGAAGGAAATGGGATAATTCTGCATGAAAAACCCATTTACATAAATTAAGGGGGGTATTAGCCCCCGTTACCCCCCTTTATACTTAATCAATCAATCCCGAAAACTAATCAGGGAAGCGTCTTAACCCAGTGAACCTATAAACAAACTTTGAAGCAAATAGAATAATTCTGCATGAAAAACCCATTTATATAAATTAAGGGGGGATTATCCCCCCCGTTCCCCCCCCCTTTTTACTTAACCAATCAATCCCGAAAACTAATCAGGGAAGCGCCTTTACACAGTGAACCTATAAACAAAATTTGAAGGAAAACGGAATAATTCTGCATGAAAAAACCATTTAAATAAATTAAGGGGGGGGGTTATCCCCCGTTCCCCCCTTTATACTTAACCAATCAATCCCGAAAAGTAATCAGGGAAGCGTCTTAACCCAATGAACCTATAAACAAAATTTGAAGGAAAACGGAATAATTCTGCATGAAAAACCCATTTATATAAATTAAGGGGGGGGGGGGTTAGCCCTCCGATTCCCCCCCCCCCCCCTTTATACCTAACTAATCAATCCCGAAAACTAATCAGTGAAGCGCCTTAACTCAGTGAACCTATAAACAAAATTTGAAGGAAAACGGAATAATTCTGCATGAAAAACCCATTTATATAAATTAAGGGGGGGGGAATTAGCCCCCGATCCCCCCATTATACTTAACTAATCAATCCCGAAAACTAATCAGTGAAACGCCTTAACTCAGTGAACCTATAAACAAAATTTGAAGGAAAACGGAATAATTCTGCATGAAAAACCCATTAATATAAATTAAGGGGGGGATTAGCCCCCCCACCTCGTTCCCTCCTTTATACTCAGCCAATCAATCCCGAAAATTATCATGCAAGCGCCTTAACACAGTGAACCTATAAACAAAATTTGAAGGAAAACGGAATAATTCTGCATGAAAAATCCATTTATATAAATTAAGGGGGGGATTAGCCCCCCGTTCCCCCCTTTATACTTAACCAATCAATCCCGAAAAGTAATCAGGGAAGCGTCTTAACCCAATGAACCTATAAACAAAATTTGAAGGAAAACGGCATAATTCTGCATGAAAAACCCATTTATATAAATTAAGGGGGGGAATTAGCCCCCCGATCCCCCCCCCTTTATATTAACTAATCAATCCCGAAAACTAATCAGGGAAGCGCCTTAACACAGTGAACCTATAAACAAAATTTGAAGGAAAACGGAATAATTCTGCATGAAAAACCCATTTATATAAATTAAGGGGGGGATTAGCCCCCCCCCCGACCCCCCCCTTTATACTTAACTAATCAAACCCGTAAACTAATCAGGGAAGCGCCTTAACTCAGTGAACCTATAAACAAAATTTGAAGGGAAACGGAATAATTCTGCATGAAAAACCCATTTATATAAATTAAGGGGGGGGGGGAATTAGACCCTTGTTCCCCCTCTTTATACTTGACCAATCAATCCCGAAAACTAATCAGGGAAGCGCCTTAACTCAGTGAACCTATAAACAAAATTTGAAGGAAAACGGAATAATTCTGCATGAAAAACCCATTTATATAAATTAAGGGGGGGGGGGAATTAGCCCCTTGTTCCCCCCTTTTTATACTTAACCAATCAATCCCGAAAACTAATCAGGGAAGCGTCTTAACACAGTGAACCTATAAACAAAATTTGAAGGAAAACGGATATTTCTATGAAGAGTTATCGCATTACGTACGTACATACATACTGTAAAGAATTTGAGTTTCGACATCCAGCTGCACTATGTGTCATTCTAGCATTTCCTGTGAGTACACTTAACTGCATACCTTCCCTCGCTATTTTTGCCTTGAAGACTAGCAGACGCCGAATTCTATTGTACTGTGAGCGGAAAGTTCGGACAGTGATGAAGTGGTAAGGCGTTACCCAAAAAGGGGTCTTATGCTTTGATCCTTGCCGAGTTCGTGGGAAAGAGTTCATCTGCGAAAGAAACGATCTCTGCACACGATTTTTAGGTTTGCGCCCGAAACTTTGCCCTTTGTCTTAGAACGTCCAATGACGGACTTAGTGAAAACGAAACAGAGGGATCTCAAGGCTGCTAAGAGGCTGGAGAGTTTCGAGGGGCCCGCCTCGACAAAGCCCCCGCCCCCAGAAGAAGTTCTCCTGCGAGAATGAAAAAGTGAGAGAGGACAGTTTTTGGAGAGATCGAAAAGGAGAGTGTTGACTCTCTGGAGAAGGGAAAAGGAAACGTCAGTTTCTAACTCAGCGTGGTGTAAGCGCTAGTGAGGTCCGACCTCTAGAATTGATACAGCAGGTATCCGCTGAAAATCCCAGCGAAGTGAAAAAGCACACCAAGTGCGAGAGTGAGAGTTCTTAGACTCTGAATTAACGAGCATTAGTAGATCTTCCGAAGAAAAGGAACGGACGAGCCTTGGTCCGAATGAACTTTGTTTTGTAGTCACGACTGTCTGTAATGTTTAGAGACTTTTGTTCGTTTCAGTTACACTTGGAGTCAAGAGGTCATTAATTTATAAGCGATTGACTCACGAAAAATAATTAAATGCTGTAATTAACTTTCTTGTACATATTTTCATTAGAATTAATATTGGTATGCAATAAATTCTATTTTCTAATTTATACGAGAAATTCTCTGTGCCAGCGATCCGATCTCGCTACCACTCACCATCTTTTATCGGGTCGGCATAGAGGAGTTACTACAACTGGTGGCTTGCGGTGATGGATTAATTAGCAAAAATTAATGACATTCTCTAAAGACAAAGAGTGGACTCCGAAATTTAAATCATCAAAGTGCTCCAAGAAAGAGTCTCCTTGTGACTTGTGACCTGAGTCTCCTTAGACGCCCCTGTGGATCAACACAGCATCAGAAAGAGAAATCTACCAAGAATTCTGGAGAGTGTTCCCCCATCAGAAAGAGAAATCTACCAAGAATTCTGGAGAGTGTTCCTCCATCCGGAAGAGTCCCCATCCGAAAAGTATGATAGAGACCGCGTCTGTGCTCCTGAGAATCTTTGAAGTCTGTGCTTCTGACGCCCTGAAAGACTCTTAGTAATGGAGGTAAGCTCTTTTTATACTCAGAGTGGCTTTAATTGTTATTAGTGTTTGTATAGGTGTTGTAGGCTTCAAAAAAAAAAAAGTTGTATGTTAATTTTTGTGAGAGTAAATATTTTGAGAAATTTTTCCGGTAGAAAAAAAAAAGTATGATGAGATACTTCCGAGATTACTGTAACTTATTTAATAGACAAATTTTGTAGTTAAAAATTAAATTATTGTTGAATTAATTTAATGCAAACTGAGAGTTGTGCAGTGTTACAAAATTTTAGCTGAATCTATAAATGAGAGTTCATTGAAAAAAAAAAGTATTGAACGCATTTCATATTTTACGATAACAGAGTTGATTTTATATGTTTTTTGTGAATTATTCTAAATTTTTTAAGAGTGGATGCAGAGATTAAGACCACCATTGATTTAAAAAAAAAAAAAAGGAATTGAATGAGACTTTTGCAATTTAAAATATTTTTACTGTACTTTTTGAATTTGAAATTGTTGTTTTGTGTCAAATTGATCCCATATGTATTTTATAACCAAATACCAAGGTGAATGTGGACGATAGGATAGGGTTGCTTAATTTTATATGTTGCATATTTCTTATATATTATTGTTATGCGTACTTTTTATGAGCGTATATTTTGGTAATATTTTGACGCACTTGGTAGGATTTGATTTAATCTTATTGTATTGTTTCATATTTGTGGGAAAGATAATTTCTAATTTTATACTTTAAAAATGTCGGAGCTTAAATATTTTAGGAAAGCTGATTTGCAAACGTTAGCTTACGAATTTGAGGTCATTTTAGAGGAAAATGATACTGTACCGAAAATTATAAAAAAAATAGAGTCGTCAGAGGGATTTGAGAAAGAGCTAGCTTTAGCACAAATTAAACTTATAGAAAAAGATAGGGAAAATAGATTATTGGCAGAGAATAAAGAGAAAGATAGATTGTGGGAGAAAGCAGAAAAAGAAAAAGAACGCGAACATGAGTTAGCTAGGTTAAAAGCGACACAAGAGTCAGATGACCGGAGTACCGCATCCAGTAGCATCTCAGTTAGAACGAATCATTTACCCCTAAAAACAATTATGCATCGCTTTGATGAAAAGAATTCGGATATTTCGTTGTTTGTGAATTTATTCGAGAGACAGGCAAAAAAATGTAATCTAAATTCGGATGAGTTGGTGACGAATTTACTATCATTATTACCTGTGGGAATGGCCGAGTTAATTTTGAGAGAACCCGAAGACAAAATTGATGATTTTCAATATGTGAAAGAAAAATTGTTAGAACGATATCGTTTGAATGCAGAGACGTACAGACAAAAATTTAGTCAGCATCCCCGAAATCCTAATTCAGTTTGGAAGGACCTGATCTTTGAACTTAATAGTTTTTTAGAAGGATGGCTGTCATGCTTACAAGTTTCGGATTTTGAGGGTTTGAAAAATTTGCTTGTCACGGACCAGATCAAACGGAGAGCGTCTCCAGAAATGCGCGAACATTTTATAGATAACTGGGCAGAGATTAAAAACCCGGAAGAATTAGTAAGGCTTTTAGATGCGTACGAGGCAATCAAGCGCCCCTCTAAAAAGACGTGGAATCCGAAACTCCCTTTAGAGAAGAAATTTGAAAGACCCAGGACTTTTGAAAATGGGCGAAACGGTAACAGAAATCCAGAGATTAATTATAATTGGAGGGATCGAAGTGACAACAAAGATAGGGAAAAGGCGTTCGAAAAAAGGCGAGAAGTTAAGTGTCATGCGTGTTTTCGAAGCGGGCACTACAAAGTAGATTGTCCGGAAATTAAAAAGAGAGATTTTGCGCGGGTCAGTCACTTAATAAGTAAGCCGACACTTGAAGAAACCTTCTCCCCTTATTTGAGCAAAATATTAGTGAATGGAATTCAGGCAACTGCCTTAACGGACAGTGGGAGCCAGATAGATTTGGTCCCGCACCATTTAGTCAGTCAAGATAATTTGAATGGAGATCATGTTTGGATTAAAACCCCGGTGGACAGGAAATTGTACTGCTTACCTATAGCAGAAGTCACTTTAGAAATTGAAGGTGTAGGAATCATTGAAACCAAGGCAGGAGTAAATAATAGCGATTCAGACATGCATTATTATTTGTTGGGTAATCAATCTCAAAAGTTATTAGAGCAGGCGAAGAAAAACCCCGAATTGATGAATGCAGTTTTGACACGAGCTCAAACGAGAGAAAAGGGTGGCCCAGCTCCGAATCCGGTAAATAAACAAATTATGATTTCCGAGGGGGAAAAAGAAATTTCTAGCGGAAATGTTGAAGCGGAAACTTTGATTTCCGAGGAAGGAAAAGAAGAGGATATTTCTAGCGGGAATGTTGAAACGGAAACTTTGAATTCAGTAAAAGAAAGAGAAGGGGGAATTTTTCGCGAGTGCAGTGAAGCGGAAGCGTTGAATTCAAAACTAGAGGGTGAAAATCTAGAAAACCCTATTGAACTGGTCAGTGTAGATAAGGGATTATCGCCTTTGCCGATATGTGAGGAATCTTCGATCTTAGCAAACATTGAAAGAGGGGTTAGTAAAATGGAAAATGACAGGTATCCATCTCTCGAAGAGATTAGAGGGAAAGGGGAAATTGAAGAAACGCATTGTAATGCGGGAGATTCTTTGATAGTGGCAAAAGCCAGAGACAATCGCGTGAATGTGGGGAAGCAGGTGCTTGTCCCATTGCCTTATCAGGCAGATATTTTTGGCGCGTGCCTTGAAAAAGTGTCATTACACTTAGGGAAAGGGAAGGTTAAAGGAAATGTGTCAAAATACTTGGACCTTGGGAAAAGATTGATAAACGATTTAACTACCGCATTTCTAAAAAGGTTCGGTGTTAAGTTGAAAAATCCGAGAGTGTGTCGCACAATAAGCGATAGTATTGCATGTTGGCATCGAAAAGTTAGAAAGCTTTTGAAAGCGTTAGTATTTGGAGAATGGATAAGAGAAACGGAGGAGAATACATTCGTGAAGGGATGTGTGTTTAATCTCACGAACAGGTTAAAAAGAGGTCGAGTTTTAGCCGTTGAAAATGTGTCAGAAAAACGAGAAAAGAGGAAATTTTGGTTTGACAGAAAGGCGGTAAAACGGAAGCTTAATGTGAAAGATGAGGTTTTAGTTTTAACTACCAGAAAGCCAAATAAAATGTCATATAGTCGGATACGGCCGGGAAGAAAGGAGTCAATAATTACGGAAACAATTGATATTGTGAATGTTCCTGGGAGGCGACAGAAATCCCAGATTTCTCACTTGAGTTTAGTAAAGCCTTACAGAAAACGGGTGGAGTTAGCAGATATCTTAACGCGGGAAATATACGCACTTGAGGAATTCTGTTTACCGTATCTAGATGACATGGCGATTTTTTCAGACAGTTGGGAGGACCATATGCGTCATCTAGAAACAGTATTAAAAAGGGTTAATGACGCGAAACTAAAAATCAAATTGGCGAAATGCAAGTTCGCTCAGAAAACCGTAAAATATCTTGGGCATATTGTAGGGGAGGGCAGACGGAGGCCAGCTGAGGCGAAAGTAAGGGCAATTAAGGAATTACCGGTTCCGAAATCGAAAACTGAAATTCATAGATGTTTGGGAATGGCTGGATATTATTCCCGGTACATAAAAGATTATGCAGTGATTGTAGAATCATTAACGAGGGCGCTTAAAGGGAAAAATAAAAAAGAAAAGATTGCATGGAGCGACGAAATGGGAAAAGCCTTTGAGACTTTGAAAATGAAGCTTACTGAAGAACCGGTGCTTTACGCTCCTAATTTTCAGAAAGAATTCATTGTACAAACTGATGCTAGTGACTTAGGTATTGGCGTGGTTTTGGCTCAAAGAGAGGGATCGGCATAATATATTTAAGTCGAAAATTTACTGATAGTGAGAAAAGTTTCTGCGCCACTGAAAGAGAGTGTGCAGGGATTATTTTTGCGATAAAAAAGTTAAGGCATTATATTGATGGACAAAACTTTTCTATCGAAACCGATCACAATCCTTTGGTGTTTCTAAAAAGAAATTCTGGAAATAATCCCAGATTATTAAGGTGGTCCTTAGCTCTGCAACCTTATAATTATGCCATTTCTCATCGCGCAGGCAAAGACATTCCGCATGTTGATTGTCTGAGTCGAGTTTAAGGAGATTTCTTGATAAACTTTTGTATATAATTATTTTAAGATTTTTTATTTTTTATTTCACTGTGTTTTATTTCATTCTATGTTCATGATTTCTTATCAGAGCGCGAAAAAAAAAAAGGAAGGTAGTATTATCTTATTCATGTATGTTTTATTTCTTGCCACTCTGATGTAATTTGAGCTTGCAATTCTTTATCCGACTCTTAGAGATTCTTAGTGTTTCACCCTTAAGAATCGTTTGAGGAGGAGGTGCTGTAAAGAATTTGAGTTTCGACATCCAGCTGCACTATGTGTCATTCTAGCATTTCCTGTGAGTACACTTAACTGCATACCTTCCCTCGCTATTTTTGCCTTGAAGACTAGCAGACGCCGAATTCTATTGTACTGTGAGCGGAAAGTTCGGACAGTGATGAAGTGGTAAGGCGTTACCCAAAAAGGGGTCTTATGCTTTGATCCTTGCCGAGTTCGTGGGAAAGAGTTCATCTGCGAAAGAACCGATCTCTGCACACGATTTTTAGGTTTGCGCCCGAAACTTTGCCCTTTGTCTTAGAACGTCCAATGACGGACTTAGTGAAAACGAAACAGAGGGATCTCAAGGCTGCTAAGAGGCTGGAGAGTTTCGAGGGGCCCGCCTCGACAAAGCCCCCGCCCCCAGAAGAAGTTCTCCTGCGAGAATGAAAAAGTGAGAGAGGACAGTTTTTGGAGAGATCGAAAAGGAGAGTGTTGACTCTCTGGAGAAGGGAAAAGGAAACGTCAGTTTCTAACTCAGCGTGGTGTAAGCGCTAGTGAGGTCCGACCTCTAGAATTGATACAGCAGGTATCCGCTGAAAATCCCAGCGAAGTGAAAAAGCACACCAAGCGCGAGAGTGAGAGTTCTTAGACTCTGAATTAACGAGCATTAGTAGATCTTCCGAAGAAAAGGAACGGACGAGCCTTGGTCCGAATGAACTTTGTTTTGTAGTCACGACTGTCTGTAATGTTTAGAGACTTTTGTTCGTTTCAGTTACACTTGGAGTCAAGAGGTCATTAATTTATAAGCGATTGACTCACGAAAAATAATTAAATGCTGTAATTAACTTTCTTGTACATATTTTCATTAGAATTAATATTGGTATGCAATAAATTCTATTTTCTAATTTATACGAGAAATTCTCTGTGCCAGCGATCCGATCTCGCTACCACTCACCATCTTTTATCGGGTCGGCATAGAGGAGTTACTACAATACATACAGAACCGGCTGCCGAGCTCTCAGGGCTTGACAGCCAGTGTGATAACAACTGAAAAATCGCAATTTTAGAACGTTTTTTGCTCCTGCACCCCCTGGGGTTAGTGGCACCGACATAAAATATAGCCTATGTTGGAGCAGGGGTTGCCACCATCACTTTTGAAATCGGTTCGGTAGTTCCAGAGATTACCCCCTACAAACAAACAAACAAGAATTACTCCTTTATAATATTAGTATAGATAAACCTTTCACTCATTTAATTTAAAATATATGCCTTTCATTAATCTCATTTAAAATGCTAAAAAGAGAAAAAAATAAAAGAAAACTGCCCAGTTAAACTGACGGCATTGAGCTCATAGGCTATTCACACTAACTGTAAATTATATTCTTATTTCAAAGAATTTGAAATAAGCCCTCGAAAAATGAAGAAATCGACAATATATTAAGAGGGGGGAACCATCCCCCGTTTCTCCTTCTTATAATTAACCAATGAACCCATAAAACTAATCAGAGAAGCGCCTTACCACAATGAACCTATATACAAACTTTGAAAAAATCGGATAATTCTGCATGAAAAATCCATTTATCTAAATTAAGGGGGGTTAGCCCCCCATACCCCCTTTATACTTAACCAAAGAACCCCCAAAACTAATCAGAGAAGTGCCTTATCACAATGAACATATATATAAAATTTGAAGAAAATCGGATAATTCTGCTTAAAAAACCCATTTATCTAAATCAAGGGGGGTTAGTCTCCCCCGTTCCCCTCTTTATACTTTACCAGTGAACCCCCAAAACTAATCAGGGAAGTGCCTTACCACAATGAACCTATATACAAAATTTGGAGTAAATTGGATAATTCTGCATGAAAAACCCATTTATCAAAATTAAGGGGGGGGGGGTGTAGCCCCCGTTTCCCTCCTTTACACTTCACCAATGAACCCCCAAAACTAATCAGGGAAGCCCCTAACCACAATGAGCCCATATAGAAAGTTTGAAGAAAATCGGATAACTCTGCATGAAAAAAATCATTTATCTAAAATAAGGGGGGAGGATTAACCCCCCGTTACCCCCGTTATACTTAACCTATGAACCTCCAAATCTAATCAGGAAAGAACCTTATCACAATGAACCTATATACAAAATTTGAAGAAAATCGGATAACTCTGCATGAAAAAAATAATTTATCTAAAATAAGGGGGGAGGATTAACCCACCCGTTACCCCCTTTATACTTAACCTATGAACCCCCAAAACTAATCAGGAAAGAACCTTATCACAATGAACCTATATACAAAATTTGAAGAAAATTGGATAATTCTGCATGAAAAAAACATTTATCCAAATTAAGGGGTTAGCCCCCCGTTCACCCCCCCCCCTTTATAGTTAACCAATCAATCCCCAAAACTAATCAGAGAAGCGCCTTATCACCAGGAACCTATAAACAAAAGTGGAAGAAAATCGGATAACTCTGCATGAAAAATTCATTTATCTAAATTAAGGGGGAGGATTCCCCCCCCGTTAACCCCTTTATACTTAACCTATGAACCCCCAAAACTAATCAGGAAAGAACCTTATCACAATGAACCTATATACAAAATTTGAAGAAAATTGGACAATTCTGCATGAAAAAACCATTTATCTTAATTAAGGGGGGTTAGCCCCCCCGTTCCCCCCTTTATAGTTAAACAATCAATCCCCAAAACTAATCAGGGAAGCGCCTTATCACAAGGAACCTATAAACAAAATTGGAAGCAAAACGGTTATTTCTGTCAAGAGTTATCGCGTTACGTACGTACATACGTACATACATACATACATACATACATACATACATACATACAGAACGGGCGGGCACATAAGCTCTCAGGCTTTGATAGCCTGTGAGCTAAAAAAGGAAATAATGCCATAAATCGAAACCTTTTATTTAAACACCAAAGATTTTTTTTTTTTAATTTACATACGCAAAATAAAAAAAGCTGCTCTTGCTGAGATTTGCGCCAAATCTCTAATACCATCAAGTCTACCAAGTTATTGCGTTTTTTTTTTTCAAACAGAAAAAAATCCAGATTAATTTTCGATTTCTACTAAATTGAAATATATTTTGAATATATACTGAATATTAGCGCGTGCATATTTTTTTGCTCCATGTACTCCATGAACTTTTCAATTCCGATTGTCTACGAAAATCTCCCGCCGGTGAAAATGACGTACGCACAAAATTTTCGTGACGTATGTACTTTAATTGTGCTTTTTTATCTATTTTTTTAATATAATTTCCAAACGGTTTGACATTTATTCTTGGTTATAAATAGACTTTGTTGTCACCTTTATAGGTACCTGCTGTAAAAATTTGAACGAAATCCGTTAAATATTTTTTGAGTTATGCTTGACGAAAGGTTTTAATATCCATCGTAGCTATATATGGGGCAAAGTAAAACTGCGCTGTGTATGAGCACGGCCAAACTCGATCTTTCTCCTTCCCTCATACGGCCTTCACAATCACGCCTAGTTTCGGAATCCTTAAAGGGCTACTTTCGCCGGCAGATGGCGCGATATACTTACCATAAATAATGCTTAATAAAGGTTACTTCTATACATAAAAATACAAAAATCTTTGCAATGTATTCATTATAAAAGGTATATATATATCATATGTAACTTTAGCTTCAGCTTTATCTTCACTACAAACAAGAAAAAATAAGATTTAGAGATAAAATAAATAAATACAATGCTTTAAGCAATTAAAAATAGTTTAAATAACACGCTACTATAAATGCAAAACAAACTTTATAAGTAAATTTCTATATTTATACACGTTTAAATTCTTGATTACTTGAAACATTGATAATTCTGAGCGTAAAATACACAGTAAACATTTTTAAAACGTTTACTAGTTTCACAATAGTAAGAAAATTAAGCAAGTTCGCCAATATCCGGCAATCTACTCATATCGAATTTTTTTTCTCAAAACATGGATTATTTTTACACGATTCTTAATTATTTAAAATATGTATATATACGTACATTCAAAACAATTTTCAATAAATTTAACCATTATAGGTGCTGATCTGAAATATATAAGCGTATAGAAATATAATAGAATTACATATAAAATTAAATATTATATTCCAATTCTGGAAACTCATGGTATAAAAGTACTATATATATGATAAAAATAAAAATATATTTACATGTTTTATAATATCAACAGAATAAGAAAACCTATTTCGCCAATATCCGGCAATCAACTCATATCGATTTTTTTCTCTCAAAACATGGATTATTTAAAAATGATTGTTAATTATTTAGAATATATATATATATATATATATATATATATATATATATGTCTGTACATTGCGGACATTTTCAGTAAATTTAAATACTGTAGGTCATGATCATAAAATAGAGGTAAATAAAATAATAATAATTTTTAGAGGTTTCGTTATTTTAGACAATGAACAAGTTTTTTTGCTGTAACATCATGTACTCCATTTATGAGAGAATAGTTTTCGTGGAAATTTTAGAATATTGGGCAACAGAAATTACAGAATATTTTTTCAGAATTTTAAAATATTAATGCATAAATCTGTTCACCATGCTTGTATATATAAATGTGTCTATAGGTATATGCAGATTCCATTTCTTGATTAGACTTTAAACATTGATAATTTTTACAGCGAAATATACAGTAAATATTATATAACTAAAATTAACTAAACTTTAAAATTTTTCTTGATAAAGAGATCGTATATGCAGATGAACTGGCTTCATTTGTAAAATTCCTTGCCATATTTTTTTTAAATGATGGGCAAAAATCTTGCACATATTAATGAGCATATATTTATTTTATGCTCGTTTAAGTCACATTCCCATATAGTGTTTTTTATTAGTCTCGGATATATCAATTCATAAATAGTTTCGACGATTCCGTTTGAATTTAGGATTGGTACAATAAAATTCTAGTAAAATTCAATCTAAAATTGTGGAAATTAGACTGATGAATTGTAGTTTAGGATAAGACAACCCACCTATATCCTGATTGGCAATTAACTGAAGTATGGTTGCATCACATTGATCTGTTTCTATGTTTGATAAGCAGGATTCTCATTCAAAATTTTCTTGAATTACTCTTACAAGATTACTTATCCGCTAACAATGGCAATACTTGCAAACTTCAGATTAACTCTTGGTGGTGTTAGCAATTAAAAAGAAATTAATTAAGTGGTTTATAATTTCGATCATTAAAATTCAGTTTAAATATACAAATAAATTGAGAGCCGCAGCAATTTTATAAGGCACATATTTCGAAAATTTTGCTCTGTACTTCTACTGATTGCTGGTGTATCGGTAATAAAAGCGCCTATTCATGAAAAGAAATTCCAGTACAAATAAATTGAGAGCCGCAGCAATTTTATAAGGCACATATTTCGAAAATTTTGCTCTGTACTTCTACTGATTGCTGGTGTATCGGTAATAAAAGCGCCTATTCATGAAAAGAAATTCCAGGTATTTTTTTCTCTGAATTTGAAGCACAATGTGGAACACAGCAATGAACCATTTTCAACAAAAGAAAAATAAGAACACGCAATTTCATTTACGTTTATATCTAAGAAAATACAAGAGTGAAAGGCGAGAATAAGGAAATTCTCCATTAGCTATGGTAAGTAATAGCGCCCCCTACTTTCTCCGGGGAGAAAATGTTATTCCTCTTGAACAAAGGGAAAATGACTTTTTGTTACGGCCGTATAAGAGGAAGGAGAACGATCGAGTTAGGCCGTGGTATGAGTCTTCGTTGCACTCAGACAATTAGTTTGTTGTTGCTCATGGGATAACTTTAATTTGTCAGGAGGGTAATAAGGGCGTAATTTTGATACATGGACTATTTCAGTAAATTTATTTTGAGTCTGTCTATTAATTTCAACATTTACATCAGATAATTTTTTAAGGATTTGATAGGGATCACTAAAAACTTGTGAGAGCTTTCTGGTACTCAGGTTTGAGACCGTCTGTTAATCCCTGTACTATTATAGTTTCACATAAACAAAGTTGTCTACCTATTTCAACCTTTTTTCGAAAGTACTTATCCAAATCATTCAGATCATTTAATTTCATAGAAGCAAATTCTGAAAATAGAGGAACATGAACAGTTATGAATTTTTCAGTAAGAATATCAGTTATTTTGTCAAAAGATTTACATTCTAAACATTCATTGATAAATACCTTCAGAGCCTCTCCTTTCAAATATTTTGAAATATTTTTAATCTTCCAATTTTCATCTTTCTTTTCAGAAAGGCATGTTTTGTCAAAATGGTTTAACCAAGATTGAATGTTCATTCCAGATTCGAAATCAAAAGGAATGATGTTTATTTCGTTTTCACTCATTTTGTGATCACCAAGGACTTTTACAAGTCCAGATCGCAATAACATTAACATAAAAATTAAAGAGAATTAACACAACAGATGTAAAATAAAATTTAAATTAAATAACAAATGTAAATACCTCCATCTCTAATAAACAATTCTCTATAATAAAAGCCTAAGTCATGTGACTGTCATCAACAGTTCCGGGATGTCCGCTTCACTTTTTCATATACCAGACGGCCATTTTTATTTAAAAATTTTTTTTCGAATAAAACTGCATGAAAGTTATATTTTTAGAAAGATCGTTCAAAATAAATTAATATTTGAGAGATGACTTATGTTCAATTATGCATATATTCTGCTATAATTTCAGTTAAAATTAGGTTCGCAGTTCAAATTCTCTATCCATGAAAATAAACAACAACAAACAAAAAAACATTCATTCGCCGTAAACGTTTAAAATATTAAACCATGGAGGTGATTTTTCGTAAAGCAAGTTCTCCGTGAATGATTTTTTGACAGCCGCCTGGTGTCAAGAAATAATTCGCACCAGTGAGACAATCAAAGTTTACCATAATTATGTGCTATACAACTAAACTTTCTTCCGTATCTTTTCTTGACGTATGCTGAATGTAAACAAATAAAACTCATGTAATAATATTTAATGAATCAAATTTCGAAACGAATTATCAGTTATTTTGGTATTTATGTAATATACTTGCCAGGAAAAGAGATCACCGAAAATGATTGTTAATCACCAATCATATTTATCATTGTTAATGCCCAATCGCGTTCAAAACAGTAATTTAATACACATTTATAAAATACATAACACCATTAAACACTTTTATGTTATTTGGGCGCATATCTCACCAATAGCATTTTTAAAATCGCCAAAACCAGCTTTTATTTTTCGCGTGTGCAAATTAGAAACGATGATTTGATTTTGAAATCAAATGATTTGATGGAACAGCTGTCGCAGACGCACCGGGGTTGGCGCGATTTTTGTTTTGTGCCATTTTGGCGAGAAAACCCCATTTTCAAGTACCGGTTAGAAATTGCTAAAACAGCATGTTACTTTTATTTTATTATGAAATAGTTTATTTTATATTAAAAAACACACAATGTTATTATAAAACACACACTATGATTAATATATTATAAAACACACAATATTTAATTTATTATAAAATATACGGAATATGCTCTACCGGGTTAACATACGAAGTGAAATCTAGCCGAAACAGCCGGGTTGAACAGGCATAAAATCGCCATTTTGGAGCCAAAATAATACCCCGATTTGTCTGCGACAGCTGTACCTAACAGCACCCATCATTAAAAGTGGTAAATAATATAGAATCAAAGTAAAATAATACAAAAAATAATTTAGTATACATTTATTAAACACATAAAATCATATCGACGGCTTTTAGCATAAAATCATATCGATGGCTTTTTCTACATATTTACGATGAGAGTTTTATTGGCGGTATGTTATATCCATCGGAATGAATATGATATATATATTCTAATCACTACTATATACCTATGAATATAATATATATATCTATATCTACTATAGAAATAAAAGCGTCTGTAATTGTCTTTTATATTTCTATTACATAATATTTTACTATAGAGTTACAAAATAGAGAGAAAAAACGGGTTTCTGTAATTAGAATTATAGGCTCAAATGTTGGCGCGGCATATTTACCTGTCACAGACCTTAATAGTCAGTAGACATTCAGCAGAAATGCCAAAGTAAGAGAATTACGCAATTATGAAAACTCCTAAACTATATCAATAAAGGAGAGCAGAGAAAAACAGAGATCGGCATCTAGAAGGAAGTTCGTGAATTTTAATCAGATTGTACGTCACGGGTCAAATTTTCTGACAGCAAATAAAGTTTAAAGGAATGTGATTAAAACTGAGCTGCAGGCGCACCTGAGGGCGCCCGTTAGGCACATCAACCGCCTTACCCAAGTCCTGAGGGGCGTTTAGTACGCACGACCAGGAGAGTTCCTGTATGCGCTACGGCAGTGGGAGCGCTGCCACCTGCTGACCACTCCCATTCTCTTCCAAAAGTTCAATGTTTCACCAAACCATACTCGAAAATTACATGTAATAACATGCAGCCCGATTATGGCGCATTATTCAAGACGTTTCAGATGAGAATAATGTTAGATTAATCTTCCGTAATCGAGTCTACAGCCAAAGTTAGCGAGAAACAAAAAAAAATATTAGCAACAATATGGTTCAGTGTAAATGTGGATATCATTAAAGACTTTCCCAAAACAGACTTAATTGCATCAAATCGCATTAACTGAAATACGCCAATTGGCAATGGACCCAATTACGGAAAATTATTTAATATGTTTAAGAATCTCTGCATTTGCGAACACATTGCAACTAATAAGCAAACGAACATGAATCATAAATGCTTAAGTTGATTAAGGGGTTTTTATCAAGAAAGATGAAATACATAACAACAAAATATATGTGAAATGCTACCATGATCGCAAAAGTTCATGATTTGTCTATTGGAATCTTCCGGTTTGGCAAATGATTAAGGAAAAAAATTATATTATGAATAAAAGTAACGTGTTACAATGCTTAACATACATTTAAGGGAGACCAAACTGGTCGCCAGTGGCGGCTAGTGATAGTAATAATAATAATACAACAAATAAAAAAATCTGAGCGAAACTTAAATAACATAAAAATAAATAAAATAATAAATAATACATTAATAACTTTTTTCAAACTTACGTAATTCCGTTCACAAGTTGTCTGCCTGTTTACTTTTTGAAATTTTTGAGACCGATCAATTTATTTATTTTTTTGTATAATGATACTTTTTCATTTTTTTTTTTTTTTTCTGTAAAAGAAAATATTATTTAGATCATTCCGTCATTATTGAGATGTTGTTTTGTAGAACATTCACACTGGTCTGCATCTGGTGTTTCCAGGGATAAATTATTCCAACACTTTTTGAAAAATTCGATGCATATTTTGGTGAGAATCAGTTGCACACACCACAATGGAAAATGTACAGCATCCGCATTCAGCAACATATCACAGCTTCTCCGTTTATCAGACGATCAGAAGAACAACTAATCGACATACTCTTCGCGAGAACTAGACGCACACTCTTCGCTATGAAGATGTACAACAGTAGCCAGCAATACATTCGCAGCTCATCCGTCCATCAGAACATTGGCATAGCTCAGCGCAAGTTCATGGAATCCTAACGGGCTTTTTGTAGCATTTTGACGAGGTTGAGATATTACGATGAATAATACTCGATGAAAAGATGGCAGTCCTTCAACGATATAGCAAGTTGCAGTCGATATTAGCGAGTATGGCGAAGTAGAAGGCAATGAAATGAGTCCACCAAAGTTTTCCAATAAATCCAGCCAATCTCCAGACAAATAATTTTATTAGAAGACGAACAACACAGAAACAATTCTCAAAGGTCTAAAACTTATAGCCCTCGGGCTAACGTTGCTTCACTTCATTGAATTAAGATGTTACTGGGCCAGTTGAATATTCTACGGACATAAAAACACCGATACATAGTTGTTTATGCTTCCGAAAACGTCAAAAATCTCCGACGGCTGCGAGCTGGTTTTGTTCTCTCCGCGGAGACATACACAGAATTACGTCACGAGCGCCCAAACCAATGAGTGATAAGCTAGCTCCAGCCCAGCGAATGAGGCGCTAAGGAGAAGCTAAGACAGTAAAGAATTCCGAATCTGGTCGTGGATAAATTTTGAAGTTAAAATCCCAAGCGCGCGAAAAAATCAGAGCAATAATAATAATAATAATAAAAAGAAAATGGCTTTTAAAAAACATTCGAAATGAGAACGCGTCTCAGAATTTTATAGATTGGGGAGCTGATACAAGCGACGAATGAACTTTAAATTTTAGATTAAGATTTGGAATAAAATAATTATTAATATACGGATATTTACTTTAAAAAGGACTTTAAATAGGAATATATATTATTAAGAATTAAGGAAATACTGACTATGACAGAAGTTAGATTAATTTTAAAATATTAATGCGAATAAAATGGAAGGATACGAAGGAAATAAATTTTTATATAACATATATATATTAGGCTATCGTACGTGGCACAGAAATCGCGATTATTTATCATTTGCCGATGGCAACGAGAGGTTTGTTTTTACTAATTTGCGAATATTAAGAAAAGTACTAGATGGAACCCGTCAAAACTTAACGCAAAAAAATACTATAACAATATCAGTAAAATAAGCTTCTTTATTATTTATGAAGGGGTGCGTATAAAACAGTCTTTCAAATATTTTATTTAAAAATTTTCCCCAGTCAAATACAGTACTATTTCCGATGCAAACTCCAAACAAACAATCCGTAAATAACTGTGTAATGCAAATCAGTTTGACATTACCACCATATTCCTCACGGCAAGAAAAAAAATTCATGGACCTATGAAGTATATACAAATAGTATATTCCTACATTCATATCATAATCAGTAAATAACAGAACATAGTAAATAAAGCACACATCTCCCCCCCCCCCCTGTGATAATGCAACCGAATGAGCTCCTATGCGCATGTGCATTGCATCTGCCCAAAAGCACCGTCGAAATTCGACGTTAAAAAAGTTTTAAAATGATTAAATTAAAAGTTTTAAAATGTCTTCTTTAATCATTGTTCGTTTTAAATCCATATCTTCTAAAACGTATCCATTGTTTTAAGCTAATCAATTTTTATGCAAAGATTAAGAAGTTTTTTACAGTAATAAATCTATCTGCAGATGAGGGAGATTTTTAATGTTTTCAAGTGTAATTTATTTGTATGGTTTCTTCGGTTCCTTGACATACTCAGGATGAGTATCCCTTTTCCATCACAGTCGGGGATATTTTTCCTCTTATACAGTTGGCAAATGTAAAAAAATTAAAAAATGCAATTCCTAGCATATCCTGATATCTGATGGAACATATTCATCAACGAATTCAACTTATCAATTTTATGTTCAACATAAACTAAAAATAGTCTTTTTTTTTTTTTTTTTTTTTTTTTTTTTTTTTTTTTTTTTTCCCCTGACAGATTTTTGTTTAGCGCCAAAATGTTCTATCTTATGGATAATCTGATCTTATGATTTATCACATTTAAAAAAAAATTACTATTCACTTTCTATGATGGTTAAGGAAATCTATTTTCAATTGTGGCAACTTTCCCAGGGGCTATTTTACATTATTGAAGTAAACTGGTGGTCATTGATAAGATAGAATTGAAAAACTTTTCATGCTTGAAAATTATTTAAAAAGTCGTTAAATTAATCGGCAGTTTTCAAATAAATTTCAATCGAAAGCTAATTTTTTTTCTAATTGATGATGTAAGAATTGAAATTCTAAAATGTAGTAAAAAATAGAAATTTGTAGTATTTCGAAGTGATGTAAGCGCGATTGAAGCTAAAGCGATAACGCCTTTGTTGTCACAACTGTTGTACATTTCTAAAAATTGCCACTGTATTTTGGCTGGCGTCCAAAAGTGGAAAAACATTTTTTGACATCGAAAGAGAAATTCACAGTGAAAGAAATAGGATTTTGCGCTAATAAGAAACTGTTAAATGAACTTAAAATAAATCTACCAAAATAATTCCTATGAAATATTAGTCTTACATTGTTTATTCTAGCTAAAAATACAATAATTATTTCAAAATTTTTTTCTACCATAACACTATTTTTAATAACTTTAAATTTCCTGAAATCCTTTACTTTTGTGATTTTTTTTATTAAAAAAGGAAATCTTCTATCCTATAATTAAAAACAAAAAAACAAAAACAATTGGTAACATGTAATCAAGGTATGCAATCAAGATGAAGAAATAAATGATGGCTCCAATTCTAATCTTTATAATTATGAATGCAAAAACCAGTAAAATTATGTCATGTTAACACAATCATATACATTTTTCTCTTTAGTTTTATCAATGTTAAAATGCACTTCAAGTACAGCGCCTAGAATACATAGTGTGGAAACCGGCTACAAAATAGTACTAAAAAATTGTATCCAATAGATGTACAACGTTGCTGAAAGTTTTAGGATGGGTTCGCAGCGTCATCTGCTAGCTATTGACATTGCATTAGAATGTTTCGGCTGGTGGTAAGTATTTTAAATACTTAAATTATATATCCTTTTCTCCTCTGACTTAGTGATTTTTATAAGCTTTTTTAAAATTATGAAAGCATGGCTAAAAAACGTGATACGCATTTTTTTGTCTATGGTTGCAACATTATCATAGGAGCACCGTTGCACATTTATAGGCTACAACTTTTTAGCACTTTTTAAAGCATTACACCATTTGCCGGTTTCCACACTATGTATTCTAGACGCTGTACTTCAAGCTAAGCATAACGTCATTTTCACCGGCGCAAACTTTTCACACGTACTTTATATACCTTACATTAATGCTTAAACACCATGCACACAAATATAAATATATTTTGTACTTAATTGTAATGAAAAAATGGCATCAACAAAGTTATAATGCATAATGATAAAATAAACCCAGTGTACAATATTCCCGTGACGTCACAATAAATATGAATTTTTATTCGCTTATAAAACACGCGGATAAGTATTTTTACCGAAATTTAACTTGCAAATTAATAAATTCGGCCTTAAAACCGCGTGCTTTTAATATTTATTATTTCTCTTTTAGTCAACCACAGAGTTTAGAAAATAAACTCTGTGCTTCGGAACAGTAGGCGTTATCCGATTATGACGTCATTAGCAGACGCAAAAGTTTAATTGAAAATTACGGTTAATTAATTAAATTTTCGAACAAACGAATGCATGATAACAAATCTGTGTCCAAATATCTTTCATTTAAAAAAAGAATGATGTAATTTGATGCAGTAGTTTGTTCTCACGGATTGTCGAAAGAAATAGCTTAGCGTTTTAAATATATAGATTTGAGTTATCGATTTAAAAGTCACCACACATATGTAGAAAAAATTTTTGCATCCGAAAATACACTTTTTGTAAAAATTGGCCGGCAATTTTTCTTATTTATTTTTAAAAACTAGCTGCTTTCTAAAAAGGAAAGAAAATAAAGTGCGAAATCAAACCAAGAAACGCGCCATTTTGTTATTAAATAAAACATTGACTCCATTGTTGTACCTTATGCAGTTTAACCCCATTGTTGTCCGCATCGTTAGGACGTCAATGTTACGAATGCACGTATTTGTTATTTATAATATAGATTGAGTAATAACAAATAAATAATAATAATAAATGAATAAAATAATCTTATTGGGTGGATATTTTCGTCAAGTCAGTCCTACATGTCATTTTTAGAGGTTCAAGATCACTAACAGTTTCAAGTTGCATAAAGAAGAGAATATTTTACATTAGGTAACTTACAGCAAATATGCATGCCTTTCAAACAGAGAGCGTGTTAGCAAGTTCGCTGTTACAGGTTGGCGAATGTCAAAGAGGGAAAACAATTGAGTTTCCCCCAATTTGTTATCCAGACATGATCCGTGATCTATACATGATCCAGTGCAGCAACTTTTCAGTAACATTGATTTTTCAGTGGTGACACCCTAAAAGCTTAAAGGACGAGCCATACTAACAGTGACAAACAATTTGTCAATTAAAATTAATAATAATATCTCCGAGCTCTGAAATTTACAATTGTGTATATAAAGACGTCTTCGATGCAGAAAATTTAAAAAAAAAGATAAAAACATTTTCCTAATTGTGAATGGTGTAGATATTTTCAATATAATATGTATACACTTTTTTAATTTTAAAGAGTATCCAGCAACTGTTGTGTACATGCAAATGTTTTTTATATGCACGATGCTGGAAAAATACCTCTGTTTTCATATTTCTAAATGGTTTCCATATATTATGATGTGTATATATTTTTAATTTCAAAGTTCCCAGTCCTAAGTGGAGAAGTTTTTATAGATGATATTTATACATATAATGCTGAAATTCGTGTATTCTAATATGCATATAGTATTTAAAAGAGTAGGCACTAGAGTGCAGATACTCTGCACAAGGTCGGCTAGTAAACATAAAATTCTGCTCTTTATGGATCAGTATACTGCCCATCCGCGAGAGACTGACTTTTTGCAAAATGTGAAAGTGGTTTTCTTTCCACCAAATTGTACGAGCAAGCTACAACCCTTAGACCTCGGAATTATAAAAAACTTAAAAGTACACTACAGGAAGAGGTTAAATGAATATGCACTTCAAAACATCAATACAGAGCACGGACAGATAAACGTACTTCAGGCAATAAATATGATTGCTATAGCATGGAACCAAGTCAAATCTGAAACAATTAAGAATTGTATTATTATAGCAGGGTTTCCAGATCCAAAGTTAGATGATTGTGAAATTAATGATGAAAATGATTTTGGCGAAAGAGATGAGGCAACTGTGATCATGGATGAAGAAGAATGGAATCTTTTGAGCACAGAGATCAATTTTGAGGAATATGTGAACTGTGACACCAATATCATGACTTCAAGATTACAGTTGATGATTTAATAGACGAAAAAGTATCTGGTGCTTTTTCTAGCGATGATGAAGAAGAATGTGAAGAAGTTACTCCACCTTCCTCTACAGATGCAGTGGACTGCATTGAAAAGCTTAGAGCTTATTTTCTTTGTCAGAACACCAGTGAAAAAAATTTCATGAACTTAATTCGATTTATAGTTCTGTAATTAATACTCAAAGATAATCAAAACATCAGACTACTGTGAAAGAATTTTTTAAATCAATGTCGCATAAATCACAGAATTGATATGCAATGTATATTATCATATATATTATTTCTCCTGTCAACATCCCTTTTTCTCAGAAAATATGAAACGCAGAACAACGAATGAGATACCACATGAAAGGTTTTTAAACCGGCTTCTGACATAGCCCACTTAACAATTCGTTAAAACATGTTTTTGATTAAAATTTGCTGAAAATTAAAAATTAAATCGGCATTGTTTTCATAAAAGAAATGAAAGGTTTTCCTGAAATTATTGTTGCCAAAAAAATAAAATACCACATTATATGATGCTCAGCAATTATTATAAAAAACACCCCACGGGTTTATTTTATACTTATAATTAAAAAGCGAAATTGAAATTGAAATGTTTAGATTTATATTTCTAAGTCCCATGTTTTTCCCGAAGCGGATGACGTCATCCTCTAATGCAGTCAAAATACGATTGTTAAATTGTTTTCTCGCGCGTGCCTTTAGCAATCTTGGATCAGTTTTTAGTCCAACTTTGATGGAATAAATTAGATGATATTCTGGCTTGACTAACAACTAAATGTTGTTTGCAGATATTTTTAGCCTTGCTTTTTCTTTAGAAGGTTAAACCTGCATCTAATAAATATTACATATTGATAAAAAATGATACTTCTCTATTATCCCGTCGACCACTTTTCATAACAAAAAACTATCGCCAAATAAACGGGAGAAGGGTGCCATTGGAATATCAATAAATAAATAAAATATAAGAATTTAAGGACACAATTGTTATTTTAATTAATAAAATAACTACTAAATCAGTAAAACATAATGAAAAATACACGCAAATGTCGAATGTAAAACCACTAGATGACGTAACAAACACGCATAATGATTCTGACATCAAGTAAATGGGACTGCATTTTTGGCGTTTAATCTTACAGTTTGGCGGTAGTTTTTTGTTATGAAAAGTGGTCGACGGGATAATAGAGAAGTACCTAAAAAATATTAGATTTCAGTGCGAAATCTTCGCACGGGCCCTCTGGTCTATACTAATATTATAAAGTAGTAAAGAGTGTTTGTTTGTTTGTAGGGGGTAATCTCTGGAACTACTGAAGCGATTTCAAAAGTGATGGTGGCAAATTGATGGTGACAATCCCTGCTCCAACACAGGCTATGTTTTATGTTGGTGCCACTCCTCCAAGGGGTATAGGAGCGAAAAACGTTCGAAAATTTCGATTTTTTTTTATACTGAAGAAGCTAGAAACATGAAATTTGGTATGGTAGTTACTTATAAGATGTAAATGCTCTCTAAGAGCAAATTCTAAAATAAAAAGAAAACTGCCCAGTTAAACTGAGGGCATTGAGCTCACAGGCTATTCACACTAATTGTATATTATACTCGTATTTCAAAGAATTTGAAATAAGCCCCTTGAAAAATAAAGAAATCGACAATATATTAAGGGGGGGGGGTTATCCCCCCGTTACCCTCTCATAGTTAACTAATGAACCCCTTAAACTAATCAGGGAAGCCTCTTATTACAATGAATATATATATACAAAATTTGAAGAAAATCGGATAATGCTGCTTGAAAAACCCATTTATATAAATTAAGGGGGGATTGGCCCCCCGTCCCCCCCTTTATACTTAACCAATCAATCCCGAAAACTAATCAGGGAAGCGTCTTAAACCCAATGAACTTATAAACAAATTTTGAAGCAAATGAGATAATTCTGCATGAAAAACCCATTTATATAAATTAAGGGGGGGGGGATTACCCCCCGTTCCCTCCCTTTATACTTAACCAATCAATCCCGAAAACTAATCAGGGAAGCGCCTTAAGACAGTGAACCTATAAACAAAATTTGAAGGAAAACGGAATAATTCTGCAGGATAAACCCATTTATATAAATTAAGGGGGGATTAACCCCAGTCCCCCCCCTTTATACTTAACCAATCAATCCCAACAAAAACTAATCAGGGAAGCCTCTTATTACAATGAATATATATATATATACAAAATTTGAAGAAAATCGGATAATGCTGCATGAAAAACCCATTTATCTAAATTAAGGGGGATTAGCCCCCCTTCCCCCTTTATACTTAACCAATGAACCCTTAAAACTATTCAGAGAAGCGCATTATCACAATGAACCTATATACAAAATTTGAAGAAAATCGGATAATTCTGCTTGAAAAACCCATTTATATAAATTAAGGGGGGATTGGCCCCCGTCCCCCCCTTTATACTTAATCAATCAATCCCGAAAACTAATCAGGAAAGCTTCTTAACCCAATGAACATATAAACAAATTTGGAAGCAAATGGGATAATTCTGCATGAAAAACACATTTATATAAATTAAGGGGGGATTGGCCCCCCGTCCCCCCCTTTATACTTAACCAATCAATCCCGAAAACTAATCAGGGAAGCGTCTTAAACCCAATGAACTTATAAACAAATTTTGAAGCAAATGAGATAATTCTGCATGAAAAACCCATTTATATAAATTAAGGGGGGGGATTACCCCCCCGTTCCCTCCCTTTATACTTAACCAATCAATCCCGAAAACTAATCAGGGAAGCGCCTTAACACAGTGAACCTATAAACAAAATTTGAAGGAAAACGGAATAATTCTGCAGGAAAAACCCATTTATATAAATTAAGGGGGGGATTAGCCCCCGTCCCCCACCTTTATACTTAACCAATCAATCCCAACAAAAACTAATCAGGGAAGCCTCTTATTACAATGAATATATATATATACAAAATTTGAAGAAAATCGGATAATGCTGCATGAAAAACCCATTTATCTAAATTAAGGGGGATTAGCCCCCCCTTCCCCCTTTATACTTAACCAATGAACCCCCAAAACTATTCAGAGAAGCGCATTATCACAATGAACCTATATACAAAATTTGAAGAAAATCGGATAATTCTGCTTGAAAAACCCATTTATATAAATTAAGGGGGGATTGGCTCCAGTCCCCCCCTTTATACTTAACTAATCAATCCCGAAAACTAATCAGGAAAGCTTCTTAACCCAATGAACATATAAACAAATTTTGAAGCAAATGGGATAATTCTGCATGAAAAACACATTTATATAAATTAAGGGGGGGATTAGCCCCCCCCGTTCCTCCCTTTTATACTTAATCAGTCAATCCTAAAAACTAATCAGGGAAGCGTCTTAACCCAATGAACCTATAAACAAAATTTGAAGGAAAAAGGAATAATTCTGCAGGGAAAACCCATTTATATAAATTAAGGGGGGGACTAGCCCCTCCCGTCCCCCCCCTTTATACTTAACCAATCAATCCCAAAAACTAATCAGGGAAGCGCCTTAACGCAGTGAACCTATAAAGAAAATCTGAAGGAAAACGGAATAATTCTGAATGAAAAACCCATTTATATAAATTAAGGGGGGGGATTAGTCCCCCGTTCCCCCCTTTATACTTAACCAATCAATCCCGAAAACTAATCAGGGAAGCGCCTTAACACAGTCAACCTATAAACAAAATTTGAAGGAAAACGGAATAATTCTTTATTAAAACCCTATTTATATAAATTAGGGGGGGATTAGCCCCCCTGTTCCCCCCTTTATAGTTAACCAATCAATCTCGAAAACTAATCAGGGAAGCGCCTTAACACAGTCAACCTATAAACAAAATTTGAAGGAAATCGGATATTTCTATGAAGAGTTATCGCGTTACGTACGTACATACGTACATACATACATAGAGAACCGGCGGGCACATAAGCTCTCAGGCTTTGATAGCCTGTGAGCTAAAAATTCGAAATTTAAAAGGGTGAGATGAGCGAAAAGCGTTCTAAAAACATTCTAAATTACAATTTCTACGGAATCTCTGGAACTACAGAACCGTTTTCAAAAGTGATGGTGGCAAATTGATGGTGACAGTCCCTGCTCCAAAATAGGCTATATTTTATGTCGGTGCCACTACTCCCAGGGGGGTGCAAGAGCGAAAAATTCTAAAATTTCGATTTTTTTTTATACTGAAGTGAGCTAGAAACCAGGGGTGCAGAATATGTCCGATCCGGCGATCTAGGATCGGGGAAAATTTTAGACATCTGGGGAAATTTTGCGAAAAAATATATAATTGATTTTGATTTTAACAAGGAATTACATAATTCCCTGAGATAGAAAAAAGATCCGTATTGCGACTTTCACAAAATCGATCTCAGAATAATATGCACCATATATATTCGCGTATAAGACGAGAAATTTTGCAAAAATAATTCGCTTCAAAGTGGTGGTGGGGGTCAACTTATACGCGGGACTAAAAAAGTCAAAAATTTTTTTTTCGGGGTAGAAAAACGCCGACGTTCCGGAGTAATTAACGCCATCGCAAACCTCCGAATTTCTAAGTCTTTTTCTAATGAATTATCTTAGAAAAAAAAATTAAGTACACTTTTTATCTGGTATAATATTCTGACATTAAAAAATCGGACACAAGATTTAAAATACAACCTGAAACGTAAAAAAAAATCAACCTGACCCGCAGTGAAAAAGATAGTCAACCCGATCCGCAGCAAAGAAAAAAAAAGAGCCAATCGAACCAACAGATCGGGTAAGGGTAAAAACGTATAACGCGACCCGATACAGGGCTCTAACGGGAAGGATCGACTTTTAAAACATCCATGTGCATTTACATTTATCCATAAAAGTCCACATATATTTTATACTGCGTGATTTTGCATGGATAGTCTACACATTGTATATAGTTTGAGTAGTAGCGGAAAAACGGCCATAAATTAAACACTTTTAAGTATAAGATAATATTAAAGGATTTTACAAACTGCAAATAGAAGAAACAAAGAAATTAAAAAAAAAATTGTGATACTTTATTAATTGTGTTAAAAAAAATTCTGCTATATTTTTAGCAGTTGTAATAGACTTGATGTAAATAAAATGAAACATCAAAATCTCTTGTTTTTCTATCAAATCCAGAACTCATGAATCACTCTGCTACGTTGTGTTAGTAGGCCGTGACCTTTGGATATTCCTCACAGCCGCTAGCAGTTTCTGTTTACACTTTCTCTCTTTGCCTGCTATCAGCATTTCGGACTAGTAGATTAATGTTAAAGACTAGCTGGCTTCGCCCGCTAGCGGGCCCCTAATTTACATCGGTGACTCGAAACTTTTGTATTCTCCGGCTCGCATCCCCCTCGATCCGAACGAACCTCCGACCCGGGTCCCCGCTGCCTTCGGCACCGGATAATCCCTTAAAGGTTTTGCACATCGAATAGTATAAACCTCTAACTGAACGAATCTCCGACCCTGGTACCCGCTGCCTTCGGCACCGTATACCGGTCGTGCTACGCACGCACCGGATAATCCCTTCAATTGCACATAGAATAGTATAAACCTGTAACTGAACGAACCTCCGGTTCGGGTCCCCGCTGCCTATTATTTTCATAAACTTTTCACCGTTCTTAAGTAATAATAGAGTTTTTTTGCACATTCCTTCTAGTGACTCCCCCTTACACTGTCCCCGCCGGCAGCAGTTCCCTCCCCCCATTTTTATTTTCCTCTAACATTTACAGCTTTTTTACTTTAATTTCTGTTCTAGTGTTGTAATATATCATTCTTCTAGTCATAATGTTTAGAATTAGTCCTACCAGCTGTTTATTAGCCATTTGGTTTCTTAAAGTTTTAACCCTTGTTGCACAGGTAGCCCATCACTGACTCATTCAATAGTAAACATATAGCAAAATAGAAATACAATGGGGGGCTTATGTGAGGTACTTTATCATTAAGAAATGTAGTACTCATAATCTGTTTTAACCCTTGGTTTGCTCGCAGTAACTTGGGTCTTACATCCAATTATCAGCATTTTTCTTTTTTTTACCAACATCGAAATTTGGTTTTCTCCACTTTTCTCCCTTCCTACGGGAGATAGAGCTTAGAAATGTTTCCAAATTAGCTCCTCGGCGCCTAGGGAACTTTTTACGCTGCATCTTTTGGCATCATCGGTTTTTCTCTATCTCATATAGGGGACCAGCTATGGGGGCAGGGAGGGGCACATTATTATTTTCATTAAACTTTTCACTGTTCTTAAGTAATAACAGAGTTTCTTTCTGCACATTCCTTCAAGTGACTCCCCCTTACACTGTCCTCGCCGGCAGCAGTTCCCTCCCCACATTTTTATTTCCCTCTAACATTAACAGCTTCTTTACTTTAATTTCTGTCCTAGTGTTGTAATATATCATTCCTCTAGTCATAATGTTTAGAATTAGTCCTACCAGTTGTTTATTAGCCATTTGGTTTTATTAAAGTTTAGTTTTAACCCTTGTGGCACCGGTAGCCCATCACTGAACTCATTCAATAGTAAACATTGCAAAATAGTAATACCATATTTCGTAGGTCCGGTTGTAAGCACTACACTGATATTTTCACTTCCGGCTTAGGCGGTCAATTTTTTTTTTTTTTTTTTTTTTTTTTTGGGGGGGGGGGGGAGGGGGGGGTGTCAGTGCCATACTCTATTTTATAGCTCTATGTAGTTCAAGCGCAGCGAGGAGTATCTATAGCATAGGCCCACATAGGTAAGTTGTGACCCTGTGTGATTCTTTGGTCTGGAGCAATCATTTTTACTTTTAGTTTAGGGCATTTTGATAACTCTTTATAACAAATAATGTAAATAATTATATATAAAAAGTCCAACATTATAACAACAATAATACATCTCAATTTCTCAATTATTGTTATAGGGGTAATTCTTATTATACAGTTTTGCATATCATAGCAATTTGTAATTCATGTATAGAATAATTGTACAAACACCTATAGCGTTGTCCTTCCTTATTATTGTAAATTATTGAATATTATTTCTGGCAGGAAAATTCCTGGTATGAGCACGGGGAGTTCTTTCCGGTTTGGACGTGGGGGTACCATTTTTCTTTGGCTTATTCTTTTGGCTTTTATTTTGATCTCTCTTCTTCAAAATTTTCTTCAAAATTCAAAATTCTTCCTCATATGTGGGGTGCCCGTATTCCTGGTTCTAGATTGATTAGAGGTATAAGTAGTTAAAAGTTTAGTGTTTAGTGATAAGTGTGAAGAGAAGTTAAGTAATAAATCATTGAACTGGTTATATGTCTGACATTGATACATCAGACATTTCACTTCAGGAGTTCCCGGAAAGGGAAATAAAAATAGTTATAAGATAGTCATAGTTTTATAATCATAGAAAGAGGTATATTAATCAGTTTGCAAATAAAAGTTAGAATGGTGGATTCAGATAGACAACAATCCATGCTGAGATAAAAATGAACTCATATGTCGACACCTCTCATACTTATGCATATGTTGACGTCGTCCCAATCATTCAATCTCTAGAACTGTAGACAAAAATCAGACTGAAAAGTTGACTTTCAATGATGCATTCACTAAGAATTTAAATCTTAGCGATATAGCACAACAATACTATATTCATATAAAGAAAAGCAAAAAAGGTGCTATCCAACCAATGGCATTTTTGGAATGGTTTATAGTAAAACTAGAAAAATATACAAGCTATATAAGCTACTACACCAACTCAAAAGAAATCAAAAACAAACTCTCATGCCTAGAAATAGACCTAAAATCAATTTCAAAACATTATGCCACAGAGGACGACCATCTGTCAAAAGGTATAGTCAACATGACAATCGATGAAATTACCGACAAAGGAGAATTTCAAGAATATGACAGCCAAGAGGCAAGTTGTTCACAAGATGTTATCGATCTAATTACGCAGTTGACAAGGGGTGTAAGAAAACGCACTAAAGGAACATCTGCAATAGTCCACCTATACTTAGACGAATTAAAAAGACGACTTAAACTAATACAGACAGATTTCACCAATATCTATATACTAAAGGCACCATCCTCAGAGATATCCCCAAAAATGGCATTAAATATAACTGAATTACAAAATGCCTCTTACAGTCTAACACATATTGAAGATGAAAAACTGATACACAGTGGAAAATCCATACAAGATAAAGACAAAGGAAATGAAGATGGTGATAAAAATGTTTTAAGTAAGGAAGACTGTGGAAAAGAAATGATTCAGGAAGAGTTGGAAACAGCCCATCTGAATTTACAGGTACTTTCTGGAGAGAGTTCCACTCTTAGTATACCAATGACATTGCAAGAACTAACGAGCTTAACACAAGAGAAATCTCCACTACATCAATTAGAAGATATCCTAAATCAAATTGAAAGTAATTCAAAAATTTATGATGAAGACATCCGAACACAAATAGCGAACTCAATACAGCAGATAAAAGAATATCTATACTTTGAACAAGAAGAAAATAACGTCCTGAAAACTACGACAAACGAACAAGAGCATCAAATAAAGGAAATGAAAACTCAAATCACTCAACAATCAAACATAATTGACAAAATGGAAAAAGAACTTCAGAGCAAAGAGATTGAAATAACCGAAAAAATTAAACAAACATCACTTATAGAAGAAATGTTTCATACCATAAAAAAACAACAAAACTTAGTTAATAATCAAGACCATCTGGAAGATGGAATCGATTCCGAAATATCGAAAAGAGCACAACTCAAGAGTTATGCTGCTGCAATTACATCCGATCAACCTATAAAAACACCTTGCTTTAAGTACTCTAAATCAGCAATAATAATAAGAAGAAGTCAATCAACGAATATTCCCATTAATGTAATACGAAACATGTTAAATGACAAAATAAAAGGGAATAAAAAATTTAAATACATCTCATGTTCGTTAGGAAGAGATAAAAACTCGCTCATAGTCCAAACAGAATCGGACGAAAAAACAGCGGTTTTAATTGATTTTATAAATCAAATAGAAGGTTTCAGAGACTTGGCCGAAGCAGATCTTAGAGATGCTAAAAGAAAAAAAGTCATTATACTGGGAATTCCAGTAGATGTGACTGAGACTGAAGTAATTGATAAGATGCATCAAGAACTGGGACAGAATTTTCCTCTAAGAATAGCAAAAGTTCTCAAAAAACAAAAAATGAAAACATACCAAATAGTACTTGATGCAGAAGAACATTACGCGAAGGCATTATTTTCAAGAAGAAAATTACCTATTCATTTTAATTTATGCCGTATAGAATATTACAATCCAGTGGTTAGGTGTAATAAATGTCAACGTTATGGCCATACAGTTGATAATTGTAGAAGTTATTATTTAACATGCGCATATTGCACAGGTAACCACAAAACAGACACATGCAAAATAAAAGAAAATTATGAACGTCGTCGTTGCATCAACTGTGAAAGAGAATATAAAACCGCAGTAAAACCTGAAAAGATTGAAAGGCATAGTGCAAATTCTAGATTCTGCCCAATTTTTCAAAGATTGTTGCAACGAAAACAAAATATTACTATCTCCTATGATCCTTCAAAAGTATGTTCTCAGAACTAAAATCACTCAATATCTCTGATGACTCTATAGAAGATTCAACTGTAGAACCTCCAACCAATGCTACATATGTAATAAATAAGACTATCCCATTGGACAATAGATATTATTTCGGAGAATCCATGACCCCACCAAATCATTAAAAAATAGTTCAAATAAACCTTAATAATTATAAGGCTGCAAATCTCCAATTGCTGAAGTACATACATGAAAATAAAGTAGATTTAGCTTTAGTTCAGGATTATCACAAAAGTAATAACACCTTCACGGGAATCCCAATTTCATGTTCCTTCTACCATTCAATAAATCAGACGTCGGGAATACTCGTATCCAATCCCTTATTAATTCATATTCAGACTCTACAGACAAATAACAGTGTATTTATAAACCTATCACTGTCATCAAAATTCATTAAAGTCGGATCACAATATTCAAAACCGAGTGGAAATCTTGATGAAGACTTCCGAGAATGGACCAGAGTCATAGAAGATACATCGAACCTTATCCTTGGGGGTGATTTCAATGCACACCTCCAGGCGTGGGGTTATAAAAGAAATAATGCTAGAGGATATATCCTACTTGACTATCTAGCAATGAGCAGATTAACTATTATTAATGATCCTGATTCAGAATATTCTTTTGCGCGAGACAAGTTTAAAGGCAAACCAGATTTGACCCTCTGCGGTGAACATTAAAAAAATATTATAGATTCATGGAAAATAGACTCGACATTTAAATCACTAAGTGACCATCGATATATTACTTTTACTCTGAATGTCACACCCACAATAAGAAATTTATACCGTTTCAAAACCAAATATGAAACGTTTAAAAATTCAATAAACTGTTTCAAAAACATGAAGAAACATTACTTTCAACACTTAAAGCAGTCAATTCTGTTCCAGAGTTAGAGAAGTGGACAGAGGAATTTAATGTTATCCTTTTAAACATCATGCAAAAATCACTTAAAAAGAAAAAGTTGTCTCATGAAATTAATGTATCCTGGTATACTGACAAACTTAAAGTACAGCGAAGCCACCTAAATGCTATATATAAACTACATAAAAGAAATCCAGATTCTGTAGAACTCAAGATTAAATATAAAAAAGCCAAAGCAAAATACAAATTAGATATTAAAAAGGCTAAAATTGATTCTTGGATAATATTTTGTTCGGAAACAAACAGTAAGTATGGTACTGCTTTTAAAATTCTGAAGCAGAAATATTTAAAAAATACAGATCTCATCCACTCTGTCATGGAATCTTCAACTCAAAATGATACATACAAAGAGATTCAAGAAACGTTACTTCATTACCATTACAATACAAGCCCAGAATTCGAATCATCATTTCAAAACACAAACACACTATCAATAAAAGAATATAACAATTTTAAATTTACCCATAGAGAAATACAATATGCAATTAACCAACAAAATAAAAAGAAAGCCCCAGGATATGATCGGGTAGATGGCAGAATTTTAGAAAATTTGATAAAAAATAATATGAAGCTTATAAAGTTATATAACAAATGTCTCTACCTTGGACACTTTCCTGAAACGTGGAAGAAAGGAGTAGTCATCTATTTTAGAAAGAAAAACAAAGATCCATCAAAACCTGATTCATACCGTCCAATTACACTACTACCCATGATTGGTAAAATCCTAGAAAGATTAATAAAAAATAGAACTTTAACTTATCTTGAAGCAATAAACTATCTAAAAGATGAACAGTTCGGCTTCCGTGAAAACAGAAGCACTATATCAGCTCTGGAGAGACTTAAAGAGAAAATTGCACAATTATTACAAAAACATACTTATGTGGGCATCATATCATTTGATATTACAGGTGCTTTCGATTCAATAAACTGGCACCAATTATCAGAAATAATTGATGACTCACCGTTACCCAGATACCTCAAAACCTTACTAAAAAATTATATAAGCAAAAGAAGTATAGGCTTAAATCAATATGAATATATAGAGTGGTTCAGGGTATTTAAAAGATGCCCTCAGGGATCCTGTCTTGGACCACTCTTATGGCTTCTTATAGCTAACTACATAATAAAAAATTATAAAAATCTATATGAAGATATTATTGTTTACGCAGATGATTTTTTGATTCCAATAGAGGGAAATACCGTAATAGACCTGGAAGTTACAACCAACAACAAAATAGTCCATTTTAAGAATATCTGTGATGAACTCGGTTTAAAAATATCAACTCAGAAAACGCAATCAATGCTTTTCGGTAGCAATCTCCTCGAAAGAAGACTTCCGAGATTTAAATTAGAAAATATAAAAATAAAAGTAGTAAAAAATATTAAATATCTTGGCGTATTGTTAGATTCTAAATTCAATTTTACAGATCACATGAAAGACCTTCGAACAAAGATTGCAAACTTTGTAAACGGATTTAGAGGATTTCGATTCTTTAATAAAGGTATCAAACCAGACATCCTGAAAATATGGTATCAAACAGTCATAGAACGCCAAATACTATATGCTTACGAAATTTGGTATCCAAACTTGAATACTGATGGCCGAAAATTACTACGTTCAACTCAGCGTTTGGCATTATTAAACTTAATACGGACTTATAGGACTATCTCTCACGAAGCACTGTATCTTCTTACAGGAACTCCACCAATCCTAATAAAAATACAGAATGAATTTCAGTACTAGCAACTGAAAATAGGAAATAGAAATTTGTTAATCAATAACACACAGCTAAACATTAACAATATAATGCAGAAAGAAAAATCGTATCGATTCCTCAATTACTACAGAGTCCAAAATATCAGAATTATAGAAGATAGAAAATCCATCCATCCAAAAGAATACGATGTGGAAGCCTACACAGATGGTTCTGTCATGCCAGGGGGTGTAGCCAGTGCTTTCACCATATATAAAGATGGAAATAATATACATGATGAAGCAATACGACATCATCCACTGAATAACATATATCAAGCAGAATTAATGGCAATTTATAAAGCAATAAAATGGTTCTCTACCTCCGACTACAATAAACTACTAATTATTACAGATAGTTACTCTTCTATGGAAGTATTAAAAATTGCTTTTCCTAGAAACTACATTATCAAAAACATTTACAATCAATTACTTCAAATTCCTGATAAATCTATTATAATAACATGGACTAAATCTCATGTGGGTGATACTGGCAACGAAAGAGCTGATCTCCTAGCAAAGCAAGCCATCTTACAAGACCAATATCAATCAAGAAAAGATCTGTTGTTCCCCATTTCAATAGCAAAATTGTATTTTAAAAAGAAAACCATCTCTGACTGGCAAGCCATTTGGGACTCATGTAATAAGGGCAGAGATACCTATAAAATTATAAATAAAGTCGATCCAAATTATCTCTGCAAACAGCCAACACTGCCGTATTATCTGAGTAACCATGGCAGTTTCCCACAATACTTACATAAAATAAGAAAAAGAGCCTCACCTAGATGTCCATGCGATAAAGCAGAAGGAGATGCCCTCTTATGATCCATCACTTCCCTTTTGATAAGAACGAAACTCTCAGATATAACCTTCGTAATATCATTTTCAATCCTTCAAACTCTCAAAAGTTAAAAGAGAATTATAATATTCTCAATAAAAATTTCTCTTTCATTACGAAAGAATTAAAAAAAAAATTGACTGAATTGACCATTGACTTTCTGAACTAAAATACCATAAATTTAGGACATCATGAACTTATAGTACTTCGAAAATATTTTATATTTAACTTTCAATTTGCAAAAAATTTTTATTTTTTACCTTTTATATTTTATTATTGTTATGTAATTATATTCATTGTTTCAAATCTAATAAACAGGCGCCTCCTGTGGTGGGGGTTGGAACGGATGGGTGCTATCGGTGTCGGGTAGCGTTTATTTTTCCCCTCGTGGACTTATTGTTACTATACCTCACGGGTGGCTGTCCACGAGTGGGTGATTTCGGTCTCCGCTGCCTGCGGCACCGTATAGCAGTCGTGCTGCGCACGCGCTGCAGTATACGTTAGTTCCACCTTCCGCCACCAGGTGGCGCAATCCGTTTATATGATCATAACTGTTTATAT
Source organism: Maratus michaelseni (assembly GCA_963931845.1). Taxonomy (NCBI): domain Eukaryota; kingdom Metazoa; phylum Arthropoda; class Arachnida; order Araneae; family Salticidae; genus Maratus; species Maratus michaelseni. The sequence goes on along the minus strand of OZ007589.1, from coordinate 35,124,180 downwards.
GATCATAACAAAATCCGTTTATATGATCATAACAAAAAATCCCTACTGGCTTTCATCAGTGTAGTACGTGATTTTGTAAGCTCTTCAAAGTAAAGTCTTTTTTCGGTAATTATTCATCCAGCTTAATATTTTATTGTGTAATCCTGATATCTAATCATATACTAACATTTTTATCTACTTTATTTGCTTCTATATTCAGTATTTAGTTAATTACAGGACTTTGAAAAATTTTCGAGTAGCGTTGGCTCGCCACGCTATCTTCGTTACTTAAATTTCTAATAATTACATGCTAATTAACATCTATTTTATAGAACTAACTAATTAATAAGTTGTTTAATATCCTTACCTTTCTTTTGGTATATGCTGTAGTGTTTTCGAGCTGTTATTTCTTTAGATATTGTAGATTTTTTGTTTTCCGGTGGGCGTTTCACTGTTGTTGTTTAGTTGGCCATGTTTTTCCACGACTTAAATGTAAAGCTGATTTGAGTTGTACTGTTCCTGATGTGTCTTGTTTTTGTTTTAGGGTTGAGTTGTATGGCCTGCAGACTAATTGTCTGAACTTGTTTAATTATTTAAATTAACTTTGTCGCCGTGTATTTGTTTATTTTAGTTGAGTTGTTTCAGTTTTTCCGTCGCTAGGGTAACGTATTATGTTGCTGTTACTGTGATTTAGGGGTTCCTGGTCACATGGGAACAAATTAGATTGATTACGTGCTTTGTTTATTTTTGGCTCGTGGAGAGGTTGTTGTGGTTATCGTGTGTTGGGGATCGAGACTATAGTGGTTGCTGACTCTTTTTCGGAGATTTAGTGTTTATTGTCTATTGTGTATTTAAGTTAGTTTACATTTGGGTTACCTGGGTCACATTGTTGTTTTCCCGTTGCTTGGTTACTTGATCCAATTATCCAGCTGATCACTATAAACAGTGATCCAATTATCCGGTAGAAATTTTGATTTAGTGATCTATTTATCCGGCTGACTCATCTATCCGATTTTGTTTCCGTCGGTTATTGGATTCAATATCGCTAAGTTAATTGAGCGTACTGCGTACTACTCATATACTATAGCAGAAAGTTTGTTCTCGCTGTGACTGCCCTCTTCTCGGGTTAGGTGTTCGGATAGCTGTTTGGACCTTGATCACCAGTGTGGCTCAGTGCCTTGATCATTTGTGTGGCTCCTGGGCTCGCTTTTCTTATTGGGATTAGTTGGAAGGAATTGTGAACATGGAAGACGTCGATGACTGGAGTGATGAGGCAAATAGGGAGGATTTCGCAACAGCTATAACAACGGTTACAGCTAAACTTTATAACTTGATTGATTACAAGCGAACAAAGAATGACAGACTTACGGGTCCTCTCTTTGTTTCTATCAAGAAAATCCTGGATTATGTAAGTAAACGAGCTTTAGAAAATTACAAAAAGACTATTCAGTTTGAAACTAGAATAGAAGAGGCCACTAATTACCAAGCGGCAATGGAAGAACTCTCCAAGAGAATATCGAGACAATCAACGGGTGTGTTGAAAGAGGCTGTGTCTCCGGTGGTGGTGGCACAGCAAAAGTATAAATCGGACTTTCCAGTAATCATAGCAGTTGATGACGCAGAACAAGACATGGAGGAGATAAAAAGAAATGTTAAAGACATATGTAAATCAAATGTTGATCTACCATCCCCGAAGGACGTAGTAATCACCAGGACACGTCAGGTTATTTTAAAAATGAAGAACAGGGAGGAGACAGAAACAATGAGGTTGGCACTTTCGGAGTCGGAAGCCCTTAAAGAAAAGACTAAGATATCGGTTCCCCGTAAAAGAAGAGAGAGACTCCTGCTGCTTAGCTTGGACCCCGACATTGAGGAAGAGGTGGTACGATCAGAACTAAGAAAGACACTGGATGACTTGGCTGCAGAGGGGCATATGATTAGAAATTTAACTAATAGACTGAGAGATACGACATTGACTGCTGAGGCCAAAGGGGCTCTGCAGGACCTTTATTTGGACAATCAAGTTGACTTTGAGATTATCAGACAGATCAAAACAAGAAATGGCAAGACTAATTGGTTGATTGACGTTGATGGCACAGGAAAGGAGATACTGCTAGCGAAGAGAAGGATATGCATTGACTTCGAGCTATATAGAATTGTAGAGTTTCTACCGATCGTAAGGTGCTTTAAGTGCCAGCAATACGGCCACTATGCAGGCAGTTGCAAAAATAGGATGCAATGCGCCAAGTGCTCAGAGGAGCACTCAGTCAAGGAATGCAAATCGTCGGTGACCTGCTGTGCTAACTGCTATTTCAAAGACGCAACAGGAGACACGATACATCGTGCAGATTCCTCAGACTGCCCAATCTACAAGGCCGAACGTAACAGATTGATTCCGAGTCGTAGCTAAGGGCGATCAGGCCGCAGATGATATCATGTTCTTGGGTGGAATTAAGTATTTACAAATTAACTTGAACCATTGCTCTGACGCGAATTCTTCGCTGGAAGATTTTTGTAATAATAACAACATTGATATAGTTTTGGCACAGGATCCGTATATTCGTAATAATTCTCTTGCTGGTATCCCTTCTCACTGGAGGTACTTTCTCTCGACTAACAATTCTTCTGCCATTTTAATTTTAAATCAGGATTACTTTTTGGTTGAGAGTTTTAAATCAGATAATAGTGTTTTTATTACTCTTACTGTACAAGACGGTAAACTTCTGATCGGTTCTCAATATACGAGGCCTTTTCCAAATGGAGATTTGGAATATGACTTCCAGAGCTGGTCATCGCACATTAACTGCTGCGACAACGTTATATTAGCTTTAACTCCCCATTACTGCAATTTGGTTATGCAAGGGAATCAGAGAGGTCTGAGATTCTACTGGAGCAGTTGGCCCTCAGGAACGTACATATTCTCAACGATCCTGAAGCGGAGGAGACTTTTGCTCAGGGTAATATTCGAGGAAGACCAGATCTTACGCTGGCAGGTACAGACGTCATACAAAACTTAGTAAACTGGTCAGTAGATAAAACATTTTCATACTCAGATCATAAATATATTATTTTTGAACTTTCATATCTACCAATCATCAGAAATAACAGAAGATACAAAACAAAAAATAAAAGTTTCAAGAAGTTTAACAATAAAATAAAGGATAAATGCCCTCAGTGGCTATACCAATTAATCAGTATATCTACTGCCACAGACCTGGATACATGGATTCAGGACTTTGAGAAGTCAATAACAGACATAATGAATTGCACATTCAAACAAGGCTTGCTATGCTACAGGCCAAAACATAACTGGTTTACACAATCCTTAAGAGTCGAGCGAAATAGAGTAAATGCTCTGTACAAAAGATCTCAGAGAAATCCGGGCAACGAAGAATTCAGGAAGCATTACAAATTGGCAAGAAATAATTACAAGAAATCAATAAGAACATCAAAGAAAAAGACTTGGCTTAAATTTTGTGAAAACACTGATAATTCGTTCGGAAACCTATTTAAATATATTTCAAAGAAAACATTGAAGCATACAGATCTTATTTTCACCACATTAGAAGATTCGTCCCCAATTGCATCATATGATGACGTAGCCATAGAACTACTGAGGGAACATTTTGATGTAGACAATGAAACACCTATCTTAACTCACTATGTCTCAGAGAAAAAATTTAACGCTGATCCTGATTTTACTGAAATAACATACAGAGAATTAAAATTGGCAATATCTAAACAAGCTCTCAATAAAGCTCCTGGTCCAGACAAGTTTGATGCTTTGGTTATCCGTAACTTATTTATCAATTTTCCCGAACTTATCAGAGCTATCATGAACAAATGCATGATTCTTGGCCACTTCCCTGGTCCATGGAAGAAGGGTCTAGTAATTTTCTTCCGCAAGCGAAACAAAGATCCTAAAACTGCCAGGGCGTACCGTCCTATAACTTTACTTAACATTATAGCCAAGATTCTCGAACGTATTATTAAATATAGAGTTATGACTAAGTTGGAATCTCTAAGTTTTCTTGACCCAAACCAACATGGTTTTAGGGAAGGACATTCAACGATCTCTGCACTTAATGGTCTTAAATCAATAGTAAAATCTAATCTTCAAGATAACAAATATTGTTCTTTAGTTTCCATAGACATCCAGGGGGCGTTTGATAATGTTGCCTGGGACGTTTTATTTCTCATAATCGATTCTCTTCCTCTTCCCTATTACCTGAAATCTTTACTCAAATCTTACATTTCTGACAGATATGTGGGTTTCAATTTTACAGATGGAACTAATTGGTTTCAGCTTAGGCAGGGCTGTCCTCAGGGGTCCTGCATTGGACCATTGCTCTGGCTTCTTGTGGCAGACGTTATTTTGAAGCGCATTAGCTCTATTCACACAGACACAATTTCTTATGCGGATGATTTTATTTTGATTTTTGCTTCAGACACTAGACAATCTCTGGAAAACAAGGTTAATAATACATTAAACATTCTCACAAATATTATAAATATGTTAAAACTTACAATTAGTTCACATAAATGTCAAGCCATGATGTTCGGCAGATTCACCTTACCCAACAGACATCCGATTTTTAAAATCAATAACGTAACTATTCCTATAGTAGAAAATGTCAAATATCTGGGTTTTCTCTTGGACTCTAAATTTAACTGGATTACGCATATTGAAAACATCAGGGAAAATATTAGAAATTTTGCTGTCAATATATCAAGGACTTCAAGCAGAGATAGTGGCCTTTCGGCATTCCATAGAAAAACATGGTACTTAAGTGTCATAGAAAAGAGAATCTCCTATGGCTTTGAAATTTGGTTCCCGGACTTAAAGTCTCATGCAACAAGAAAGCTTATTTCGTGCCGAAGAATCGGTCTTCTTTCAATTATCAAACCCTATCGTACTATTTCAAATGATGCATTATGTATTCTTATTCCTATTAATATTTTTCTTAAAAATAAGTATTTGGAATATAATACAATATATGGTAATAATAAAATTGACATTAATGGCATCGAAATGGGTACCCATAATATAATGAAAAAACTTCATACCTACTTTTGCCCCTTCTATAACAAAATACAAAACTTGATTTTTCTTCCTTCAACAAATGACAAAACAACAGATAGACCTTTCCCACAGATTTTCACAGACGGTTCAAAGATGGACAACGGTACCTCAGCTGCTTTTACAGTTTATTTCTCTGGCACATACATCACTGAAAAAAGATCAAACTTCACCAGAATAACTCAATTTACCAGGCAGAACTCCAAGCAATTTCGTCAGCCATAGATTGGCTTGTTAGTACTACATTTAATATTGCAACCATTTATACCGACAGTTACTCTTCGATTTGTGCTCTCCAACAGGCCTTTCCCAACAATATTATCTGCTTAAATATTCTTACATCTTTATACAATAATCCACACATAACATTATACATAGGCTGGGTAAAGGCACACGTTGGGATTGAGGGTAATGAGAGAGCTGATCAGCTGGCTAAATCGGTAATTTTGAACAATACCTTTGATATGCACATTAATATACCCTTCCTTAGTTCATCCATTAAACTTCACTACACTAAGAAAATGATGAGAGACTGGCAAGTTGCATGGGAAAACACAGATAAAGGAAGAGACACATACAATATCATTAAAAATGCAAATACGGATTTTGTAACCCATAACCAAATCACAGCATACTTTGCTTCAGGTCATGGGAGTTTCCCAACATATCTGCATAAAATCGGAAAACGTAGTAATAATAAGTGTCTCTGTGGCAATGAAGGTAATGTTTTGCATTATATTTTTGGACGTTGCTCTCTTATGAAGTATCATTTCACCTTCAACAACAAGTACACTGTCAGACAAAATTTGTACAATACAATATTTTATGACCACAATTACTTCAAATTAAAAACAAATTACAACATTCTTAACAAATATTATTCTTTTATTAAGTACACTTTTTAACATGGTTCCTTTCTTATTTCCTATCTTCGATACCCCTGGTCAGCTATTGGGCTGTAAATTCTGTTCAAAATTCTGTTCTCTCCTGGCTTGCATCAACTATTAACATTCAATAGTAAGATCAGAGTTCTTGAATCACGGATCTTCTTGTTACAGATTTATAACTGAGGGCTCTCTGTCGAGCTTCATCTACAGTATAAGTCTACATGCACATATGGATAAACCAGGCATGCAGAGGTTATTGATGATATCAGTGTTTATTTATTTTCACAAAAACTACTGGTGAATTGCCCTAGAGAGTCTACTTGGAATAACTTTGAATGTTTAAAATTAAACATTTTATAATTTTAAATGAACTCTGATTTTAAAGACTATTTTAAAGACTATTATTACTTTCTTGTCTTTCATGTGAACATTTAGATTTTATCTGTATCTTATGGTATTACAATCAGCATTATGACTGCAGCTTGTTCCTGGTGAGCTCGTGGGAAACTACAGAGGTGGATTATGCAATATGTACATATAGATCTGAACACTGCTTTTAAGGACACTCTTGGTTTTACGTTATTCATGAGAACACTGAATTTTATCAATCATTATTTATAATCTCTACAGTATCGTCCTGTAATGCTGATACAGTATATATTGGTACAAACTATAGTATTATTTGTTATAAACTATTTCTGGTAGTCTATCAGAGAAATATTTATGTGAACTTTGATATTAAGGCCATATCTTTCTTCATCAATATCATGTGATTACTTACTTTAGTCAAAATGCTATATTTTTACTACGTAGATATAAACTATGACTTGTTCTAGAAGAAGAAAAAAAAAATCATTAAGGATGTCATGTGAAACCTACATTATTTCTTATCGTTTTGGTGATAGATAATTTCCCTCTGATTAGCATATTATACTATTCAAGATATTATTAAATGATATCTTCCAATAGGGGAACATCTGTGCTTAGTGTACATCTCTGTATGTATTTGCTTTAAGAGTTAGTTCAATATCACAGTGATTTTGTTTGTCTATATTAATAACAGTGATGTACTGTTTAACCAGTTTTTAGACAATCTGAATTACAGCTCTGTTTATCTCTGCAACATTATTTTCATTGAAAAGTTATCGCATAATACATTACTGGGAAGCAGGCAATCCTCGGAGTTATAATGATTACATTAACTAATTCCTAAATTTGAGTGATTATTAAATTTGAATTTAATAATTTTTTGAGTGAAAATTAAATTTGAGTGATATTCCTGGACTGATGGATTCATTATCAACTACAGAAGGGCTCATGGAAACTCTCCAGTGGAGCTGAATGTACCTAGACAGAACTATATTCATCCCATTTCACGAGTACTGGACTAATCTGACTCTTAAGATGTGGAATCCATGGGACAACTATCATTTAAAATCAAGAAATCTATAAATTTAGTAGATCATTGGAATATATTTATTCCATCAGCTTGTGTTTTTCAGGATATTAGTTTTAGTTTAGTTAGTTATTATTTTTATTTCACTGGCTCTAAGTTTGTGTTTTTAGGATTCTTAAATTATTTTATGTTTTCTCTGAGGTATGAGCCATGCCTCAATAGCTTGAGTTTTTTAGGATTTTAGTTAGTATATTTCTTTATTTTATAGCATGTAATTTATTATTGTTTTGCTGAACTGTGTTCATGCTAGCTACTGTAATTCAGGATTATGTATTGTTATATTTTGTATAATAATTGTTGCTGATCCGGGTTCGTTCCCGGGGCTGTGGTTGGCTGGATTGCAGTGGGGATTTTTCCCCCGAAGCATTAGGTCCATATGCCTTTCCGGCTGGCGCTTCGGTGGGGTGTCCCTGTCCCTGATCATAACTGAAATCGTTAAGACTATCGATGTCGAGTCGAATGAGCCATACCCCGTCGTTTTCATGCCCGTAGAACCGAAGATAGGAAAGCGCCCCCTGGTGGTGAAAAAACGAAATAAAATTGGTAAGCTCTATCGATGTCGAGTCGAATGAGCCATACCCCGTCGTGATCCTTCCCATAGAAACAGAGATAGGAAAGCGCCCCCTGGTGGTGAGAGTCGGAGCAAAAATCGATAAGCTGTAGTATCCTCTATCGACGTTGAGTCGAATGAGCCATACCCCGTCGTGATCCGGGCCATAGAAACAGAGATAAATAAACGCCCCCTGGTGGTGAAAAACGAACTAAAATCGATAAGCTCTAGTCGAATAGTATAAACCTATAACTGAACGAACCTCCGGTTCGGGTCCCCGCTGCTTGCGGCACCGTATAGCATTCGTGCTGCAGTATACGTTAGTTCCACCTTCCACCACCAGGTGGCGCAAACTGTTTATACGATCATAACTGAAATCGTTGAGGCTTTCGATGTCGAGTCAAATGAGCCATACCCCGTCGTAATCCGGGCTATAGAAACAGAGATAATAAAACGCCCCCTGGTGGTGAAAAACGAACTAAAACCGATAAGCTCTAGTATCCTCTATCGATGTCGAGTCGATTGAGCCAAGCCGCGTCGTGATGTGACCCATAGAACCCGAGTTGGCTGAAAAATCCTTTGATTACACCTACCACCACCAGGGGGCGCAATGTGTTCTATACGAATGTTATAGAGGGTCCTTATTACTTTAATTCTGATGTTTGGAATCAGTTTGGGGGAAATTCGTAACATAGTTTCTGAGTTATAGAAACGGACCACAGTTAAGATAAAAAAACTTGAAGTGAGGGGGGGGGGGCGAGGACACTGCTTTTCCTTAAACAACTGAATTAGACTGCCGGAAAAAAAAATCTGATGTCTTAATTACATAAACCGCCCGGATTCGATAACGGGCGAAGCCCGCTTTTTACTAATCGAAAATAGTGGTTATTTTTCTATACATATAAACAATCAAATGTTTAAAATGTTAAATTTGTTGAAATGGAATTGGTTTCCTCAAAAATAATACAAATGTACAAATATGTCTTAATTACAGCAACCGCCCCGATTCGATAACGGGCGAAGCCCGCTTTTCCTTATCATAATATCTGGTTGCGACTCTAAAAGAAAAACGTAAAATACTCGTCATGCAGTTTTTGGACGCGGCCTACTTCTTAAAATCGTAATATATAGCGGGCGCTGTGATGGAAATCTTTCTTTTGCGTTAATTATACGAATGTTGATTAATTATACAATTAAATAATATATCGGCTCGTAATGGAGATATGAGAATAATTTTCAGATATTCTGAAAGCCGAATCAATTTTGCGTCGTCCTGTAAAAGTTAGGAATTACTGCGCCCCTTAGATTCTGAGATTGGGCCCCCCTCTGAAAAAACCCACTTGAACGTCACGTGACCTCCGTCAAAGGAAATGCTCCTTGCCCCTGGAAAATCGATCCAGACAATCGTCTGGCCACGTGTCTGCCTTCTGGCATTCGCAGCACGGAAGGAAATGAAAAATTATTTTTTATCCATCGATTTTAAAGGATTATTTCGGTTCTAACTGTCGTATTGAAATGATTTTTCGAATTTATGAAAGCAAATGCTCTCTTGAATCTGTCTGTCCGATTTCCGAATTTCTGGCCCCCCGACTTCCGTAGATCCGGGTCGGTTTAAAAACCCCTACTGCGGTTTGGGGCTTAATTTGCTCGGCGGCCACCCTGCATTCTCCCCGACCGAGAGACCGGCAACCCCTTTCGGAGGCGAAAGTTTGTGGTTTTCGATTCTTTTTCAAGTTCGGTTTCGGTCCGTAATTAAAACAGTTTTGTCAATTAATAACTCCCCGGGTCCGGGTCGGACGACCCGGCCGAACTTGAGCTCCGCGCCTTTTTTCCGAATTTTTCGGTCCGCGTCCACCGTCCGTGCTTCGAGCGGTCCCGGAGTCTTTGAGTGTACAGACTGGGAATGCACAGACACACTCACACACAGACGTTCACGGACATTAATAATTATCCGATATGCAATATACTCACGATATGGAATATAAAATAAGTATTCAAGATAAACAATAAGGGTGTGATTTGTTTCACTATGTTAAATGTTTTAATACATATTTTAAAATTCAATTATTGTTTTCAGTTTAAAAACTAGTATGAAGTAATTTACTACCTTAGAAAAACTTCAAAGTTATTGTGCTTACTAAAATTCGAATTAGTAGCGTTAAACCTCTAATAAACAAAGTTGTTTTATAACGTTTCATTTATACATCTTTTCATTTATACGTCGCGTCATTCCCTTGAAAGATGTATAAACGGTGTTTTACAGTATTAAAATACTCTTCACTGTAAATTTCCGAAACATCTTATTTATTTAAGTATTTTTGAGTACGAGAATGGAAAAAAACTGGTATATTTGAATAATGAAAGTAAATCTAAATTTAAGAAAGGGAAAAAAAATCAACAACAAAAATTTTAATCATGAATAAAGATGTTAAGTAATAAATTGCTGTTTCATGCAATTTCCATATTCATATCTGCGAATTCCTGCATGGAAATTATGGAGGTTATGCTTAGATGCAATTTACAACAAAAATTTAGGGATGGAGGAAGGGAAGTTAGATTGTAATATCACTATTATAAATTTCTTCATGGATCTCTGTAAATGAGAAATTTTGTGTTAAATGTACTGCAATTTTTTTATGAAGATTATAAGTGAGAATTTTTATGATTAAACATTGACTCTAGTAATCTTTCAATACAAAGTTGCACCAAGAAAAATATTAAGATAAATTACAATACCACATACAGGGTGATTTTTTTTAAAGTTGTGAAAGTAAAATCTATAACAAAAGAACCACTGATCCAAATGACCTAATATTTCACCAGTATGCTCCCAAAGCAATGGAAATTTTTTTGGCGTAGTTAGAAAAAAAACTTCAAATCGCACCGACAGATGGCGCTGTAACTTAACAGAAACAAAGAATATCGTCAGTGGGAGGAAAACAACGGACGGTACTTTGAGAAACCATCTTCTGTAGGCCTTCTGTCGTCATTGGACCTTTTCTTAAATTCTTAAGTGTCCTGAATCTCCTAAGAGCAGTTGCTGTGCTGTCATTACTCTAATAATACAGTTTCACTAACGACGCGCGGTCCATCAATGGTACAGTCATTGCGAGGATATCAATAGAAAAATGAACACGAGGTATGCGTGCTTCACGTTTTTATCGCCACTGTGTGTGTGTGTCATGTACAAGCTTGTCTCCCGACTTCACTGCATATACAGCGCCATCTGTCGGTGCAATTTTAAATATTTTTTCAATCACGCCAAAAAAATACCCATTGCTTTGGGAGCATATTGGTGAAATTTCAGGTCATTTGAATCAGTGGTTCTTTAGTTATAGGGTTTTACTTTCACAACTTTAAAAAAAATCACCCTGTATTTTACGTTAAACAAAAATGGCAATGTATTTTTATATTAAGTTAAATTTTTTTTTCACAAAAAAAATAATAGTAATAATTTAGCATAAATCAAAGTGTTGCTTTTTACAATAGAGGTATTTGAATGATGTACAAACACATTGTAAGTATTGGAATAAATACAGTAAAATCTGCCAAAGTAAAATATTGCTTTAAATTAAAAAATCCCCTCGGTGTTGTCATAAAGAATACAATACACTTATCATAGTTATAGAGGTAAGTAACAGTTATTTGATTTCTACAATTCAAACAACAGAGTTAATCAAAAATATTTTAATATCGAAGATGAGTATAGGGTAAAGTGCCTAAATATGAACCACTTTTTGTTGTAATTTTTTGATTATTTTCGAATGCACTTTTTTGACCAAAAAATTACCAGTTGTAGATCTATTTCCTCCCTATAAGATTCTGGGGTCAAGTTTGTTCAAAAATTAATACAGCTTGGGAAAAGAATTTTTTTTTTGGTGTGTCATTTGCAGGTTGCAGCGAAAGGGGTTCTTAATATAACACCCAGTGTCATATCCGGCGCCTATACCAAGTAAATCAAGATTTCAGGGTGTTAAAATAAAATGACAAATTTCTCATAAAATAACTTTATTAGACTAAAATATTTAATCACAAAAAGTATTTTTCTCTACTATAAAATAAAGCTAGTGCAAAGGATCACATAAACAATTTCCTAATTTAAGATAACTTGCCAAAGTAGGTAACCTAAAATAGTCAAATGAATAGTTAAATAAAAGTAAACAGAAGAAAACAAATAATGGAAATAAAAGTAAAAAAATACGAAAAAAAATTAGATAAAAGAAAGTTTAAAATATGGGGTGCACAGAAATACGTCAGTTTTCCTCTCTCCGCAATCCTTGCGAGACCACCTAATATGCCTTTATATTTTGTGAGTTCATTATTGGAACAGCAAGGAGATATCTATTTAACTATATAGATATTTATTATACATATTTACAAGTCGGTCTAGCGAACCGATGCTTACAATATCCAGGCTTACACTGCATCAGTACATCTCGTATCAGTCACACTCTTGCAAGAGATAATCAAACTTCTGGACTTGTAGCGCCATCTCTGATTACAGATTAATACTAATCATTGAGATATGACACCCCTCCCCTCGTAGTTCAAACGAACCACTGGTTTAATCTGTCTGTTGCTTCTTCGAACAGGTTGATTGTCCTTTTTATCAGTCTTTATAGGTGCACTCATCTGTAAGTCCACGTCATTCTTTGTAACGGAATTGTCCTTTACATTTTTATCCATAGTATCATCACAATTATTATTCACAACTGTACCTGTTACAATAACATGTGAAAACTGAGATTGGTTAGATTTTTCAGCATTCTCGGTATTAATTTTCTCTTTATTATTTACATAATATCCAGAAAACTTGATTCTTTTAGCTCTATCATAACTATCAAAATCATTGTTTTGTTTATCAAACTGACCCGTTTTACTTTCCTCTGACGTTTCATCACTTATTTCTCTGTTGTGTCTCAACTGATTAACATGACGTTTACACATTATTCCGTCATCTCTATTTACTAAAACCTATCTACTCCCCAATAATTTTATAATTTTTCCCTTAATCCATTTCTCCTCTTTTCCAAAGTTTTTAACAAAAACTGATTCATGAAGATTGTATTTATGTAAGGGTTGCTTTATTTTAGGTTTGGATGGTAATACCAAGTGTAGAGCTGTTCGAACTGACCTTCCAAACATTAATTCTGCGGGAGTCTTACCAGTGACAGAATGTGGGGTGGAATGATTTTCCAATAAAAATCGTGAAATTCACAAATTTATGTCATCCTTATCTAGCTTTTTAAGACAATTTTTAACAGTTTGAACATGCCTTTCTGCCTGTCCATTCAATGATGGATGATATGGCGGAATAGGTGTATGTATAATTCATTTGATTTAAGAAATTCTTGAAATTCATCACTTGTAAGCGCACGTCCATTATCACAGACCAATTCAACAGGCAAACCAAATGTAGCAAAAATTCTACGCAGTACTCTAATAGTTGATTTACTATCAGCACTGGGTACCACCTGTACCTCTAACCATTTAGAATAAAAATCGACCACTATTAAAAATATTTTACCCTCAAAAGGATCGGCAAAATCTATGTGAATTCTTTCCCAAGCAAATTCCGATTCCCATTTTAAAGGTTTCATTTTAGGATTATCCCTGTCAATCATTTGGCCTCTACTGCAAGAATTAACCATTTGTTCAATTTCTTTGTCCATATTAGGCCACCAAATCACACCTCGAGCTTTAGCTTTCATGCTAGATATACTCTGATGAACTGAATGTAATAATTGTAAAATTTTTTCGCGACCTTCATCTGGTATAATTACTCTATGTCCCCATAATAAACAATTTTCTAAACACGAAATTTCATCACATCTACGAAAGTATGGTTTATATTCCTCTAATTTAACCGTTTTTGGCCATCCATATAACGCCCACTCTAAAATTTGTTTTGTTACTGGATTTTCAGTTGTCCACTTTGCAATCGTTTTAGAAGTAACAGGCCAATCATTCCTGTTAGAAACGAACATTATTTCCGATGCGTTATTTACTACCTTTTCAGTTTCTGGAAGAGGTAATCTACTTAATGCGTCAGCATTTTTATTATTTTTACCTTTGCGATACTCAATTGTATAGTCATACCCTGCTAACATTAACGACCATCTCAGCATTCTGGGTGATAATGTATTCAGGTACTGTTTTTACAGGATCAAACAATCAAATTAAAGGTTTGTGATCAGTTATGATTTTAAACTGTTTACCTGATAAATATTGATGAAATTTAGTTACACCAAAAATTACAGATAAAGCTTCTTTATCAATCATGGCATAATTTCTGTCAATCTTGTTCATCGTTCTAGATGCAAAAGCTATTGGTTTTTCTTTACCCTCAACAATGTGACTTAGCACACAACCAATACCATATTCAGATGCATCACAGTTTAAAACAACATCTTTGTTTATATCATACAATTTTAAAACAGGCGATTTACATAAAATTTGTTTAACTTTCTGAAATGCTTTTTCATGCTTCTCTGACCATGTCCACTTTACATTATTATCTAATAATCTATGCAAAGGTTCTAACACATCTGAAATATTAGGTAGAAGGTTTCTATAATAAGAAATTAATCCCAAAAATGAACGTAATTGAGAAACATTAGTAGGAAAAGGAGCATTCAAAATAGCATCAACTTTTTCTGGAATAGGCTAAATACCTTCCTGTGAAATTTTATGTCCTAAATAACTAACATCCGAAACCATAAATTTTAATTTTTCCTTATTTAATCTTATACTATGCTCAGAAAAGCATTTCGTAATACATTCAACTCTTTCAGAATGTTCGGATTCAGATCTAGCACTTATAATTACATCATCTAAAAATACACCAACATAATCAAACTTCTTTAATATATTTTCAATTTTTCTTTGATAAATACCTTGTGCACATTTTACACCAAAAGCTAGTCTTAAAACTTTAAATAAACCTTTATGAGTATTAATAGTTAAAATTTTACTACTTTCATCATCAACAGGTTGTTGTAAATAGGCATATTTTAAATCAAACACAGTAAAGAATTTTCCACCTGCTAATATAGCAAATAATTCTTCCATTCTTGGAAGAGGATAATTATCATTTTTAGTGTTAGAATTTAGTGTTGCTCTATAATCACCACAAATTGGAACAGTACCATTTGGTTTTGGAACAATTACTATAGGACTAGCCCATTCGGAATAATCAACAGGTTTTCAAATACCCTCATTTGTTAGTCGTTCCATTTCCAAATCAGTTGCTGCTCTCAAAGAAAAAGGAACAGGTCGAGATTTTAGGAAAACTGGTTTTGCATCGTTTTTCAAATTTATTGAAACGGGAGGACCTTTGATCGTACCGATCCCGTCAGCAGAAACATTAGGAAATTTTTTTATTAAATCATCCTTCGAAATATTTTTTAACATGTTTACATTCAGCCAAAATAATTTTGATGCTTTCAACCAAGTTTTACCAATTAAACTTGGACCTTCTTCTTTAATAACTAGCATTTTTAAATTAGGTATACAATTATCATCAATCAAAACATTTACATTTAATTCACCTAATACAGTTAAAGAATCCTTAGTATACGTTTGCAGCTTAATATCTGGAGGCACGGCAGTGCCTCCGCCAAGTCGAGAGAGGACAGCCGTAAGCATACTTTTCTGGAAGCAACTCAGGGCACTTTTGACCCCCCCATATCTCCGCGCTGGAGTATCCCAAAAATTTTAAACTTCAATTATAGAGAGTATTTGGCCCACAGGACCAAAATTTAAAATTACAACTTTCTGTCTTTTCTAGTTCAGGCGATATATGAACTCAAACATTCGATTTTTTGTCACTTCTTACTCACTCGTTCACGCGTCATCAAAAAGATTGGGTAGATCCCGTAGCTCCAGAAACTTGACATTTGGAAAAAAGGTAGTGTTTAGGATACAAAGAAAGGAAAAATTATAAAATCCAGAAAATTCGAAAAAAAAACATTCGAAAATTCAACAAATTCCATCAAAATTGAAAATTGAAAATAATACGATCTTGTAGTCTTGGAAACTTAAGATTTGGTGTGAAGGTAGTGTTTAACATCCAGAAAAAGAAAACATCAAAAACACCAAAAAAATCGAAAGCAAAATTGAAAAAATCGAAGAAATTGAAAAAAACCGAAAATTTGAAGACAATCCGATTTTGTTGCGCTAGAAAATTCAAATTAGGAATAAAGGTAGTATTTAGGATACAGAAAAAGGAAAATTTAAAAAATCCAGAAAATTCGAAAAAAAAATAAAAAAATTCGTAAAAAATTGAAAAAATGAAAATAATTTGATACGATAACGCTCGTATTTATAAATTAATTTGGATGAAACTAATTGTGTGTATTAAGCTCACCAATGCCTCGACCGAGTTCGTTGGCCAGCTTGGTCCGCCATCTTGTTTCAAGATGGCGGCCACGGAAAATTTTAAAACTAAAATAAATATACAAAAAGTTAAAAAATCAAGTTTATTTTTTAATTAGGTGTTAGGACTTGATACAAGGATTCCAGAGCATTTTTTGTTTTACCTCTATCTTAAAAATTGGCTGAGATAGAGCAGTTTGAAATTCTAGGGTGGCTGACATTTTGAAACAAAACAGCACATTACAAAAAACCAAGGATAAATTTATGGTCAATAATGGTCAAGCAGGTGCAATCCCGAATGAATACTCCGTGTTATTATAACTGTAACTTTGACTTCGAAATTTTGATACGTTGCATTTTCTATTTGTTGATATTTTTGAACTATGATTTACACTAAGTGAAATGTTGTTGTCGAAGAGGGATTTTCCATGTAAATCCGAAACGTCCAATTTTAATATGTTTTTAATGTTTTATGAAAGTGTATTGTAATGTCTGTAATTTTAATGATTTTAATATAAATTTATAAGTTTTAGTGAACACGATTTCTCGCAAATTATTTTCTTTCATTGTTGTAATCATTTTCCCAATCATACGCATAAAACTATATATTCATATCCATTAGCGCCAAATTCTCGCCAAACTTGGCGACAATTGGCGAAATCTCGCCAAATTTGGCGACAAAAATAAGTCTTCATAAATGAAGCCAACTTGGCGACAATTGGCGAAATCTCGCCAAATTTGGCGATAAAAATAAGTCTTCATAAATGAAGCCAACTTGGCTATAGCTCAATAATTTGGCGAATTTCTTATTCAAATTCAGTGTAAACGAATCTTTTGTAAACGGTTTCTTTGCATTTTAACTTGCTGTTTTCGAGTAACATTAGCTAAAATTTTAAAATGAAGATATAGGAAAGCTACCTTTTCCTGCCGGTACAGGCCGGAGGACTTTTTTATGAGTTGTCGGATGCAATCTATGTTTTGCATTAAATAAAGTAAAACATTGAAAAACAAATCCCACAGGATGGGGATAGTTTGTTTTAGATCTGGAGGCACGGCAGTGCCTCCGCCAAGTCGAGACAGGACAGCCGTAAGCATACTTTTCTGGAAGCAACTCAATGCACTTTTGACCCCCTCATATCTCCGCGCTGGAGTATCCCAAAAATTTGAAACTTCGTTTTTCTAGAGTATTTGGCACACAGGACCAAAATTTAAAATTAAAACTTTCTATCTTTTCTAGTTCAGACGATATATTAACTCAAACATTCGATTTTTTGTCACTCACTCACTCACTCGTTCACGCGTCATCAAAAGGATTAGGTAGATCCCGTAGCCCTAGAAACTTGACATTTGGAAAAAAGGTAGTGTCTAGGATACAAAGAAAGGAAAAATTATAAAATCCGGAAAATTCGAAAAAAAAAAACATTCGAAAATTCAACAAATTCCATCAAAATTGAAAATTGAAAATAATACGATCTTGTAGTCTTAGGAACTTAAGATTCGGTGTGAAGGTAGTGTTTATCATCCAGAAAAAGAAAACATCAAAAACACCAAAAAAATCGAAAGCAAAATTGAAAAAATCGAAAATCGAAAAAAATCGAAAAATTTCAAATAATCCGATTTTGTTGCGCTAGAAACTTGGAATTCGGAATAAAGGTAGTATTTAGGATGCAAAATAAGGAAAAATTAAAAATTCCGGAAAATTCGAAAAAAAATTCAAAAATTCGAAAAAAAATCGAAAAAATTAAAATAATTTGATCTTTTAGCCTTAGAAACTTAAAATTCGCAGTAAAGATAGTGTTTAGGATTCAGAATAAGTTAAAATAAAAAACCAAATAAAATTCGAAAATAAAACAAAAAAATCGAAAAAATCGGAAAAATCGAAAAATAAGGAAAATTTGAAAATAATTCGATTTCATAGCGCTAGAAAGTTGAAATTTGGAATAAAGGTAATATTTAAGATACTAAATAAGGAAAAATTCAAAAATATGGATAATTCAAAAATACCCATAAATTAGTGCAGACGATATATGAACTCAAAGTTTCGATTTTTTGTCACTCACACACTCACTCACTCTCGCGTCATCAAAAAGATTGGGTATATCCCACAGCCACAGAAACTGAAAATTTGGAATAAAGCTAGCATTTCGGATACAAAGAAAGGATAAAATATAAAATCCGGAAAATTAAAAAAAAAAACATTCGAAAATTCAAAAAAATCGAACAAAATTGAAATTTGAAAATAACACGATCTTGTAGTCTTACAAACTTAAAATTTGGTGTGAAGGTAGTGTTTAGAATTCAGAAAAAGAAAACATCAAAAACACACAAAAAAAATTGAAAATAAAATCGAAAAATCGAAAAAAATCGAAAAATTTCAAATAATCCAATTTTGTTGCGCTAGAAACTTGGAATTCGGAATAAAGGTAGTATTTAGGATGCAAAATAAGGAAAAATTAAAAAATCCAGAAAACTCGAAAAAAATCAAAAATTCGAAAAATTCGAAAAAATTTGAAAATTTTTTAAATAATTTGATCCCTTAGAAACTTAAAATTCGCGGTAAAGATAGTGTTTGGGATTCAGAATAAGTTAAAATAAAAACTCAATAAAATTCGAAAATAAAATAAAAAAATCGAAAAAGATCGGAAATTTTAAAATAATTCGATTTTGTAGGTCTAGAAACTTAAAATTTGTAATAACGGATACAAAATAAGAAAAAATTATAAAATCCAGAAAATTATAAAAAAAAAATGCGAAAAAATCAAAAATTGAAAATATTTTTATCTTGTAGTCTTAGAAACTTAAAACTTGGTGTAAAGGTAGTATTTACTATTCAATAAAAGGAACAATTAAAAAATTCGAAAATAAAATCGAAAAATTGAAATATGTTTAAGAAATCGAAAATTCGAAAACAATTTGATTTTGTACTGCTAGAAACATTAGTTATAAGACAATTGTCCTATTAACTAGTACAACGCCCCTAATTGTTTTATGTTATTTCCCCCGGATTATGGTTTTCTTTTCTTTCGTTTACGAATTTCGTTATAGAAAAGTTCCGCTATAGACTGGTTACGATATAGACGATTTCTTTATAGACAGGTTTGTTTTCTTTCACATGTTGTACTCTATTTACTTCACATATGAAATATGGATTGTTAAATGATGTTAGCCCCACAAAAATTTTCACGGCTCTCCCTACCCTCCCGACATTACTGGCTGGTTATGGCTTGATAGTCCTTTCTAAATAAAATCATGGTGACTCGAAGATTCACTTGATTTATCTCTAAATTGAACCTAAATGATCCTAAGAAGACGGATCAAATAATTACTATATTAGCATGACAATCAGGTAACTTAGAATTAAAATCGAAAAATCAATAAATTCATAAAAAGTCGAAAATTTGAAAATAATTCGATTTTGTAGTCCTAGAAGATTGACATTTGGCAGAAAGGCAGGGTTTTGTACACAAAGTAAGGAAAAATTAAAAAATCCGTAAATAATAAAAAAAAGTCTAAAAAAAACGAAAAAAAAACCATCGAAAAAAGGAATATAGTTTGATTTATTGGAAATTTCCGGAAATTTTAATTTTGGCTTTCTTTTTATACTAAAAAGTTCTTTTATGTTAAATATCAAGTATCTAGGGCTGCGAGTTATATCTGAGATGCATAGCGCCTATCCTGGAAGCAATTGAGAGTACTTTTGACACTCCCCCTCCCATAATTTAGTGCTTGCCTAGGAACCTGAAATCTCTTTTTATCTACAGTACTTTGCAAACGAAACTAAAGCTTCAATTTTTTTATACCTGTAAATAATAGGGACAGAGTGTGGGCTTAGCGAAAATCAGTGGATGATCTCCAAAAAGAACCCAAAATCAAGAAAAGGAGGGTTACTTACAAAAAGAAGTGAAATCTCATCAAAAAGTCACCTGTAAAAAATGCAGCCAAGTCTCGTAACTCATTTACCGTAAAAAGTACTGAGATCGTATAAAGCCAAGTTTAACTATCTTATTAACTCTGAAATTTTCATTCACAAAATCACTCCTAGTCTCTACATCTTTAGTTAATTATTATTTTGTGACTTGGCAATTACGCAGCACAGGGAAGTTATTACACCTTACTATGTTATGGGATGGGATGGGATAATTTAACTAAGGCAAATTATATACGCACAGGGAAGTTATTACACCTTAATATGTTATAGTATTATTTGATTAAGACTAACTATATACATCACATTCTCGTGCTAAGTAATTGCCAAGTCACAAAATAATAATTAACTAAAGATGTAGAGACTAGGAGTGATTTTGTGAATGAAAATTTCAGAGTTAATAAGATAGTTAAACTTGGCTTTATACGATCTCAGTACTTTTTACGGTAAATGAGTTACGAGACTTGGCTGCATTTTTTACAGGTGACTTTTTGATGAGATTAGATTTAACCAAAGGAGGCTTACCTGAAAATAATTTATCGGCAATATTTTTACTTACGATCGTATGAGCTGCTCCGGAATCAATTTCGAAATTAACTTTAATCCATTAATTGTGACACATTTTTCCAACAATACATTATTGCACTCGTCCCTCATAATATTTAACGAGTATTCTTGAACAGTTTTAATTTTACTGTTCTCTTTCAGTTGTTGATTCACTGTAGAGAAGTTTCGGTTCCGGCAACAAATTTTTAAATGTCCAACTTTATGGCAAAAATAGCATTCTGCTGATTTATATGCAGAGTTGCCAAGTCTCCGGCTTTTTGGACACCAGTATTTTAGTACAGAAAATGTTGCTTTATGTAATCGAAACATTCTGCGATTTAAAAGAACATTTTCTGTAAGATAATACTGGTGTTCAAAAATCCGGAGACTTGGCAAGTCTGTATATGGATACTCAACAGGTTTGTGATTTCTTGCACAACGATAACAAGGTTTCTCTTTATAACTGTTCCGGTTTCCAGGCGCGTACATCCCTTCTTTCGACTTCGGCGAATACTGGTGTACTTTCATTTTCTCTATTCGGGCATCTTGAACTTTATTTACCGTTGTTCCTCCATTAATCTGTAGCGATTTATCTCCAGTTTCGGCTGATTCGAAGGATTCCGCAATTTCCACAGCTGTTTGAAATGTTAGATTTTTCGTATCTAACAATTTTTGTTGTATTTTCTCATCTTGAATTCCAAACACTAGCTGGTCCCGTAGGCGATCACTTAATGTATTTTCAAAGTTGCAGTATTCGGATAACCGACGTAGATCTCTCACAAAATTGGCTATAATTTCCCCTTGCTTCCGTAATCTTTTTTGAAACTTAAAACGTTCAACTATTTCACTAGGACACGGTGAAAAATGTTCTTTCGCACTCTTTAAGAGATCATCATAACTTATCTCTTTCAGCGAAGTCGGTACAATAATATCTCTCAATATGGAAAAAGTTGCAGTTCCAACAGAGCTTAATAAAATATTTTTCTTCTTTTCCGCATCTTTAATATTATTAGCAGAGAAGTAAAAGTCAATTTTTTCAACATAAATCGACCAGAGCACGATAGAATTATATTCTTCCAGACGTCCCAGAGAAATTACTTCCGTTTCTGCCATTTTCTTTTTTTCTTCTTTTCAAACAGTCTACAACATTTATTTAAAATCGGGTTCTTTTCCGCTTCGTCGCCATTTAATATGGCTTTAACTTTTGTGAGTTCATTATTGGAACAGCAAGGAGATATCTATTTAACTATATAGATATTTATTATACATATTTACAAGTCGGTCTAGCGAACCGATGCTTAGAACATCCAGGCTTACACTGCCTCAGTACATCTCGTATCAGTCACACTCTTGCAAGAGATAATCAAAATGCTGGACTTGTAGCGCCATCTCTGATTACAGATTAATACTACTCATTGAGATATGACACCACCTAATACACTGGGTGCATCTAGCCCACTTTTCTCTCATGCAATCGTCAGAGACTTTAGATGCACAAAGAGGACAATCAATGTCTTCTTGCTCACTAAATGATTCCGGGTCCATGTCAGATTCTGTGTCGGTCAGGGGAAGGCCATCCTCATCAAGACTATCATTAGACGATTCAATAGGTATAACTTTTCGGCGTCTTTGCCCAGTCATTTTCTTCTCGGCCTTTGAAATAAGATTATTTGCTGCAGACTTTTCTGAAATTGGTTTTTTAGAGGTAGATGGTCTTTCTTCATTGGTGGGAACACTCATTGACAGTTTTTGCTTAGCCTTCTCTTTCTTCTTTTGCTCTTTAGCAGTTTTGTCATCCTTTGTTTTGGCTTAACATCCTTTTGTAGGGAGATGATGAAATATTTGAGGCTTTCCCTGATCTTGATGACGAAGAGGAAGCAGGTCGTGAAGGCACAGATGAGATGTCAGTAAGTGACACGAAATTTTGAGTATGCCGTACCAGGGTTCAAACCATTAGTGGAAGAAAGATCCTGATCAGGCACACAAGGAGAAATTGATGAAACCTGAAGAAGAGCACCATCTGAAGCATCATTAGAATCGTTTATGTGTAAATACTCCTCAGTATTATTACTTGGCAAGTCAATATCCTTGAAAAAGTGTCTGTTACAAGGGAATAGTCCAGTCTTCTTAAAGGCATTGATTGAAGTCAACATTGTTGCATCTCTATTGTATGCCTTCCCAAACAATGCACGTTAAAAAAGGAGGAGGTCCAAGTATGGCACTATACCTATATTTGGGAATTCTTTGTAGTGCCATATTGAGAATTCCACATGGACTGATAATACTATAGTCTGTTCAGGGAAAGGAGGTAACAGAAGTAAACAAATGCACATGCGGATTGGCGATGCTTAAACCTGGCGATGTGCCAGAAGCGCCAAACAGACTGTTTGAAGTGTTTGAACTTCAGATTAACAAATCGAAATAAAAAATAAAATTTGCCAACCTAGGGATTTGTGCCAAATGTGTGGCTCCTTGGCGATTTTTCTGCAACCCGTTTGTTTACTTTCGTTATCTCCTTTCCCTGAACAGACTATAGGTACTGACAGAAATAAAATGAATTTCAGCCCAAACCAACAGTTGGCGAACATTAATATAAATAAACTGAAACTACAGATATGTTCAAACATTTCAAAATCATTTACCTTCCTCGAAAAAAAAAATACTCTTGAAAATGTAACCTTAAAAACATTCAACACTTGAAAACACAGTTGGTGGAGGATCAATATTACAAGCAGTCGAATGATGCGAACACACTGCACCCTGTTGAGTAAACGTGGAAAACTATTGATTGAGGATTTTCTCACAAGAGTGCTTCTCCTTTACAAGATATAAGATAGTGCCATATTAGGGGACTATACTATATTTGGTTACTTTACTTTATTATTTAACAAAATTTTAAGAGTCTTCACAGTAAATTTCTGAAACATTTTTAAGTATTTTAGAGTTTCTTTATTGAGTACAGGAATGTAAAAAACTAGCATATTTCAGTAATGAAAATAAATCTGAATTTAAGAAAGGGAGAAAATCAACAACAAAAATTTTAATCATGAATAAAAGTGTTAATAAATTGCGTATCCCTTACATGCAAATCTATGCAGTTCACGGATGCAAATTCAAATTGAAGGGTTCGGTGGTGAACCTGCCTATAAAATTAGATTCCACCGTGGATCACCTGCCACGCAATCTACACTCATGTCCAAAATTAAGGTCATAAACATAAAATCTGTGAAAACTGATGAACTATTCACTGTGTTGCCACGAAATTTGGCACAGAGGTATATTACAATGGGAGATGTTGCAATGTAACGATATGGAAAAGATTTTTAATTGTGAATTAAGAAACAGGGTATATCAAAATGTGTTAAATCCTGAATCAGAGCTAAAGAATTTATCTCGGGAAGAGTCTGTCTAATATGGAGTCTGACCACCGTGCACTGCTATACAAGCCTCACAACGATCTCTCATACTGTTTATGAGGGTGTCAATAAATGTTTATGGCAACAAAGACCATTCTTCCAAAAGTGCGGCTTTTTACTCCTGGCGGGTCCTGGAAGGGGGGTTACACTGTGCAATGGCTTTCCCTAGACCATCCCAATGTCATCAGGAAGGCCAGCGAAGGCTGCCACAAAACAACGACACATGCACAGGATCGCTACTTGGCATTAACCCCTTGGAGGGCAAGCACGTGGTCTAAAAATGCTACATTTTGCGATGTTTTGACACCAATAAATATAAATAATGAATTTTTACATTCTCAATCTTCAAAAAGTAATAATAAATATTTTTATTTAATAATACTGGTGGCAAAGTTATATATTAAAAAGTGGTATATATTATATACCGGTGCCCCTCAAGGGGTTAAGCACATGACGACATAGGCTGGCAACGGCTCCTCAGCTTGCTCGTGACCTTACTGCTGCATCTGGAATAAGAGTTTCCAGGCAAACAGTATATAGACGTCTAGCAGAGAGAGTGCCCTTGACACCGGCGTCCAGTCGTGTGTGCCCCTTTCACTGCGTCTAACAGGAGAGCCCGGTTGTTGTGGAGCCGAAGACATCAGTTTTGGACACAGCAAGAATGGGACGTTTTCTCTTCAGTGATGAGTCGAGATTCACCACGCAGAGTGATTCTCCTCGAATCTTCATCTGTAGAGAACGTGGAGTTCACTATCATCCCTCCTACGTAAAATAAATTAACAGATTTGTTGGCAAAGGAATCCTTGTCTGGGGCGGCATAATGTTTGGCATTCGTACACCACTGCATGTCTTCAATGTGGGTACTGTCGACGCACATTTCTATATGTATGAGGTCCTTGAAGCTTATGTGAGGTTGTTCCGGGGTGCTGTACGTCCGGACTTCATTTTTATGGACGATAATGCGAGTCTACACAAAGCTCACATATTTGATGATTTTCTTGAAGAAGAGGATATTCGCCTCATGAATTGGCCCTCGAGGTCTCTGGACCTCAATCCTATTGAACACGTTTGCGATGGTCGAGGAAGAGCCACTCCACATCCTAACCCCCCTCCTAGGACCCGCTGTGTGATAAAAGCCGCGCTTTTGGAAGAATGGGCTTTGTTGCCACAAACATTTATTGAAACCCTCATAAACAGTATGAGAGCTCATTGTGAGGCTTATATAGCAGTGCACAGTGGTCAGACTCTATATTAGACATACTTTTCCCGAGTTAAATACTTTATCTCTGATTCATGATTTAACACTTTTTGATATACCCTGTTTCTTAATTCACAATTAAAATCTTTTCCATTTAGTTATGTTACTATATTCTTTCTCCCATTATAATATACCTCTGTGCCAAATTTCGTGGCAACACAGTTAATAGTTCATCCGTTTTCACAAATTTTATGATTATGACCTTAATTTTGGACATGAGTGTAGATGAATGCTATACGGTCTAGGTTAAGTTAAAAAGACGATTAACTTACAAATCGGACTATATGAGTGCGATTGTTAGTCCGCAAAAAATCCATGCACCAGGCCGTTACTTCACTCGAGAGGAACTCCATCAGCACCTTGAAGTGCGTTTGTCGGAAGATTGGAAAATAACATGGCAAAACTTTGACGTGGATAAGCTAATAGTCGAATTTGAAGAAGAAGAAGTGGAGGTCGACGAATCAGAAGTAGACCTGAGTGCGACACACACGTTGCTCACCGACGACCGCTGGCTGTATCTGCTTAGCACACGGTGAAAATCAAATACCTAAGTTGTTAATATTTGATGAAAATGCCGAAGAACTGTCCTTTTCGACTATTTACTGGGGGAAAGTGAGGCACCTTTAAAAGGAGTACACCTACAACAAAATCGCCAATTCAGGAATACGAAGGTCGTATCATTTGCTGTACGCGTACTGTAAATTTAATCACTTTTGTCTTAAGAATGCTATCGACATTTCCGTTCGGAAAAAGAAATCACTGGATGGAAGACTCATGGCTGAAAATTTACTCGATGAAAGTTTTGTGAACGACCTCATTCAGCACGACGACGGCTACAAATTCCTCAAAAACATAAAAAATGTACCTGCTCATTGGGAAAACGAGAAGAAACGTGTGTATGCCGCAATGCGACAGTGGGGAATCCCGACTCTATTTGTCACAGTTTATTTATCCCGACTCTATTTGTACTCTATTGTCTGCAGCCGAGCTGCAATGGTTTGAATTGATGCAGGCATTATCTTTGAACGTCGACAATCACATTTTGACGAGGGAGGAATTTGAAAATGAAAAAATGTTTACCAAAGAAAATAAGTGCAAACTCATTCAAAAAGATCCCGTGAATCACGAGAAGCTGGCTTATGCTAACAAACGTTTTTTTTTTGGAAGAGTTAGACTTGGTTGAAATAAATTTCAATGGTAAAAGCCGTGGGTGGCCAATCTATATTCTGCCGTAAGGTAGAATTTTTTCCGCTTGTTTCTGAGTTGTTCTTTCTTTTTTAACTTAATTTTTATTTTTATCTACTCCTGCGTCATGTGACTTACAGAAGAAACTAGCAGATGTAATTATAAAAATGACTATAATTATGAGTCACATTATTTGTTTATTTACGATTTTGATTTTACTTTTGTCGCCAAACAACTTGATTTTGAGCCAAAAAAAATATATATAAGCATGACATCAGTCACAATGATGGCACAATAATGCATGTCCATAATGGTGTTTTTTCAAGTGTACGACAACAGTTTTCGAGTAATTTTTTATATTCAAACTAGGGGGCCTACCCCCTGCGAGCGTTTTCGTTTTATTTTGTACGTTATCGTTTTATTTAACAATCAATTAAGTTTTATTTAACAATCATTTATTTATTATTTAATACGTTTATCGTTTTATTTTGTAAACAACTGTGTGATTCCAAAGTCTTATTTTTATATAAAAATGTCATCTACAATGTGTAAACTACATCCAAACCGATTTTGTGGCAAAATTGTTCAGTTAAACCGTAGTTTTCCTATAACAAAACCATTGCAAGAAGCCTATTTACATTATTTTGGATTTCCGATGTCAAATCAAGATAAAAATTGGGTTTCTCATGTGATTTGCACTAATTGTAGATTGGTCCTCAGCTCCTGGTATTGAGGTAAAAATAGATCACTGAAATTTCGTAAACCAATGATATGGAGAGAGCCAACTAACCACGTAACAGATTGTTACTTTTGTTTAACAAAAACTTTTGGTTTTAACTCAAAAAATAAAGACAGCATAAAATATGCAGACGTTCCATCAGTGACTGTATTTAGTTGACACAAAAAAATAATATTACCACCGCTTCACATTAAGTTGGGCTTGATGAAAAATTTTACCAAAGCTTTGGATAAATCCAAGCCTGCCTTTCAATACCTTTGCTCAGTATTTACGAATCTTTCTGCGGCTAAACTAAAAGAAAGAATATTTGTGGGTCTTCAAATCAGGAGAATATTGTACGATACAAAATTCGAGAGCCTTTTAACCGAGGTAGAAAAGCAGCCTGGAACTCTTTCAAAAGTGTTGTTAAAAATTTTTAGGCAATAAAAATAGTGACAATTATAAAGAGATTGTTGAAAATTTATTGCAAAATTACGAGCGTATGGGTGTAAATATGTCACTAAAAATTCATTTTTTGCATTCCCATTTAGATTTTTTTCCAGAAAATCTTGGTGGTATGAGTGATGAACATAGTGAGCGATTTCGCCAAGATTTAAAATCATTTGAGCAAAATTTTCAAGGTTTTTGGGACCAAAATATGCTAGGTGACTATTGTTGGTCTGTTGTGAGAGATACAGATGAAAATATTTATTAAAAAAAAGAGCAAAAATTACCCATTTTTAACTGTCTATTGTTTATTTAAATATAGTTTTTTTTAAAAATCTTCTTAATAAATATTTTAAAAAACTGACGTGCTGGATTTTTAAAAAATATTTTTTCCTAGATGTAGATATCCAAAGCAACGTAACCGTATATATTTCATTTCATGAACAAAAGTCATGTAAACTAGTGTTATTATCACTAGTGAGTAATGTGCATGTAAAAAAAAAAATTCACCATTCATTTCTTTAAGTTTTCTTTGCATATCTTTTCTTCTTTTTAAAGGCTTTTAAACATATTGCACTAAACGTCTGTAAACGGGTCACCCGCCAATTGGCGTATTTACTATATTGTTGGAAATTTCTTTTATATTTCAAGAAGACTTTTGGCGGTGAATCCGATTGCAACGAATTTGTACGCAGTGATTAGTAAATTTATTGTTTTTCAGTATGAAGGAAACGGTCAAAAGAATATTTACTGTTCTATATTTTCCATTTACAGTTATTTTACTATCACCAAAAAAGCAATACTTGCAATGTACGAAAAATACATTGAAATGCCAATGGTGGCCAAGAAACAATATTTGCTGATTTATCATTTTAACCTAGATAAGAAAAAAAGTACCTGGAATTCAGATTAGATAAAATTTTGATTATTATAAAGAAATTTCGGCTAACGAGCAGCGCTAGCCGCAGTGACAAATTAACGGATTATGTACCTTATGGGATTTATTTAGACAACAGACTGGAGAATAATGTAATCTTAAAAATAAAAGAAATAGCAAGCTTATTTATTTCTCCGAGTTATTATGCTCATTAGAGAAAGGCACTAAAATCTTCGGTTCAAGACTTCACAAAAAAGATTATTACTAAATATTTCACATAACGAAATTTATTTAACATTCTCAGGGAGTTTTATTGGTGAAAGATCTATAATTCGGTAGATAGCAATTTGACATTATTTAATGGAACATAGTTTGGCGCGTAATTAACTTCGTTTTGTTGCTAACTCTGGTACATTTGTATATCGTTGCAAAAACTTCTAATGTTTGACTTCAAACTTGGCTGTGGACCCGATTAAGGAAGATTAGGAATATTTTATTTAATGCATATTAGAGGATTATTATTTTTTTAAAACCAGAATCAGTTATCGAGGTTTTTTTCCAGGTTAATGGTTACATGATTGCAATTAGTTTATAAAATGAAAAGGCAGTAAAAATAACGTAATTTTAATTTTATTCAAACAATTCAGCTTTAAAAACCCACTTTTTTATTATTCACATTCCTTTTAAATATGAAAGTTAAACTCTGTTCTTTGTGTCCAAATAATTTATTACAGTTTTCACTGTATTTATCTGCTGGAATCTAAAGATAGAAAACTGTAGTAGACCTGCCAGAAGATGAGTATATAACGAAATATAATGTAACCTAGAGTAAGATTGTATTTAAGTTACAGGAACCACACATAGCACCAAACTGAGAGGCCCGGAGTTCAAGAACTAACAAACGAAAATGAATAACCCGAACATTAAGTTCAATGGCCAATCTCTGCAGTGATTGTAATGCTCTCATTTTTAGTAGTCTGGCGATTCAGAGAACATTTTAATTTCTTTTGGTCACAACGGCAACATTTTTCTACCAAACTCTAATATAAATCATCAAATTAAAGTGTTGCTTTTTAATAGCCCGAATTTTTTATAAAGCGTAAGATAATAACGCAATGGCATTTGCATTGTATTTAGCAATGCGGAAGGACTTTCCAGGTGAAGATCCACATTACTTGAAAATACGTGGTCAAATTCACCATTTCGTTTGATTCAAGGTTCATTTGAAAAATGGACCAGCGCAGCGGGCATAGCCTGCTAGTAAATTATAAAAGTTTAAAGTTTGGTACTCCTAATGTTGAATTCATTGTAATTATTGTATTACAATGCGGGAGTCTTTTTAATACTAAAAAAACCGAGAATTTTACTCAAGTTTAATAAAAGATTTCACACCAGAATTTTTATTTGAAAATATTTAGCATTACTGTTACGCTTATTTATATGTAATTTATATATTACTTACCCATCATACGTAGTATAAGTCTTGTAATCGTTTTGAAAATCGAAATTTTTTTTTGACGGATTTACACGTTTCAGACACTGGACATTCCGAAAAACATATTTTTAGAAAATTTTTTTTGCCGTCCGTCTGTGTGTCTGTGTGTGTGTCTGTGTGTGTGTCTGTGTGTCTGTAAACGCTCTATCTCCCGAAAAAATTGAGATAGAGACGTGCAATTTGGTATGTACTTAGTATGTAATAATGGAAAGAAGCCTATTTCATTTCAATAACCTCGATTAACCGGAACAATTTTTTTCGGACTCTCGAAATATTCGTTCTGATGAAAGGTATATAAATTTTTTCGAAATTGTTTATTTTAAGAAATGAATATAAAAGGCAGTAAATAAACATAAATTTTGCATAAAGCATGAAGTCGATCGGATAATTAGTTGCCGAGATATTTGGAATCCTATTTTCCACACTCTTCGATTTTTTATGACCCTGTATTTCATCCAAATTTCACTTCAAAGATATATTTTAATTGGAAAATTGACGCTTAATCAGATGCAATAAACCGCTAGTTAATAGGAGTATTATTTTTGGAGTTATAAGGATGTTTCTTTCAAGCAATTCAGTAATCGAGCTTTTAAAGTTTGTGACGTCATCAAGCCACGATTTTATTTGAATTGTAATGCACTTTATAAGTAGTTTACACATTTTTATTTTAATATTTTACATTATGCATATCCATGATGGGTAAGTATTACGGTGGCCCCCAACGACTAGTTTTATTTATTTTATGAAAAATTTTTTGGTTTGCATCGAAATACTTTAATTTGGTACAGGTCAAATAACCAGTTGTTTGTATATTTAGTGTTAACCACTTAACAGTTTTGCCCGATCGCCGCTCGGGCAGGAAAAGGTTGCTTGATTCGTTACTAAAAGCTTTTGGGTACCACTAAGTTTTAAATGTTACCTTCGTTTTATTAATTTGCAGACATTTTTCGATTATATAAGGGCAATATTTTAGTACGGAAAAAAAAAGTTGTGTTACGTCCCTATTTTTAGTTTATTGTGTCAAAGAAAAAACAAGTGGGTAAGTGTGATCCAAGTTCGCACAAAGGGTTTCGTTTAATATTCCTTTCAAAACACTTTATCCTTTCTTTAATAAATCCAAATAAATTTCATTTTCTAAAAAAAAACTAGTCGGATGTGTCAATCCCAAAACTTTCTTCTATCTCACACAGGTTTCGCATACACTAAAAATGAATCAGCACCAATTTATATCAAGGTCTAACTGAAGCTCAAGTTTTATTAAATTCCGTGCATTATTTCTTGAGATATCAATATAGCTAAAATCGTGTAAATCCTTCAAAATGCTGCATAGCAGCGCCACCTGCTGGGTGATTTTTACCAAAAACTAATCAGCACCAATTTATATCAGAGACTAACTGAATCTAAAGTTTTATTTAATTCCGAGCATTAGTTCTTGAGATAGAGCTATTGCGGAAATCGCGAAAAATGCTGCATAGCAGCGCCACCTGCCGGGCGATTTTTACCAAAAACTAATCAGCACCAATTTATATCAGGGACTAACTGAATCTAAAGTTTTATTAAATTCCGAGCATTAGTTCTTGAGATAGAGCTATTGCGGAAATCGTGAAAAATGCTGCATAGCAGCGCCACCTGCCGGGCGATTTTTACCAAAAACTAATCAGCACCAATTTATATTAGGGAATAACTGAATCTAAAGTTTTATTAAATTCCGAGCATTAGTTCTTGAGATAGAGCGCCCACAAAATTTTTGTCACATACAGACAGACATTTTCTAAAAATAGTCAAATCGTGTTCAGGACCTTCTAAAACGTATAAATCCGTCGAAAACCGGAAGTCGAAAATTTTCATGAATCCAATACTTTCTTCTTGTAAAGATAGAAGAAAGTAAAAACTGTCTATTTTTCTCGGATTTTCGAATATCTGAACCGGCCCGATAGCGGGTGAAGCCCACTATTATATTCTATCATAATAATAACTGTCATGTGGACTAAATGCGATATTTAAAAAAAATAATTTCAAAATTAAACATGTTGTACACCTTCAAAATGTTAAAATATGCGAATATTTCCATAATCGGGTTTTTATCATGATTCAATACGTTCCTCAAACTCATATATTTACTATTCTCTATTACTCATATTCATACTCGCTTTGTATTATACTGAAACATTTGAAAAATCCGTTAAACTTGCGATATGACGTCAGATTTTCTTTTTAATTCTCTAATGACGTGTAATTAATCTGCTTTGTGTACATGCACACATACTCATACTCCTTGTATTATTGAGAAATCTTTCTGTTTTATTACCACTATGACGTCAATCATTTTTATTTCATATTAAACTTTTTTTTTCAATTGGTGAAACTTTTTATTTCATTTTTATTTTTCACGTGGAAATCGTCTGATAGAAAATTAATTATTGTAGATAGAATTTCATCATGGATTTTTAATTTTTGGCATCTGCTATAAGGAAAAATGTTCAAATTTAATAAGAAAAGGCTGTTAGAATTTTGGTTTTTTATCTCTATTTATTAAAATAATACGAATTTTTCAAATTTTAATATTTCCAGCTCTTCGCAGCTGATATTCTGATTTATACACAAAGTTTCAACTCTGTAAGTTACACAGTTTTCGAGAATGGCTCTGTGACAGACAGACAACGCAGCGGGAGCTATAGGGTTTCGTGAGATGAACGAAACCCTAAAACCGAAACTGTTAAGGGATTAAACATAGCTCAAAAAACACTTAGTGGAATTAGCTGTAATTTTCGATTCGAATATTTGAAGTTTCTAGAAATCGATTTCTGTTAAAAAGTTGATTCACATTGCTTTCAAAAATATAATTTGATTTATTTCAAAATCAGTTGCTGACAATGAATACTTCTGAATTTGGGACAATTTTTAAAACATAATATTTTTAAAACATAAAGATAAATATTTTAAAACATAAATTGAAAAAAAAATTCCGGTCGAATGGCTAGTTTCGTTTTTTTTTTCTTCTTCTTCTTTTTTTCTTCTTCTTCTTCTTCTTCTTCTTCTTCTTCTTTTTTTTTTTTAATGTGTGCGTGTGTGACAATTTCGAGATTAAAATGTATGAGATGTTTGGCGTCTTTTTAACACTTTCCAACATAGTTCAAAAGTGTTTAGGAATTCGGTTTGACTGTCTGCTTCCACGTCTGTCCGTTCTCTAATTCGCTTAAATATACTCTAACTAGGGGGATCAGCCCCCTACTCGCTAACGCTCGCCAACCCCCCGTGAATTGTAAAGCAACTCACATTGAGCATGCAATTGATATATGTTTTTGCAGCATGGCATGTTCGGTATTAAAATGAAGTTTGTAAACTTTATCGTTCATTTACAGGGACACTCAAAATAATTCAGTTATATTACGTTTCATAGGGAAAATTGGTTTGCAGTGTATTTTAATGATGTTACACTAATCAAAACATATTAAAATTCATATATATCCCTGAGGGTAGGTCAAGATGATTACTATAGAAAGTTGGTGTGCATAGCCTTCATTGTTCATTTACAGGGACGCACAAAATAATTCGGTTATAGTACTGTCTATGAACAATAATTGCTGGAAGGGAGTTTTCAGATGTGGTACGCATTTTTAAATTTAACTTTTGCATATTACTTGGTATGTATAAATTCTAGAGATCATAAACAGGGCTGCACAAAAGTACTTTTGCGTTTATTGGCAAAAATTACTGAAGGGGAATTTTTAACCGTGCTATGTGTTTCCTAACAGAACTAAATTTTAGCATACTCTGTAGTATATATTCAAATCTATAGATCATATACAGGATGCACAAAATAATTCGGATTTTTATCACGACTGTTGATGGTAATTGTGTTTTCAGTTGTGTTACGTGTTTTCCAAATTGTTTACTTAGACATCAATTTTCACCTTATTAATCTGTGAAGTTTTGCAGTGGCGCAGCCAAGGGGGGGGGGGGGTTGGGGGTTAAAACCCCCCCCCAGAGCTAAAAAAATTACTATAATTGCCGCTTATATGAATCAAAACAACTAAAGTTAAAATTAAGTTTTTTGGCCTTTCCGCCTTGGCAGAATCCACCGCTTTCTTAAATCAAATTCTATACAACAATGTGATTCAATTAAACGGCGAAAATTCTACTTAAAACTGTGAAAGCGCATATTACAGGCATAGGTTATGTCAAAACTTGATTTTTGGACTGCGTCACTTTGTCGAGACGTCTTATAGTAAAAGATGGGTCATATACTCTCACAGAGACGCTTTGAGTTATATAGTATACAGTGGTCTGTTTTTTAATTGCATTTCTGTCTTTGTTCCACGTTCGAAACAATAACAGATCATCGAATTCCAGAGAAAAAAAAAACATACACATTGTAAGTCTATCTCAGTTTCAAGCGGCTTTTTTTGCGTTTTTTGCTCTCAGTTATATCTAAGACCAAGCTATGTGCGTACCCAGGAAAAAAATCTTTGCAAAAGTAAGAATTTAAAAAAAGTACTTAAAGTTATAAAAAGCTATTTTTCGATTATGAGCAGATTTTTGCAATCGGTGTTTCTTTCGAATCATTTGTTTCGTAGGGGGTCCAGGGTTCGGAAAAATTACTTTTTGTTTGTAACGAACTACAACTACAACTACTTTATAAAAAATGTAGTTAACTACAACTACAACTACTTATTTTTAAAAGTAGCGACTACAAACTACTTTCCAAAAGTAGTCACTACTTCGCTACTTTAGTAATCATCGCTAATTAAATACACCGCAAACGATTTTTCCCGATAGACCATAATGTAACAGAATTCTTTTGAACGTCCCTGTAAGCGAGATATAAATGCTACACATTTCAGTTTCAATACTGAAAATTCTATGGTAAACTTCAATAACATAAAACTTTCATGGCAGTCGGAGTATATTTATGAGAGTTAGAGCACGGACAGACAAACAAAGCAAATTCATAGAACCTTTTTAATTATGTTGGAATTTTTTTTTAAAGAGGAAATTTGAAAACAAAAATTGTACTAATCTTACACATTTATGAGAGTGATGTAGCACAGTAGCGCTTAGAATCCTGCATCGGGTCGGGTTACCCGCTTTTACCCCGACCCGACCCACCGTTCGGGTCGGCTATATTTTCCCGTTGCGGTTCGGGTTCGGGTCGGATTGACTTCAAATTTTTTGTTGCGGGTCGGGTTGGCTTTCATTCTTTCGGGTTCGGGTTGGCTTTTTGAATCTTGCGGGTCGGGTTCGGGTTGACCCGGTTTTTTAAAAGAATGTCCAAAATATTTTTTCACATCAAAAGTCTATATAAACCGCAGATCACAGTTTCACAAAAGCAAAATGCGTGCCTGTCTGTTTTGTTAATCTTAGAATTCGTATCAGGAAGTTAATATAAACATACTTTTTCAACTACTGGTACGATAATGGTTATAACGAATGCTCCTGCACAGCTGAAACATTTCTGCTGAATAGTTACAATTCTAATTCTTGATACTTCTAATTTTGTTATGGCAAAAAATTGTGTGATCGACAGGAAGACAGGAAACGATTATTTAGCGTTTTGCTTCTTATAGTATTTCGTTATAAATGGAAGTTTTGAAACCGCAACTAATTTTAAACAAGTTGGAAATTGTACGTCAAACGTGACAAACGAGGTACGCTCGTACTGTAGCTAGTTATATAAATATTCAGACCTAGATGATTTTTAATTCTGTGAAATAAATTATATCGTCTGCAGATTAATTTCTGTAATAAAATAAGTGTCTCGGTCGCTTGACGATTTAACATCCATCGGAAGCTCCTCTAACAAGAAAACACCGATTTAAAAAAAAAAAATTCAAATTTCTTAATAAATATTTTTATTAATATCTCCTAAAGTTTTGATTTGATTTTAATAAAATTTGAAATGTCTCGACAAAATTCTGCAAAGATAATATATCTTAAATCTCAAACCATTCGGTTGGGTAGTTTTTGCGTTGTTATATGCGGACGGACGGACGGACAGACAGACGGACGGACGGACAGACAGACGGACGGACGGACAGACGGACGGACGGACCAAGCGACGACAATAGGTGCTACGTATTTATATAATTACGAACGCACCTAAAAAACATTTAAAGATTAGATTTTTAGTTGTATACCGTTTACAGTCCTGCATCGGGTCGGTTTACCCGCACCCGACCCGACCCGGCTCTAGATTTTTTTTTGTTGTGGGTCGGATTCCGATCGGGTTGACTTCCACTTTTTTACTGTGGATCCGGTTGAATTTCATTATTTCGAGTTCGGATCGGTTTCGGGTTGGGTTTTGACTCTAGCGGGTAGGGGTCGGGTTGACCCGAACTTCAAAAGAATGTCCAAAATATTTTTTCAGGTTAAAAATCTATGTACAATAAGACCTCCATTCTGGTTTTTCTTCCAAAAGGCGGCCACCTCTATTTAGCGCCACTTTTTAATTCCTAAAATTTATATATTTGAAAACGCTTATATCTCTGAATAGCGGCCACCTCTAAATCTAGACACACGTAACATGTGCAGAAGATTTTTTTTATATAGAAATAAAAACAACTTAAAATTTTTCTATTTATTTGTATGCTTGTGGGGCGGGGGGAGAAGAGTAAATTATGGGAAGTTAGGGGACAATTTAAATAGTTACTTATATATTATTATTAGGTAGAAACAAATGTGGACATTTTTTTAAAATAAAGAGTTTTAAATATTTGAAACTGTATGCTGGAGGAGGGGCAAAAGGGAAGCGTAAATTTTGGGGACAAGGCAATAATTTTTATTTGTTGTCATTAGACAAATGAGTGAAAGATTTTATTTTTGTATAAAAATAAAGATTTAAAAATATTTTAAACTCCTTTGTATGCTACTATGGGGAAGCGTGAATTTGAGAGATTAGGGATAATTTAGAGGATTTATGTTTAGATAAATCCATTCTTTTTCTTTTTTTAATAAGGATTTTACATTTCTTTGCTTGCTGGGGGTGGGAGGCAAAAGGTAGAAGAAATTAGTCAAATAAAGATTTAACATAGCCAGACGACTATATTTTGGTAAAAAAAAAAATCGTAGTCGTATAAAAATACATTATATTGAGAAGATTTCTATGGATTTAAATAACAGTACACGAAGTTTCTGACACCCAAACTGTGAAAATGACAGCTAATTTGTGACTGTGCCCGTCGTCTATGGAGAAATATATGACACTGCAAATGAGATTTGTCGCTGACGTTCGCAAATTGTTGCAGAGAACATATTTCGCACGAAAGAAACGAGTTATAATCATGTGATTTGAAGATTGGGACCTTTTTTCCTCCCTCCGAAAGTAGCGTCGATGCGCGCTACAAACTACTGATATTTTGTATCGCGCTACTCGCTACACTACACTTTTTTAATGTAGCGCGCTACACTGCAAACTACTGAAAAAAGTAGCGGCTACTGTAGTTTCGCTACTTGTAGCGCGCTACTTCCGAGCCCTGAGGGGGTCTGTACACAAATTTAAAGACTATATTTCATTTGTTGGTAATGTTGCAACGAACTCTTGCTTATGATGGAGATTCGTATATTTGTCGTTAAAATTTTATAAATTAGTTGTGGTTCCTCTTTTAGCTATTTTTAATTCTATCGCGCTTCTAATATTGTAAACGCTGTTTAAATGAATCATAACCAACGTAATTGCGGAGAAAAGCATTATGATTTCATTCATTTAAAAGACTGATTCCATTAACCGATGATTCATATAACCGGCGACCATCTTTATTATAAACTCAAAACCCCCCCTAGAACCGAATTCTGGCTGCGCCACTGAAGTTTTGTTACAGCAGTGTTGAATTCAGACACTTTTATCCGGGGGGGGGGGGGGCATTGTAGAGTTCCGGGGCAGGAAACTGCATTTTTAATCATTAAAAGCATAAAATCTCAAATCTTCCGGGGGGGGGGGGGCATTTAAATGCTACGGTAGGGAATGTCCCCCCTCGGGCCACCCCCTGAATTCAACACTGTGTTACAGTATTGTGAATGTGTTGTAAGTGTTTCATAATCTATGCTTGACATAAAATTTTTCGTTCTGTTTTATTTTTGTTTGTTTTTCGACTGTGGCTGTACACAAAATAAAGAAGTAAATAAAATAAAATATTGATGTGTCATATTCTAAAGATTCTCCTTCATACATCTTATTTGTATATTTCTTTCTATTCAAAAGAGGAAAAAGAACTTACTTTGGAATATTTTAATTTTATATGTGACACAATGTTTTACGGAAAAGAATAATTTCTTTTGAAAGTTACATTTTAAGAGATTGGAAGTAAGTTTTTTTTTCAGTTCTTACAACTGACTAAAATATTTTTTAGGAGAATTTATTTTCTGAAAAAGTCTAAAAGAATGTTAAATAAGTTTTTTCCATGTAACTTCACGCCGAATACTCTGAATTTCAAAAACAGCGACATAAATTGAAATCTAGTGAAAAATTGATTCTTTGGATTTGAAAACTGAATTCCTGGGGAAAAAAGATTTTTAAATTCTTTTAAAACTGGAGAAGTGTGAAAAATGTATAAAAAAGAACATTATGTGAGAATAAATGCCTTTTTTCTGTATCGAAGTATTAAAAGGAATGCAAAATAACTAGAGAAATCGCGAAAAATGCTGGGAAAGTTGTATTATTGAAAATAAATTCTTTTTTTGATTTCTAAAAGAATATAAAATAGAGCTTAAGGATTAAAAAAATAATAATAAACCGAGAGAGGAACATTGAAACTACAACAATATAGATGAAACTAAAACAATAAAAATGAAAATAAATTTTTAAATTTATATAAATTTTCGGTCATCATTTTTAGGGTTTCGTTCATCTCACGAAACCCTATTACTCCCGCTCTGTTGTCTGTCCGTCACAGAGCCATTCTCAGAAACTACGTAATTTACAGAGTTGAAACTTTGTGTATATATAGCTGAATACCAGCTATGAAGCTCAAATTATTAAATTTTGAAAAAATCGTATTATTTTAATAAATAGAGATAAAAAACGAAAATTCTAACAGCCTTTTCTTATTAAATTTAAACATTTTTCATTAAAGCAGTTGCCAAAAATTAAAAATCCACAATGAAATTCTTTCTACAATAATTAATTTTCTATTGAACGATTTCCACGTGAAAAACGCAAATGAAATAAAAAGTTTCACCAATTGAAAAAAATATTAATATGAAATAAAAATGATTGACGTCATAGTGGTAATAAAACGGAAATTTTCAAATATTTCTCAATAATACAAGGAGTATGAGTATGTGTATGTACACAAAGCAGATTAATATTACGTCATTAGAGAATTAAAAAGAAAATCTGACGTCATATTGGAAGTTTAACGAATTTTTCAAATGTTTGAGAATAATACAAAGCTAGTATCAATAGGAGTAATAGAGAATAGTAAATATATGAGTTTGAGAAACATATTGAATCGTGATAAAAATCCGAATATGGAAATATTCGCATATTTTAATATTTTGCAAGCGCATGTTTAATTTTGAAATTATTTTTTTAAATATCGCATTTAGTCCGCATGACAAATATTATTATGACAGAATATAATAGCGGGCTTCGCCCGCTATCGGGCTGGTTTAGATATTCGAAAAAAAGAAAAAAATAGACCGGTAATTTTTTACTGTATAAAAAAACATGACTTTTGTTGTTGTTGTTGCTAAATGAAATTTATTTGGATTTATTAAAGAAAGGATAAAGTGTTTTCAAAGGAATATTAAACGAAACCCTGTGAGCGATCTTCGATCACATTTACCCACTTGTTTATATTTCTTTATACATAAAAATTGTCAAAATAGACTTTTTAAACAGGAGAAAATATCCGGTTTAGTTTTATTAATCCTTTATTGAGAAAAGATATTTTATAAAAGATCTACATTTTGTCTTTATAAATTAGAATCTCCCCTTAACAAAGGTGATAATTTACTGACAAATGTATTACATTTGATGTGAGAATGTTTGTTCATACGCATTTCACAACTCTCTCAATAAAACTAACAGTACATAATTATACATATTGTAATTGACACACATATAAAGTACAGTTTTCACACCTCAGGGTATTTGAATACCAGATTTTTCGTAAAATAATGTTTACCATATTTAAACACAGAATTTCTTCATTAAATAAGGTAAATATATTTCTTTACGAAACTTCTGGTAATCAAATCCTTTCAGGCGCACGAACCCTGTAAACTTACTGACAAAGTGCAGTTAAACTAAAACTAATTTTTTTTCTCCATGAGACAGGAACGGTATAACAGTATGAATGGTATAACATAGTGTGATATTACTACTATATTACAAATATTATAAATTTTCCTTATTATTGTATTTTAATCGAAGAAAAGACGTTTTCCTCCCTAGATACACCATTTAATAAATTTTTACCCGTGTTAGTCAATCCAAAATAAAATATTTATGTGCCCCTTCTTATGAAGACGTTCAGTTTTAATATTCGAAGAAACGACAACTTGTATACATTAAAAATACAAAGAAAAGTACCCAGTTAAACTGATGGCATTGAGCTCACAGACTTTTCGCACTAATTGTACATTATACTCTTATTTCAAGGAATAATGCCCCTCGAAAAATAAAGAAATCGACAATAAATGAAGGGGGGATTAGCCCCCCCCGTTCCCATCCTTTATACTTAACCAATGAACTCCTAAAACTAATCAGGAAAGCGCTTTATCACAATGAACCTATGTGCAAAATTTGAAGCAAATTGGATAATTCTGCATGAATAAATTAAGGGGGGATTAGCCCCCCCGTTTCCTCTATATATTTAACCAATGAACCCGCAAAACTAATCAGGGAAGCGCCTTATCACAAGGAACCTATATACAAAATTTGAAGCAAATCGGATAATTCTGCATGAAGAATCCATTTATCTAAATTAAAAGGGGGATTAGCTCCACGTTACCCCTTTTTACTTAACCAATGAACCCCCAAAACTAATCAGGGAATGAACCTATATACAAAATTTGAAGCAAATCGGATATTTCTATCAAGAGTTATCGCGTTACGTACATATATTCCTACATACAGAATCTGCGGGAACATTAGTTATCAGGCTTAAATAGCCTGTAAGCTAAAAAATAATAAAAAGTCTTTATCCATTTGAATGCATCTTTTCTCCACAGAATTCTACATTGACGCGAAAAATGAATCTGATGAAACATGTGGAACATATTAAAATATCGAAAAAATATTTAGAGAGCTAATTAGATTTCGGTAATCATACACTGTTAAAAATTTTCATAAAACTGTCCAGTCATTTGACCGTTTTTGTAGAAAACGGTTACATAACCGTAATTTAACTATATTCTGACCGTATTATTACTCATTTTATGGTCAGAATATAGTTCAATTTCGGTTATGTAACCGTTTTCTACAAAAACGGTCAAATGACTGGACAGTTTGCTGCACATTTTTATCCGTGTAGTAACTTATTTTATCGAGGGGATAGAGGAATATTTTGAGTTTATACAGTCTAAAAATATTTATGTTATTATAAAATACTAGGGCATCCAACCGAATTATTAAAATT
This sequence comes from Maratus michaelseni, assembly GCA_963931845.1. Classification (NCBI taxonomy): domain Eukaryota; kingdom Metazoa; phylum Arthropoda; class Arachnida; order Araneae; family Salticidae; genus Maratus; species Maratus michaelseni. Next base: position 35,082,406 of record OZ007589.1, on the reverse strand, counting down.
ATGTGCATAGGTGTGTTTTCGATGACAATACAACATTTTAATGTTTATAGAACTTAATTATCAATTAATAAATTGATTTTAAGGCATTTTTTCCTTTAGTTAGGCGCAGGTTAAAACTGGCCAAACATTCTTTATGGTTACAACTGTGTATGGGATACTACAAAAATAGAGTTAATTATTCGTAAAAAAAAAAAAAAAAAAAAAAAACACTAAAAACAACACACCAATAATTTTAAGCACTAAAAAGAAGAAACTCAAATATGAATAAAAAAACAAAGAGCGGAAAAACTTTTTTATAAAAAAAAATACGCTTTTATCAATTAACAGTTTAATATTTATTAAATTATGATTACTATATGTTAAGGAAACAATTTAACAAGCTTGTATAGATAGTTTAAATAATGCTTTTTATCTTTTACTATTTCGCAATTTCTACCAAGCGTAAATCAAAATGATTTCTACTTTCTTCTCTATAAAATAGAAGAAAGTATTGTAATAGAAATTTTTTTCGACTTTCGGTTTTCGACGGATTTACACATTTTAGGGGTCAGAGATCCTGAAAAACATGTTTTTTTAAAAACTGCCTGTCTGTCATGTGTGTGTCTTCTTTGTATCGTAGAAAAATGTATGAAATTATGCACAGAATTGAACCAAATTTCATTTATATGTTTTTGGCTATGGCCAGCAGATCCCAGTTGAATTTGGGAAAATTCCGCCGGAAGAGAGCGCCGTGATAGCGATTTTTGTTCCATTTTCATTATTGTAATATCATTGAAAACTGCATGAAGTTATGCATAGCATTAAACTAAATTTTATATTTATATCTTTTTGACTATGGCCTGCAGGTCCCAGTTCAGTTCGGGGATATTCCGTCGGAAGGAGGTGCTATGACAGCAATTTTTGTTCCGTTTTCATTATTGTATCCGTGTGTCTTTTTTGTATCATTAAAAAGTGTATGAAGTTATGCATAGAATAGAACCTAATCTACCCTATATATATAAAATCCTAATCTACCCTATATATATAAAATCCTAATGAAACGAATTTGTGAAACGCTTTTATGAAACGAATTTATGAAACGATTTTATGAAACGACTGATTAAACGACTGATTATGTTTCAGGGCTATTTTTAATAAAATATTAAACGCTTGATGGTGAAATTAATACCAATTGTCCATAAAAATCCGCGGATGTCAAAACTGGTAATAGAATTTTCAAATTGGAATTAGTTTTCGAGATATTAATTTTTTTCTAATTTTAATGACATTTCTGTAATGATGGCAACTAATTACTCAGTTTTTTGGTGACAAAAAAGGGGAAAAATTGAAAAGGATCCCGATAGGGATTATGGATTTATTTTTATTCGTCATTTTCAAATTGAAATTGAATTTATCTTTTATTTCAATCGATAATGAAGACAAGATTGTGATTAAATTGTGTTTTTCAGGAAAATTTGAAAAAAAAATCACATTTCTATCGTCAGGATTCAATCGTCTGTCAGCATTTAATTTAATTTTTAAACTGAAAATATTTTAAATAAATAAATTCGTTCAAATGACGTCATTTATGTAAACGCAAAAGAAAGGGGGGAAAAGGAATTAATAGTAATTATTATTTATTGGTAACATTTTAATTTAAGTAAACGAATTTATAAAATCACTAATTCGGTTATTTGAAACGAATATATAAAATAATAATTGCCCAACTGAACGGAAGGAGAATAAAATATCCTGCTTGGTTTTTTCCGCCAAGCTTTTTTAAAAAAGCGTCAAGATCCCTATAATAGAAAAGCACTAAAAGTTCATTGGGTTTGTTTTCATAACATTTAGCAACAAATCTATGTATATTAACGAATCTATCCCTTTTTGAAGCTCGAATCGAACTGGAAAAGTAGCCGATTTTCTTATGGACAATATTCAAGTGACATAATATGGTGTAAAATTATCGCGGATAGCAAATTTGTTTAAATATCTCATCAATTGATGCCGAATAAATGCAGGCATGCATGCACAAAATATTTAATTAATTTTGTATGATAAATAATTATTAGAAAATTCGTATATACATATTAATTAAAATAAATAATTTACATATTTAAAATAACATGAAAATATATATTAATTAAAATAAATAATTTACATATTTAAAATAACATGAAAATATATATTAATTAAAATAAATAATTTACATATTTAAAATAACATGAAAATATGCATGATGGTGCACTAAAATAGAGAGAAAATTAAAACCTGTTACTGAAAACGTCTATAACATAGTACTTTTCAATACCGTGATTCTTAATGTTATTCACAAGCAGATGGAATTTTTCTCATCCTTAAACGCAAAAGAAGAATAGAATACAGATCGTTGTTATAAAAGTCCGAGAGGTAGCCACAATTTAAACCTATCCATTTTATACAAGCTGTAATTGATTTTACTTATCAAAACCGAAAACAGTCGTCAGTTGTCGCAGCAGCTGTGTATGAGGCCATGATAATCAAAAAATGCCCCATTAAAACGTTAAAAGCATGGCAACCCAATTACAGATTTACCAATATTTTTAAAATAAAGCACTCTGTCATGTTTTTAGAGGCCTCGAAGTCTGAGCGGGGGTTGGCGAGCGTAGCTCGCAGGGGGTAGGTCCCCTAGTTTGATATATATATATATATTTACTATGGTCCACATCCTCACTGATGAAGAGATTGCAACGGAAAATGACCTTTAATATACTAAATATCTCTTCAAAGGAAGCAGATAAAGAAATATATATATATATATATATATATATATATATATATATATATATATATATATATATATATATATATATATTTAAGTAATGTTTAGATAATTTCTGAATAGGTTTTTTAAATTTTATTATATTTCCTATGGGAATACACTGTATTTATGAAATGTATTTTTTTTATCCAGATCTCCAGAATGTCTGAATGGAATACAGAAAATATAATAGGTCCTAGACATTTTTATGGTCCCAAATTTGCAGCCGGAACAAGAGATCCTTCGGAAGGGGCATTAGCAGTCTTATCCAACGAGGACGTATGGAGGGTCCAAGCTCCATCCAAGATTCAGGAGACGTGGATGCGCACTGAGATTTGTCAGTGGAAGTATCCCGCGGTTTTGCAGACAATAATATTTGATAATATAAGCCAGGCCTGTCCAACCTTTCAGCTTACAGGGGCGCATTTCGGCTGTTGGCAAATAAGGAAGGACGCCATTATTCCCATGAATGGAAACATACTGTTAAGGCTTCCACTTTGTATATTCATATTTGGATTAGCAACTAGGAGATATCTATTTAATTATATAGACTTATTATACATTATATACAATTGCGGCCAAGCGAACCGCTACTTCGTACATTCTGGCTTACACTGCCGTACATCTCGTCTCAATAACTCTCCTGCAAGAGATATCAAATCCTGGACTTGCAGCGCCATCTCTGATTATAGATGGATACTAATCATTGAGATATGACACCCCTCCCCTCGTAGTTCAAACGAACCACTGGTTTAATCTGTCTGTTACTTCTTCGAACAGGTTGATTGTCCTTTTTATCAGACTTTACAGGTGCACTCTTCTGTAAGTTCACATCATTTTTTGTAACGGAATTGTCCTTTAGATTTTTATCCATAGTATCATCACAATTATTATTCACAACTGTACCTGTTACAATATCACGGGAAAACTGAGATTGGTTAGATTTTTCAGCATTCTCGGTATTAATTTGCTCTTTATTATTTGCATAATATTCAGAAAACTTGATTCTTTTAACTCTATCATAACTATCAAAATCATTGTTTTCTTTAGCAAACTGACCCGTTTTACTTTCCTCTGACGTTTCCTCACTTATTTCTCTGTTGTGTCTCAACTGATTAACATGACGTTTACACATTTTTCCGTCATCTCTATTTACTAAAACCCATCTGCTCCCAAATAATTTTATAATATTTTCCTTAATCCATTTCTCCCCTTTTCCAAAGTTTTTAACAAAAACTGATTCACGAAGATTGTATTTATGTAAGGGTTGCTGTATTTTAGGTTTGGATGGTAATACCAAGTGTAGAGCTGTTCGAACTGACCTTCGAAACATTGATTCTGCGGGAGTCTTACCAGTGACAGAATGTGGGGTAGAATGATTTTCCAATAAAATCGTGAAATTGGCAAATTTATGTCACCCTTATCTAGCTTTTTAAGACAATTTTTAACAGTTTGAACACACCTTTCTGCCTGTCCATTTGATGGTGGATGATATGGCGGAATAGGAGTATGTATAATTCCATTTGATTTAAGAAATTCTTGAAATTCATCACTTGTAAACGCACGTCCATTATCACTGACTAATTCAACGGGCAAACCAAATGTAGCAAAAATTCTGCGTAGTACTCTAATAGTTGATTTACTATCAGCACTGGGTACCACCTGTACCTCTAACCATTTAGTATAAGAATCGACCACTATTAAAAATATTTTACCCTCAAAAGGATCGGCAAAATCTATGTGAATTCTTTCCCAAGCAAATTCCGATTCCCATTTTAAAGGTTTCATTTTAGGATTATCCCTAGCAAACATTTGGCATCTACTGCAAGAATTAACAATTTGTTCAATTTCTTTGTCCATATTAGGCCACCAGATCATACCTCGAGCTTTAGCTTTCATGCTAGATATACCCTGATGAACTGAATGTGATAATTGTAACATTTTTTCGCGACCTTCATCTGGTATAATTACTCTATATCCCCATAATAAACAATTTTCTAAACACGAAATTTCTTCACGCCTACGAAAGTATGGTTTATATTCCTCTGATTTAACCGTTTTTGCCCATCCATATAACGCCCACTCTAAAATTTGTTTTGTTACTGGATTTTTAGTTGTCCACTTTGCAATCGTTTTAGAAGTAACAGGCCAATCATTATTATTAGAAACAAACATTATTTCCGATGCGTTATTTACTACCTTTTCAGTTTCTGGAAGAGGTAATCTACTTAATGCGTCAGCATTTTTATTATTTTTACCTTCGCGATACTCAATTGTATAGTCATACCCTGCTAACATTAACGACCATCTCAGCATTCTGGGTGATAATGTATCCAGGTACTTTTTTTACAGGATCAAACAATCGAATTAAAGGTTTGTGATCAGTTATGATTTTAAACTGTTTACCTGATAAATATTGATGAAATTTAGTTACACCAAAAATTACAGATAAAGCTTCTTTATCAATCATGGCATAATTTCTTTCAGTCTTGTTCATCGTTCTAGATGCAAAAGCAATTGGTTTTTCTTTATCCTCAACAATGTGACTTAACACACAACCAATTCCATATTCAGATGCATCACAGTTTAAAACAACATCTTTGTTTATATCATACATTTCTAAAACAGGTGATTTACATAAAATTTGTTTAACTTTCTGAAATGCTTTTTCATGCTTCTCTGACTATGTCCACTTTACATTATTATCTAATAATCTATGCAAAGGTTCTAACATTAGGCAGGAAGTTTCTATAATAAGAAATTAATCCCAAAAATGAACGTAATTGAGAAACATTAGTAGGAAAAGGAGCATTCAAAATCGCATCAACTTTTTCTGGAATAGGCTTAATGCCTTTCTGCGAAATTTTATGTCCCAAATAGCTAACTTCCGAAACCATAAATTTTAATTTTTCCTTATTTAATCTTATACCATGTTCAGAAAAGCATTTCATAATACATTCAACCCTTTCAGAATGTTCGGATTCAGATCTGGCACTTATAATCTGGCACTTACATCACCTAAAAATACACCAACATAATCAAATTTCTTTAATATATTTTCAATTTTTCTTTGAAAAATACCTGGTGCACATTTTATACCAAAAGCCAGTCTTAAAACGTTAAATAAACCTTTATGAGTATTTATAGTTAAAATTTTACTACTTTCATCATCAACAGGATGTAGTAAATGGTAATTTGGAAAGTTCCCTCGTTTCACGCATTTGGCGCGAGTAACCGGTAATGGGGTTGCACTCATGTAGGATGCGTGAAACGGGGGAATTTTTCATTTTTCCGTTTTAGCGTATAGCGTTACTGCCTGGTAAACGCGTACGCGTAAACAAACATTCTTTTTTTGAATAATTTATAGGTAACTCACGTTCAAATATTTTATGAATTAATAGTTTAAATAAAATGGCTTCGCTTCTTAAATGTTTGCGAGCTTAAAATGATGCTAAAAAATATATAATCTAACAAAAAGGGCAGACTTTTACTTGGGATAAGCTTTGAATGAACAAAGTCTTGCAGATCGTTTTTATTTTGAAGCTATTGTGATTTGTAATTATTGCAAGGGAGTTTTAGGACAGTGATTTGAATAATTTAACCCTCCAATGCATGGAATAGTTGATCAGCTACATCTAAGATTTTAGCGCATATATTACGTGGAGTGTTTCTGTTTTTAAAATTTTTGTAAATGACCTTTTGAATTTATTCTGATGCATTCTTATTTCACCCCCTAGCAGGGCTTAATTTCTAATAAAAAAAGTTCCGGAGACCTAATATTCTGCAGGTCTAACCCCCGTAGCGTACACCCCCCCCCCCCCATCAATCTAATTTTCATATTTATATTTTATACATTATTTTCAAAATTTAAAGCATTGTTTTTTATTTAGCAAAATCAAAATTTTAAGTGCATAAGCTATCAACTATTCCACTTTTTAGTTTTTACAACTTCCAAATAGAAACCTTTGCCTAATCTTAATGTCAATTAGTCGCAGAATTCTGCAATTAAATAAGCTCAGGATCATGATTATGAAATAGTGTTAACACAAAAAATGAATAGCTTGCAGCTATACAGAGTAGCCCAGTGATAGAACTATCTTCAAGTGTCTACCTGCAGCACTAGTAATGTCTTCGAAAATAGTCTGTAATATGCAATATATATGTATATGCTATATATATAAAACACAAACGGAAATTTCGTTCCGTTCCTTTATAATTAGAGTTCTGCCCGAATGGATTTTGATGGAACTTACACTGTTCGAGAGATAATTTTTCAGGGAAGGTTTTAGTATATAACACTAAGTACTATGTATATTAGTTATAGAATTATGATAGAAAGTTCTGTTATTTTGGCCGAAAAGGTTACCATTGCTAATTTTGGCGATCATTACTGTTGCAGAAAGAAATGAAAAGACTATACATGTCGAAAAATAAAAGAAAAACTGTTACTAATTTTATTAAAAAAAAAAGAAAGAAAGAAAAAGAAAGAGAAAGAAAAAAAAAGAGTTTTGATGAGAGAATATTATAAAACGAAAATATTTAATTTAATCATGATTGGGAATGTTCGTAATGTTTAAAAAATTATTCAAGGGGCAAGATTTCTATATTGAAACAATATTTGGCGATGTATCTTTTGTTTTTGTCGATTTTGATTTTACTTTTGACCTCAAACAATTTGATTGTAAGCCAAAAGGTGTCTTTTTAGGTGCGTTCGTAATTATATAAATACGTAGCACCTATAGTCGTCGTTTGGTCCGTCCGTCTGTCCGTCCGTCTGTCTGTCTGTCCGTCTGTCTGTCTGTCCGTCTGTCCGTCTGTCTGTCTGTCCGCATATAACAACGCAAAAACTACCCAACCAAATGGTTTGCAATTTAAAATATATTATCTTTGCAGAATTTTGTCGAGACATTTCAAATTTTATTAAAATCGAATCAAAACTTTAGAAGATATTAATAAAAATATTTATTAAGAAATTTGAATTTTTTTTTTAAATAGGTGCTTTTTTGTTATAGGAGCTTCCGAAGTTTAATCGTCAAGCGACCGAGATACTTATTTTATGACAGAAATTAATCTGCAGACGATATAATTCATTTCACAGAATTAAAAATCATCAAGATCTGAATATTTATATAATTAGCTGATACATATATATCTGAATATTTGTATAACTAGTTAAGATATTTGTATGAACAGTGTCATAAAATATATACTTAACTAGCTGTTTAACCCGTTCTACGCACGGGATATCATGAATTTAATTCTAAAACGTGCGTACGAACGCACCTCGTTTGTAACGTTTGACGTACAATTTCCAACTTGTTTTTTGTTGCAGAAAGAAATGAAAAGGCTATACATGTCGAAAAATAAAAGAAAAACTGTTACTAATTTTATAAAAAAAAAAAAAAAAAGAGAAAGAAAAAAAAAAGAGTTTTGATGAGATAATATTATAAAACGAAAATATTTAATTTAAACATGATTGGTGTTGCATATTCCATTAAAATATAACGCCTTTTTCTACTATTTGCAATAGTAGAATTGTAACTCCATGGTTGTTAAATTTGGTTGCCATGGTTGTCACATTTTAGAAATTGACAATATGTTTTTAGTTAATTCTGTGTGACAACTGTTTTTTTTTAGTTTTTAGAATAAAATGTTGTTTATATGAGTGTTCTATTTGCTGGTTGAGTTAGATTTCTTTTTCTATGTTTAAACTTCTTTTTAGAAAGAATAATTGAGAATTTATCTATTAAACAAATAGGGTTGCGATGTTTTTTAAAGTCTTGTAAAGAGAATTATGAGTCGTTCCCAAATCACGAACTATTAAACTGAGCAATTTGAAGTCCGTGATCGAACATCTGGCGTCCGTGCAACAGGATTTTTAACTGCGAAGTAAGCAACTTTTGTTTGTTTAATATGGATAAATTAAAAGCTGCTCGTAAAACTAATAGAAGGCTTTTTACGAAAGCATGCAATGAGTATAATACAAAAGAAGCTGATTTATCGGCAGACGAAAAAATTGTACACTTAAAATTAATTGAAGAGAAGGCAAAAATTATGCTTGAAAATGAGTATGCCATTAGGCAAGAGCAGTTTGATAATCCGACAACTGATGCAACTGAGGAGGAAAAAGAAAAAGAAATTGATGAGTCAGAGGCTTATATTGATAAATGGCGAATTTTAGAGCAAAAATTTTTTAAACTTAGTGCTCAATTAGATAATGTTAATTCTGTTATAGTTGAACCATCACAAAACAAGTTACTGCATTATCCTAAAATACAATTGCCCGTATTTGATGGAAATATTAAAAACTGGTTAGGATTTTGGGGACAGTTTCAAAAAATTGATAAAGATCCCAATTTAGACAAACATGATAAATTTGCTTATTTGGCCCAAGCTATGGAAAAGGGATCAACGGCCGATGAATTGGTTAAAAGCTTTCCTCCAGGAGCCGAAAGTTATGATAAAGCTTTGAGACAACTTCATTCCCGTTTTGGTAGGGAAGATCTACTAATTGAAGTTTATGTTAGAGATCTGCTTTCTTTAGTACTGATAAAAAATTCAAATCAGAAATGTTCTTTACGCAAATTATATGATAGTTTAGAGTCAAAACTGCGAGCGTTGGAAGTTCTTGGTGTGGCTAGGGATAAGTATGCCGCAATGCTCTATTCTTTGGTAGAATCATCATTACCTGATGAAACACTTCGTGTCTGGGAAAGATTTAGAGCTCAACACCGCAGGAATAAAAATAGTGCGATTGAAAATGAAAATCCTACGGTACAAGATAGCAACACGGACTCTTTACATCGTACTGATTTAGATAATTTGCTCTTATTTTTATTAGATTAAATTGAAGGTGAAGAACGTGTTTTTATAGCAAGTAGATGTTTTGATGCTAGTACGCAAAATCGACAGTCAAAGGTTATGCGTCCAAATTTTAAATATGAACAATCTCCTAGCAGAGCAACGGCAGCTACATTAATTACGGCGTCAAATGAAACACAGAATATGTGTATATTTTGTTCAGGTTTCCACAAATCAAATGATTGTTTTAAAGCACATAAGATGCCGGCAAGTGAAAGACAAGCTGTAGCAGAAAAGGCACACTGTTGTTTTCTATGCTTGAAAAAAGGTCATGTCGTTGCAAAATGCAGAATGAAAGCTGGTTGTTTTCTCTGTGGGAAAAGACATAATTTACTTCTATGTAGAAGTCTATCAAAACAACAAGATAGTGTCAATATTGCAAAAAATGATGAGGCCCTTGCTAATGTTTCGAGATCCCCTGATGTAATTCTACAGACATTAGTTGTGACGCTACGAGAGCGTGATAAGAAATGCAGTGCTCGTGCTATAATTGATACAGCCTCACAACGATCGTATATTTTGAAGAGTACTGCTGAAGCAATGGGTTATAAATGTATTAGAAAGGAGCAACTTAGGCACTCCTTGTTTGGTGGAGATACTACTGATGTCTTAGATCATGAAGTATTTACTATAGCTCTTTCAAAATTCGATGGAAGTTACAACTGTCATTTTGATGTTCTTGGCCAAGAGATAATTTGTAATTCTATACCACCAACAGGACAAGGTGAGTGGATGCAAGAGCTTAAGACATTCAACATCAATCTCCATGATAGAAAAGCTGGTCCTATAGAAATTTTAATAGGGGCTGATGTAGCTGGGAAGTTGATGACAGGAGGCTACAAATTGCTTAATTCAGGACTTGCAGCAATTGAAACCAAGTTAGGATGGACTGTCATGGGCAAAAATCCCCTTTTAAATGCTCATGAAAGTACCGCTTTATTTGTTACAACCCTGTTGACTAAAGATGCAGTGATTTCTGACTTATGGACACTAGATTCACTTGGAATTCTGGATCCATCAGAGAAGAAAACAAAAGAGGAACTTCATAAAGCAGCAAAAGAACATTTTTTGAGCACAGTTGATGTTGACAAAGATGATCGGTTTGTGGTTCATTTACCGTGGCTTGATGATCATCCGCCGTTACCCGATAATTTTAACTTAGCTTTGAAGAGGTTAGATTCAACCGTCAAAAAATTAAAATCTGAAAATCTATATTTAGCTTACGATGAAGTTTTAAAGGAATGGGAAAGTGAAGGTATCATAGAAAAAGTTCCTGAAAATGAAATAGAGTTACCTTGTCATTATTTGCCTCATCGGCACATTGTCAAAGAGAACAGTACCACTAAAATTAGACCCGTCTTCGATGCGTCAGCCAAGCAAAAGCCATCACCTAGTCTCAATGACTGCCTTGAGAAAGGTTTGAATTTAATTGAGTTAATACCCTCAATATTGACACGATTTCGTATGAAGAAAATTGGAGTAACAGCAGACATACGCAAAGCATTTTTACAAATAGGTCTTAACCCTAAAGACAAAAAATATGTGAGATTTCTCTGGTACGATGAGGAAGGTCATCTTAAATATTTTAGACACAATCGTGTCGTGTTTGGCGTTTCTTGTAGTCCCTTTCTACTCGACTCTGTGATTCAACATCACATTGAGTCAACATTGGATAAGACGTTAAACGAGAATTCAAAATATCCTGTAAATATGGTTCAAAAACTTGTAAATAGTTTTTATGTCGACAATTGCTTAACAAGTGTTGAAGACGAAATGGAATTGAAAAATTTCATTAAAGTAGCAACGGACATTATGGCCGAAAGGAAGTTCGATTTAAGAGGGTGGGAGTACTCTGATGAAACCTGCAAAGCTTTAGAGCCCACATGTATATTAGGAATGCTCTGGGAGCGTAGTAGTGATGCTATTAGTTTAAACGTGTCAAGCACAGGAGATTATTCACTTGGGAAGATATCTAAAAGAAAAATTTTGGCAGCAGCTCATAAAATCTTTGACCCTTTGGGTATAGCCTGCCCGGTTACTTTATTCCCTGAACTTTTATTGCAGCGCTTGTGGAAGTCGAATGTTTCATGGGACGAAGATGAAGATTCTGAAACTAAGTCAGAATTTTTAAAATGGGTGAAGAACCTACCTTATCTGACAGACGTCAAAATACCAAGGTAGCTGCAGTGCGATTTTGAAGTTGAGAGTTTGCATTTCTTTTGTGATGCAAGTAAGTTTGCATATTCAGCAGTTGCTTTTGTCAAAATTTGCACATCAGAAGGTTCTATACGAGTTCATTTGTTGCGTGCAAAAGCTAGGATTACTCCTTGTGGGAAAAAAGAAACAACGATATCAAGACTAGAACTCCTTGCTGCTACTATTGCAGCTCGTCTAGCTTCAGATGTTTTAAAAGAGTTTGAAACTGGAAATGTATACTTCTGGACAGATTCTTCAACAGTGCTCTCCTGGATAAAAAGAGAAGAACCATGGGGAATATTTGTACAAAATTGCGTTGAAGAAATAAGAAGGTTGACACCAACGGATTCTTGGAGACACATCCCAGGTTCGGTTAACCCTGCCGATCTTCCAAGTAGAGGATGTACTGCCCGTCAGCTACTTAAGACAAAATGGTGAGAAGGTCCAAGTTGGCTGTATTTACAACCCGAAGAGTGGCCTAAATCAGAATTTTCTATAAATGAAGAGGAAGTGTTGAAAGAGAGAAAAAAGTCAGTTGTGTCATCTATGGTCAATCTGCAAGATGTCGATAATTTTATCAGTCAACGGTTTTCCAGTTATATAAAAACAATCAGAATGGTTGAATGGATATTAAGATTTTTTCCATAATTCCTTGCATAAAGATAATAAGTTAAAAGGAGAATTAACTTGTGATGAATATAGAAGGGCAGAAATTTCAGTTTTCAAATTGATACAAAAAGAAACATTACATGAGAGTAAGTTGTTGAAGAAAATGCAAACCTTTAAAGATCAAGATGGTTTATTACGTATAAAAACAAAATTGTTTGATTGTGAAGAAAGCGAAGAATTTCAAAATCCTCTTTTGCTGCCATCAAGTCATAAGATGATATCGAAGTTGGTAACTGAAGAACATAAGAGATCTTTGCATGCAGGTTTGTCTACGTTACTAGCAAGACTAAGGGAAAATATTGGATATTTGGTGCCAGAAAATTAGCAAAACAGATAATTTCTAAGTGTGTAATTTGCAGGCGACACACTGCTAAGCCTTTGGATGTACCATTCGCCCCGTTACTCAAAGATAGAGTAATTCCTGCTAAAGTATTTGAAGTATCGGGAGCAGATTATGCTGGCCCACTTTATTTACGATCAAAGGAAAAAGCATGGGTGGTTTTATGCACTTGCGCAGTATATCGTGCCGTGCATTTTGAATTAGTTAAGTCGTTGTCTACTGAGGCATTCATTCAAGCCTTGAGAAGGTTTATAGCCAGAAGAGGAAGAATATCTGTTCTGTACTCAGACAACGGAACGAATTTTACTGGTACTAATAATGCCCTAAAGGCAGTAGACTGGAATAGTGTTATTTCTTTTTCTGCAACACAACAAATTAAGTGGAAATTCATCCCTCCTACTGCAGCATGGTGGGGTTATTGGTGGGAACGAATGGTAAGAATGCTCAAACAACTTTTAAGACGTGTTCTTGGTAAAGCCACCGTTGATTATGAAGATCTCTTAACAGTATTGTGTGACTGCGAAGCAGTTATAAATTCGAGGCCTTTAACATATATCTCCAATTCACCAGAAGAACTCAGACCATTAACACTAGCTATGTTCCTGGTAAACGATAACTGTAATAGATTTGGAACTGCAGATTTAGGTACTGTTGATAGAGATTTCTTGACAAAAAGATCCAAGTATTTAAATAAATTGAGAGGAGATTTAAGATGAAGATTAAGAAATGAGTATCTTGCACTCCTAATCCATAGAGGTAGCAGGAAGAATAATTTGCTGGAGGTTGGTGACATTGTTCTTATAGGGAATGACACAAGTAAGCGTAACGACTGGCCTCTCGGATTAATACTAGAAATCTATCCTGGTAGAGACTGTGTTTCTAGGGTAGCAAGAGTGAAAACACACCAAGGTGAGAGGCTGCGGCCTTTCCAGAGGCTATATCCATTGGAGATATCCGCTGACGATAAAAATAGTTTGCAACTGCCCTCGAGCATGAAAAAAGGATCTGCGGAGAATGATGCATCTTTATCTGTACCATCTCGGAAGTCTCCATCTAAGATTAAGGAAGTTAATGGCCCCAGTTCTAAGGACTCTGAGTTCCTTCCCAAAATGTCCCGAACAGGAAGAACAATCAAAATACCTGAACGTTTGGACTTGTGAACTGTATGTACTCTAATAACATTTTATTAATTATTTAGTCTATTTATTCTTTATGAGTTGCAATGTTGCATTTGTAAATTGACATTGCAAGGTGGGAGTATGTTGCCTATTCCATTAAAATATAACGCCTTTTTCTACTATTTGCAATAGTAGAATTGTAACTCCATGGTTGTTAAATTTGGTTGCCATGGTTGTCACATTATAGAAATTGACAATATGTTTTTAGTTAATTCTGTGTGGCAACTGTTTTTTTTTTTTAGTTTTTAGAATAAAATGTTGTTTATATGAGTGTTCTATTTGCTGGTTGAGTTAGATTTCTTTTTCTATGTTTAAACTTCTTTTTAGAAAGAATAATTGAGAATTTATCTATTAAACAAATAGGGTTGCGATGTTTTTTAAAGTCTTGTAAAGAGAATTATGAGTCGTTCCCAAATCACGAACTATTAAACTGAGCAATTTGAAGTCCGTGATCGAACAATTGGGAATGTTCGTAATGTTTAAAAAATTATTCAAGGGGCAAGATCTCTATATTGAAACAATATTTGGCGTATTTTGTATTGTTAGTTAGATGTATCTTTTGTTTTTGTCGATTTTGATTTTACTTTAGACCTCAAACAATTTGATTGTAAGCCAAAAGGTGTCTTTTTTTGTTGCAGAAAGAATTGAAATGGCTATACATCTGGAAAAATAAAAGAAAAAAACTGTTAATAATTTTATTTAAAAAAAAGAAAGAAAAGAAAAAAAAGAAAACAGTTTTGATGAGAGATTTTAACCCAAAAGGTGTTTTTTTTAAGTGTACGACTGCATTTTTGTAGTATTTTTTTTTGGTACTTTTCGGTAAACCGGGCGCCAGTGATATATATATATACATGTATATATATACACATATATCTACACAAATACGTGTATTAACATACATATATATACACTTATATATATACACATATATCTACACAAATACGTGTATTAACATACATATATATACACTTATATGTATGAATATATATATATATATATATCACTGGCGCACGGCTAACCGAAAAGTACCTTTTTTTTATTAAAATGCAAACTATAGTAATGGCAATATACCTCTATTTACTTCTACATATATGAAATTTCGTTCCGGCTGTTTATAACTCGAGTTCCGCTGATTGGATTTTCGTAGAACTTAAACTGTAAGATAATTTTTCAGGGAAAGTTTTATTGTATAACATATCGTTCTACGTAGCTTAGTTATAGAATTATTCTGGGAAGTTCTATAATCAGATCAATCCGATTATGAAATATTAGCCAAATATATGTATGTATATACATGTATTTGTGTAGATATATGTGTATATATATACATGTATATATATATATCACTGGCGCTCGGGTTACCGAAGAGATTTTGCCGAATGGATTTCGATGGAACCTACACTGTTAGATAATTTTCTAGGGAAAGTTTTATTATATAACATGTCATTCTACGTTGCTTAGTTCAAGAATTATAGGGGGAAATTCGAAAATCGGGAGACCATTTTTTTATCAAATATTAGCCTTTTCAATATTTGATTCCGATTATGAAAGATTAGCCTTCTGAAAAAGTTCTACTGGACGGATTTTGATGAGACTTGTATTGTTAGTTAGATGCTATTTCAGGAATGGTTTTAATGTACTACATATTGTTCTACGTTGCTTAGTCAAACAGTTATGTGTGAAGGTTATTGGTGAACCCGATTCCGAAAGATTAGCCTTTTTGAAAGTTTTTATTGGGCGTATTTTTTGCGACTTGCATTGTTAAGTAGATAGTTTATAAGGATGTTTTTAGTATATTTTATATCGTTCTGTTAGTTTTAGAATTATGTGGAAAAGTTCTATAATCAAATTAACCCGATTATCAAATATTAGCCTTTATAAAAAACTTCTACTGAATGGATTTTGTTAGTTAATTTGTTTGCATTGCTAGTTCGACAATTTTTAGTGATAGTTTTAGTATATTGCATATAATTTTATCATTCTTTAGCAAACCTTAACTGTAAATGACCAAATAAAAGAGTAAGTCCTTAACAGCTAAAATTTTTACTGCACATTAGAAAATATAATAGCGAAATCACGTCATTTTTCAGTAATGTGGAAGGATAATCCAGGTAAATATACAGATTGCTTTCAAATACAAGGTCAAATTAAACGATATATTTCGTTTGATTCACGGTTCATTTGTAGAAACTGACCAGCACAGCGGGCGTAGCTTGCTAGTATCCTATAAATATATTCTTGCTGCTGTTGTTGTGCTAATTAATTATGGCATCATAGGTATATATATACAAACTGTTTGCATCATTTACATAAATAAATTTAAAAAAAAACTTGACACACAAAGAGGTTTATTTTAAAGCATTAGGCAGAAAATTAGATAAACAAGTTGGAAATTGTACGTCAAACGTTACAAACGAGGTGCGTTCGTACGCACGTTTTAGAATTAAATTCATGATATCCCGTGTGTAGAACGGGTTAAACAGCTAGTTAAGTATATATTTTATGACACTGTTCATACAAATATCTTAACTAGTTATATAAATATTCAGATATATATGTATCAGCTAGTTATATAAATATTCAGATCTTGATGATTTTTAATTCTGTGAAATGAATTATATCGTCTGCAGATTAATTTCTGTATTAAAATAAGTATCTCGGTCGCTTGACGATTAAACTTCGGAAGCTCCTCTAACAAAAAAGCACCGATTTAAAAAAAAAAATTCAAATTTCTTAATAAATATTTTTATTAATATCTCCTAAAGTTTTGATTCGATTTTAATAAAATTTGAAATGTCTCGACAAAATTCTGCAAAGATAATATATTTTAAATTGCAAACCATTTGGTTGGGTAGTTTTTGCGTTGTTATATGCGGACAGACAGACAGACGGACGGACAGACAGACAGACGGACGGACGGACAGACAGACAGACGGACGGACAGACGGACGGACCAAACGACGACTATAGGTGCTACGTATTTATATAATTACGAACGCACCTAAAAATGGAACTTTGAAAATCGCTTTATTTAAAAGAAGGCAATATTGTTTTATCATTTTCCAAAATTCTTGACACAACTGTGGATTTAATGCATGATACAAATGAAGTTGATGTTGATATATTTTTGAAGTGGTTGTAAAAACTTGTGCCATATCTATTAATTAATGTGCTTTTTAAAAAAATTCTAACAGATTTATATCCTGCAGAAGGATTATTGAGTACAATAAAAGCGTGCATATCTGCTGTGCCTATCTCTTGTGCATTTCCATCATCTGCTCTGGTTCTTTTCTGCATTATATTGCTTATCACAGAACCCCAGCCTTCGCATATTGCTTAAGATACTGGAATTGATAAGCAGAAACTGGAAACTTTTATAATATGAGGAACTTTTGGTTCTTTTTAGAAAAACATCGCTTTCACCTCATTTTTTTTTTCTTTAAGTATTATTATATCAGGGATGATTTTGAGAAAAACAAAATCTGAAATTCACAGCAAAATTTCTGAAAGGTTACAGCACAGGGGAGGGGGTAAATCCCTTCGGCAATAATTATTTTTGTTGCAAGTTGAGTTAACTGTGTTTTCGGTTCAGGTCGATTTCAGACTGAGTGTAGATTCCTGCAATTTGGATTCGGGTTAACCCGATTTTTCAAAAGTTAGTTCAGTATATCATTTCAGATTAAAACTATACCTATTATAATATGTTTGTGTGTACTGAGGCTTGTATAGATGTTTGTGTATGTGCTGTTTATAATTAAAGACATTTGCATTTTTTTCGCGACCCTTTCACAAAATTCGCATTTTTTCCACGAACGATCCTTTGACGAAGTTTGCATTTTTTTCTGCGATCCTTTGACAAAATTCAAGTTTTTCTTGCAATCATTTGACGAAATTTGCTTTTTCTGTGATCCCTTAACGAAATTCTAATTTTTTCCGCATCTTTTTGTCGAGATTAATGTTTTTTCAGCGATCCTACGACGTAATTTGCGTTTTTTCAGTAATCCTTTGACGAAATTTGCACTTTTCCTGCGATCCTTTGACGAAATTCGCGTTTCCTAGCAATTCTTTGATAAAATATGCTTTTTTCCGCGATTTATTGACGAAACATAGACTTTTCCATTCAGTTCTACAATTTATCGCATGTTATCAGTTCACCATTCTTGGGGACTAAAAATGTAGTCGAAAACAACAGGAAGAAAGATAGTAAATAACAATAAATACTCAAAATTTTGCTTCATTGAATTAGGCCTAAGCTTTGAACTGATATGTCTGGCACTATTAAAACATTCAGTATAGTGCAATATATACGTTTTCATTAAGATTTCTTATCAAATTCTTAATATATTGGAAAGCGGAGAGAAAAGATTAGTAAAAGAAAAAGAACTGAATGGAAAATCCCAAAATTTTTAATTAATCCCATCGCTTTTGTATAGTCTTTTAAACATGTAATTTCAATGTCAAACATAAAAGCGACTCTATCCCCAGATTAAAATAATAAATAAATTAAAAGTCTACCATGATAATCGAAGAATCTGAGCTAAGATGTTTAAACTGCATTATGGGTAATTAAAGTTTTTCTATTAGAGTGCCAACAAGGTATTATGATAGGGAAAAGCGGGCTTCGCCCGCTATCAGATTGGGACATTAGATGTAATTACGAAACATTTGTATATTTGTAATATTTTTGCGAGAATGTTGAGATGAGGGGGGGGGGGTGGGGAACGACTTTTTATTAAATATCGTATTTATTCTACATGAACTTGACTCACCACCAGCGGGCACTTTGCTATCATCTCTGTTTCTATGGGCTGAATCACGACGGGGTATGACTCTTTCCACTTGACATCGATAGAGCTTACTGATTTTAGTTTGGATTTTCACCACCAGGGGGTGCTTTTCTATCTCTGGTTCTATGGGCTGGATCACGATGGGTATAGCTCATTCGACTCGACAGATTGTGCCACCTGGCAGTGAAAGGTGTAACTAAAGGATTTTGCAGCTAACTCAGGTTCTGTGGGTCACATCATGATGCGGTTTGGCTCATTCGACGCAACATCAATAGAGCTTACCAGTTTTAGTTCTGAGTTTCACCACCAGTTGGCGCTTTCCTATCTCTGGTTCTATGGGCTGGATCACGACGGGGTATGACTCTTTCGACTCGACTTACAGTAACATATGTGAGTGTGCATGGCATGCCCAGTGTATGCTGTCTAAGGTAGTGGGGCCCCCAATATTAGATTTGTTTAAAAATAAAAAATTGTTCAACACTGATTTCAGGTACATTTAAAGTTGTTGGCATGGGCAATGCCTGTCGGGTAAGCTAGTTACAATATAATGGCTCAATACATTAAAACAGCTATAACCTGAGCTCTAATTAATGGAACCTACACAAATTTTACGTGTGAACACATATAATCATTATAAAAATGGACTGGCGATTTTTTATCGATGTCCTCTAAATTTAACTATAAAGTAAATATAATAGCCAATACAATCAACCGACTGTAAATTGGGACCTAAATTATGTATCTCACCATTTTTTTAATGTACACATAACATGAGTTCCAATTAATGCATCCTGCACAATAACCATTAAAAAAGAAGAGAATTTTTTGTCAATATGTGTAAAGTGTAATTAAAATATAAGGGGACAGCCAGAGCCGTCCTTTGAAATAACTTCCTTTGAAAGCGACTCAGCAGCACGATTTGGCAGCTCACTGGATTCCAGAATTTTTTCTTCGAATTCGAATTCCAGTCGGACTCTCATTTTTCGCGGCGAAAATTTTTATCAAATATTTTCGAATCACAGTTGAAAAAATATGTATCATCATTGAAATTTGCGAAATATATAAATTAAATATATGTTTTGTATCTATAAGTGCAATTTTAACCATCGAATTTTGCATGCTTAAATATTTAATGACCAATAAAAGAAAAAAAAAACAAGTGGGTAAGTGTGATCGAAGATCGCTCAAAGGGTTTCGTTTAATATTCCTTTCAAAACATTTTATCCCTTCTTTAATAATTCAAATAAATTTTATTTATCCAAAAAAAAAAAAAAAAGTCATGTTTTTTATAAAGTAAAAATTTACCGGTTTTCGTTTTTTCGAATATCTAAACCAGCCCGCTATTCTGTCATAATAATATCCGTCATGCAGACTAAATGCGATATTTAAAAAATAATTTCAAAATTAAACAAATTGTACACCTTCAAAATGTTAAAATATGAGAATATTTCCATAATCGGATTTTTATCACGATTCAATACGTTTCTCAAACTCATATATTTACTATTCTCTATTACTCATAATGATACTCGCTTTGTATTATTCTCAAACATCTGAAAAATTCGTTAAACTTCCAATATGACGTCAAATTTTTTTTTCAATTCTCTACTGACGTGATATTAATCTGCTTTGTGTACATACACATACTCATACTCCTTGTATTATTGAGAAATATTAGACATTTTCCGTTTTATTACCACTATGACGTCAATCAATTTTATTTCATATTTATCTTTTTTTTTTCAATGGGTGAAACTTTTTATTTCATTTTCATTTTTCACGTGGAAATCGTTTGATAGAAAATTAATTATTGTGGAAAGAATTTCATCGTGGATTTTTAATTTTTGGCATCTGTTATAACGAAAAATGTTTCAATTTAATAGGAAAAGGCTGTTAGAATTTTTTTTATCTCTTTTTATTAAAATAATACGAATTTTTCAAATTTTAATATTTTGAGCTCTTCATAGCTGGTATTCAGATATATACACAAAGTTTCAACTCTGTAAATTATATAGATTTTGAGAATGGCTCTGTGACGGACCGACAATGGAGCGGGAGTAATAGGGTTTCCTGAGATGAACTTAACCCTAAAAAGAATGAAATTTGTATTTTTATAGATCAGAAATTTTTGCTGCTATTTAAAATTATTTACATTTATTTAAATGAATAATCTTCTATTTTCACCGAGAAATAAATTAAAATACTGGATATAAATTGATAATTTATTAGTGTAATTTTGTTTCATTATCCAAATATTTAAAAAAATTCATGATTTATTTAAAAATATTTTTAAAACTTTTTAATATGATTTTTAAAATTCCCAATTCTTAGTTTTATAGTTACAGTCTACAAAATAACTCTTTGTAGCAACTAAATATTTTTTCAAAACTTATTTTTAAGTTCATAGAGAGTTATTCTAATTAGAAATACAAGAATACAAGATTAAAAAAAAAACGAAGTTTAAAAGCTATTTATTAAAAAACAAACATATATTTTGAAATATTATTATGATAATAGAATAAATACAATTTAAAAATTATTAAAGCAGCATTTAATCATTAAAATGCACTTTAATATATTTCACCGTGAAAAATAGTAGTTTATTTATGTAGTAATAGTAAATACAGTGAAACCTCCATTTAACGAAGTCTCATCGTTACACTTAAAAACTTCGTTATGAAGAAAATTCGTGAAATAGAAATCAACTTAAATTCATGAAAATTTTCCTTCAGATATGACAAACAGGTGTTGGATTCAGAAGCATTTGATACAGTTTTAATTATGAAGCCGTCTTTTACAAAACTGGTGTGTACGGTCGATGAAATCAGGTCACATTCCCAAGCTTTGACTCAAACATTCATCAGCTCTGATACACAGGTTCTCAAACTTTTTCTGTCTTTTTCGATAATGTACGTCTAGATTTTTTACTATTCCTTAGACTAATGGCTGAAGTTTAGAAGTTGTATTAGCAGGAACACAAATAACTTTGATGTTCTTCGATTTGCATTTTGAAGCACATTGTTGTGGATGTACAAAGCAATTGTCTATCAGTAATGGAAGATCAGAATGGTAGCTGTCTGACTCTAATTGATATTTTTTTTGTTTCAATGCACCTCTGACGCCATTGCTTCACTACATTTTCTATATCATTGAATGTAAAAAGGGGATTTTGACTTCCTCCAACTGTCAGCGCTGTAGTCTCGGTGTGAGAGAGTAATGATTGCAAGTGTTTTTCTTAGTGTGAAAAAAAATGTTTTATTTAGCATCAAGCAGAATGGAAATTATTTAAATGTGTTCATTTTCTTACAATCCGCTGAAATAAATTCGCATATCCATCGCAACAGCAACCTCTTAGTTTGAATTCTGTACAAGTACAAAAAGTCGTTATATAGAATATATTTTTCGTAATATGGAGATTAATTTATATGCTAATGGTGTTCAAAGTCAAAGTTCAGCAGAAAATTTCGTTAAGTAGAAAGCTTCGTTAAATAGGGACTTCGTTAAAGGGAAGTTCCACTGTAAATTTTAAAACCAGCAAAGTTTTATATATTTTTGTAGAAATACGAATTGCTTATTTATTTATTTTGTGTTTTCATTAACACGCAAAATTTCATAGTTTAAACTGCATTTATATAATTATAAAAATACAGTATAATATTATAAAAACATATTAAACAAAACAAAAAAAAACAAAGAAAAAAACTGATTTGCTAAAAATACTTATTACATAGACAGTTATTCTAATTACAAAATTAAGAATCCGAGATTAAAAAAAATCATATTAAAAATCTAAAAGCCTATTTTGAAATGTTTGGATAATGAAACATAATGAAACAAATATATTTTAGATTTATATCCCGTATTTTATTTATTTCCCTGTTAAAATAGAAGATTGTTCATTTAAATAACTGTAAATAAGTTTAAATAGCAGCAGAAATTTCTTGTCTATAAAAATACAACTTCCCTACTTTTTGTCTTTTCTTTTTTACTGTTCATTAGATATTTAAACATACAAAATTCCATGGTTAAATTTGTATTTATTCTCGTATGCTAAATGAACATATATTTATATTTTTCGTAAATTTCAATGATAATACATATTTTTTAATATATACATAACATAATAAATAAAAGCATCTTTTATACATACATGTATTTTGTAACATAATAATACATACAGAAATGCTTACATCGACAAATTTCTTCGCAACATTGTCGCTTATAAATAAATATCCAGAAACTTATTTTTTTTTAAAATAAAGATTGTATGAAAATACTCTTAAACAAAGCAGTTTGTTTACATAAAAATATTAAGAGTTTGTTATAAGCCTGATGTATACATTTCTGAAATGTTCCAACGTAAAAGCATTTATTGAATAATAAATTATTATTTTAATGAATAATAAAATATTAGAAAGTAGGATTACTTGAGATAGGCAGTCTTTCTAAGCTTTCTTTACGACATTTTGAAAAAGGGGAATGCATTTAATCTATTTCATTAAAGAAAATCCATGATAATAAACTTAGGGATATGCAATAAACTTTAACCTCGGGGAAGTTGTTACATATCCTTTTATGTCCCTGAATGGCAATTTATTTTACTTGGAATATAAGTTTCATTAAGTTAAGTTAAATCCTGTTATTTTGAAACGCTTTTTAAAGCCCCTCAATATGTTTGGATATATTTTAAATAAGTGACCTCTATTTAAAATAGTTGTAGCTTTTTAGGTTGTTTACATTGGATGAACTGAAAGAGGAAAATTTAGTAATATGTATTTTACTTTAATAAACAAGTTGATATCGAATGAAATTTTTATCTTTCAATCGATATAAAAAGATCTAAGATGGAAATATATACATATATATAAGACTGTGCCATTTAATATACAGAGTGTTCCGTTTTATTCTATATCAAGGCTAATTTTTGAAGTCTAGTAGCTTAGTGGTGAATTAAATCATGTGTATTTTACTTTAATATACAAGTTGATATATAATGAAATTTTAATCTTTCGATCGATATAAATGAAAGAATATAAGAAAGATATAAGATGAAAATATACAGAAAAAACTGTGTTTTTTAATATATAGGGTGTTCCGTTTTATTTATGATCAATGGCTAATATTTCAAACCAAGTAGCTTAGTGATTAGCGCGTCGCACTACCACGCTACAAGTCCAGAGTTCGACTCCGGACCGGACAGGGTTCACTCAGCGTTTCATCCCTTTGGGGACGTTAAAATGAGTAACAAGCTTGCTTGGGAACTAAATAATGGAGGTGTCTCGCGTTAGGTTGACCAACTGACCGGGTCACATGCTGTATAGCACCCTAGGGCCCCTGGTCAAGAAAATAGATTTGGGCGTTGTAGCCATGATCCCTAGTGATTCTAACGTCACATATTTTAGTAGTTTTAATAATTAATTGATAATTCGATAATTTTAGAAGTATACTAATACTTTTATTACTAGTTATACTAATACTAATACTTTAGAAGTATACTACTAATTGCAAAAATGTTTCAAATGATAATGCATATGAATATAAAAATCAAAAATCACATCAAAATATTTTTTTCTAAAAATGTTTCGAAATTTAAATATTTATACACCCCCTGTCCTTGTAATATACAGGGATGAGAATTCTCCGTTTTTTTTTGCACACCAGTATAATCTTAGAGAGAATGTTTTTTTATTTAATCGGAACATTTTGCGATTTTAAAGAACGACATTTTCTCTAAGATTATACAGGTATGCAAAAAGATGGAGAATTCACATCTCTGAATCTATTTCATTAAAGGAAATTTATGATAGCAAAATGACCTTGTTTGAAATAATGGTAACTTTTTATGTTATTTACAGCGGATAATCTGAAAGCGGAAAATTAAATAATGTGTATTTTACTTTAATAAATTGGATGATATGGATTAAAATAGTTAACGCCCAATCATTATGTGTATTTGAATGCCTAAATTAAAGGTTAACAGAAAATGCATTGCGGAATGTAGTACATAATACCTGTAGTTTATAATTATTACAGGCTATGACACCCGATTTATACGTTACGCTAAAACAATTACGAATTTCATGATTACTGAACATTTTCCCTGTCATATATAAAGTTCTTAAATTACATGTAGCGACATAAAATCAAAGTTTCACTGAACGATACATTCTAATATGAATACAGTTACAATTAGATAATCAATTAAAATGTTACTTAGGAGGACACAAAATGAAATGATGATTGCATGTTTTACGAATGGTATCTACTCTGGATAGCGACACGATAAGCTACAATCAATGCATTCCGTTATTTCGTAACATTAGCAATCATTTTCATTTAATAATATCTGTAATTTATTATTAACTGTTAACTTTGTTCATTTATATCGCTGCTAGAAATTGATTGTGATACATGTAAAAACATTTATATTTTACAAGAAAGAATTTTAATTTTTACATATTTCTAAAAACAAATCCCGAATTTTCTAAATAATAATTATTAATTACTCAACAAATAGTTATTAATATTTTAATTTTCACTTTTATTTATAATATAAATATAAGTGAAGAATAAATTACAGGGTGTCCCACAATTCTGTTTATATTCTAAAAATTCATAAAAGTGGAATTAAATTAATGAATATGAATGATATTGGAATGCGTTACCAACTTATTCTAGAGAAGTAGGATTTTTTTTTAGTGGGATTAAAATTGTTACTGATGTTACTACAATTGAAGACTGTTTTCGCAATTGCTTAGTAGTGATTGCTTGCCAGTATCGTTAAGCTTCGATTAGATGAAATATCGACTTCTTAACTTGCATAACTCGTCGAAACGAATAATTTTTACAATGGCCCCATGTTCTGTCAGGGGATGATACGTTTACATTTTCTTCAAATTCAAAAAATGGTATTTCAAATGAATAATCTTTTAGTTTTTAGCAATAAAAGGTGGTTATTACAGTCAAATGACATATTTTAATTACGTGGATTAGCGCAAAATAGATGCATTTTTGTAACCAGGTTTTATGAGGTAAACATATAACGGCCCAAAGCTCGGCAATTAGTATTTTTTAAATCGACAGTATCAACTTTTAAATTTCACGTCTGTAAATTAGAGACAATTCTTTGATGTTGAAATATAATGTTTTGTTTTATGGTATTATTTCTTGTTATTAATTTTCTTTTTAATTTTAAATGAAATTAGTGAAATGTATGCATTTTAAATGAAATGAGTGAAAAGAATTTATTTTAAATGCATGTATTTCAAATTAAGTGATTAAATGAGGTTTATATTTTAAATCAAATGAAGGCGATTTGAATATGCTATGGGAAGGGCTTGATTACCGGCGGGACAAACTTCTACCAGTAAACATGAACAGAAATTTTGTCTTACTTTTGACAGACATTCTCCATAAATATGGCGTTTAAATAACTCGAAAAATTATATTTAAATTTACTGGCGGAAGTTTTCCCTGCCCGTTTATAAGGCACTGGGTACGGGGACAATATTGGACGATTTATCACCTGCACCCGGTTAACATAAAAGTACCTGGTATCTTATGTGAACATTTCGTTGGTCATCAAATGCTGCGAACCTTATTAGATCCTTATGATTACAAATCCATTTTTTTATTTTAAATGTTGAAGTCATAAGTTAAAGATATAATTATTATCAGCTATATTTCTTAATTAGACCTTTGAATCGCCGTAATATTCATTGAAATTGATTAATTATTTCGTGAGTTTTTGAGTATCGAAAGATTGGTTGATTGATGATTCTCCTGTTTTTCCATATTTTCTCAGAAACTATTTTTGTTATCGAAATGGATAAACGGACGACTGTAGCCAAAAATATTCTTTATCTGCCTCTGATAAGTTTAGTATTAGTTATGCAACCGTTTCTGGGCAAATTTCGGACAAACAGACAGACAAAAAAACTTTTAATTGTTATTTTTGACTGTACGTTGTCTAAATAGTGCAACGAATTTATAAATAGCTGTTTTCAGGAAATCACAGAAAGATACTAATTGCATATATTTGTGTAGATCAGGCATGTCAAACTCGTTTACCGCCGCGGGCCAAATTAAGCATTATATACAAGCCCGCGGGCCACATAAAAAAATAGGTAATATTATTACTATTGCACAGAATAAAATTTTTTCTTACAAAACACAGCCATGTTAAGAAATATTCATGCAAAGTTCAAAAGTTATTATTATACATAGTTTATTTTGTCTTATTTTCGAAACAATACTCAATTATTTTTCATCAACCAAGTTTATAAAATTTAATTGAATTTTCTAAGTTGTATATATTTCAAAAGTTGATCGTACACGCTAGTCTGTTAATCTTGATTTAGCAAAGGCATAGCTGTTAATCTTCCGTGTTTGCTTCAAGTAAAAAATAAAAATAAACATTTTGAATCAGAAAATTTATGTAATAAAATGTCTTTTATCTGTGCGTTAATTATTTAATTTCATTTAATACATTGCCTGTTTTAAATTATGTTAATTTGACTTGAAAATTAAAAAAAAGTTGCACACTAAACTTTAAAAAATTGGTCGATTGATGAATAATTATAGAAATTTGGAACATCATATCCATATATTTTCGCTCTATATGAAATTGCCCTGAAGTTCGATTAACTGCAGTAATAAATTCTGAACAATAATTTCAACACCAATCATTAGAGGTGATGTAAACTGATTTTCATATTTCTTGAAACTCAAAAATCTTCTTTTGAATTCTTTTTTTAGCATATTTTAAAAAATTTCCATTCCAATGATTTTTGTAATAATTCCTGGCAACATTTAAAATGAAATACATTTTCTTTTTGAAAATTGTTTTGTCAAAGTAATTAATTCTATTTGAAAACGTTAATACTATCAAATAATAAGACAACATTGTTAAATTTGCTTTGAAGTTGAAGTTTACTCAGGTGCTTTGCAAATTCAAATGAAAAACTCCAAGTACTTTGTCTATTGGTGATCTTTTAATAATACAGATTCATAATTTGCTGATTTAAAATGAAAATTGTAACCTAATTTAGCAGTTCGAAATTAACAAAACTTTACGATGGAAAGCCGTCAAATGTCATTATAAGAATGTAGATCTGTTTATCTCCACTACCCATATTTCCATGATAATTTCTACCTTCACGATAACTAAGCATATGCGCACGATTCTAAGTTTTTAAGTACATATCCGCCTTTTTTATAAATCGATTCGGCTATATAAAAATCTTTTTAGCAATGATACTTATAATATTTTCAAATTTATTTAACTTCTATAGACATTTCTTGAATTTCGTAGTGATATTTACTGTAATAAAGACAATAGTTAGTTTTTCAAAGCAAATGTATTCTCTTCAATAGGCTTGGGGAAAACACTTTGATTCTCTTTTAAGAAATATTTTTTATTAATATATACTTTTATTTATAATATTTATAATATTTAGATATTTATAATATTTATAATATTTATAACTTTTTTTTTATACGTTGTGCTGTAGCACCTCTTAATGGTACATTCTTCCAAACTACAACAGTGTCTACAAATCAAACATAAAATTTCAGTTTTCCTTTGAATATAATTGCATTGTAAATCACATTTTTAAAAAAATCTGCAGTATGCATCTTCAGTTTATCATATTTATTCATAGTGGTACAGAGCTTTATAATATATTATTTTATATATAAATCCTTTGATGTATGAGAATATGTCAGTAAAATGTGTGTATTTCAATAAAAAATGAAAGAGAGGAAAGAAAGATCGCACAGGTTTAATTCAATATCACAATTACTAACTTAAGAAATGCAAATTATTAAAGAGCTTAAATCCAAAATCTATATGTTCGACTAAAGCCTAAGTGAAGAACCTGGATGACATATTTGGGCTTTTTGTGTCAAGCACAAAAGTGATAATTTGTGCCACTTTCAAAGCAATTAATTGAAAGCTATTTAATTTTATATTTTTATATTTAAAAATTTTTAACTGTGGATTTTTGTGTAAAATTTTATTAATTTTACATTACATTACTTAGTATTTATTAAATACAGTATATTATTTTGTAAAGTTGTGTAACACAGAAGAGAGTAGAAAAATAAAGTATGAGATTGAACATAAAACAAATAAAAATTATAAACCAAATACTGTAAAAATTTTACGAATCCTTAAATTTTCAGACATACGATCCCGCTCTTCTCTACGTTCCGATTGGTTATGTTTGTAATTTTTTTGTGCTAAAATGTAAAATTGAATCATATCTGTCTATATTCATCACTCTTGCCATATGAGCGGGATTTCTTAAATTCAGAATCCTACATATTCTGAAGACAAATATCCCCCTTCTTTATTGACAGAATAAATAAAATAAATATTACTATTAAAAAATAATGGTAGCAGTCTGAATAGAAAAAATCCCTGACGGCTCGGCCTACAGGCACAGGTAGATTTCAAAAACGCAGACCGTGGGGCACCTGTTTATTGGGAATTGCAGAAGAAAAACCTATTTGCCATTATGTGGCAGTTGGGACCATCCACTTCGAAATATACCTCCGCCTGTAGGCGTAGCCAGCAGCATTTTTTTTTGTTTTTATTTATTTATTTTTTTTTACCGTAAGAGTTGGTCCTATAAAAAACTTGTCAGTATAAAAGTTGTAGATAATATTAAGGAGATTTACAATAAATTTAAGCGGATTTAATATCTTTAGAATTGACAAAGTTATGATTTTTTTTCTTCTGAAACCTCTATTTCCCTCCCCCCTCCCTTGGGGACATTTTTAATGAAATCAAAAATCTGTCATACATAAATTTTTGGCCTTTTTCCTAGAAGTAATAAAAACTTTAAACGAATTCGATGTGTATAAAAATTAAAAGTTATGGGGATTTTTCTGTTTTCACAAAAAGCCCCATTCCTCCCCCCCCCCTTGTTTCGATTTAGCCCATTAATGAACTTGAACGATATTTTATGCCGCTTGATTTTATGTATCAGTTTGGAAGAGATTTGTGCAGAATTATGAGATTATCGTGTCCATAAAAAAGTGACATAGATAGATAGATAGATAGATAGATAGATAAAGTTTTGAACTGGGGATGGTTTCGGGTTCTAGGAGTCATGATTGGTGTAGAGATGCAAAAATTGTTCAGGAATTCCAACTTCGGGGAGAATGTAATAGGTAGTATTTCTTACGAAATCTACCTAAAAAAGCCTGCCAAACTGGTAACACTGAATTCCATATCTTACGGATGTTTGCTATTTCTGAGAAAGGGTTGGTGCAAGTGTATTTTCAGCATGCGCGTTCTAACAATTATACTAAACACAGGTAAAATTCCAAAGGCTTCGCGGGCCACAGAAAAGTTGTCGGCGGGCCCCACGTGTTTGACATGCCTGGTGTAGATGATTGATATTTTTTGGGTCGTTTATAGTGGAATAAGCTTATGTAACGAAATGGTTTTAAGAATATGCCAGGTAAAATCGCCATTTAAATGTTCAAATGGAAAATTAGAAGCTTGAGATAAAGAACGAAACAATATAAATAATTCAAAAATAAGTTGTTTCTCCGGATGATGGTGATTTGATTATAAGCCAATTCTTTTTCTATTTAATGACATTTTGTAAAATGGACGAACATTGACATTAAATACTTTTAATTTCAGACCTCCAGAACTTTTATAAATTTAAACAATGTTCTTATTAATATAGGATTTAAAAAAAAAAATGGAAATTTAGAAGCTTAAGATGTAGGACGAAACAATATAAATTATTCAAAAATAAGTTGTTTTGACTTATCAGCACTAGATGGCAATAGTGAAGCTATTTTCTGAAAAGTCTATTCTTTCTCTAGGATGGTGATTTTATTATAGACAAATTCTTTTTCTATTTAATGACATTTCATAAAATGAGAGAACATTAAGATTAAATACTTATAATTTCTGAGCTCCAGAATTTTTATAAACGATCTTTTTATTAATGTAGCATTTTTCAAAAAAATTAAATGGAAATTTAGAAACATAAGATGTAGAACGGAAGAATATAAATTACTCAAAAATAAGTTGTTTTTATTTATCAACACTAGATGGCATTAGTGAAGCTATGTTTGAAAAATCTTTTCTTTCTGGATGGTGGTGTTTAATTATAAACAAATTATTTTTCTATTTAATGACATTTCGTAAAATGAAAGAACATTGAGATTAAATACTTATAATTTCAGAGATCCAGAATTTTTATAAACTATCTTCTTATCAATATAGCATTTAAAACAAAATTAAAACATACTAAATTAATATATTTCGTCTCAATGTTCCGAATATTCGGAACATTGAGACGAAATAACAAGTTTATGGTTGGGAAGTCTGAAAATCTTAATAAAAAAAGTACTAAAAATTTAAATAATAATAATAATAAAAAAAAAAACCAAACTGTTTTGGCTGTTGTTATGTGTAAGTCCCAATTCACGGATTGTTGCTAAGATATTTAAAAACACACATTTTGCCACATTTTAAATGAAGCTCGAAATGATATTTTAATTATTTTTGAAATGCTTTTAAATACTTTAGCAATAAATCGCGATATCTTTTAAAAGTTTAATACAGGTTTTCATAGTTTTTTTTTTTTATAAGATATTTAAAAACATTGTTACATGTATAAATGCAACCTTGAAAAAAAAAAATGTTAAATGGAAAATTAGAAGTTTAAAACGAAGAACGAAACGATATATTGTAATAAGTGGTTTTCCTTGTGAGCACTAGATGGCAATAGTGAAACTATTGTCTGAAAGTCTTTTATTTCTGGATGATGCAAATTCTTCTTCTATTTAATGACATTTCGTAAAATGAGAGAACATTGAGATTTAATACTTATAATTTGAGAAATTAAGAAAAAAAAAAAAAAGAATGGTATTGTTATTAATATAATATTTTCGAAGTATTAGAAACATTACGTTAGGATATCTGAAAATCTATATACAAATAATAAAAATCTTAAAATAATAAACAAATAAACACAAAATCTATAGTGCTAGGGTTAATCACAATTATGTCACATTACGGTTAGTCTTAGGGATTGTTGCTGAAATATTATTAAAGCGTTGTCACATTTTAAACAAAGCTTAAAATAATATTTTAATTATTTTTGAAATGCTTTTAAATACTTCAGCAATAAATCGCAATATCTTTCAAAAGTTCAATACAGCTTTTCATAGATTGTTGCTAAGATAGTTAAAAACATTGTCACATGTGTAAATGAAGCTTGAAACGATAATTAATTTTAAAATGCTTTTAATTAATTTATCATCAATCATGAAATATTTGAAATATATAACTCTATTTTTTCTTTGAGAGACTGTTACTAGGATATGTAAACTAAAAATTTTATTGTATGATATTTAAATTAAATCAATTATTATTTTTCTGTTAGCATCGCTCTGTGTCTAATAGAAGCTTGAAGTAATAATCAATTTTAAAATGTTTTAAAATATAGTCGAACTCGGTTAAAGTGAATTATAAAATTCCTTGTTAATTACTCGTTGCTACTCGTAATACCGGTGAAGATTACAAAAGTCCTTCCGGCCTGTACCGGGAGGAAAAAGTAGCTTTCCTATTTGTTCGTTTTAAAATTTTAGCTAATGTTACTCGAAACAGCAAGCAAAAATTCAAAGAACCCGATTACAGAAGATTCGTTAATACTGAATTTGAATAAGAAAGTTGTATAGCGTCTAGTCCCTGCACTTTGACTACGATTTCAAAAAAACGGATCACTCTGCGCGCATGCGTGCTTGTCTGATACTTTAAAATTTTGTTCTAAGCCATCTCAAAATGGGTGCGTATAGCTCTGTGGTATGTCATTTCTCTTCCGTTCTGCGGTCTTGAGTTCGAATCCCAGCGGCCGAAAGATTTATTTGAGTTATAAAAAATAATTTGAATAAAAAAAATGTAAAGTTTCCATTTTTCAACATATAAGCGATGGAAAGTTTCAAACAAAATGGAAATAAATATGAAATTTTGTTATAAATGAATTTCGTGCATTCTAGAGATTGCTGCAAAGCGAGTTTCGTGTGTCCAGTGATGTTTTTTTTTCGGTTAATGTACGCGAAGCGTACATACACAAGTTATTGACCGCGGCTTGAATGAATTTCGTGCATTCTAGAGATTGCTGCAAAGCGAGTTTCGTGTGTCCAGTGATGTTTTTTTAATGTTAAAAATTGTTTTTTGGATGTTAAAAATTCGATTTAAAACGCTATAAAATCGTTAAAAATCCTTAAAAATTGAAAAATCCGGAGAAAAAAAAATGTATTTTAGTAAAAGTCTGAAATTAAATTTCTTTAAGAATGTTAAAAAAAAAAAAAAAAAAAAAAAAACTAAAAATAATGAAAATTGTGAAAGAAAATATTTAGTTATATTACGCTAAATGTTTTAAATCAAAATCCTTTTACGAATTTAAAAAAACTGCCGCGGAATGGAATAAAATTAATATGGTTCTCGTTGAAATTGTCTAGAGCAATGCGCATGCACGCAGCACGATGCATTTTTTGAAATCGTAGCCAAAGTGCAGGGACTAGACGCTTGTAGAAATTTGCCAAATTAGTCAACTATAGCCAAATTGACTTCATTTATGAATACTTATTTTGGTCGCCAAATTTGGTGATATTTCGCCAAGTGTCGCCAAGTTTGACGAGAATTTGGCGCTGACGAATATGAATGTATAGTTTTATGCGTATGATTGGGAATGTTTGCGTAAGTATCGTCTGCAGCCAGCTAAAGCTGCATGTTCCTTTGTTTCATGTCCTCCGAATTCATGTAAGTTTCTTTTTTTTACTTTTCGCGTTGGCAACACTCAGTGTTCTGTTTTGCTTCTTGTTTTTTGGAATGTGAAAATGTGATGTTATAGAATAAGCCGTGTGATGGCTCGCTTATATTTGTGTGTGAATAAATCCGCTTTTATACAGTCCATTAGTTTTAGTTAAGTGTTTTTAGTTAAAAACCAGCAGTGTGTGTGTATAGTTTAAAACGCAAAAACATTCTTGGTACAAGTCTAGCCGGAGCGCTAGTGAAAGAAAAAAAAAGAAAGTGTAGAATCGAACATTTTTCTGAACTGCCGTGATGTCGTTTGTGGTGAAAGATTACCTCAGCTTGTGAGGTAAGTTAACTTTGAACATTATATTTCGTGTGTAAAAATAATTTGCTATTTAAAACTGTAGAATTGTGATGAGAATATAGTTTAGATTTAAACTAAATTTCGTATTAACATGTTTTAGAACTAGTTTTGGGTTTGATTTAAGTAAAAATGAGTGAACTAACAACTTTTAAAACGAAAAGAACTGCTCTACGGAGAAGTGTAACGAATTATATTAAGAAAATCGAAAGTATAATCGCAGATGGTGAGATTAATTTAACAGAATTAGAAGAAAATATTGAATTGTTAAAACAGAAAGAAACGGAACTAAAAAAACTTGATAGGGCAATTGAAAGTTTAATTACAGAATCTAAACAATTAGAGAGTGAAATAGATAGCGCACAGGAAATCTCAGATAAAATTGACTTGTGGAAATTTAAAGGTGAGAAAGTATTGAAAATCGAAAATGCTAAGCTAAGTAAGAGTGAAAATAAATCTGATGGTGTAATTTCCGAAAACATTTTTGAGAATATTAAATTACCTAGGTTATCATTACCTACTTTTGGAGGCAATATCACTGAATGAATAGCTTTTAAAGATCTTTTCAATGCATGCGTAAACAGTAATACGACTATATCTAATGTTCAAAAATTGCAGTATTTGAAGGCTTCATTGAAAGGTGAAGCGTATCGCGTTATTCAGTCTATTCAAATTTCGGATTCTAATTTTGAAATTGCATGGAATCTACTAGATGAAAGATATTCAAATAAGAGAGAACAAATTTTTGCATATATTAAACGATTTCTAAGTTTACCATCAATTCAAACAGAATCATCTATTGCTATTTTAAATCTAGTTGATAACATTAATGAAGTCATTTGCTCGTTAGAAGTATTGAACCAAACCATTGACAAATTTGGTGATACATTAATGACTTATTTAATTTTGCAAAAATTGGATCCTTCTACAAAATTGTGGTGGGAACGTCAGCTTAAAAGCATGGAAATTCCGAAACTTAAGAACTTAATTGAATTTCTTAAGAATTACGCAAGAACTCTTCAAAATAGCAAGTTAGTGGTAAATAAGGTACCTAAATCTGTATTTCCAAATAAAAGTAATGCTTTTGTAGCTACTTTGAGTTGTGGTTACTGTAAAGAAGAACATAGTTTAGCTAAATGCTCGAAATTTCTTAATTTGCCTGTTCAACAACGAGTAGATTTCGTAAAACACAATCATTATTGCTTCAATTGCCTGTCTAATATGCATTTTCTCAATAAATGTAAGAGTCTAAATACGTGCCATCATTGCTTTAAGAAACATCATAGTATTTTGCACATGGTAAATAATTCAAGGAATAAAACTCAGACAAATAGTATGTCCCCACACGCACAAGAATTTATCCCTAAAAAGTTGAGTCAGCGAGTGATAATGTTTCGTCTACAGTCTGTGCCTCTCATTATGAATCAAACGCAAAGAGTAATCAAAAGGGTCATATTTTGTTGTGTACCGCATTAATAAAAGTACAAAATTGTAAACAAGAGTTTGTAAAATGCAGATGTTTATGTGATACAGGCTCTCAGAAGTAATTTATTTCTAGAGAATGTGTAAAAAAATTAGGATTAAAGGTAAAAGATAGTTCTATTTCTGTGTCATGTTTGGGAACATTTAATACTGTGAGTAATGGGGAAGTCGATTTATTATTCACTTCTCACTTCAAAAGTGATCTTAGAGTATCAACATCAGCATTCGTAATGGATAAAGTGACAGATAATATTTCCTATGTGTCTTTACCTTCAGTCATTTGCGATAATTTCAGTGATTTAATGTTAGCTGATCCATTGTTTTACAAATCACAAAAAATTGACATTTTATTTGGTGTAAATGTATTTATGCATTTAATGACTGGGGAAATTGTCAAACGTGAACCTAACCTTCCATTTGCCTTAAAATCGAGACTTGGGTGGATAATTTCGGGTACTACAAATTTTGAAACGCTGGCAACTGATCCAGTACATGTAAATCATTTAAGTACAAAAACTGACGAGTTAGTAAATTCATTCTGGGAATTAGAAAAAATTCTAAATGTGCAACCTTTAACAGTTGAAGAAAAACATTTTGAGAGTTCTCATTTTAGAGAAAAATCAGGCCGCTATCAGTCGCATTACCATTCAAACAGGATCGAGATATTTTAGGTGATTCACGCCAAATGGCGCACAGAAGATTTCTTTATCTTGAGAAAAGACTAATATCCATGCCAGAAATTTAGAACCAGTATGTTCAATTTATGAAAGAATATTTATCTCTGGGCCACATGGACTTTGTTTCGAATACAGATCGTGAATTAGAAACTAAACATTATTACATCCCACACCACTTCGTCTTAAACAATTCTAGTTTAACTACCAAATTAAGAGTAGTTTTTGATGCGAGTGCTAAAACAACAACAGGTGTTTCTTTAAACGACACTCTAATGGTAGGTCCCAAACTACAAGAGGATTTAATTTGCATTTTATTAAGGTTTAGATTTCATAATATTGCCATAACAGCTGATATAAGAATGATGTATAGGCAGGTAAAAAATCATGACAATGATAGGGATTTTCAGAGAATATTACGGAGATCAAGTTGTCCCTACTAAAAGAATTATTCTGTCATTTGTTTCAACGCTGTTTGACCCATTAGGGTGGATTGCACCTTTTGTGATTCTAACTAAAATGATCCTTCAAGAACTGTGGAAATTACAATTATCATGGGATGACCCAGTACCAGCAAATATTGACCAAAAGTGGAAGTAAACAGTCCAGATAAACAAATACAAGTCTTTCGCTTAAATACTGTCACGTATGGAACTGCTGCTGCTCCATATCTTGCAACTAAAGCTTTGAGTCAGTTAGTAATTGATGAGGGTCTTAATTTCCCAAAAGCAAAGATTATTGTTTTAAGAGATTTTTATGTCGACGATGTTTTAACTGGTGTTGAGAATAGTCAGGAAGGTACTGAATTGATATATAATTTGCAAAATATGCTAAAAAAAGGTCGGTTTGAGCTACATAAATGGTCCACAAATGAACCATCACTATTGAAAAATGCTGGGTTAGCAAACACAATTAACGATAATATACATAGTGTAGTGGGCAATAAGGCCACAAAAGTTCTAGGAGTGGAATGGCATCCAGATAATGATATGTTCAAATGTAATTTCACTGATATAGATTATCAAGTTGTCCCTACTAAAAGAATTATTCTGTCATTTGTTTCAACGCTGTTTGACCCATTAGGGTGGATTGCACCTTTTGTGATTCTAACTAAAATGATCCTTCAAGAACTGTGGAAATTACAATTATCATGGGATGACCCAGTACCAGCAAATATTGACCAAAAGTGGAAAATTTTATGCCAAGAAGTCAAACTCTTAAATTCCATATATATACATAGAAAAGTAATCTTGTCCAATTATTCTCGATGTGAACTTCACGGATTTTGTGATGCGTCAGAAAAGGGTTATTCAGCAGTTATTTACGTTAAAACTTGTGATAACTCTAACATTGATGTGAAACTTTTAACAGCTAAAACTCGCGTAGCACCACTAAAACCTGTCACGATTCCTAGACTTGAATTATGTTCTGCAGTATTACTGGCATACTTAATACAGGCAGTCAGAGCTGCATTACATATAAAACCTGATTCTGTGCACGCATGGAGCGATTCACAAATTGTATTGTCATGGCTAAGATCAAATCCTAAAAGATGGCAAGTCTTTGTAGCCAACAGAGTATCTGAAATCTAATCCATTTTACCAGCAGAGAATTGGAACCATGTGGACGGAAAAGAAAATCCTGCTAATTGTGCATCACGTGGGTTACTTCCTGCAGAACTACTGTCCCATGACTTGTGGTGGAACGGCCCACGCAGTGAGGTTCCCGTGCATGAAATTATTCCCATAAATGAAGAAGAATTACCAGAAGCACGTAAAACCTTATCATTTGTAGCTTCTGAAACTGTAAAAGAACTTGATATTATATCAAAAATATCTTCGTTTTCCAAGTTGCAACGCATATTTGATTGGATACTGAGATTCATCTCCAATTCAAAGGTAACACGTGTAGAAAGAAATACATCCTTTTTATCAAGCAGTGAAATTCAAGCCGCAACACGTTGCATTATTCAGATAGTTCAACAAGTGAACTTCAGTAAGGAAATTCAGTATTTAAAAGCTGGAAAAGAGCTACCTGCAAATAGCAGTCTCGTGTGCTTGTGTCCAATTTTAGATGATAACAAAATATTAAGAGTAGGAGGAAGATTAAAAAACGCACAGCTGTCGGAGAATGAAAAGCACCCAATCTTATTACCATCAAAGCACCATGTGACTAAGATCATAATTAAACATTATCATGAAAAATACTTACATGCAGGTCCAGAACTTCTTCTTTCTTTAATTAGACAGCAATTTTGGATCATTACTGCTAGGTCTGTTATTCGGAAAATAGTAAGAGCTTGTGTTACGTGTTGCAGATATAAAGCTCAAACTGCAGAACAAATAATGGCTGATCTTCCAGCAACCAGAG
Source organism: Maratus michaelseni (assembly GCA_963931845.1). Taxonomy (NCBI): domain Eukaryota; kingdom Metazoa; phylum Arthropoda; class Arachnida; order Araneae; family Salticidae; genus Maratus; species Maratus michaelseni. The sequence continues at coordinate 35,043,918 of OZ007589.1, read as the reverse complement.
TAACACAATCACGACCATTTCATCGAGCTGGAAGAGATTTTTCAGGACCATTCATGATTAAATATCGTGCAGGACGCGGAGTAAAATCATTTAAATCATATGTGTGTGTATTTGTCTGCTTCGTCATCAAAGCACTCTATCTTGAAGTCGTCGAAAATCTTTCAACAAAGGCAAAGTGCATTAAAACGATTTATTTCAAGAAGAGGGAAACCTTTTGAGATTTTTAGTGACTGTGGAACCAATTTCAAAGGTGCAGAAAAAGAAATTAACAAATATCTTTTGCAGTGCAAGCAGAATGAAGAAATTCGCAATTTTTGGTCGTCAGAGGAAATAACTTGGACATTTAATCCGCCTTCTGCTCCCCACTTTGGTGGACTGTGGGAATCTGCAGTAAAATCCATGAAATCGCATCTGAAGAAAACCGTTGGTGACACTGTATTAACCTATCCTGAGTTCCAAACCTTGGTTACACAAGTTGAAGCTTGCCTCAACTCTAGGCCACTGTGTCCCATATCATCTGACCCAACAGACTTGACTGCTCTAACGCCAGGTCACTTCTTAGTTGGAACTTCGCTAACCTCCATACCTGAACAAGATCTAAGTCACAGTCCCTTGAGTCACCTCGATAGATGGCATGTGAGACAGTTCATCCTACAGAAATTTTGGAAAAGATGGAGCCGGGAATACTTGTCTCAACTTCAGCAAAGACCTAAATGGCAGAAAAGTCAGCGAAATTTAGAAGTCAATGACTTAGTCCTCATCAAAGATGATAATCTTCCACCACTTAAATGGAAATTAGGGAGAATACTAACTGTTCATCCAGGTTCAGATAATAAGGTCAGAGTTGTGACGATCAAGACTAGTAGTGGTGTAATCAATCGCCCAGTAGTGAAATTGTGCCCTCTTCCTATAGAAACTAAAAACTGTGAACTGAAAACTGTTTAATATATATATTTTTTGCATTAATTTGTTTGTGTTATTAATTGTTTTTTCATTATAGTAAGAAATTGTAAGCAACAAACCACTTGTTGAAATCCCAGGGGATTTCAACGGGGGCCAGAATGTTTGTGTAAGTATCGTCTGCAGCCAGCTAAAGCTGCATGTTCCTTGGTTTCATGTCCTCCGAAATCATGTAAGTTTCTTTTTCTTACTTTCCGCGTTTGGCAACACTCAGTGTTCTGCTTTGCTTCTTGTTTTTTGGAATGTGAAAATGTGATGTTATAGAATAAGCCGTGTGATGGCTCGCTTATATTTGTGTATGAATAAATCCGCTTTTATACAGTCCATTAGTTTTAGTTAAGTGTTTTTAGTTAAGAATCAGCAGTGTGTGTGTATAGTTTAAAACGCCCAAACAGGGAAAATGATTACAACTATGAAAGATAATATTTTGCGAGAAATCGCGTTCACTAAAACTCATAAATTAATCGTTGGTTTTTTGCAATATGCTATCCTGTTTCAAAATGTTAGCCACCCTAGAATTTCAAACTGCTCTATCTCAGCCATTTTTTAAGATAGAGGTAAAACAAAAAATGATCCGGAATCATTGTATCGAGGCCTAATACGTAAGCAAAACATTAATATGAATTTTTAACTTTTTTGTACGTTTATTTTAGTTTTAAAACTTTAAGAGGCTGCCATTTTGAAACAAGATGGCGGACCAAGCTGGCCAACGAACTCGGTCGAGACATTGGTAAGCTTAATACACACAATTAATTTTATCCAAATTGATTTAAATACGAGTGTTATCGTATGAAATAGATCAGATATATATATATAGGGTCTGGGGGTCATGATCGGTGAAAATATACAAAAATTTTCCGGAATTGCTTTCCTCCGAACAGCTGCAATAGGTAGCTTTATACTTTTTTGTATTGAAAGCTACCTAAAAATGTAAAAAAAACACACACACATAATTAAACCAATTACTACTATTAATTGCTCTAACTATCTCAATGCTAAAATGAACTTAATAACTCGGAATAGAAACCAAAATGTTCGAGCTATTGATTTCACATATCCTTTTCATTTTAACAGTGCAACAAGAGGCATGAAAAGACTCTTTAATATGTCCAGAGTCCAGACTTAAAGAAAGTAACAAATAAAAGTTTTCTTCTATGCTCCTTTTTTTCCATGGCGTAGTTGTAAATCTTACAAAAGGGGTGTATTTGAAACATTTTTTTTTCATTGTTCAGCGACCTCGGGACATTCCTTAGGTCCAAACGAAGTATCACGTACTTAAAATAATATCCGAGTGTAAAAAAGTATGTTAAATCAAACAACAGCGACATTTGTATGAATCTTTTGTAGAAAGACACTCATGGTAACATAAACATGTCTTTTAACTTCCCCGATGATAAAATAATCCACAGAGCCCTCAATGCAAATTAATTAGAAACTAGATAGTACCGTCAAGATTTGACGATTAATTACTTGAAAGTTCCTTTAGAAATATGCTTTTATTTTTAATTAGCTGCTTTTAAATTAATTAAGTATTGAAAATTTTATGAATTGTGATATTGTGTAAGTGATTCCTACAGATATAAGACGATAGATTGTGTTGTCAGTCCACTCTACTCAATTAATGAAGTGAAATAATTTTAAGCTTGCAATTTACATCCTATTATACTTGAATTAATTTAGCAAGAATTTAACAAAAATATTAATTGAATGATTTATTTTTATTTACTACAGTCTCAATTTTTAAAAAAATATATCAATATATAGTATTTTCTATTTTTTTTAATTACGCGACCTTGAAAAAATTTGCATTAATTTTATTTTTATCAGACTGACTCTAAAACCCAGATAAACCATGGATATCAAGGTGATTTCTTTTATAATTCTTATATGGACATTTTTGCTTCTTTCTTTTTCTCTTCTCTTCTTTTCTTTTTTTTTTAAAGGAGAATAATTATGTACTTTTCTTAGTTATACAAATATATCTTATTGATAATGTTCATACAAAATATAGATAAAAGTTTCGATCACTTTATTTAATCGATAACTACATGCAAAATCTTTTAATTTAAATATTTATAGCATAAAATAAGTAATTAAAAAATATTGTCGGTTGTTAAATTTTATTTACCACAGTCCCAATATTTTGAAAAATAACAATATTTAGTATTTCTGATTTTTTTTTTTTTTTAGCTACACGACCTTTAAAATTTTTCATGAAATTAATTTTTATCTGTCTGATTCTAAAACCCTGAATTTAAACTGTTCTGTTTGCAGTTAACGATTTATAATACATATTTTTTAATTACTTGAGTTTTTATTTTATTTTTTTACATTTTTACACATTGTTTAATTATTAAATCATGGATATCAAGATAATTTAGAGTTCCTGTATGAAAATTTTCTTTTCTTTTTGTTTTCTCTCCTTTTATTTTTCCTTTTTTTACGAAAAATAATCACATAGTTATCTTATTATATATATGACATCTTGATAAGGGTCATACCAAATATAATAAAAATTGCAGACCAGTTCAAATTATTTAACCGATAATTACATGCACGATATTTTAATTTAAAAACTTTTAATATAAATTTAGTAATTAAAACAAAATATTCTTAGGTGTTAATTTTTACTTAATTATAAAGCATTCGAATAAAAAAAATTACAAATTATATAACTTTTCCTCCTGAATTAAATATGACATTATTAAAATGAATAATTGCCAATAGAATTTGACACGACGTTCGGAAGAGAGAAAAACCGCACCTTATACCACTCGGCCACTCTTTTCTCGTTCGAGTGTACTCTAAAATTGGTTAGGTTTTAGACCTAACAGAGACTTAATTTTTAGACTTAATTTTAAGCATGCGCAAACGGGTCATTTTCGTGTGAAAAGTGGATTTGACAAAAATCCCTTTTCGTTTTAAATATATAGATTTTAAAAAATCTGTGTTTTTATTTAAATGCAGAAAAAATTGTTAACATAAAACTTAGACCAAATTACCTCTTTAGAAAAAAAAAATGTTTAAAACTGTTTGTCGTTTTAACATTTTCATAGACATAATTAACTTAATAATTCATAGACATAATTACTAACTTAAGGATACTTCGTACTGTGATAAAAACCCCTATTGTCTTAAATTAGTGGAGAAAGCGAAGAACAGATCTCGTCCAATATGCCCACGGTAAGTTCACATGGTAGCAATGAAAATGAACTCACAAAAGAGCAATCGCTTAGAAGTATAAGGATACGTTTAGTGTAAACTTGCAAGTCAGCCTGAGATATATATCTTCCCATTCTACTTGAATCAATTTGTGGTCAAGTACAAAATAAAGGGGTGGTGTCAACGGCTGTCAACTGCTCCCGCTTTGACTTCTAAACTTTAGACATCATGAAAAAATCTTAAAACATCAAACATTCCGAAAAACCACAAGAAAAGAAACCAACCTTAGTTTACGCACTGTTTGAGCCTTAAAGGTGCAAACAGAGTCTAGACTTAACTGGCAGTCTTTTGTGGTATATTGCTTTCTTTGAAGTTATATAATTTTTTAAGCATGTCCTACAAGTCCGACAAAGGGAGAAAGCAGGGAAGCCATTGACAGCATAGGAAACACCCTTTTCTTTTGTTGAACCTCTTTCTTTTGTCTACGACCACAAAATGATTCGAAAAGAATGATAAGACTAGTGATTTATGCCTATGGCCGGACACTTTCTCAAAAACGAGACTATACGCAGCTTAACTCTCGACAGAAGAAATACAAAGGAGTGACAGTTTACCTGCGAGAGTAGAAGATCCTCAATTATTTAGAAATGGAGAAATGAAATGAACAACCGGACTCCAATTCGGAGGCCAATTTACGAGTGTCAACCTATGGATCTCTAAAATTAATAGGGCTTAACGGAGAGGCTTTTTAAGCCCCGAAAACGAACCATAAAGCTGAGAAAAAACTCACAAAATTTAATCAAGTGTTTTTGAGGTTAGAAGGTTAACTTTTTTAGTGTCCTCTCTGCGATTTTTTTTTTATAGATTCGTTGACCGACACTGTGGTTTGTTGAGTTGTTACCTGATTAGGCCCTAGAGTGGGCTCTGATACCTATTTTATATACTTGATGAACTATTTTACTGGGATATTTTGGTAAAGGTTCGTTGACCAACACTGTGGTTTATATTGAGTTGTTACCTGATTAGGCCCTAGAGTGGGCTCTGATACCTATTTTATATACTTAATGAACTATTTTACTGATTGACATTATCTTATCTACATTCGCTGATTTGATAACAAATTTTGTGTTGTAATTGTAATCCAGGATTTTGGAGACCTATTATTTAACAAAATAAATAATTGTGTGTCAAAATGTTACCTAAATGCCAACAAATCTTTCACTCCGTTACATAATATTTTCCCCAAAAATATTTTAAAGATAAGATACTTCTATAATAACTCTAAAAATACAACAATAGTGCTTTAAATTAAATAGCGATGTCTTTCTAAAGATAGTTTAAAAATAAAATGCTTTTACTAAAAAGGAAATGTTCATGTCTTAAAAAATAAAATAAAAAATGGAATCATACCTCATTGAGACGATAAGGTGTTTAATCTTTTCTTCTTAACTGAAAATTATTTACAATTATGATTCCGTTATTTTTTGTAACTTTTTTTTTTTAAATTTCGTTTCAACAAATTTGCATTAACAATGGAATGTGAAATGAACACAGGCATGAAAAGAAGTTATGAAATGCTATTCAAAGAAACAAAACATTTATCATTTTTCTGTAATGATGATCATTATCTGTTCTTATATTTTATGATGTACTTGCAAAAGACTGTTTTTAATGAGATATTTTGCAAAACGTTTTATTTATTCCATTATATAAAAATATGATTTTCGTTTGGTCTGATAGAGTTGTATTTTGTGAAAAAAAAAGGTTTACAAACAACTGATTACTTAAGAAACTAAAAATGCATGGTCAGAAAGAGGACACAAACAAATGAATAATGATTCTGTCAAAGCAAAATATAATAACTCTATTATTATCTTTTACTTCAAACATGAAAACGGTCCCAAAAAAATTACAAATTCTTTTCTTTCAAATTATACATATTTTTTGTTCAGTTTAATTAATGAGCAGGCGAGGAGAATATAAAAAACTATTCTTCGTTCCTGTAAGTAAATTAGCTTTGTTTATTGCTTTACAGTTAGTTATATTGCTTGAAATGCGTCAGCAAGTTTTTTTTTTTTTTTTTACTTAAAAGTTAAAACGTTTTATAAGAGAATGGATGCTTCATTGAATGTCATAAGTATTGCATAATGTTTAAATTATGTAAAACTTTTTCAATTTTAAAAATATATATTTCATTAATATTGCTTTAAAAATAAGTTTGCAATTTTTTGCAATTACATTACCAATATGGGTTAAAATTTGTCGGCAATATTGGATATATCTATACTAATATTATAAAGTAGTAAAGATTGTTTTTTTTGTTTTTTAGCTCACAGGCTATCAAAGCCTGAGAGCTTATGTGCCCGCCCGTTCTGTATGTATGTATGTATGTACGTATGTACGTACGTAACGCGATAACTCTTGACAGAAATAACCGTTTTGCTTCCAATTTTGTTTATAGGTTCCTTGTGATAAGGCGCTTCCCTGATTAGTTTTGGGGATTGATTGTTTAACTATAAAGGGGTGAACGGGGGGGCTAACCCCCCTTAATTAAGATAAATGTTTTTTTCATGCAGAATTGTCCAATTTTCTTCAAATTTTGTATATAGGTTCATTGTGATAAGGTTCTTTCCTGATTAGTTTTGGAGGTTCATAGGTTAAGTATAAAGGGACTAACGGGGGGGGGGAATCCTCCCCCTTAATTTAGATAAATGAATTTTTCATGCAGAGTTATCCGATTTTCTTCCAATTTTGTTTATAGGTTCCTTGTGATAAGGCGCTTCCCTGATTAGTTTTGGGGATTGATTGGTTAACTATAAAGGGGGGGGGACGGGGGGCTAACCCCCCTTAATTTGGATAAATGGTTTTTTCATGCAGAATTATCCAATTTTCTTCAAATTTTGTATATAGGTTCATTGTGATAAGGTTCTTTCCTGATTAGTTTTGGGGGTTCATAGGTTAAGTATAAAGGGGGTAACGGGGGGGTTAATCCTCCCCCCTTATTTTAGATAAATGATTTTTTTCATGCAGAGTTATCCGATTTTCTTCAAACTTTCTATATGGGCTCATTGTGGTAAGGGGCTTCCCTGATTAGTTTTGGGGGTTCATTGGTGAAGTGTAAAGGAGGGAAACGGGGGCTCCCCCCCCTTAATTTTGATAAATGGGTTTTTCATGCAGAATTATCCAATTTACTCCAAATTTTGTATATAGGCTCATTGTGGTAAGGCACTTCCCTGATTAGTTTTGGGGGTTCACTGGTAAAGTATAAAGGGGGGAACGGGGGGGACTAACCCCCCTTGATATAGATAAATGGGTTTTTTAAGCAGAATTATCCGATTTTATTCAAATTTTATATATATGTTCATTGTGATAAGGCGCTTCTCTGATTAGTTTTATGGGTTCATTGGTTAATTATAAGAAGGAGAAACGGGGGATGGTTCCCCCCTTTTAATATATTGTCGATTTCTTCATTTTTCGAGGGCTTATTTCAAATTCTTTGAAATAAGAATATAATTTACAGTTAGTGTGAATAGCCTGTGAGCTCAATGCCGTCAGTTTAACTGGGCAGTTTTCTTTTTTTAATTAAATTGATGAGATTTCAAATATATAAAAAATAAAATAAAATACAAGCCATTGATTTCCATTACTTCTGGTCTTTAACTTTTTGATATAAGGAATGTCAAATGTTAAGGCGAGATTCTAGTGTACAGGGTCAAAAATATCTATTTTTTTTTTGTTTTTTACATTTTTTGCATCTCTGAAGTGTGTAGAATAGCTGCCTGAAACGGTTTTGGATAATTAATATTATATAGGTGCCAAGAATTACGGATTTCGAATAGAACATTTTTTTTTCATTGTCTTCCTTTTATTGAACCGTAGCTTTTCTGCGATTATGTAAACCTTGTGGAAAAAATGAAAGGAACAAGTACAAAAATTCATTTAACTTGAATGAGTTTTCAGCTAAGATCATGGAACTTGCACAAGATTTTTATTTTGTCATGCTTGGTCTATCTTCCAAATGCAGATTATCCTATTTCTGCAAAAATAAATTTAAGGTGGTTCTCAAATGACTTATTTAACAAAGCGAAACTTTCTGACACATTTTTAAACGTTAAGGCATAAAATTGGCAAGCCTATTGTAGCATTCACCTATTGTAACGATTTGGAAGCCAAATAACTTTCCCAATTTTTAGCTCCCAGGCTATCAAAGCTTGAGAGCTAATGTGCCCGCCCGTTCTGTATGTATGTACGTACGTAACGCGATAACTCGTGATAGAATTATCCGTTTTGCTTCAAATTTTGTTTACAGGTTCATTCTAATAAGGCGCTTCCCTGATTAGTTTTGGGAGTTCATTGGTTAAGTATAAAGGGGGGAAAGGGGGGCTAACTCCCCCTTAATTTAGATAAATGGGTTTTTCATGCAGAAGTATCCGTTTTTCTTCAAATTTCGTATATAGGTTCATTGTGATAAGGTGCTTCCCTGATTATTTTTGGGAGTTCATTGGTTAAGTATAAAGGGGGGAAAGGGGGGGCTAACCCCCTTAATTTAGATAAATGTGTTTTTCATGCAGAATTATCCGATTTTCTTCAAATTTTGTATATAGGCTCATTGTGGTAAGGCACTTCCCTGATTAGTTTTGGGAGTTCATTGGTTAAGTATAAAGGGGCGAAAGGGGGGCTAACTCCCCCTGAATTTAGATAAATGGGTTTTTCATGCAGAAGTATCCGTTTTTCTTCAAATTTCGTATATAGGTTCATTGTGATAAGGTGCTTCCCTGATTATTTTTGGGAGTTCATTAGTTAAGTATAAAGGGGGGAAACGAGGGGCTAACCCCCTTAATTTAGATAAATGGGTTTTTCGTGCAGAATTATCCGATTTTCTTCAAATTTTGTATATAGGCTCATTGTGATAAGTCACTTCCCTAATTAGTTTTGGGTGTTCATTGGGTAAGTATAAAGGGGTAAGTATAAAGGGTGGGAACGGGTGCTTATTCTCCCCCCACTTAATATATTGTCGATTTCTTTATATTTCGAGTAGCATTATTCTTTGAAAAAATAGCATAATGTACAATTAGTGTGAATAGCCTGTGAGCTCAATGCCCTCAGTTTAACTGGGCAGTTTTCTTTATTTGTTTGTTTGTTTGTTTGTAGAGGGTAATCTCTGGAACTTCTAAAGCGATTTCAAAAGTGATGGTGGCAAAATGATGGTGACAATCCCTGCTCCAACATAGGCTATATTTCATGTCGGTGCCACTACACCCAGGGGGGTGCAAGAGCGAAAAACGTTCTAAAATTTCGATTTTTTTAATACTGAAGGAGCTAGAAACATGAAATTTTGCATGGTAGTTACTTATAAGATGTAAATGCCCTCTAAGAACAAAATCTAAAAAAATTCGAAATTTAAAAGGGTGAGATGAGCAAAGAGCGTTCTAAAAACATTCTAAATTACAATTTCTATGGAATCTCTGGAACTACTGAAGCGATTTCAAAAGTGATGGTGATAATCCCTGCTCCCACACAGGCTATATTTTATGTCGTTGCCACTACCCCCACGGGGGTGCACAACGAAAAACGTTCTAAAATTTCGATTTTTTTATACTGAAGGAGCTAGAAACATGAAATTGGGCATGGTAGTTACTTATAAGATGTAAATGCTCTCTAAGAACAAATTCTAAAAAAATTCGAAATTTAAAAGGGTGAGATGAGCGAAAAGCGTTCTAAAAACATTCTAAATTACAATTTCTATGGAATCTCTAAAACTACAGAACTGTTTTCAAAAGTGATGGCGGCAAATTGTTGGTGACAGTCCCTGCTCCAACATAGGCTATATTTTATGTCGGTGCCCCTACCCCCCAGGTGAGTGCAGGAGCGAAAAACGTTCTAAAATTTCGATTTTCTAAAAACATTCTAAATTACAATTTCTATGGAATCTCTAAAACTATAGAACTGTTTTCAAAAGTGATGGAGGCAAATGTAAAACCACTAGATGACGTAACAAACACGCATAATGATTCTGACATCAAGTAAATGGGACTGCATTTTTGGCGTTTAATCTTACAGTTTGGCGGTAGTTTTTTGATATGAAAAGTGGTCGACGGGATAATAGAGAAGTACCTAAAAAATATTAGATTTCAGTGTGAAATCTTCGCACGGGCCCTCTGGTCTATACTAATATTATAAAGTAGTAAAGATTGTTTGTTTGTTTGTAGGGGGTAATCTCTGGAACTACTGAAGCGATTTCAAAAGTGATGGTGGCAAATTGATGGTGACAGTCTCTGCTCCAACATAGGCTATATTTTATGTCGGTGCCACTATCCCCAGGGGAGTGCAGGAGCGAAAAACGTTCTAAAATTTCGATTTTGTTTATACTGAAGGTGTTAGAAACATGAAATTTGGCATGGTAATTACTTAAAAGTTGTAAATGCTCTCTAAAAACAAATTCTAAAAAAAAATGAAATTTAAAAGTGTGAGATGAGCGAAAAGCGTTCTAAAAACATTCTAAATTACAATTTCTATGGAATCTCTGGAACTACAGAACCATTTTCAAAAGTGATGGTGACAAATTGATCGTAACAGTCCCTGCTGTAACATACGCTATATTTGATGTCGGTGCCACTACCACAGGGAGGTGCAAAAGCGAAAAACGTTCTAAAATTCTATTTTTTTTTTTATACTGAAGGAACTAGAAACTTGAAATTTGGCATGGTAGTTATTTATAAAATGTAAATGCTCTCTAAGAACACATTCTAAAAAAATTCGAAATTTAAAAGGGTGTTGCTTAGTGAAAAGCGGTCTAAAAACATTCTAAATTACAATTTCTATGGAATCTCTGGAACTAGAGAACCATTTTCAAAAGTGATGGTGGTAAATTGATGGTAACAGTCCCCTGTAACATGGGCTATATTTTATATCCGTGACAATACCACAGGGGGGGGGGGGAGGTAAAAGACCGAAAAACGTTCTAAAATTTAGATTTTTTTTATGTGTGGTTTAATTACTAATTTCTGAATTATCTGTGGCAGTAAAATTTGCTCTAGTGAAAATAGGCCAACGAATACCAATTGGCATTTTTCAAGAATTATGCGAGCGAAGCCGCGGGTTTTGCTAGTATATATATAAATAAAACTTATACTTCAAAGCTTTAAAATTACTCCAAAACTATTGAAAATAAAACGTTACATTTTTTTCGTTCGCACATATTGTGCATTGTCCTATAGTGACGTCACTACTAGATTGCCCACCGTCCACTAAATTCTAGGCCTACGCGCTAACACAAAAATGACGGGCGTCGTGGGTGGAATTTTTCCAGCGTTTGTACGGTCCCTGTAATTTGAATACCAATAAAATCTAAAAGTTTTCTCCGCCTTTGAAAACTTTGGAAAAATACTGGTTCTAAATTCAGGGGACCGTACAAACGTTTTAAAAAATCCGCCTATGACAGCCACCATTATTGTGTCAGCGCGTAAGCCTAGAATTCAGCGGGCGGTAGATTACTCTTTGAGAAAATATGGTATTAAAAGTAGGAATGTATAGAATTGTTGTTGGTTTTAATTTTTACCATTTTTGTAATAACTTCACTTTGCGTTCCTTGAGGTCAAAAACAGAAATTATGTGAAAAATCATTTTCTTACCAATGTCTTGGAATAATATAATTGGAGTTATAAAATGAAGATATCTTTAAAAAAAAATTCTTAAAATCATCTGCCGAGAGTTTCTTATAAGATATCCGGTAGCGATCATGTTTGTGAAATAAAATGGTTAACAGTATTTTCTTCAGTAAAGCATAAGAATCACCTCATTAATCGAACGTGAAAATGCTCAGACTCTGATCGGTACGATCAGAAATAAGAATTTTGAAACGGTTTCCCAAAAAATAAATTCAGGAAATCAAAATCATGCGCTGATAACAAAAATAAATTATCAAAGCAGAGCTCATACACGAATTGTTATAAGCAATATAAACATTAAATATTAAAGTATACATTAAATAATTATGCATTATACACAAAAAAGTAGTCATGAGTTGCGTATCGCACAATGCGTGCAAATAATTGAAACTAATATTTGAGTAAAACATATTTACACAATAAAGGCTAAAAAAAAAAAGAGTTATTAAAGCTGCTCGTCAGTGAACTTCTCGATTCCCCTCGCCAATGTTAATCCTATGGGCTTAGGATTCATTCGTATATTTAAAATATCTCCTCAGGAAATTATCATTTTTAACTTCTGTTTTCTGTGTACTGTTCTTAAAGAATGTCTCTTTTTTTCTTAGTTATCAAAATATTTCTAAACTATGTGCTTAATTTATAATTTTATGTGTTAAAATCTTAACAAAACTGAATAAAATTTTAACACTTCACAGAAAATTAAGTATATATTTTATAAATATTTTGACAACTAAGAAAAAAAGAGACATCCTTTAAGAACAGTACACAGAAAACAGAAGTTAAAAATATTAATTTTCCGAGGACATATTTAAATATACGGAGGCATCCTAAGCCCATAGGATTAACATTAGCGAGGGAAATCGGTCTTCACAAAATAATTCGAATATATTTCTGATTATAGATTTTACTTGCTGAAGTTGGGTATTCAAATGTGTCATGCGTTTTGCAAATTGTTTACTTAGACATGGGCGGGTATAGCTGAGCTTAAGCCGAAAGGTAGGTTCTCCACCAGTTTGACCTTGACTACTTAGACATAATTTTTCTTCTTATTAAATGGTGAAGTTTTTTAACCGTATTCTGAATGTGTTGAGAAGTTTTTGATAATCTAGGCTTGACGCATGGTTTTTCTTTCCTGATAAATAAGTCATTGTATTGTGAAAGTTATTTTTAGTGAGACAAGCCAAAAACTATAACACAGAATAAGCAATTACGCGCTAAAATGAGCGATATTTGCAACTTTGGGATGAATGTAATAAATAATGAATGTGAAGATAAAGAGTTTCCAAAAAAAAAAAAAAAAAAAAAAAAAAATATAAAGTAATACAAAAACTTTTTTTTAAGTCAATTCCTACTTAGGTCAAATAGAATTTTTTTTTCCAGCGATCTACACGCTTCGTCACTGACGGTATTTATTCCTAAATTTATATCCTGCTAAATATCTTACATAAGAGAAATTTTTGAAATGTATTAAAAATTAAATAAAAAATAAATAGCTAAAATACCAAAAATTAATAGCTCGAAAAGTATTTCTCACAAAATTGTTAGACAAACTGAGTTAGAAAAGTTAAAAAAATTATATTTTTCTTGATATAAATTTAAAATCTAATGATTATGCCGTTTTTCAAATATTGAATTTAAAAAATTACCAAACTTCACAGTAAAGTGCCATAGCGATGTTACAGTTAACGATAATACAGTTTTTTTCAAATATTAATTAATTAATTAAATTTTATTATTTAATTTTAGTTTTAAACTTCATTTCTGTTCAAAAGTATAGACTCACTCCACATTTATAGTCTCCTTCGCCCGCGAGCCGCCTGATCTTCGTCCGTGAACAGCCCCTTTATCTTTTTACGTGTGAAGGTGAGACTATAAATATGGAGTGAGTCTATACTTTTGAACAGAAATGAAATATAAAATTAAAATTAATTAATTAAATTAAATTAATGAATTAATAATTGAAAAAACTGTATTAACATCAATTGTAATCCAGTTCAAGTTTAAAAAAATTTATTTGAACTTGATAGGATGAATAGAAAATATTTCAATAACGATTGAAAATTTGAACAAGATATATAAATATAGAGAGAGTGTGAGCTAATAGTAGGAATTGAAAAAAAAAAGTGTTCTCCCAAAACACTCTTGCTAAAATTGGTCAACTGGGTTTCAGTACGTATATATTAGTGTAATAAGAAGCAATCACTTGAATTTGGTTTTATTTTTTCTCTCTGAAAAAGTACTTGGTTTACGAAAACATTTATTCCGAGACAGAATAACCAGTTTCGACATATAGTACGAAATTCATTTAACTAATATTTAGCTGTGCAGTACCCTATTTAACAGCTTTCCTTGACTGTAAAAAAAACATGTTTCTTGTTGATCTACTACGATTTTCAATTAATATAGACGTGCCCATTATTAAGAAGGAAATAAAAGAATTTCTCTCACATCACAGTTTTTACAGACAGTACAGGTAGCCAAATTAAAGATTATTTTATTATTGTGATTACTTATAACACGTGTTTTAGCTTAAAAAACATAATTTTCTTGTATAAAAGATATAAATAGTCGGATGTGCCAATCTTATACATGTTAATTCTTCAAAAAGTATAATTTTTTATTTTTTTTTTATTAGACTTCAAGATTTTTAAGTATATAACAAATTATACCACATTGTAATAATATACTTCTTTTAATTTATAAAAGGCGTAAAATAAAAACTTTACAAACAGTAAAATAAATTTTATCAGATTGTTGACATGTTTCGGCTCTATCGAAGCTATTATCAAAACAAATAAGAATATTAAGAATACAAACTTTATACTCTTTAATATTTTCTAAGCTTTTTTGAGAAATTAAAATACAGTCTTAAGCATTTCAATATCTGCTTAATATCCAAACCCCGTCAGAAATTAAAAACAAGTGGGTAAGTGTGATCGAAGATCGCTCAAAGGGTTTCGTTTAATATTCCTTTCAAAACACTTTATCCTTTCTTTAATAAATTCAAATAAATTTCATTTAGCAACAACAACAAAAAAAAGTCATGTTTTTTATAAAAATTTACCGGTAGTTTTTTTTGTTTTTTCGAATATCTAAACCAACCCGACAGCGGGTGAAGTCCGCTATTATATTCTGTCAAAATAATATCCGTCATGCGGACTAGATGCGATATTTAAAAAAATAAGTTCAAAACTAAACACATTGTACACCTTCAGAATGCTAAAATATGCGAATATTTCCATAATCGGATTTTTATCACGATTCAATGTTTCTCAAACTCATATATTTACTATTCTCTATTACTCATATTGATACTCTCTTTCTATTATTCTCAAACATCTGAAAAATTCGTTAAACTTCCAATACGACGTCAGATTTTCTTTTTAATTCTCTAATGACGTGATATTAATCTGCTTTGTGTACTTACACATACTCATTCTCCTTGTATAACTGAGAAATCTTAGCCATTTTCCGTTTTATTAACACTATGACGTCAATCAATTTTATTTCATATTTATCTTTTTTTTCAATTGGTGAAACTTTTTATTTCATTTTCATTTTTCACGTGGAAATCGTCTGAAAGAAAATTAATTATTGTAGAAAGAATTTCATTGTGGATTTAAAATTTTTGGCAACCGCTATAGCGAAAAATGTTTAAATTTAATAGGAAAAGGCTGTTAGAATTTTGGTTTTTTATCTCTATTTATTAAATTAATACGAATTTTTCAAATTTTAATATTTTGAGCTCTTTACAGCTGATATTCATCTATCTACAGAAAGTTTCAACTCTGTAAGTTATATAGTTTTTGAGAATGGCTCTGTGACGGACAGACAACGGAGCGGGAGTAATAGGGTTTCGTGAGATGAACGAAACCCTAAAAATATCATTTGCACTAAAATTCACCCAATTAATTTTGAGAGCTATCCAAGAGTACACGAAATACCATTTATTAAAGAGGATGAATCGAAGAATTACTAGATTGGCATGACAGACAGGAAATTTAGTTGTAGAAAAATAGGAGCATATACCTGAAGCGTATAAAAGAAAATCCACAGCCGTGGCATGATTATATCAAGACGGAACAATCCAAATAAATTTCAACGAAAGTAAGATAATTTTTTTCCACCAATCTATACTATCCATCAATTATAAGAGAAACCAAAGAGATTGTAAAACGTAAAAATTAAATATGTAACGATGGAACATAATTTAACTTACCAAACTTGCGGCTCGAGTTACTCCATGATTACGAATATGGAAATAAAAGTTCAAATAAAAATAAAAAACTAGTCGGATGTGCCAATCCCAAAACTTTCTTCTATCTCAGTCAAGTTAATACTTCAAAATTCGCTATCACATCGCCAATAAAATCAATATTTTTCATCATTCTGTTGTACGTCAGCTTCTTGCGAATCGTCGGGTTACCGGGATGCAATCAACTGATGTATACTAAACTACGAAAAGTCCTTCTGGCCTGTACCGACAGGAACAGATAGCCTCCCTATTCCTTGGTTTTACGATTTTAGCTAATTTTACTGGAAAACACGAAGCTAAAATGCGTGGAACCCAATTAAAGAAGATTCATTCCCAGTTCTCGTCAACATTGAATTTGAATGAGAATATCGTCAAATTAGTCCTCTACAGCCAAATTGGCTTCATTTATGACAACCTATTTTTGTCGCCAAATTTGGCGATATTTCGTCAACTGTCACACAGTGGGGTGTTTTGATGATCTAGGTAGACAAAATTCATTTTCCGATTCTCTCGGAATTTAACAAGACCACGTATACTGGTAGCTGAATGTCTCTTTTGTCAAGATCCGCACGAGTTTTGGCGTTAAAATCCGATGTGTAGATTAACTACGACCGTAAAGAAGGCAGTTGGTTTGAGGGAGTTTCAACAATTGCACTATTTTTCTGTAAGTTCGAAAACAAGTCTTTTTCTATTCTATTTGAAAGCAGGAGTTTACAGGACGTATGTCACATGTTTGTCACAAGATTTAACCTATTGTTGTTTGAAAATAAGCGCCATCTTGTTTTCAAACTTCATCTTGACTTTTAATGCATTATTAAGAAATAAGCATTTTTTAAAATCAAAGTGACATTCCTAAAGTATTGGAAATTTAAAAAAGTCCCTGCGAAAGTTTGCGAATCATTAAGTTATATTAACTTGAAGTGTGTGTATGAGTGTTTAATTCAAATATTGCAAGTCAATTTTAAACCACTTTTAATGATCCGATTGAGCTGAAATTTTGAATACATGTGTAGTTTCAATGACAATACAATATTATGCTATAAAAAAATAACATAAATAATAGTATAAATAATAATAATAATAATAATAATAGTAATAATAATTAAATAAGCCAAATATTTATCACTGTTTGATTATTTTATTACTGATACATTCAAAAACCCATTAAACTTCAACGCAATAATTTTGTCCACCTAGATCCTTAAAACACCCCACTGTGTGTCGCCAAGCTTGGTGAGAATTTGACGTTGGCGAATATAAATATATAGTGTTAAGCATATAAGAATAGGAACAATGGTTACAACAATGAAAGAGAATTTGCCGAAACCATGTTAACTAAAACTCATAAATTAAACCCGTTTATGGATGAACTAGCTGTTACCCGTGACTTCGTTCACGTATCATTAAAAGAAGAATAAATGCATTAATTAAGCAAAATATTTCATTCCCGATAGTTAGAAACGTAAATAATTAACTAACTCTTTATCACATTCCATAGGAGACAATACAGTATTTCTATGTTATAGATGTCTTGACATAACTAAGTTTTAAAAAAGTGAAATTTTGTGACAAATAATCACGAAAAGGAAACTGCAACCAATGAAAAAAGGCGGGCCAAATAAAATCGTGGAAATCGGCGAATTATATGAAAACATATGTCAAGTTTACTTGGTAAACCATTTTACTTTTAACGCCTTTGTGAAACGTTTTAATAGCAATCCTTCAAAGATAATGGAAATAGTATATTCTTTTTCATTAAATTCAATTCTTGTGAATAGGGAGCAATTATTGTAGACCTAAATGCAAGGAGCTTAAATTTACCTCCTTGATTTAATCTATAACTGAAAAAAAATCTTTATTTCTAAATGAAAATATGTTGACAGATGTTTTTTGTTCTCCAGAATAAATTGATTCATGAAGTTTGAATATGTGAAAATACGTTTTTATTTTTCAAAAATTTTACTGTAATCAAGATTTTTTTTCTTTCACCATCTATTCAAATTGAAAATAAATTCTTTTATTTTTCAGTTTTAATGTGAAAAAATATATTAATCCGTTTTATTTCTTCTTTTTTATCCACAAAAATGGAATAATTTAGTTGCCATTTTTAGAGAAACTTCGTTAAAATTTACAAAATAATAATAATAATAATAATAATAATAATAATAATAATATCTCGGAATTTAAATCATTTTTTTAAATTCTGAAAGTTTATGACATCCTCGGATGAATGATAACCGGTGTTAAGTAAATCGCGTTGCGTTCAACAATCTGAAAAGAGTAGTTGCGAAATACAAACAGGCGGTCAGATTTTTTTTTAATATAATAGATTCGTATTTATTTTTCTTTTCCTAATAATCATGGTGTGGTTTTTGGCAAAAAACTCTCACCTGTATGTGACTGATATTCATGCTTAGTAATCGGTATAGATAAAAAAACATTTCAATTTTTCGTTATAAATATGTCGTGAAACTAATCTACTTTCTATACTTACTGATCCTTGTATTATTAATGTACGGAATTAATTCCCGCTCCTTGTAAAACACATTTGAAAATTCCCGTTTTATTTCAAATATGACGTCACATTTTCCTCAGAGAAATCTCTTTTTAATGTTAATTTCTTGTTAATTTTCTTTTTCTGGCAATCAGGACGTAAATTTTAGCGGAAAACTCACATTTGTATGTAACTGGTACTCAAGCTAATTATTAATCAGTATCGATAAATAATATTTCAGTTTTTCATCTTAAATATTACGCCATTATCTATCTACTTTCATTATACATTGATATTCATGCTCCTTTTATTATTACGACTATTTGAAAATATATGTTTTACGAGGCTAACGGAAAAGACAGGCTACTGCGGTGCATTCCACTTATCTTTTTTTACAGACCGCTAGAGTGACGTGTTGTTCTTTTCGTACACCTTCATTGGTGCATTCGAGCATCACGTGACGCCGGCGGTCTGTAAAAAAGATGCGCGTAAAGCACCGCGGTAGTCTTTCTTTTTCGTTAGTCTCGATGTTTTATTTATGACGTCATATTTGTCCAAGCCGAGGCTAACGAAAAAGAAAGGCTACCGCGGTGCTTTACGCTTATCTTTTTTTTACAGACCGCGGGAGTCACGTGATGCTCGAATGCACCAATGCAGGTGTACGAAAAGACCAACACGTCACTCTAGCGGTCTGTAAAAAAAGATAAGTCGAATGCACCGCGGTAGCCTGTCTTTTTCGTTAGCCTCGTGTCCAAGCCGAGGAGGATCCTTTTCATAGTTCCATGGTCCAAGCGAAATCTATTTTTAAGATTATAATTATTGTTCATTTTTCCTTCTAATTATAACGCAGTTTTTTGACAGAAAAAGATCTTTTTAATGTAACCGATATTCATACTTCATGTATAATAACAAATACTCCATATTTTTGTTTTAAATATCACGGAAATTCATCTTCTTTTGAATTCTTTTTCATTTTCATTTTTCAAGTGAAAATCGTTCAATTGAAAATTAATTGTTGAAGAAAAATTATTTTCCGTGTTTTTATTTATTGTCAACGATCAAAGCCCTAGCAACGATAAAATAAAATGGTTAAATGGTTAAAAATTTAAATAAAAAATACGGTTTAGTTATATTAGCTGTGCGCAGACAGTAAAACGCCAAGTATTTTACCACACAAAAGAAAAAAAAAGTGAAGAAAAAACCCAAGATCATTTTATTTCACCAATCAAAACCTATCCGCTTTATTTGCGATGCATGACGTCATATTTGCCTGTTTCCTATGGTTACGCATATTGAAACTTTGTATTATTATAAAAACTAAAAAAAGTACGTTTTATATCTAATAATATTATTTAATCTTCTTTTTAATTCTTTACTTTTTTTTAA
This sequence comes from Maratus michaelseni, assembly GCA_963931845.1. Lineage (NCBI taxonomy): Eukaryota > Metazoa > Arthropoda > Arachnida > Araneae > Salticidae > Maratus > Maratus michaelseni. Next base: position 35,023,994 of record OZ007589.1, on the reverse strand, counting down.
AATTTCATTTTCATTTTTCACGTGAAAAATTTTCAATTGAAACTAAATTGTTGAGTAAAAATTATTATTCTGGATTTAAATTAGTTTTGGCAACGATAAAGTATTAGCAACGGTAAAGTAAATTTAACCATTTTAAACTATTATACGAAAAAATGTCCATTTATTCTCTATGAAAATAGCGAATTTTTGAATTATTAAGAAAAATATTTGAATAAAATGAACAAAAACCAGCCTATATTCATTCGAGAGTTGTAAAACCCCCCTTTCTGTTGTTTTGATTGACGAGATTAGGCGTCGCCAATAATAATTATTGTAACCCTTTTATTTTGCTGTTTTTCAGTTTTAATTCTGATTTAGATGTGATGTAACTAGAACCGAGTTCTCGGCGGTATATCCGAGTTTCTGAACCAGGCTTTTGCTTGGTTATAATAAATAATTTGTTAGTTTTATCTATCTGAACTTTTTATTGAAGTGTAAATATAATCAACGAGAATTTATTATTAAAAAATAAGTGACAGTGAAATTTTAGTATGAAAAATATCCTGATTCGAAGAACAAACAATATAATTTTCGTTTTGCATTATCGTCATTTCTGGCGTCCCGCGACCTGATGTCTGCATTGGATTTATGATTTTGTTTATGATAAATGGTTCTCTGAAGACTAGAGGTAAGCTCAGTCTAATTTATATTTTTGTTGAACTGTAAAGTAAAAGTGATATGTCTACCATAGATACTTTAAAAAAGAAGCGTTCTGGTTTACGAACGCAAACAACAAAGCTGTGTACTAAAATATGTACAATTCTTGAAGATGACTCTATGTCATTAGAAAACAAGTTTGATATGTTAAATATCTGTAAAGATCAGTTAAATGAGAAATATGAAACATTAAAAAAATTAAATTCTGATATACAAGACGAAATCGCTGATGCAGATTTCGAAAAAGAAATCGAAAGCTCAGAAAGCTATAGTGAAAAAATTATCGAATCGTGTTACAAAATAACGAAATTCTTAAATGAACGCAACTTCCAAAATCAAAATAATGCTTTTCAAAATTTTATGAAAAATGATTCCGTTTCTCAAAACGGAAATATAGAGAAATCTATGAACTTGCCGAAGCTAACAATAAACAAATTTTATGGTGATAGCAGTTCTTGGCTCGAATTTTGGGGGCAATTTTCTAATGCTATTGAGAAGAATTCTAATTTAACCCCAATTGATAAATTCGTCTACTTAAAATCCCTGCTTGGAGGCAGTGCGTATAATGCTGTTGCAGGTTTTTCACTTTCCGAGGAAAATTTCAAAGCTGCTGTTGATTTGTTAAAAGATCGCTATGGTCGTAGCGACCTAGTTATCAATGCTCATATGAGTAAATTGTTAAATTTAAAACAGGTAAAGAATGCTTCGAATGTTAAAGAATTACGAGAATTGTATGATAAATGCGAGATACAAATAAGAAATTTAGATTCTCTTGGTATTACGTCAGGAAGTTATGGTCATCTTCTCTGCCCGATTTTAATGAAATTAATACCTTCTGAAATAGCGCTAGATATTAATCGTAAAAGAGCCAATACTGAAAAAATGGAGATCGAAGATCTTCTTTCCTTCATTGAAAACGAAGTGCAATCTCGAGAAACTACGATGACACTGCAGAACTCTGAAAATAGTTTTAGTGCTAAAAATACAGAGTATAATAACAATTATAAACAGTTGAATAATTATAAACGCGACATTCCTTCAGCCTCTGCATTGGCTACTAATGTAAAAAACGTTTGTATATTTTGTGAAAATGATCACGATTCTAAATCATGTAAAGATTGTTCTATTCATCAAAAACGTGATAAATTGCGCATTCTCGGTCGCTGTTTTGTTTGTTTCCGAAAATTTCATGTGTCGGCCAAGTGTAAAATTAATTCTGAAAATTGTAAATTTTGTAATAGCAATTTTCACAATTTTTCGGTTTGTTTAAATAGGAATTCTAATCAAACTGTCCCGAAAGAAATCAAATCAGCAGACTTTGTAATAACTTCTATTTCTCATTGTAAAGGAAATTCGAATGCAAATTACTTTAAAGAGGTTATTTTACAAACAGCTTGCGTAAAAGTGGAATCTGGAATAAATTCGGAACTTTCCTTATGTTTATATGATTTAGGTAGTCAAAAATCTTTTGTGACAAAACGATTAGTTTCAAAATTAAATCCACGAATTATTCGTAGAGAAAAACTTCAGATTTTTTCCTTTGCAGCTATTAAGCCACAAATAAAAACTTATGATGTTGTGCAATTAAAATTATCTCATGTTGAAGACAAATCGCGTTTCATTTTTATTGAAGCTTTAGTAACAGACGTAATTTCTAACGCAACGATTCATCCCCCACTTCTCAATAAACAGATAACAGACAAGTTGGCGCCCTACAAGCTGTCAAATTATGCTGCGCCATGCGATTCTCAAATAAATATATTAATTGGAGCAGATTATTTTTATCAAATCTGTCACGAGGGAGAGGTACAGAAAATAACTAAATCTCTATTTTTATGTGAAAGTTTATTCGGACACTCTTTATGTGGGTTTTATGAGGATGAAAAAAGGAATTTGAAATACGCATCTGTTTTAAATATGTCCGTTGTAAATCTAGAGAGAGAGGATTTGAAATTTTTATGGGAAATTGAATCTTTGGTATTACGCAATCAAATGAAAATATTTCAGATATGGATAAGGAAATTGTGGATAAATTTGAGAATAATTTAAAATTTGTAAATAATAGGTACGAAACGGGTTTATTGTGGAAGGATGAGAAAACTAGAGTAGATAATAATTTTATAATAGCAAGGAATCGTTTTAACGAATTAAGTCGTAAACTCGAAAAGGATAAAGACTTATGTAAAAAATATAAGGCTATTGTATTGGAACAAAAAACTACCGGAATTGTAGAAGACTGCCCTGATAGAATAATTGAGAACGGGTATTTTATGCCTCATAGACCAGTTTTAAGAGAGGATAAATTAATTACCAAAGTGAGGATGGTTTTCGATGCTTCTTCTAAAGAAAAGCGTTTAAATTCTTTAAATGACTGTTTATACCCAGGTCCTAATCTTAATCCGAACATACTTGATGTTATAATGAATTTTAGAAAATATAATATTGCATTTTGCGCTGATTTAGAAAAGGCCTTTTTGCAAATTGGGATATCAGAAGAGGATCGGGATTATTTAAAATTTTTGTGGTTTGGTGACGAAAATGATAACTTAACTTTTTGGAGATTTACTAGAGCTGCTTTTGGTTTAACTTGCAGTCCCTTTATTTTGGCTGCAACGATTATATATCATATTCGTAAATATATTGACCATCCTGAAGTCGTTAAGATCTTGAATTCATCTTTATACGTAGATGATTTAATAACGGGGTCAAAATCTGATGAAGACGCTTTTTATCTATCATCAACCGCTTCGGATATTTTTAGGGAAGCTGGTATGAATTTGCGAAAATTCAATACTAATTCTGTTAAACTTAGAAAAATATGGGAGGAAAATAAATTATGTGAATCAGAAGAAAATTCGAATAATTCTTTGAAGATTTTGGGATTATTATGGGATACCAATTGGGATATTTTACGTTTTGACGTACAATCCTTTCCTGATGATTGGAAATTTAATCCAACGAAACGCGTTGTTCTTAAAGCCATGTTAAAAATCTTTGATCCGATTGGATTCATCGCACCATTTTCTATTCGTATGAAAAGTTTGCTACAGGAAACATGGAAAAGGGGTTTGGAATGGGATGAAAAATTCCCTGATGATTTAAAAATTGAATGGGAAAATTGGTGTTCAGAAATCGATCATTTAGATAAATTTGAGGTTCCCCGCAAATATTTTCCGCAGGGCCTAGAATTTTCAGACCCAACTGAAATTCATATTTTTTCCGATGCCAGCCCTAAGGCTTATGGGGCTGTAGCTTATTTTCGATATTTCACAAGTAATAATGAAATTATGACCAGTCTTATTTGGGCAAAATCTAGAGTTTCCCCGATTAAGTGTTTGACAATCTCTCGTCTTGAATTAATGGGGGCATTAATAGCTGCTAGGATGTCTAAATATTTAAAAAATGTATTTAATTTTCAAAATTTGGAAATGCATATCTGGTCAGATTCCACTATTACGTTATACTGGATAAAAGGATCAGCCAATAATTGGAAGCCCTTTGTGGCTAACAGGGTTGTAGAAATACAGTCTTTGACTTATCCGAAATTGTGGAAATATATCCCGCTTAAGGACAACCCGAGTGATCTTCTTACTAGATGCGAGATTTTACATAACCTCACTAAAAATAAATTATGGTACTATGGTCCAGAATTTTTATCATTACCAAAGGACAGTTTGCCAAAACCTGAAAGGGTACCATTTAACATAAACATCCTAAAATCCACTTTGAATGAAAGAAAATCATCCAAGTTGAGTTCTGACCAAATATCTTGTACAGTAGGTGTTGTACCTCCAGAATCATTGTTAAAATTAGAAAATTTTAGTAATATTTCAAAAATACTTAACATCACAGCATGGATTTTAAGATTTTTAAATAATATCAACAAAAGTAAAATTAAAATTTCAGGTGAGCTGACAGCTCCAGAAATTGAAAAGGCAGAAATTTATTGGATAAAACAAACTCAGTTATCTGTATTTAATCGCGAAATTGACTTTTTGAAAAGGGGAAAGCCTATCGATAAGATTCAGCATTGTATAATCTGAATCCAAAATTAGACGAGAATGATTTACTGATTGCATCGGGCAGATTACAATTTTAAGAATTTTCTCAAAGGGAAAAACATCCTTTTATACTTCCAAATGGCAGTACTTTCACAAAATTGTTGATTCAGAATGCCCATGAAAAGGTTTTCCATTATGGAATCACAACTACATTAGCTCATTTACGAGAAAAATATTTTATAAATAGAGCACGAAAATTGATAAAATCCGTACTGAAAAAATGCCTCATTTGTACAAAATTTAAAGCTTCTCCTGGAAAGCAGGAAATTGCACCTTTACCAAAAGATCGTATAATAGAATCCCCCCCCCCCCTTCCAGACCTGTGCTGTGGATTTTGCAGGTCCTATTTATGTTAAAGCAAAAACTGGCCAAGAAAAGGCTTACATCGTTCTTTTGACGTGCGCAGTCACTAGAGCAGTACATCTCGAATTATGTACGAATTTATCTACTGAAACCTTCCTTTTAGCATTTAAACGCTTTATAGCTCGAAGAGGAATATGTAAAACTATGTATAGTGACAATGCGAAAACTTTTATCAAAACAGATAATTTACTTAGAGAAGTTTGGAGCCGAATATCAAAAGCTGAAGTTTTACGATATTTTAATAAAAATAAGATCGTTTGGAAATTTATTGTCCCAAGAGCCAGTTGGTGGGGGGTTGGGGGGATTTTGGGAACGAATGGTTCGTTTGGTAAAAACTCGGTTGAAGAAAGTTCTCGGTAGATCTTGTCTCTCATTTGAAGAAATTCAAACCACTTTGACCGAAATTGAGGCTGTGATTAATGGTCGCCCATTGACGTATGTCTATGAAGAAAACAGTGAACCGCTTCCACTTACACCTTCTCATTTTTTGATCGGCAAGCAAATAAATTCTCTACCAGATCTTCATTGTGTTCCAAAAACTAAATCGAATAAAATAACACTGACAAAGATTTTGAGATATCGAGATCAAGTTTTAAATCATTTTTGGAAACGTTGGAGACAGACTTCGTTCTGCCAATTTTACAGTTCCGGTCAAAACTCCAACTAAATTCGAAGTTGGAGATGTTGTGTTAATTAAAGAGGATAAAACTCCAAAGCACATGTGGAAATGTGGACGAATTACAGAACTGTTTTTAGGAAGTGATTCGAAAATTAGATCTTGTGCCATTCAGACTGTTTCAGGTGTGATAAGAAGACCAGTCCAATTGATTTATAAACTGGAACTAGACATTATGGACTAAAAATGAACATAATCATGAACATTTTATTTTCTTTATTATCGTTTTCTAATCCCATTATTTTGTATATTTTAGTTTCAGTATTTACTCCTGTGAAAACATTGATTTTGTGTAATCTCCTTATTGTAAGTATGTTGTATTTTTATCTTATCAATGTAGTTTGAAATTTTTTAGAAATTTAACTTGAATGATGAACAATAGTAATTGTTCATCCGGGGGCAGTGTGTAAAATCCCCCTTTCTGTTGTTTTGATTGGCGAGATTAGGCGTCGCCAATAATAATTATTGTAACCCTTTTATTTTGCTGTTTTTCAGTTTTAATTCTGATTTAGATGTGATGTAACTAGAACCGAGTTCTCGGCGGTATATCCGAGTTTCTGAACCAGGCTTTTGCTTGGTTATAATAAATAATTTGTTAGATTTATCTATCTGAACTTTTTATTGAAGTGTAAATAAAATCAACGAGAATTTATTATTAAAAAATAAGTGACAGTGAAATTTTAGTATGAAAAAGATCCTGATTCGAAGAACAAACAATATAATTTTCGTTTTGCATTATCGTCAAGGGTTATAATCAACGTATATGCAAAGATACAGGATCATTAAATGCTCCATTTTGACGCTGGCTTCAGCCTAACATTTGCACACAATCAGATTTATAATATTATTAGGATTCGGCTGTCTTGTTTGAAAATGTCAGCTACCCTAAAATTTCAAACCGCTTTATCTCAGCCATTTTTTAAGATAGAGGCAAAACAGAAACTGCTCCGTATTCTTCGGATCAAGGCCGAACATTTAACGAAAAAACTTTTAAGATTTCTAATTTTTTTGTACATCTTTTTGAAATTGTAATCTTTAAATTGCTATCACAGCGCTCCCTTCCGGCAGAATATTACCAAATTCAAGTAGGACCTGCTGGCCATGGCCAAAAACATAGAAAAAATTTGTTTTAATTATCTGCATAACATCATACATCGCAGCGCCCCCTTTTGTCGAAATATCCCCAAATTCAACTGGGACCTGCAGGCTATAGTCAAAAACATAGAAAACAATTTTTGTTCAATTATCTGCATAACTTCATACACTTTTCTATGATACAATAGTGAAAATCGAACAAAAATCGCGATAGCAGCGCCCCTTTTCGTCGAAATATCCCCAAATTCAAGTAGGATCTGCTTGCCATAGCCAAAAACATAGAAAAAAAATGAAGTTCAATTTGAAACATAACTTCATACACTTTTCGATGATGCAATGAGGACGGACAGACAGACATTTTGTAAAAACATGTTTTTCGGAATCTCTGATTCCTAAAATGTGTAAATCCGTCGAAAACCGGAAGTCGAAAAAAATTTCGATTACAATACTTTCTTCTATTATAGATAGAAGAAAGTAATAACGTGTGTAATTTCAAAGAGTACGTGAAAAATTGAATGATGGCGTTTCGGATCATTACATCATAGACCCTACAATTGTACAATATTCTCTTTTGTTTTGATAATGGCACCGATGGAGCTGAAACATGTCAACAGTCTAATAAAACTTATTTTACTGTTTCTAAACTTTTTATTTTACCCCTTTTAGCAATTAAGACAAGTATATTCAAGATTTTTGTCAATGAATGTTTCAAAACCATGGGGGGGGGGGGGGAGTAAAAAAATATAATGAAGTCTAATCAACGAGTAATATGTGAACAAGTTGAAAATTGCACAACAAACGTTCCTACAATAACTTGTTTTATAAATATTCTGGTGCAATAGCTGTTGCAATCTTTTGCAAAAATGCATGAATAAAAAATTTATTTTATGTGCAGATTTTCATATTATAGATATTAATTTTATTTTATGAAATTAAGTTTCAATACACTTTTACAAATAATTAATTACAATTCTGTCACATTAAGATTATACTATGTGCAAATGTCCAATACAAAACGATGTAAAAAAAAAAAAAAAAAAAAAAAAAATCATCGTTATTATTTCACTGAAAAAATGAATTATATCGTCGGTTATTATGATATGATTCATTTCAGCAATAAAGGAAGTACATTTTAAGTTGGCAACATTTTATCTTTTGTTGACATTTACTGAAAATTCCAATGGAAAACTTAATCACAGCTTTGAAAATTTCAGTACTTGAAATCCATATTTAGACTTTTTTTAGGTGCGTTCGTAATTATATAAATACGTAGCACCTATAGTTGTCGTCTGGTCCGTCCGTCTGTCCGTCTGTCCGTATATAACAGCGTAAAAACTACTCAACTGAATGGTTTGAAATTTAATATATTGTCGTTGTAGAATTTTATCCAGACGTTTCAAATTTTATGAAAATCGAATCAAAACTTAAAAGATATTAATAAAAGTTTACTTTATTCTATTAAATCCTATCGTACGTAATCTATATAATAAAAGCGCAAGTCATGTGACTGAGGAAAACAAATACGGGCAAACCACTTCTTTTTTCATATGCCAGGCGGCCATTTTTATCAAACTTATTTTTTCGAATAAAATTGCATAAAAGTTAAATTTTTAGAAAGGTCGTTGAAAAAAATTGTTTGTTTGAGAAATGAGTTACATTAAAAAATGTATAGGTTCTGAGATAACTTCAGTGGAAATTACATTAACAGCCGAATGTCTCAATCTATTAGAGTAAATAAACACAGGAGATTAGTTCATTATGAGTCATAAAAATACTAAACCATGGACGTAATCATTCGCAAAGCAAGATCTCCTTGGTGAATTTTACAGTGCTGTCTGGTGTAGATAAAAAAAATTTCACATTTGTAAACGTGGCCTACGTAATAAGAAAAAAAAGGCATGCTTATTTCGCTCATAGCAGACGATATAATTCATTTCATTGAAATAATAAGCATGATTTTTTACATTGTGAAACTAGTTATAAAACGAACGTTTCTATGTCACGTTTAACGTACAATTTCCAACTTGTTTCCATTAAATATGTATTCCTCCGGAAATATCTATCCAAAAAACTGTCGGTAGATTATAGGACTGATAATTAAACAATTTTAGTATACAAATTCGGTTTTTTAATTCCGTAATACGGAAATAATATCTTAAATGTGATGTAATCACTGTTGCAGAAAGAGAGAAAATTATCCCTCTGCTGTCAAGGTCATTTTTCCAGCACGCGCTGTAACCCTTTCGTTGCGTGCGCATCTTTTGTATGCAATAGTCGACGCACCAGTCAGTCGCCTAAGAACTCTTCTCAGGTCAACATGTAAATAAAAGTTTTGTTCTGTTTTTAACTATCGGCTGCTTTTCTTTCCCGGCCTTTGGAATTATTTCTTTTTAGTTTAAGTACGTACGTCACATTCTGGCATCCCTGCCGGGATGAATGCTAATTATGACATTCTTATTTTGCCGATAGTTAAATGTTAAGTTTAAGTAAGTTTAAATTAAGTAAATAAGTATTTTTTACGGAAAAAATATGACGGATCTAGAAAGTACAAAGCAGCAGAGAAAAGCCACTAGATCATCTTTTACGAAGACGTCTAACAAGCTACAAGAACTAATAAGTGCCGATGCTCCGGATTTAGATGATGTGGAAATACTGCTAGATCAACTACAAGAAAAATATAAAATGCTCCGAACTATAGATGAAAAATTTTTAGAATTTTTTCAAAAACAAAAGTGCTCTCAAGAAGATTACGAAAAGGAATATGAGGCAGCTCAAGAATACTACGAGAAGATGTCTACGTTAAAAGTGAAATGCAACAGGTTAAAAACGAAGCTTAGTTCTAATACAGTAAATGCTCTTTCCTCTTCATCTTTAATAATGTCGTCACCGGTTGCTAAACAGAAACTCCCTGAAATAGAACTCTTTAAATTTGACGGCAACCCAAGAAATTGGCTCACCTTTTGGACGCAGTTTAGCAAAATCGATGAAGACCCAAGAATAGATGTCCGCGACAAGTTTCAGTACTTACTACAGTCTACTAAGCCTGAATCAGTAGCTCGACAAATCGTGCAGAGTTTTCCTGCTACAGAAGCTAATTATGAAAAGGCATTGAACTATTTAAAAGAACGTTTTGGAAAAGAAAGTGTCCTTATACAGATTTACGTTAGAGAACTTTTAAAGCTGGTTATTACGGACAAAACTCAAGTGAATTTGTTGACTCTCTATGACAAGCTTCAAACACAACTGCGTGCCTTAGAATCTCTGGGAGTTACTCAAGATAAGTTTTCGCATATGTTACTCCCATTAATAGAATCTGCACTCCCCACCGATTTAATTAAAATTTGGGAGCGACAGAAAAGTACATTAGCTGAAACAGGTAAGACCGATTTAGATCTCTTAATGGATTTTGTTAAAAATGAAGTAGAAACTGAATTTAGACTTAAAATCACTCGTGATTGCTTAAATTCTGAAAAATTAACTGTTAAGAAAAATGAGCCCTCTGAACCTAAAAGCAGTGTGTCAACTGCTTATGAATTACTTAATGCCAATAACGGTAACAATAGTAGTAATTTTCAAGAAAATTCTAAGTTTAAAAAATTTGATTGTATTTTTTGTAGTAAATTTCATAATTCAGAGAACTGTAACGATGCTTTTGCTATGAGTTTAGATTGTAAAAAAGACATAGTTAAGAAAAAGAATGCTTGTTTTGTATGCTTAAAACGAAATCATAAGGCTAATCAATGTAAGTCAAAACATCGATGCCCAATTTGGAAAAATCGGCACTTTGTAATTTTGTGTCCGGATTTAGTTTCTAACAAAGTTGATAATATCTCGGTTGGAGATAAAAGTGAAAACAAAACAAGCACTCTGAATAATTACATTAAAATTTCAGATGTACTCTTGCAAACTTTAATTGTAAAAATTCATAATGGTTCTAAAACAATGTTTATTCGTGCTATTTATGATAGTGGTTCAATGAAGTCTTATATTTGTGAAGATGTTGCACAAAGTATGAAATTTAGGTGTATTGGTGAAACTAAAATTAAGCAATCTCTATTTGGTGGTGTTGAAACACCAGAAAATGTATATAAAAATTATTTAATTGAATTAAGTGATGTAAATGATAAATATAAATGTAAATTAGAAGTACTTAGTCAGAAACGTATTTGTTCTGAAATTAAGCAAATTCCTTCTGGTCCTTGGTTAAATGAACTTAAGTTACACGGAATTAAAATAAATGATTCAGAAAACAAACATTTTAAAGTTGATAAGGAAATAAAATTGTTAATTGGTGCAGACGTTGCAGGTAAGCTTTTAACAGGAAACATTGTAAGTCTTAAATGTGGCATAACAGCGATAAATACGAAATTAGGATGGACATTAATGGGTAAATTTAATCCTGGCACTGAGCCAAATTCTCAGAGTACAGCTTCTCTTATTATTTCTTCTCTTTTAGCTAAAAATCGGTGTATAAGTGATCTTTGGAAGTTAGATGTTTTGGGAATTAAGGAACCCCCAATAAGTAAAACGAAAGCTGAATTGCAGGAGGATACACAGAAATATTTTGAAGAGACTCTAAGTATAAATAGTGAGGGGCGATATGAAGTTGCGTTGCCTTGGGTTCTGGACAACACTCTTTTACCGGATAATAAAATAAATGCGGAAAAATCTATTTTAAACACCAAAAGAAAATTGATGAATTCCGGAAAGTTTAATGATTATTGTGATATTTTTGAAAACTGGTTAGCTCTCGGCATAATCGAAAAGACATCGACTGAGAAACTAAAGGGTGTTCATTATTTACCTCATAGGGCGGTAATAAAGGAGAACAGAACCACGAATATAAGGCCAGTGTTCAACGCTAGTTTTCATTTACCTGGTTTTCCATCTTTAAATGATTGTCTGGCTACGGGTCCAAATTTAATAGAAATGATCCCCTCAATTTTGAATCGTTTTCGTATGAATTACGTAGGCGTCACCGCTGATATTGAAAAGGCGTTTTTGCAGATTGCGATAAAAGAAAGAGACCGAGATTTTTTGCGGTTTCTGTGGTTTGATAAAGAAAATCAAGAACAGGTGAACGTATATCGGCATCAAAGGGTAGTTTTCGGCGTTACATGCAGCCCTTATTTATTGGCCGCAACTTTACTGTATCATTTAAATACGGTTCCAGAAAATTTAAAGCACTCTGCAGATATTTTGAAAACAGCCTTCTACGTAGATAACTGCGTAACAAGTTTAAACTCCGAGATAGAAATGAGAAAGTTTTTCTTAGAATCAAAATTAATCATGTCTTTAGGTCATTTTAATCTAAGATGTTGGAAATCCAATTTAATTAATGAAATATTTGAGGAGGATTCCTCCACGAAAGAGGATGTTTCCCTATTAGGTCTCGTATGGAATACACATACGGATACGCTATCGTGTAAAATAGAACAGGCTATAAATCCATTAGAATCAGTAACAAAAATAATAGTTTTGGCAGTAGCACACCAAGTTTTTGATATTGTTGGTTATACAACTCCAGTGATGCTAATTCCGAAACTAATCTTACAGGAAACATGGAATTCAAAACTAAAATGGGATGACAACCTACCCGATGATTTGGCAAAGAAATTTAAATCGTGGAGAGAAAACTTAAATTTACTCTCATTGATAAATATACCTAGATGGTTTGGGCTTAAACAAAGTGATCAAGAAATAAGCTTGCATTTATTTTGCGACGGCAGTAAAAAAGCATACGGTACCTGCGTTTTCTTAAGAGCGGAAGACGACGATGGGGTAAAAATTAATCTAGTACAAGCAAGATCTAGGGTAGCTCCTTTAAAACCCATTACAATTCCTCGCTTAGAGCTTTTGTCTTGCAATATTGGCTCTAGATTGTTATCTAACATAATTAAAGATCTAAATTTATCAGGGGTTGATATTTATTGCTGGACCGATTCTACAACAGCCTTATGTTGGATTCAGCGAAAGCAAAATTGGGGAATATTCATTCAAAATCGGGTTACAGAAATTAACTCATTGACTTCGCCTCATTGGTGGCATCACATCTCAGGTTCTCTTAACCCTGCCGATTTGCTTTCAAGGGGGTGTTCTGCTGAACAGTTAGTTGAGAGGAAATGGTGGGAGGGACCTGATTGGTTGCACGAAAAAAAAGAAAATTGGCCTAAATCGAATGATGAGCCAAATGAAGATTTAGTCAATTCTGAGATTCGTAAAACAGTTATAACAACGTTAGTAAAAAATGATGAAGATGCTAAGTGGTATTATAAATATTTTTCTTCATTTAAGAAAATTGTAAGGATGTTAGCTTGGATTTTTAGGTTTTACGACAATGTAAAAAAAGTTGACAAAAATCTTTCAGGGGACTTATCTGTACAAGAAATTGAAAAAGGGGAAAAGGCTTTAATGGTACTAATTCAGAAAGAATCCTTTAAGGGAGAAAATGATGAGAAATTAAGACAACTTAGACCAATAGTTGATTGTGACGGCCTTATAAGAGCTAAATCAAATGTTGTTTATCGGGATGATAAATACGATTTTAAATATCCTATTATATTACCATCTGATCATTCTGTTGTAAAATTGTTGATAATGAGTGTACATAATGATTTATTACATGCTGGTACTTCATTGTTAATGTCAAATTTAAGAGAAAAGTATTGGATTTTAAAATCTCGTAAGACCATAAGAAATTGTATTAGTAAGTGTCTAAAATGTCAAAAGTTTAAAGCGAAAAAATGTGAGGTCATCCCAGGAATTTTACCAAATGATAGGGTCCGCGATGCTTGTGTATTTGAAATTATAGGATGTGATCTGGCTGGACCACTTTATTTGAAAGATGGTAGAAAAGCATATATTGTACTGTTTACTTGTGCAGTCTATCGTGCCGTCCACTTGGAATTAATCACTTCCTTATCGACCGAATCCTTCTTTCAATCTTTAAGACGTTTTATCGCACGCCGTGGACGACCTTCTACCATATATTCAGATAATGGAAAAAATTTCATAGGCGCGGAGAAATTTTTGCAAACTGTAGACTGGGATGGTCTCCGTTTTAAAGCTGCTGAACAAAAAATTCAGTGGAAGTTTAATCCTCCATCCGCAGCCTGGTGGGGCGGATGGTGGGAGCGTTTGATTCAGATTGTAAAACAAAGCTTAAGAAAAATATTGGGTCGTGCTTCTCTTGATTATGAAGAACTACTAACTGTATTGTGTGACTGTGAGAGAGTTGTTAATTCCAGACCACTTACTTACGTATCAGAGGACATTGATGAGGACTTTGCTATAACACCAGAGAAATTTTTACATGAAACTCCACAGTCAGGTGTACCTGATATTGATAATGTAGATAAAGTGAAATTGAGTAAAAGAACTAAGTATCTGCAGCGGATAAGAGAAACTTTAAGGCTTAGGTTTCGTACAGAGTATTTAGAGCAGTTACGACAGCAGTCTATAAAATGCTATAAAAACAAATCACTTAAAATAGGAGAAATTGTCCTACTTGAAGATACTAATAAAAAACGTTCCTATTGGAACCTAGCTCGCGTATTAAAAGTTATACCAGGTCGAGATGGTCAAATAAGACTTGCGCTTATAAAAACAAACAATTCTGAGTTATTACGGCCAGTTCAGCGATTGTTCAGATTAGAATTGGAAAATCCAATACAAGAAACAAATGATGAGGCTATGCCTTTAACGACCAGTAGCGGCGGAATTGTCAAAACACCTGTAAGGTAAATTTTATATTCAGAATATTTAATTTCAGTAATTATTTTACTTAATTTCACTTCTCTTTTTTATATGTATTCCAGTGTTTATTGTTATTTTACATATACTATATACTGTATTTATGTTGTAATTTGTAAGGTTGTATTTTGATTGTATAAGTGATTTCTTATGTAAGTACTATGTAATGTGTATTTTGTGCATAATATAAGTAAAGATTTTGAGTGTTTAGCTGCCCACTCAAAAGGTGGGAGAATGTTGCAGAAAGAGAGAAAATTATCCCTCTGCTGTCAAGGTCATTTTTCCAGCACGCGCTGTAACCCTTTCGTTGCGTGCGCATCTTTTGTATGCAATAGTCGACGCACCAGTCAGTCGCCTAAGAACTCTTCTCAGGTCAACATGTAAATAAAAGTTTTGTTCTGTTTTTAACTATCGGCTGCTTTTCTTTCCCGGCCTTTGGAATTATTTCTTTTTAGTTTAAGTACGTACGTCACAATCACCATGGCAACCTAGAATTATTACTTATCATGGGATATCATTGAATTAATTACGTTTGATACGATTTAATAGATTGAAGAAAACCTTTATTAATATCTTTTTAAGTTTTGATTCTATTTTCATAAAATTTAAATTAATCGACAAAATTCTGCAACGATTATATATATTAAATTTCAAACCATTCGGTTGGGTTAGTTTTTGCGCTGTTATATGCGGACAGACGGACCGACCAGATTGCGACTTCAAGTGCTACGTATTTATGTAATTTCGGACGCACCTAAAAACGTAAAAAATTTGCTCTTTACAAATATGCAAATTAAACCTTTATTGCATAATTGGGTGATTCAGCATGATTTTTTTTCAACAGCTACTGTGCGCGTCCCGAAAACCAAACATAATTCGTTATCACAGCGCCACCTTCAGGCCGAGTTTCTCCCAAACTTTATACAAACCTCAATTTATTACATTACATCTAAATATAAAATTTCGTTCAAAAATATTCATAATTTCTTCACTGAAACTGCTACATATCTAGAAAATCGCTACTACAGAGCTCTCTTTACGGGGGAATATCCTCATTTTAAACTGAAACCCAACATCCATAGTCAAAAGAATGTATGTTGAAGTTTGTTACACGAAGTTTGGTTCAATTTTAAGGATAACTTCGTACACTTTCTGATGATACAATAATAAAAATGGCCCCAAAATCACTATCACAGCGTCACCTTCAAGCGGAACATCCCCAAATTCAACTGGGATCTCCTGGCCATAGCCAGATACATATATATGAAATTTGTTTCAATTTTAAACATAACTTTACACTCTTTCAGATGATAAAAAGACGACACACACACGGACAGACAGATATTTTGTAACACATGTTTTTCGGGATTTCTGATTTCTAAAACATGTAAATCCGTCGAAAACCGGATGTCGAAATAAATTTCGATTATAATACTTTCTTCTGTTACAGTTAGAAGAAAGTAAAAATGGAACATGATAGGGGTTTTCAATCCTTTTACTTATTAATTATCACAATATTTAAAAAATAAATAGCATGGAGGCTGGGAAGAAAAAACTGAAGTGAAATAAAAAGAAGAGCGATATGATTGATTATTTGTCTACCAGAATCAGTCGTCAAGCGTGTTGACAGGTTA
The DNA here is from genome assembly GCA_963931845.1 of Maratus michaelseni. Lineage (NCBI taxonomy): Eukaryota > Metazoa > Arthropoda > Arachnida > Araneae > Salticidae > Maratus > Maratus michaelseni. Next base: position 35,007,717 of record OZ007589.1, on the reverse strand, counting down.
AGTGTCACGTGATTGCAACTGATCTATTTTGAGATTAAGGCATCAGGGAACGAATAATCTTGGAAGTGAAAATGATATCATACAGTATATATTTTTATTCATAAAATTGAAACATTTTAATATGATAGCGTGCGAAGGAATCATTTTCACTGACTGATTCATTAATCTGGTACTGAAATTGAAATAGGAGTAGAATAATAAAAAAAAAATTCTATTTTAACAAATTACAACGACCATTGGGAAAATGCAGATGGATAGCGGGCAGTGTTCGGACTCTACCATAACCGTTACCTCGTACTATAAGACATTAAAAAAATTATTAATTTAGCCCCCCTCCCTAAAATACCCCCCTCTTATAGCAGACGTATTTGCCCCACCCTACTAAAACATAGCTTCTCCACGCTAGCTATTCCACCCACCTACTATAGTATGATCTCGGCAGCAAGCGGTGTTACCACCGCACCGCCGCCACCACCTGCTGCTGACGCAGAATTCTCATTCCCTATCTACTAACTACCCGTTTCGTATCCGAAGGAAGAATAAGCCGAAATATCCAACTATGATGCAAACTTTAGGTGTTACCATTGAAAGTTTTAAAGTTTGGTAGAATTTCTATTTGTAGACCATCCCCTAAGCAAAATTTAAGTATTGCTTTAACTCTTGTTTAGATTGATGTCTGAGCTATAGGTATTTTGAGAAAATTAAAATTGATCACGTTTTTTTCTTTATAAGACGATTTCTCATCCGACGTCAATTTTTGAATTCGGCTTTTTTTCATATCTGATAATTTGCATCTATCCTTTTTGTAAACTTTAACATTTTTGTAACGATTTTATGCATTTCTATTGCCTATTCAAAGAAATATTCTTCTAACGTTACAGAATTTCGTTAAAAACGATTAAAATAGTAAAATGCGAACACCAAGATGTCCATTCTCGACCGAAAACAACAACCATTTTCCCAATGGTTAAAAAATTGAGGTACGAGTAGACTTTTAAAAACAAGTCTTAACCTCATTGCTAGTGGAACTAAAATCCAATGTTAATTACGTCATTTATACGCAATTATAATATTGCCAATGTAAATGTATATTTATGACGTCATTTTCACGGGTGAAAGCGCTGTGCATGTTCTTGATTTAGGTATTTATGTATAGTTTCCAGTTGCAAGAAACAATTGCTAACAGGCAACTGAATAAGACTGTTAATAGACAAATATTTCAGTGGTTTACGAAATTCTGGCATCAGTGATAATAAAGAAAAGAAATGTTTAATTTCCTGTAATTTCATCAAATCAACGCTATTTGAAATCTGTTGTCAATTTCGATCAATAAACATGTATAATTATTAAATAACGATAAAAATCTGATTTATGTATGAGGAATTTAAATAATTTCATCTAATCAACACAATTTGAACATCATTTCCGAAATTATTTTTCATCTTAACAAGAAAATACCAGGTAAATTATTTAGATATATCACGACTAACATTCCGTAATTTGGTCCAGAGCTACGGCACAAGAACTTAGAAAAAAGAAATAAAATATATTACAGGAAAAGTCTATAATAATGGTGGAAATGTGAAATGGTGGTGATGTGATTTATTTAAAATGAAGAATAAGATATTGAATTGTAAATTTTAAAATATCGTTTACGGAAGAATTTATCATCTAAACAAGTAATTATGAGGTAAATTAATATTTAGGTATATTAGGAGTAAGATTCCGTAATTTGCTCCAGAGCTATGACACAATAACTCAGCAAAAATATATTACAGTAAAGTCTGTGTTTGTTAATATACGCCAATTTACTCTCAACTCGATTACGAACGAAGTTTCGGCTAATATATAGTGAACTGTGGTAAAATACAATAGACTAGAAATTAGGCAGATGCAGAATTTTGAAATAGTAATATTAATTCATTTCTAATTTTTGCAAATTTTTTTGGTACTTCTCTATTATCCCGTCGTCCACTTTTCATAACAAAAAACTATCGCCAAACTGTAACGGCAAATAAACGGGAGAACGTCGCCATTGGAATATCAAAATAAATAAATAAATAAAACATAAGAATTTAAGGACACAATTGTTATTTTAATTAATGAAATAATTAATAAATCAGTAAAACATAATGAAAAATACACGCAAATGTCAAATTAAAAACCACTTGATGACATAACAAACACGTATAATGCTTCTGACATCAAGTAAATGGGAAAGCATTTTTGGCGTTTAATCTTACAGTTTGGAGATAGTTTTTTGTTATGAAAAATGGTCGACGGGATAATAGAGTAGTACCAAAAATAGTTACTTTAGTTTGAATTTAAATGATGCAGTTATAAGATTACGTGAAATTTTTGTATTGGCGGGGATATGATCAATAAGTTATTGATATAAATATTGTTAAATTCTTATGATCTTGTGTGTTTTTACTTCAAGCTATCAAAATTTAAAAAGAAAAGAAAATATACCCAACTCTACCTGAATAAAACCCAACTCTACCTGAATAAAGTTTTTTAATGAACTATATTTTAGTACTTGAAAATAATGTCTACCTAATTACTTTCATATTTCAGATGTGACGTTATAGCATGTTACCATTATTTTCCTTTTAGTTATGGTAAAAACTATATGCTGAAATTCATGTATCATGGTAATTGATCAGCATGAGTATTTTCCACTAAGTTTTTCTACCAAAGAATCTGAAAAGAATAAAGTTAAAAATTTTGGTTTATTTAAATTGAATGTAATATGTATATAATTGATTATTAATAGAACTTATTAATATATTATCAATAGTAATGATAATTATTAACAATAAATATTGAGCTAAATGTTTACATACTTAAAAAAAAGTCCTTCCGGCCTGTACCGGGAGGAAAAGGTAGCTTTCCTATATCTTCGTTTTAAAATTTTAGCTAATGTTACTCGAAACAGCAAGCTAAAATGCAAAGAACCCAATTACAGAACATTGCCTGATGATGCCTTGCGTGTCGCTTGGCGAAACGTCTACTATTTTGTATTTTTAACTGTTTTTAAGTATATATTTTTTTATAAATTTTTATTTTATGTGTACTCATGTCTGTCTTAAATTATTTTAATTGGTGTTTTTAATATTTTTCACATTCTGACGTTAAAATGTATACATTTTACAGAACATTCGTTAATACTGAATTTGAATAAAAAATTTGCCAAATTAGTCAACTATAGCCAAGTTGGCTTCATTTATGAAGACTTATTTCGGTCGCCAAATTTGGCGATATTTCGCCAAATGTCGACAAGTTTGGCGAGAATTCGGCGCTAACGGATATGAATATATAGTTTTATGCGTATGATTGGGAAAATGATTACAACAATGAAAGATCATAGAAACTCGACAGAGATTCTCGCCAAGCATAAGAAACAGCAATGCATTGAACCGTAAATGAAAGGAATTTCCGCCAATGGATGCCAAACGATTTTACAATTTTTTTTTTTTTTTTTTTAACTCTGTCTAGTTTATATTTTGCGGACGGGACAAAACGGGTTTTTGACACATCTATATCTCGCGTTCTATTTATGATAGAAACAAAATTCTTGATTCTATGGAATGGGGCGCGCCACGGGACTCAGAATTCAAAAGTAAAGCAAAATCCGACGAATAGGTTTTCAGTAAATGCGATTTTAAAAGTGCTGTTTTTTGCCCTTTTTAAATCTTGTTCCGGCCAAAAACTGTTGACAGGGCTACAGCAATGTGTAATTATCGGATTTTTACGCAGTTCACGTTATTTGAATCGTTTTTATGAGTAGTTCAAACCTTTGTAAGTTTCATGTAAAAATATTAATTAGTTTTTGATTTATATCAGTTTAAAGTTATTGATTCCTATACTTAACATAGAGCAAAAAAATAATAAATGACTCATCTCTTTTAGGAATGGTCGTATACACATGATATTAAGATATGTTATTACACTCGACCCAAGTAAGCGTCCTATTATAAAAAAATCGTAACATTTAAGGTTCGTTTACAGGGTCTCACAAAAGATCTTTTGATATAGGGCTAAAGAGTTGTGTAATTATCCGATTTTTACGCAGTTTGCAGAATTTGAAATGTTTTTAGGAGTAGTTCAAATGTTTAATATTTCGTGTAAAAATATTAATTATTTTTTTTATGTATATCACTTTAAAGTTATTTATTCCTATACTTAAGATGAAGCAAAGAAATATTAAATGGTCTAACTCTTTTCAAAAAGAACGTATGCGCATGGTGTTAAAATATGTTACTACGAACGACCTAAGTTAGATTTCTATTGTAAAACAGATTTGTAGAATTTATTGTTCGTTTATAGGGTAACTCAAAAGATTTTTTAATAAGACTAAAAAGTTGTGTAATTACCGAATTTTTACGTTGAAGTACATGATTCCTGTACTTAACACAGAGGAAAAACAATAGTAAATAGCATAACATTTTTCAAAGTGGCTATATACACAAGATATTCAAATATGTTACTACATCCGATTCATTTAAACTCTTTATTGTAAAGCGGCATTGAAGCATATACGTTTCGTTTACAGAGTCTCTTAGAAGATATTGATTACATTACAACCGATGTATATTTACTGAGTGAGATGTATTTTAATGATTTTACACTGTTTCAATCTCTGTATGGCTTTATTATCTTGCTTTAAAATTTAATATGAGTTCATTTTGTCCGTCTGAAATCTCGTCGATGTTAAGCTCTAAATCTATTAAAATATAGTATTTTCATCGATTAAAAAAACTGTGTTTATTTATAAATATATAATTCTAGCGTATCAGGAATTGATTGAAATAGCGATTACAAAATTCCAACTTTACATTCATACGCTAAGTAATAGAATGTAAAAATGTTGCTACCCCAAGATTTAAATATTTACCGCTCATATATTTGCGTTTAAATATTTGCCGTTCATCGAATCTCCAGCTATGACGAACTTAAAATGCTCTAAAAACGGGCCTAGAGCACAATGAATAGGAAATAACTTCTTACATTCTACATAAAAATTTAAAATGCTAAATTTCGTATACAATAGGTGATCGGTAACAAAGTGTTCGGTTAAAGAACAAATCGGTTAACGAACACTTTTGAGTAAGATTTTTCTGTTCGGAGAACGAACACATGTTCGGTTAACGAACACTTTCGAGAGATTTTTATGTTCGGAGAACGAACACCTCATGAAAAAAGTCATGATGAAGCAATGCCGTGTTTCATATTTGCAGAGCTATACTTATTGCCTCTATTGTCAACTTGGAGAACATTTTAATAGTTGCATACATATGTCCTAATTAATTCATGGACTGCCGGGGGGGGGGGGGCGACTTATATTTTAGGATCACCGAATTGGAATGAACAGACTATATGAACAGAAATCACTTTAATAGTTTTTATACTTTTGCAAACGTTGCGAATTTTATATTTTTCAAATTCTCGAAACGTTGAGTTAAAAAACTTAAACAAATAAAAAACTTCTTAGGTGCTCAGTTAATTTCAAAATTAATATTGTTGTGAGCTCGGGGTTCGAAAGGACTGATGCCAATATATAAGAACAATAAAAAGGCTTTATTCACTATAAACAGTGCAATACGATCACAAATATCTTCTGAAAATTACAAGATATTCAGTAATCTTCAAATCCAATAAAAGCTAAGCAAAATTTCACACAGAAACAATGCGTTCAATACGACGTATCAACGACAAAATCGATCCGAGAAACACAGTTCTCAATGCAAAGCCTCTCGTATGAATTCAATCGCAGTTGACAGACAACTAACTCACTGAACTGATGGAGGTCCTTATATAGGTTTCAGAGATCTTTCTAGATTATTCCAGAGCCTTCAGATGCTAGAAATTACCAGAAAGTGCTTTAACTTTCGATAGAGAACCCAAGCAAGAAAGGATCCCAATGTATAGGTATAAGGGGGGTGTGGTTGCACAAAAAGTCGCCAAATCCGTCGCCAACTTGGCGACATTTGGCGATATATCGCCAAATTTGGCGACAAAAATAAGTTGCCAAAACCATCGCCAACTTGGCGATAAACCCATTCCTTGGCGATATTTCAATAGACTTCCATTATAAAGATGAGGGTGTAAGGTTGTTTTCCTTGCAAACCATCTGAGGCCTTTAGCATTGAGTTACATGATGCTCAATAGGAAATACATTAATAATACTGCAATTTTCACAATAATAAAATAAAATAAATTTAAACAAATGGAATATTTACAGATATATACAAAATTCATAACATTGCCCCCCTCTCAAGGACTGCACGTCCCGGGCAGTTCAACCTTTGATCGAAAAGCAAACCCGTTACCAACAAATGCTATACTATTTAAAACACATTCATAATGCTGAATTATACAAACTATACACTTATTTAAAAATAAAATTAAATTAAAGCATAGACATTATTACATACAAGTATTTAAATAATAATAACAATAATAATGATAATGCTAAGCAAAATAAATAATTACATTAATTTATATACAAGACCATGGTCATACTAATTTACATTATTTACATTACACTATTTACAATCAATGAACTAAGTACTATGGCCATAGTATGGAGCCAGCCTGTCGTAATGAACGACTCTAGGCTTCGAACTTGGTGACTTTCGGATCCGAATTACGACATCGTTCAGTCTGTTTAGGACTGTATAAGGACCGTCCCAGCGCGATTGCAGTTTGGGAGAAAGTCCTTTACGTCGAGTCGGATTATAAAACCAAACCTTGTCACCTTCTTTGAATTGATGTCCCGTGGCTTTCGTGTCGTACCTGGTCTTCATCTTCTCCGTCTGTATATTTATCCGCTCTCGAGCCAAGTTGTGGACGTCTTCAAATCGTGCCTGGAGATTCTGCACATATCCCTCTGGCGATGAAGGCGCATCTGGAGGGCGACCAAAAAGCAGATCACAAGGTAAACGAAGATCACGACCGAAAAGCATCTGAGACGGGGAATAGCCGGTTGTTTCATGGACGGCGCTGCGATAGGCGAGAAGAAACAAGGGAAGTTTTTGGTCCCAGTCTTGTTGGTTTCTTGAGACTAGCAGTGAGAGATTGTTGAGGATGGTACGATTAAGTCTCTCAACCATGCCATCCGACTGTGGATGTAAAGGCGTCGTCCTAGTTTTGTCCATTCAGAGAAGTTGACAGAGACCCTCAATCACAGCAGAGATAAAATTTCTCCCCTGGTCCGAATGCATTTGGAGAGGGACTCCATACCTTGATATCCACTGGTGTACCAAGGCATCCGCAACCGTAGAAGCTTCTTGATCAGGGATGGCATAAACTTCAGGCCATTTTGTGAAATAGTCCATGACAACAAGGAGGTATTTGTTGCCATCAGCACTTCTTGGCAGAGGACCTAGGATGTCAAGGGCGATGCGTTCAAAAGGTGCTCCTACATTGTAGAGATGTAGTCTTCCTCGGCTACATTTCTTTGGTCCTTTCCGAGCTGCACATGCATCGCAAGATTTGCACCATTGTTCGACGTCAGCTCTCGCTTTTCCCCAGAAGAAGCGCTCTCGGACTCTGTGTAATGTTTTCATGACTCCAAAATGGCCACCAGTGGGACTGTCATGTAATTCCTTGAGGATCTCAGGGATTCGGGATCGAGGAAGTACCAACTGCCACCGAGATGTCTTCCCATCTTCCGATTCGAATTTTCGGAACAAGACACCATTTCTGACGTGGAGGGAGTTCCAAAGAGCCCAATATTGCTTCGTCGTAGGACTGTAAGTCGAGATGTCTTTCCAACTGGGCTTCGTGCTAGAAGATTCTAATAACTCCAAGATTGGTTTGATCTCAGAGTCTGCCATTTGATCTTCTCGAATCTTCTCATCACTCCAGGGATCTGGTGGCGTCAATAGTGAAGTCTTCGTCTGGCGTATGACATGTTCGGGATTATACTTGTTCTCCGCTCTGGAACAATAGCGACAACTTTCGGGACACGGTCTTCTTGATAAGGCATCAGCATTTCCATGCGATGAGCCTTTACGATGCCTGATGTCAAAGTCGTATTCCTGGAGTCGTTGTATCCATCTGGCTACTTGGCCCTCTGGGTTCTTAAAATTCATCAGCCATGTTAGGGATGCGTGATCAGTACGAAGGAGAAATTTCCTGCCATAGAGATAGTGATGGAAGTGTTCTATGGCTTTTACTATAGCTAATAACTCCTTACGAGTGACGCAATAATTCCGCTCTGGTTTCGACAAACATTTGCTCCAGTATGCTACGACTCGTTCTTGGCCATCTATTTCTTGGGAAAGTACAGCACCGACACTTTCATGACTAGCATCCGTGTCCACAATGAATTGTTTGTCGGGGTGTGGATAGGTTAGGACTGGAGAGGATGTGAGAGCTTCTTTCAGCTGCTGGAAGGAATTCTCGCATTCTTGTGTCCATAGAAACTTCTGCTTGCTTTCAGTGAGCCTATGCAAGGGTCTTGCGATGTTGGAGAACCCCTGTACAAACTTTCTGTAATAAGTGCATAGTCCCAGAAAGCTTCGCAACTGATGGACGTTTTCCGGACGCTTCCAGTTCTTTACTGCAGACACTTTTTCAGGATCTGTTCGAACACCTTCAGCTGAGATGATGTGTCCTAAATAATTTACTTCGCGTTGGAAGAACTTGCATTTCAGAGGGTTCAGCTTTAAATTCGCCGCTCTTAGCTTCGTTAACACTTTTCGAATATTTCCAAGATGTTCTTCAAACGTGCGGCCACCAATGATGACGTCATCTAGGTAGATGAGACAAGCTTCAAAAGTCAGGCCTTTTAACACTGTCTCCATGAGGCGCTCGAACGTTGCTGGAGCATTGCAGAGCCCGAACGGCATAACTTTGAATTGCCAAAGTCCTTGTCCAGTAGTAAATGCGGTCTTCTCTTTGTCATCAGGATGGATCTCTACTTGCCAATATCCACTCTTCAAATCCAGTGTGGAAAACCATTTATGTCCTGAAAGAGTATCTAGCGTGTCGTCTATTCTTGGTAGAGGATAGCTGTCCTTCTTCGTGATATCGTTAAGTTTACGATAATCCACACAAAATCTTGTGGAGCCATCTTTCTTTCGGACCAACACGATGGGAGAGGCCCACGGACTTGATGACGGTTCGATGATGTCACTATCCTGCATCTCTCGTCAGAGCTTAGAAACCTCTTCTTGTTTTGCGAACGGCAAGCGTCTTGGATGCTGTTTAATCGGTGGATGGTTGGCAGTATCAATTCTATGACGTGTCAGTGAAGTGCGCCCTATATCACTCTCGTTTTGTGAAAACACATCCTTAAATTCCTGGAAAAGTCTTTCTGCGGCATGTCTCTGTTCAGGAGATAAATTTTCATTTCGTCCAATTACAGGTGTTAAACTTGTAGGCGTCTCCGATAACGTCAAGCTCGGGTCTTTGCAAACACAGGTGACTGGAGCACAGGTTGCAAGCACTTCACCTTTCTGGATAATTCTAGACTTTTCACTTACGTTCGCAATCCTCACAGGTATCACATCTCTCGACAGATCTACCAGCGCTGATGCTATTAGCACTCCCTTTGGGCTCTTCTCAGGATATCCAGTCAAGCCATACTGGAAAATTCTTTCGTTTCCAGTTAATCCAGGTATCATCATTTCGGTCCGAGGAGGGATGATAACATCTGCCTTGGCTGTGATCCGTTGAATAGACCCGGACTCATTTCCAAGTTTGAAAATAGTGACATCTTCTTGAGCAGAGCGTAACTCATTATTCTTAAAATCCAGTGTAAATCCATGCTCTTTTAAAAAGTCCAGTCCGAGTATAAAAGGGTCTGAAATATCGGCAACATAGACTGTATGGTGGTAAGCGGCGTTCCCAAACTTTATTTTCAGTGTCATTCTTCCGTGTATATCGATCTTATCTCCGGTCACAGTTTGAAGAATAACACGCGGCGGGGTCCAGGAGAATTTTTCTTTCAGCCGCTGAGCTAGATCTTTCCGAATGATGGTCACATTGGCTCCTGTATCGATGATCATATTACAGGGCAAATCATTCACACTTCCGACTAGAAAAACTCCGTTCTCGCCGCAACTTCTTGCAGAAATTTCACATACTTGAAAATGAGGCTTCTTAAGATCTGGAAACCTCCGCCCCGCAAGATGGTCAATAATCAGTTTTCTTGCTCCTCCGTTAGCGGGTGAGCTATTACCTTCGGTGCTGGGTCGTCTTGGGCAGTCGATTTGGATATGGCCTTCTCCACCGCATCTCCAGCACTTGATCTTCCTGTAAGGTTTGTTGGCCATTAAGGAGTTCATCTTTCTCATTATGTCATTCATCTGCTGCTGTAAGCACTCCACAGCTCTATCCGACGTCTCAGGCAGGTTGGCTGCTCGCACAAAGTGTCGATCTTTCCTAGTAGCTTGCTGGGCTGCCTCGAATTTCAGAGCGTAAACCAAAGCCCCTCTTAAGTCACTGAGATCTGCAATCCGGAGTTGTTTCTGGATCTCAGAGTCACGCACACCATCGATAAAATGTTGCAGAGCTAAACTCTCTCTAATTTCAGTCGGACAGTCAGGATAAGCAAGATGTGAAAGTCTCTCGACATCCGTAGCAAGATCTTGCAGGGATTCAGTGGATTTCTGCTGTCGAGATTTGAGCTGGAGTCTGCTATATTCCTTCATGCATTTCTCGCCAAAACGCAGTTCTAAGGCACTGACGAGCGTTTCAAAATCCAGCGGTTCATTTGCAGGCAAAGTCTGTAGGACGTCGGCAGCAGCAGCTCGTAGAGAAGCAGCTAACTGGCAAGCCTTTGTCTGGGAATCCCATCCATTGGCGTCCGCTACGATCCCAAATTGTGTCTTAAAAACTGGCCATGAGGATTTTCCGTCATAGGTCGAGAGTTTAATAGAGGCCCGAGGAAGCATAGCTTGATACTTGACATCTTCGGGATAGTTTTCGGCAGTTATCTTTTGTTTCTTCACATTTTCCAACTCCTTTTCTACACTCTCAATCCTTTCTTCTACGGTTTTGGCTGTCCTTTGTATTTCTTCTACCTTTTCTTCTACGGTTTTGGCTGTATTTTGAACTTTTTCTTCTATTTCTTGAAATCTTTCTTCAACTTTGTTTTCCACGCCGTCAATTCTGTCATTTAAAGATGTTATTTTATCCTCTATTAGTTCTTTCAACTCACCAAGGTTGGTTGACATATCCTTCTTCATGTCATCTTTTAACTCACCAAGGTTCGCAGTCATTTTCTCATCCATCGCTGACATATCTTTCTTCATTTCAGCCTGGTTCGCAGTCATTTTCTCATCCATCGCTGACATATCTTTCTTCATTTCAGCCTGGTTCGCAGTCATTTTCTCATCCATCGCTGACATATCTTTCTTCATTTCTTCTTTCAACTCGCCAAGGTTCGCAGCTAATTTCTCCAATAATTCTTTCAGTTGACCCTCCATTGCTCTGGTGATCGGCATTCAACCCCACTCCTGACACCAAATGTTGTGAGCTCGGGGTTCGAAAGGACTGATGCCAATATATAAGAACAATAAAAAGGCTTTATTCACTATAAACAGTGCAATACGATCACAAATATCTTCTGAAAATTACAAGATATTCAGTAATCTTCAAATCCAATAAAAGCTAAGCAAAATTTCACACAGAAACAATGCGTTCAATACGACGTATCAACGACAAAATCGATCCGAGAAACACAGTTCTCAATGCAAAGCCTCTCGTATGAATTCAATCGCAGTTGACAGACAACTAACTCACTGAACTGATGGAGGTCCTTATATAGGTTTCAGAGATCTTTCTAGATTATTCCAGAGCCTTCAGATGCTAGAAATTACCAGAAAGTGCTTTAACTTTCGATAGAGAACCCAAGCAAGAAAGGATCCCAATGTATAGGTATAAGGGGGGTGTGGTTGCACAAAAAGTCGCCAAATCCGTCGCCAACTTGGCGACATTTGGCGATATATCGCCAAATTTGGCGACAAAAATAAGTCGCCAAAACCATCGCCAACTTGGCGATAAACCCATTCCTTGGCGATATTTCAATAGACTTCCATTATAAAGATGAGGGTGTAAGGTTGTTTTCCTTGCAAACCATCTGAGGCCTTTAGCATTGAGTTACATGATGCTCAATAGGAAATACATTAATAATACTGCAATTTTCACAATAATAAAATAAAATAAATTTAAACAAATGGAATATTTACAGATATATACAAAATTCATAACAATATATTAGTATACAAATCGCTGTGAATTTTTATACTAGTAGAAATAGCTCCGTAGAAAAAAAAATGTTGATTATTCTCGGTAAAGTATGCTCCATAAACTTATCGTTATAATTGACCGAAAAATAAAAGTGCTTCTTATTTCTCCACATTTTTCTGAAACTGTAGTATTTTAATTAGTTTGTAAACTACTGTAAAATTGTGTAATTTTTTGTTTTTGAATGTATATAAACGGAAGAGTGATATAAACAAAAGAAAAAGGAAAATAAATATGTCATAAATAATCTTATGAATACAATGTAAGGAAATTAATATAAAAGTTTCCCAGTTGTTATGGTAGCGACATGTACATTGGAATAAGTCACTCAATAAATTGTATAATTCTGATGATTGTATGATTCTGTTTATAGCATCACTATTATTTTTTTTTGCCCCTTTCATCTTTTCTTTTCTGAATAAAAATGTAATCTGTATAATTGAAATTAAATACCTTACAAAAAGAAGTGATATCTCATCAAAAACAACTCGTTGTAAATGATCCCGCCAAGCCACAAACCTAAAACGTCAGTCATAAAAAGAAGTGATATCACATAAAAAGAAGCTATATAGAAGTGCATACTCCGAGTCCCGTGTAAAAATCTATCACCACTCATAATGTTTCCAAAGGACTCGGAGTGAGGGACAGTATGTGAAAACTGCTTGGCGACCTGCAGGCTTTTATAATGTTTGCGTTTCCTGAAATTACATATGAATATGTTATTATTTTTATTTTATTTTATTTTATTTTATTTCATTTATTTATTTATTTATTTTGCTCCCATAAAATTGTAAAACGTTGAAGTTTCTGTGTTTGCATGTCCTTTCTTATTTATGAGATTGAAAAATCAATTTGTTGATTTTATTTACCATTATTTAAACTAGAAACACCACTCTTACGAAGAGGATTTTTAAGTAAACATGTAAAGATTTTGAGTTTGTAATATAAGATATATTGCAGTAATTCTAGGGTAAGCGAAATCGCATAGATCTGGTGAAAAATCCGTTCTGTTTAAGCCATTCTAGTCTGTTTTAATAGTATTATATGCAATAATATTCTTTGTATTGGAAACGCATATTTTTTTTTTTTTTTTTTTTTTAAGAAATAATTCCGGAATAAGAAATAATTTCGCCCATTTTACCAGTTCCCTTAGAAACGGTGATTTAACAATATTTGTAATTAAATTTTATGGTAAGAAATATTGGAAAGTATAATTGTAATGATTATCACACTTACATACTTTTTCCTGCTTGTTTCTCAACTATTTCTGTTTTTACATTTTTTTTAGCATGCAAATATATTTATAAAAGTGATATAACAAAAATTAAAAATTTATTTTTTCAATTTTCAAAATTAATATACTGCATATATTATAAAAGCCTGCAGGTCGCCAAGCAGTTTTCACATACTGTCCCTCACTCCGAGTCCTTTGGAAACATTATGAGTGGTGATAGATTTTTACACGGGACTCGGAGTATTCACTTCTATATAGCTTCTTTTTATGTGATATCACTTCTTTTTATGACTGACGTTTTAGGTTTGTGGCTTGGCGGGATCATTTACAACGAGTTGTTTTTGATGAGATAATAATTTGCGAGAAGTCGGGTTCACTAAAACTTATAAATTAATCGTTGGATTTTTGTAATGTGCTATCTTGTGTCAAAATGTCTGCCACACTAGAATTTCAAACTGCTGTATCTCAGCCGTTTTTTAAGATAGAGGTAAAACAAAGAATACTCCGGAATCCTTGTATCAAGGACTAACACTTAAGCAAAAAATAAATTTGAATTTTGAACTTTTTTGTATATTTATTTTAGTTTTAAATTTTTAAATGTCCGCCATCTTGAAACAAAATGGCGGACCAAACTGGCCAACGAACTCTGTCGAGACATTGGTGAGCTTAATATACACAATTAGTTTAATCGAAATTGATTTATAAATACGAGTGCTACCGCATGAAATAGATCAGATATATATATGGATATATCTATACTAATATTATAAAGGAGTAAAGATTGTTTTTTTGTTTGTTTGTTTGTTTGTAGGGGGTAATCTCTGGAACTACCGAACCGATTTCAAAAGGGATGGTGGCAAATTGAAGGTGACAACCCCTGCTCCAACATAGGCTATATTTTATGTCGATGCCACTACCCCAGGGGGGTGCAGGAGCGAAAAACGTTCTAAAAGTGTGATCTTTTCTATACTGAAGCAGCTAGATATTTGAAATTTGGCGTTGTAGTTACTTATAAGATGTAAATGCTCTCTAAGAACAAAATATTCGAAATTTAAAAGGGTGAAATGAGCGAAAAGCGTTCTAAAAACATTCTAAATTACATTTTCTATGGAATCTCTAGAACTACCGAACCGATTTGAAATGTGGCGTTGTAGTTACTTATAAGATGTAAATGCTCTCTAAGAACAAAAAAAAAAAAAAAAAAAAAAAAAAAACTTGAAATTTAAAATGGTGAAATGAGCGAAAAGCGTTCTAAAAACATTCTAAATTACATTTTCTATGGAATCTCTAGAACTACCGAACCGATTTGAAATGTGGCGTTGTAGTTACTTATAAGATGTAAATGCTCTCTAAGAAAAAAAAAAAAAAAAAAAAAAAAAAAAAAAAAAAAATTGAAATTTAAAATGGTGAAATGAGCGAAAAGCGTTCTAAAAACATTCTAAATTACAATTTCTATGGAATCTCTAGAACTACCGAACCGATTTGAAATTTGGCGTTGTAGTTACTTATAAGATGTAAATGCTCTCTAAGAACAAAAAAAAAAAAAAAAAAAAAAAAAAAAAAAAAAAAATTGAAATTTAAAATGGTGAAATGAGCGAAAAGCGTTCTAAAAACATTCTAAATTACAATTTCTATGGAATTTCTAGAACAACTGAACCGATTTGAAATTTGGCGTTGTAGTTACTTATAAGATGTAAATGCTCTCTAAGAACAAAAAAAAAAAAAAAAAAAAAAAAAAAAAAAAAAAAAAAATTGAAATTTAAAATGGTGAAATGAGCGAAAAGCGTTCTAAAAACATTCTAAATTACATTTTCTATGGAATCTCTAGAACTACCGAACCGATTTGAAATGTGGCGTTGTAGTTACTTATAAGATGTAAATGCTCTCTAAGAACAAAAAAAAAAAAAAAAAAAAAAAAAAAAAAAAAAAAAAATTGAAATTTAAAATGGTGAAATGAGCGAAAAGCGTTCTAAAAAATTCTAAATTACAATTTCTATGGAATCTCTAGAACTACCGAACCGATTTGAAATGTGGCGTTGTAGTTACTTATAAGATGTAAATGCTCTCTAAGAACAAAAAAAAAAAAAAAAAAAAAAAAAAATTGAAATTTAAAATGGTGAAATGAGCGAAAAGCGTTCTAAAAAATTCTAAATTACAATTTCTATGGAATCTCTAGAACTACCGAACCGATTTGAAATTTGGCGTTGTAGTTACTTATAAGATGTAAATGCTCTCTAAGAACAAAAAAAAAAAAAAAAAAAAAAAAAAAATTGAAATTTAAAATGGTGAAATGAGCGAAAAGCGTTCTAAAAACATTCTAAATTACAATTTCTATGGAATTTCTAGAACAACTGAACCGATTTGAAATTTGGCGTTGTAGTTACTTATAAGATGTAAATGCTCTCTAAGAACAAAATAAAATAAAAAATCCGAAATTTAAAAGGGTGAAATGAGCGAAAAGCGTTCTAAAAACATTCTAAATTACAATTTCTATGGAATCTCTAGAACTACCGAACCGATTTGAAATTTGGCGTTGTAGTAACTTATAAGATGTAAATGCTCTCTAAGAACAAAATAAAAAAAATTCGAAATTTAAAAGGGTGAAATGAGCGAAAAGCGTTCTAAAAACATTCTAAATTACAATTTCTATGGAATCTCTAGAACTACCGAACCGATTTGAAATTTGGCGTTGTAGTTACTTATAAGATGTAAATGCTGTCTAAGAAAAAAAAAAATCGAAATTTAAAAGGGTGAAATGAGCGAAAAGCGTTCTAAAAACATTCTGAATTACAATTTCTATAGAATCTCTAGAACTACCGAACCGATTTCAAAAGTGATGGTGGCAAATAGATGGTGACAACACCTGCTCCAACATAGGCTATATTTTATGTCGGTGTCCCTAACTCCAGGGGGGTGCAGGAGCGAAAAACGTTCTAAAATTGAGATCTTTTTTATACTGAAGGAGCTAGAAATTTGAAATTTGGCGTCGTAGTTACTTATAACATGTAAATGCTCTCTAAGAACAAAATAAAAAAATTTCGAAATTTAAAAGGGTGAAATGAGCGAAAAGCGTTCTAAAAACATTTTAAATTACAACTTCTATGGAATCTCTAGAACTACCGAACCGATTTCAAAAGTGATGGTGGCAAATTGGTGGTGACAATCCCTGCTCCAACAGCCTCTTTAATAAAAAACTATGCGTTTCTGACGACTGGGTTTTTCGTTAATTGTTGCCACAGATTAATCTCAGAAAATGAAACATTTGAAGTTACTGAAAAACAATAGTAGCTCGAAAAGTATTTGTCTGAAAATTGTTAGGCAAACTGCGTTTGAAAGGTAAAAGATTGTATTTTTCTTGATATAAATTTCAAATCTAATGATTATGCCATTTTTCAAATATTGAATTGCAAAAATTACCAAATTTCACAATGGAGTACCATAGCGAAACCTTCATGCGTAAAAAGATAACGATAAGGGCGACGTGTTCTGGCGTGTATATTGGCTATAGCACGAGTCACAAATTATAGTAGCCTTATTATTCTGTTAAAATATAAAAATGAATTATGAAATGTCAATATTTTGTTGGATTAAAAGTTCTTTATAAGAAACTGACCAGCGTAGCTTGCTAGTCTATATATATAAATCAACATTTGAACGGAGGGTGGTTTTGGGGTCAGGGGTCATGATCGGTGAAAATATACCGAAATTTTCCGGAATTGCTTTCCTCCGAACGGCTGCAATAGGTAGCTTTATACTTTTTTGTATTGAAAGCTACCTAAACATGTATTTCTTGTGATTTTTTTCTTTACTGAAATGTAATTAGTTCAGAAACAAAGACAAAAATAAGAAATACAAAAATTATTCGAGAATGAAGTATTTTCTTTCTGAGTTATCCTTATTTCTTTGCCACTTAGTAGGTATAGGTTCTTTATCGCTTTTTGTTTTTATAGAATATCATATTAAAAAAAAAAAAAAAAACAAGAACGAAAAATCATGCGTCAAGCATAGATTATGTAACACTTTCAACGCTTCCAAATTTATTTTACAAATCATTACCGTTTAAAAAGCTGAAAGATAACATCTAAGTAAACACTTTGGAAAACGCATAACATACTTAAGAAACATAATTTGATTAATTTCCAACATATACAATATGTGGACAAATATCCGAATACTTTTATTCAGCCCTGTACATGATCTATAGATTTGTATATATACTACATAGGATGCTAAATTTTAGTTTAGTTTGGAATTTTAGTTCAGTTTAAAATTCTACTTCTGGAGTTTCTGTCAATAAACGGAAATGTATTCACAAACTTTTGTGCTGCCCTGTATATGAAATACAGAATTTATACACACCAAGTAATAGACAAAAAGTGAGTTAAATTTAAAATCGCGTTCAGCAACTTAAAACAAAACGCACTTCCAGGAATTATTTTTAACAGACAGTAGAGAATTCTTTTGTGTGTCGCTGTAAATGAACGATGACTGCTCTACACGCAATATTCTGTAGTAAGCCTCTTGTAATGCACCTTAGTGATATATATAAATTTCAATGCGTTTAAAATAGGGAAACATTATTTAAATAAACCGCAGACGATTTTTCTCCATAGACGTAATGTAACGGAATTCTTTTGACTGTCCCTGTAAAGTAACTATAAGTGCTATGCACACCTTATTCCATATTAAGTCTCTTGTATAGCACCTTAGTGATATATATCAATTACAATGTGTTTGGAATTGTGTAACATCATTAAAATAAACCGAAAATGATTATTCCCCATAGACCGTAATGTAACGAAATTCTTTTGAGTGTCCCTGTAAAAAAAGTATAACTGCTACACACTTCAGTTGAAATAGGTAACATGCTATAGATAACGACAATAACATATAAAAATTGCAGGGCAATCCGAGCATATTTACGGGAGTTAGAGCACGGACAGACGGCAGACGGCCAGACGGCAGACGGCCATACGGCCAGACGGCCATACGGCCAGACAAACCGAAGTCATAAACACTTTTCAACTAGGTTGGAAAGTGTTAAAAAAGAGTGAGTAAATTGGTATTGATAATAACTGCAAAATAACCTAATAAAAAATTTGTTATGAGAGGACTTATTTTGTTGATATTTTATTTAGGGCATACTCAAATATTTAATTTTAAATGAAACCTTCTATCACATTCACAAACTCATTTTTAAACCTAAATACCTAAAATTTTCAGGCATAACTATATAAATGTCAAAGAATTATACTATATTTTTCTTTTCCTCAAATGAGACATGTATTAAATTATGGTCGTTTAAATGCTCGTAAACAATGAAATTTGCAGACATTATTATATGAGTACCTACAAATTTGTAGCATTTCCCTTTTTCTATTAAATGGGATCATTACTGAATTGTAACTAGTATTTTTGATGATTGCCTTTTCAAGCCTTTGTATCCCAAAAATCAGATTAAAATTAAAATTTTGACAGTGTAGAAAAAACAAAGACCCTAGCTTTTTTTCATAGAAAAATAGAAAGTGCTATTTGACCTTATTTTTATCAAAATTAAATTAATAAAGAAAACTGCCCAGTTAAACTGAGGGCATTGAGCTCACAGGCTATTCACACTAATTGTATATTATGCTATTTTTTCAAAGAATAATGCCACTCGAAAAATAAAGAAATCGACAGTATATTAAGGGGGGGGATAAGCACCCGTTTCCATGCTTTATACTTAACCAATAAACCTCCAAAATCTAATCAGGCAAGCGCCTTACCATAATGAATTTATACACAAAATTTGAAAAAAATCTGATAATTTTGCTTGAAAAAACCATTTATCTAAATTAAGGGAGGTGAGCCCCCCCGTTCCCCCCTTTATACTTAACAAATGAAAATCCGAAACTATTCTGGCAAGCGCCTTACCACAATGAATCTATATACAAAATTTGAAGAAAATCGGATAATTCTGCATGAAAAACCCATTTATTTAAATTAAGGGGGGTAGCCCCCCGTTTACCCCCCTTTATACTTATCCAATGAACACCCAAAACTAATTAGGGAAGTGCCTTATCACAATGAGCCTATATACAAAGTATAAAGAAAATCGGATAATTCTGCATGAAAAACCCATTTATCTAAATTAAGGGGGGGTAGCCCCCCGTTTACCCCCCTTTATACTTATCCAATGAACACCCAAAACTAATTAGGGAAGTGCCTTATCACAATGAGCCTATATACAAAGTATAAAGAAAATCGGATAATTCTGCATGAAAAACCCATTTATCTAAATTAAGGGGGGTAGCCCCCCGTTTCCCCCCTTTATACTTATCCAATGAACCCTCAAAACTAATCAGGGAAGTGCCTTATCACAATGAGCCTATATACAAAATTTGAAGAAAATCGGATAATTCTGCATGAAAAACCCATTTATTTAAATTAAGGGGGTTAGCCCCCCGTTTCCACCCTTTATACGTAACTAATGAACTCCCAAAAATAATCAGGGAAGCACCTTATCACAATGAACCTATATACGAAATTTGAAGAAAATCAGATAATTCTGCATGAAAAACCCATTTATCTAAATTAAGGAGGGGTAGCCCCCCGTTTCCCCCCTTTATACTTATCCAATGAACCCCCAAAACTAATCAGGGAAGTGCCTTATCACAATGAGCCTATATACAAAATTTGAAGAAAATCGGATAATTCTATCACGAGTTATCGCGTTACGTACATACATACATACATACATACGTACATACAGAACGGGCGGGCACATTAGCTCTCAGGCCAAGCCTGTGAGCTAAAAACCGGTCGTTTACGTAACCCACTTTTGCGAATTCCATTACTTTGGCAAAACCCATGGTTAAATTTCAATTATTCTAGGAAATTTGGTTGGGTCGTGTGTTCTGAAAAGGCCTCTTCCAGAACAGATTGCACTCCCAGGCGGTGGAAGGTGGAACTACATAGTATCTCTGGTTCTATGGGCCCGATACGACGAGGTTTGGCTCATTCGACTCGATATCTATAGCCTTAAATATTTTAGTTGAACTTTCTACCGCCAGGGTACGCTTTTCGATCTCGGGTTTTATGGGTCCGATTACGACGGGGTTTGCCTCAAAGGACTTGATTTCGATAGCCTTGCAGATTTCAGTCATGTTCGTATAGAACAGATCGTTATTATCACAGGGCCGGGTAACGCAGAGTGGGTCAGCTACTTTATTATAAAAAAACCATTTATCTAATTTTTTATACGAACAGAAGTAATTTGTATATAAAACACAACAACAATATACAGTGGATTCTTGTTAACGCGTCTCCGCTTAAAACGTATCTACGGTTAATGAGAATAATTTCGTTTTTTCGATCATTTTCTATTTGCAATTGATGGTAAGAAGATCGGTTAATACGTACTCCTTATCGGATAATGCGGGCTTTCCACAAATTGACCAGGAAGAATCGGAACTATTCTGTACATCATTTTTTCAAATTGAAATTTGATGTAACCTTTTTGGAACAGATGTCGTAGACGTACCGGCGTTGGCCCGATTTTTCTTTTGTGCCATTTTGGCAACGCGTACCTATTAGACCTAGCTTCCTAAAACAGCATGTTAGTTTTATTTATTATGAAACAGTTTATTTTATTATAAAAAACACACAATTTTATTACAAATCACAAAATTTTTATTATAAACACATGCAAAATATTTTACTATAAAACACGCAATTTTTATTATAAACACATACAAATTATTTTAGTATTAAAAAGCACACTCACTGATTAATCTATATATTTAAAACGCTAAGCGTTTTCTTTCGACAGTCCGTGAGAACAAACTACTGCATCAAATTACATCATTTTTTTTAAATGAAAGATATTTGGACACAGATTTGTTATCGTGCATTCGTTTGTTCGGAAATTTAATTAATTCAGCCGTAATTTTAAATTAAACTTTTACTTCTGCGTATGACGTCATAAAGTTGGCAATCGGATAACGCCCACTATTGGGAAGCACAGAGTAACGAGAAACTCTGTGGTTGCGAGGATAAAAGAAAAATAATAAATATTAAAAGTACGAATTTTTTAATTTGCAAGTTAAATTTCGGTAAAAATGCTTATCCGCGTGTTTTATAAGCGAATAAAAATTCATATTTATTGTGACGTCACGGGAATATTGTCCATTGGGTTTATTTTATCATTATGCATTATAACCTTGTTGATGCCATTTTTTCATTACAATTAAATACAAAATATATATTTATTTCTATACATGGTGTTTAAGTATACAAAGTACGTGTGAAAAGTTTGCGCCGGTGAAAATGATGTTATGCTTATCTTGAAATGCATTTTAACATTGATAAAACTAAAAAGAAAAATTGGTATTTCTGTAAGACTGTAAGATTAAACGCCAAAAATGCAGTCCCATTTACTTGATGTCAGAAGCATTATACGTGTTTGTTATGTCATCAAGTGGTTTTTAATTCGACATTTGCCTGTATTTTTCATTATGTTTTACTGATTTATTAGTTATTTCATTAATTAAAATAACAATCGTGTCCTTAAACGGCGGTGCCATAATATTAAAATAGAAAATGCATTGAAAAAATCTTATATTTTATTTATTTATTTATTTTGATATTCCAATGGCAACGTTCTCCCTTTTATTTGGAGTTACAGTTTGGTGATAGTTTTTTCTTATGACAATTGGTCGACGGGATAATAGAGAAGTACCGAAAAATGTATATGATTGTTACAACATGACGTAATTTTAACTGATTTTTAATTTTTAATTTTAAAGATTAGAACTGTAGCTTTTATTGGTTGCTTCATCTTGATTGCATACCTTGATTACATAAACACGTGTTTCAGCGATTTTAGAAATTCACCAATCGCGTTAAACATTGGATATGAACCCGATTATGAAAGATTAGACAAATAAGACAACTATTGCTGATTTCTGATTAGATATGTTGCGTAAGCGAATTTTAAAAGGATTTTTTTTTAAATCATATATAAATTCGAGGGATTTAGTGTGATTGCGTCAAGGTAACATAATTATATCATTTATCATAATCATAACATTGGCAATGATTCTGTCAATTACAGTATAATTTTCCATAAACATGTCACTAATGTCTCGACCGAGTTCGTTGGCCAGCTTGGTCCGCCATCTTGTTTCAAGATGGCGGCCATTTAAAGATATAAAATAACTTAAAATCTAAAATAAATATACAAAAAATTTAAAAATTCAAATTTATTTTTTAATTACGTGTTAGGCCTTGATACAAGGATTCCAGAGCATTTTTCGTTTTATCTCTATCTTAAAAAATGGCTGAGATAGAGCAGTTTGAATTCTAGGGTGGCTGACATTTTGAAACAAGACAGGACATTACAAAAAACCAACGATTAATTTAGGAGTTTTAGTGAACGCGATTTCTCGCAAATTATTTTCTTTCATTGTTGTAATCATTTTCCCAATCATACGCATAAAACTATATATTCATATCCGTTATTGCCAAATTTGGCGACATTTGGTGAAATATCGACTAATTTGGCAACCAAAATAAATTTTCATAAATGAAGCCAATTTGGCTATAGCTCAATAATTTGGCGAATTTCTTATTCAAATTCAGTATTAACGAATCTTTTGTAAACGGTTTCTTTGCATTTTAGCTTGCTGTTTTCGAGTAACATTAGCTAAAATTTTAAAACGAAGATATAGGAAAGCTACCTTTTCCTCCCGGTACAGGCCGGAAGGACTTTTAATTAGGTAAAATATGCAAAAATAAAATGTAAAAATTGTACGTAAAATTTGCTTTCCGAATTGCAAAATTTACATTGAACGGGCAAAAGCTAGTACTTCCATATAACAGCTTTGAAACTATTCTACATACCGGGTACTCCAAAAGTTCATTAAAACTTTTCATTAAAAATAAACAAATGATGCTAAAAAATTGCGGTTTGCAGGAATGGGATTAGAGGGAGATCGGATTTTTTTAATTAAAAAAAAGTTTAAAAATGACCGATAGATGGCGTTGCATGCATAATATGAAACATATTTATGCAAATGATGCACACAGATTCTTCATTCGATACTAGCAGTCCGATATCGTTACCAGATCAAGCGCTGTTGGTTAAACTCTTTTATAAGAACGGAGAATTGGCAACTGACGCATTGCGAAATTTCTGCACGACAAAATGACAGAAGACGAAAAAAGGCCTGTTTCATGTGTACTGGGATACTGAAGCTTCTCATACGTTTCACAGAAATGGATCTTTAAATATAAGTCGAATTTGCATACATATGCTTCATATTATGAATGCCAGCGCCATCTATCAGTAATTTTTTTAACCTCAAATTTTTTTGTTATTAAAAAAAAATCCGATCACCCTCTAATCCCATTCCTGCAAACCGCCATTTTTTAGCATAATTTGTTTCTTTTTAATGAATTTTTAAAATTTTAACGAACTTATGACGCACCCGGTACTTATTACCTATAAATATTAATGGATACATAACCGAAAATTACTCCATAGTTCTCTGAAGCCGGCGTAGATTTAATTGAAAACGAAAAAATTCCCACCCTGAAAACGTGCATCAGCTTTTATCGATCAAGGCGTAAGGGCAACAGCCAAAGCTGGCGCCAAAGATGCCACAAGATGGGTACAATATACCAACGTTCTAAACTTATTACGGAGCTTTCTCAGAAGGGTTAAATTTGAATGACATTTCCCGCCACCTCTCGACTATGCAGAAAATGCAATGATTTGAAGAGCACATTTTTGGAGAAAGATGCCTAAAATTTGCAGATTTTGCTATATATATACGTAAAAATCGAAAAGTGTTTAAATTTTTCCTCGAAATGGATATAATAAATTTATAAAAAATAATTTGTAATGAGTATAAAATAATAAAAAAAGATATATAAAAAAACATTCATATAAGCATTCAATGCTTATCATTAAAATCACTTTTAACTTCATGACACCAATTCATGTTGTTCAAAATAATGTCCGTTACCGTATGTTAATTTGGCATGAACACCGAATATGAAAAATTCATCATTTTGATTTATGATTGGTTGAAAGCGCGTACTAGGTGAATTTAATAAATGCATTATAGTTTTTGCTGTTTTCCTTTTTTAGATGTGAAAACAGGAAAGAAAATAGAAACATTATTTAAATTATCTATTTCGGATTTTTAAATTGTTTTCTAAAATTATAATTCAACGAATATTAAACTATTAATTTATAAAAGCACATTAAAAAGAAATACATACTCTATTTATTTATATTTTGTTTTCTTATAATTTCATTGTTTTAACAGGTACACAATTGTAAAGATATTGGCAATTTATCATCTATGCCCGTTTAATGGAAAAAAGCCTTAAAACTTATTATTTTATTTTATAATTAATTTCTAAAAATATTAGAATGTTATAATGTCGTCGGAAGCAAATTTGTTTACATAATTTTTAGAAAGTGAAGAGTGTGAGAAAATGAGTGAAAAATTCTTTACAAAATTTTACCTTTACATACATGAACCAACTTAAGTTAAGTAAAATAGTGTAAAAAATTATGCGAGTGTATATACGTGTATTATATGTATCATGGTAATCGATACACTGTTAACATTTTTAACAGTGTATGAGCAATATAAACGGGGAAGATTTTTTATAGCAGTATTTTATCCTGGCAGTCATGATTGCATGGTTTGGTTACCATTATAAAGCAAGAAACGATTCGTCAGTAACACTGACGTCGTATCGACGTTGAGCATTCAATTTATTAAATTCTAAACATCGCACAGTTTCAATTTCTACACCGGCGATTAGGAAAAAGTATTTTCAGATTACATTTGTTTGAAAACTGTATGTTAGTTTACTGAGTTTTTATGATTTTTACAATAATTTTCAAGCACGATTTTTTTTGAAAATCCACCCAGTTAAATTAACCCGACTGACAGAGTATTAAACTGTTTGCACGTGAAATAATGTGTAAACAGGTCATCATTCCAGCCATCATCACTTCATAACAAAAATTAAAACATCACAAAAAAGTAAATAAATATATAATTAAAACAGAAATTTAATGTATATGTAATCGAAGTACACGCTTAAACACTGAAATACCCAGAATGAAAAAAAAATTGCTATAAAGAGTGAAAATTTTGACGAATTGTTTGGCTACAATCCGCTGGCATGCGGCTAATAGGAATGTAATAACGTTTTTAGTAATTAAAAAAAATATTATTTAAATGTCTAATTGACATTTTTTATATAAAATCTCTTTTCTGATCAATTGGTTGGAAATCTAAAAATTATATATAAAATGTGAAAAATCTCGTAAATATACTAGAACTTCTAATTTTAAAATATTATTAATTAAAATGTTTCTTTTATTACAGTTATTTAAATATGAATACCGAAGACGTTGATAATATTGCCGGCGATTCCAATTCAACTCACGTTACAGCCACAAAAACAAATAACGTCAGTAAAAAACGAAAAATTAATTCAGAGTACCCACCCAACAAAAGAACAGTACATCAATCAAAACAGTGTTTATATAAGGCAAAAACTCTTGATGCAGGTGCTTCATCATCCTCGTTGTCTACTGGCAGCACTACTGAAAATAATGAAACCGCGAAAATTATTTTTTCAATTGACCTCTCCTCAAAAGCAGATCCACTAAAAATACTTAACGAACAAAACTTAGCTACAGAAATTATCCAAAATGTTCGAAATAAATTTAATGAAATTATTGTTGGCATGCCCCAACATAAAGCATGGAAAGTAATAAGTGGCATAGCTATTACTAAAGGATCAAATGTCCAGATAATAAGTTTAGGAACTGGCACTAAATGTATTAATCCAAAAAATCTTAGTGCAAATGGAGAAGTAATCTACGATTGTCACGCGGAGGTTATAGCAAGGAGAGGTCTGAAAACATACCAGACAGTTGGAATAGTATATGGATGAAAATAATTGCACCATATTTATGAAAAACGATAAAAACGAAATTATTATAAAGCCAAACATAAACTTTCACATTTTTATCAGTAGTGCGCCACGTGGAGATGCCCGTGTCTTTTCTCATAACAAATTAGAAATTTCCCACCACACAAAATCTCAAGGAAGTTTAAGAGGAAAGATTTATGGCGCCAGAGGCAGTCCTACCATTAATTGCAGGACACAAACGTGGATTGGTTTGTTAACAGAAAAAGACAAGTTTTGTACCATGAGTTGTATTGATAAAATCGCCAGCTGGAATGTAGTCGGGCTGCAAGGAGCTCTACTGAGTAAATTTATCAATCCAATCTATCTCAAATCAATTATAATAAGCGATTTATTTAAAGATCAACATTTGAGACGGGGACTTTTTGGCAGAATTGAAAACTATATCAAGGATTTGCCGACTCCATATTGTCTGAACAAACCACTCGTTATTGAAGGCAAAGTTTCTGACCTACTCCCAGCATCCAAATCGACAAAGTTTAGTGTCAATTGGTTTTCAGGCATAGGAATGCCTGAAATAATAAATTCTAGTACCGGCAAAACAGAGAATGGTGAAGTATCAAGATTATCTTAGTGCAAATGGAGATGTAATCAACGATTGTCACGCGGAGGTTATAGCAAGGAGAGGTCTGAAAGCATACCTATACAGACAGTTGGAAAAGTATATGGATGAAAATAACAGCACCATATTTATGGAAAACGATAAAAACGAAATTATTATAAAGCCAAACATAAATTTTCACATTTTTATCAGTAGTGCGCCATGTGGAGATGCCCGTGTCTTTTCTCATAACAAATTAGAAATTTTCCACCACACAAAATCTCAAGGAAGTTTAAGAGGAAAGATTTATGGCGCCAGAGGCAGTCCTACCATTAATTGTAGGACACAAACGTGGATTGGTTTGTTAACAGAAAAAGACAAGTTTTGTACCATGAGTTGTAGTGATAAAATCGCCAGCTGGAATGTAGTCGGGCTGCAAGGAGCTCTACTGAGTAAATTTATCAATCCAATCTATCTCAAATCAATTATAATAAGCGATTTATTTAAAGATCAACATTTGAGACGGGGACTTTTTGACAGAATTGAAAATTATATCAAGGATTTGCCGACTCCATATTGTCTGAACAAACCACTCTTTATTGAAGGCAAAGTTTCTGACCTACTCCCAGCATCCAAATCGACAAAGTTTAGTGTCAATTGGTTTTAAGGCATAGGAATGCCTGAAATAATAAATTCTAGTACCGGCAAAACAGAGAATGGTGAAGTATCAAGATTATCTTAGTGCAAATGGAGATGTAATCAACGATTGTCACGCGGAGATTATAGCAAGGAGAGGTCTGAAAGCATACCTATACAGACAGTTGGAAAAGTATATGGATGAAAATAATAGCACCATATTTATGGAAAACGATAAAAACGAAATTATTATAAAGCCAAACATAAACTTTCACATTTTTATCAGTAGTGCGCCATGTGGAGATGCCCGTGTCTTTTCTCATAACAAATTAGAAATTTTCCACCACACAAAATCTCAAGGAAGTTTAAGAGGAAAGATTTATGGCGCCAGAGGCAGTCCTACCATTAATTGTAGGACACAAACGTGGATTTGTTTGTTAACAGAAAAAGACAAGTTTTGTACCACGAGTTGTAGTGATAAAATCTCCAGCTGGAATGTAGTCGGGCTGCAAGGAGCTCTACTGAGTAAATTTATCAATCCAATCTATCTCAAATCAATTATAATAAGCGATTTATTTAAAGATCAACATTTGAGACGGGGACTTTTTGGCAGAATTGAAAACTATATCAAGGATTTGCCGACTCCATATTGTCTGAACAAACCACTCTTTATTGAAGGCAAAGTTTCTGACCTACTCCCAGCATCCAAATCGACAAAGTTTAGTGTCAATTGGTTTTCAGGCATAGGAATATGTGAAATAATAAATTCTAGTACCGGAAAAACAGAGAATGGTGAAGTTTCAAGATTATCTAAGTGTAACTTCTTTAATTTATACATGAAAATTCAGAAAAAACTATATTTAATGGAAACTACAAATTTATCAACAAGCGCTCTATACTGTGAAAGTAAAAATGATACAAAAAAGTATATCATAGCCCAAAACCTGTTGTATAAGTCATTCGTGACAGCAAATTCTGGTAAATGGGTTAAAAAACCACCGGGACAAAATAAATTTAAATGTACGGAACAATAAATGTGATGAAATGAAACTGCATTAATATCAACGTTAACAGTATTAATTAAAAAATTTTAATTGTACCCCCTTGACCGTTGTCTCCACCTTGCAGCGGTAGGGCGGGCTTGAATGACACAATGATCCTTGGGGCTATGCCAGCGGGAGCATCTGCTACTGGTAGGGTCACCCAAGCCGGACAGGTTCAGGGTGAGTGTCCAGATGAAGAGAGGCGCCCTTTTACAGTAAATAAACAATTTAGGTCTTCGATGCCGAAAAAAATTCATACTGCAAAAACATTCAATTTGGATCGAAATTATCTTTGGCGTAACCTAGTGAATTAGATAAATCAAAAAGCATGCGTAAGTCTCTTTGAACATCTTTAACGAAGATTATTAACAAAATAACTGAATATTTGGCAGGAGACGAAATAGATAATGACGAAATTGAAGATCTTAAAATTGAATTAATCGATGCCTCCTCGAGTGAACACAATTTTCCGTCATTTAATGACTGCTTGAGTCCAGGTCCGAATTTAACGCCCGATATTCTAATACTTCTTTTACAGTTCCGTCTGAATAAGGTTGCCATAACGGCAGATATAGAAGGCGAATTTTTTCAAATTGCCTTGGTGCCAGAAGAAAGAGACGCAGTTAGATTTTTATGGGTTATGGAAGATTTAGACGCTGAACCCGAAGTTTTGAGGATGACACGTGTAATTTTTGGAGCAAGATCGAGATCATTCTTACTGAACGCGACAATTAAACATCACATCAACAAGTATAAGGATGTTTATCCAACTGCCTTCAGTGTTTTGAACAGTAGATTGTATGTAGACGACCTTATACACAGTTTAGAAGACACGGATTTAGCGTACACCGTCCACGAACAAATAAGGCTCATTTTGGGAGAAACAGGCTTTAATATGATAAAATAGAAAAGAAATGTACGCTCATTGCAAGATCAATTTAAGAAGTTAACGATGAATCCACGCCATGCAAGGTCCTTGGCTATTGCTGGAATTCAGCAGATAATGTCTTAAGCGTTGATAGTGATAAACTTTTGAGGAATAAAGATATGACAGAATTAAAATTTACGAAGAGAAGCGTAATAAAAACTATACGAAGAATCTACGACCCGTTTTTTAATATCACCATTTGTAGTTCGAGCTAAAATACTACTGCAAGACATATGGAAGGTAAAACTTAATTGGGATGATGCTTTACCAACAGACTTAGCAAAAATATTTCAAGACTGGTGTGAAAAATTGTTTTATTTGAAACAGATCTCTGTGCCAAGACATCTATTCTCAATGAAAGGAATGGAAGAGCCAACAGACTGTCAATTTCACGTGTTCGTAGATGCCAGCAAACGAGCTTACGGAGCAGTTGTTTATGTACATTTTCGCAACTCTGACGGAATTTTCCATAGAATTTAGTCACTTCAAAGACTAGGGTTGCACCAGTTAAAGAAATAAATCTGCCGAGGTTAGAGCTTCCTGCTGCATTTATAGGAGCCAGGTTGTTCTACCATATTCGACTACATTTAAGCATACCGAGGGATGCGAAGAGTATCTTTTGGTCAGATTCCACGATCGTTCTTCACTGGATCAAGAACAATTCTCGAAAATTGAAGATGTTTGTCAAGAACAGAGTAGATGAAATCAAGAAAATATCCGATCCTGGTTGTTGGAATCACTGTCCTGGAAAAGGTAACCCTGCTGATATTTTATCACGAGATGAAAACTTAACCAGTCTGAAGGACCTAGAGCTTTGGTGGTTTGGACCACCGTGGCTAAGGAAGTGCGAAAGTTAATGGCCACAATCCAACATTCATACCGATCAGGAAACCAACTTAAAAAATAAAGAATATGAAGTTGTGAATATGCTCATGACAACGAAACTTGAAGCTCTTTTTGATATCCGAAGATTCAGCAAACTTAAACAAATATTACGAATTACTGCATGGATTCAAAGATTCGTCCACACTTTTTTTTCGGTAGGCCAAAATACCTTAGCGTCCTCATTTTGGACAACTTTTCCCTATTATAGAATACGATGTGTAAACCATTTATCGTTCATTTACAGGGACATACTGAAGAATTCTCTTAGAGTACTGTGTATGAGCAATAATTGCCGGAAGTGCGGTTTCAATTCTAGTATATATTTAAAAAAAAATTCTATATTATTTGGTATGTATAAATTCTATAGATCATATACAGGGCTTCGTAAAATAACTCGAGTATATTTCCGGTTATTGACGGAAATTGCTGAAGCGGAGTTTTCATCAATTGTGTTGTGGGTTTCCTAACTGAACTAGATTTTTGCGTATTATGCAGTATAATATATACAAATCTATAGATCATATATAGGGCTTCACAAAATAATTTGGATATATTTCTGATTATAGATGTTACTTGCTGAAGTTGGGTATTCAAATGTGTCATGCGTTTTGCAAATTGTTTACTTAGACATGGGTGGGTATAGCTGAGTTTAAGCCGAAAGGTAGTCCACCAGTTTGACTTTGACTACTTAGACATAATTTTTCTTCTTATTAAATGGTGAAATTTTTTTTACCGTATTCTGTATGTGTTGGGAAGTTTTTCATAATCTAGGCTTGACGCATGGTTTTTCTTTCCTGATAAAGAAGTCATTGTATTGTGAAAGTTATTTTTAGTGAGACAAGCCAAAAACTATAACACAGAATAAGCAATTACGCGCTAAAATGAGCGATATTTGCAACTTTGGGATGAATGTACTAAATAATGAATGTGAAGATAAAGGGTTTCCAAGAAAAAAAAAATGATCTCCAAAGCATTTTCGCTAAAATAGGCCAACTGGGTTTCAGTACGCATATATTAGTGTAATAAAAAGCAATCACTTGAATTTGGTTTTATTTTTTCTTTCTGAAAAAGTACTTGGTTTACGAAAACGTTTATTCCCAAACAGAATAACCAGTTTTGACATATAGTACGAAATTCATTTCAATAATATTTAGGTGTGCAGTACCCTATTTAACAGCTTTCCTTGACTGTAAAAAAAACAATATCTTTCTTGTTGATCTACTACGATTTTCAATTGATATAGACGTACCCATTATTAAGAAGGAAATAAAAGTATTTCTCTCACATCACAGTTTTTACAGACAGTACTGGTAGCCAAATTAACGATAATTTTATTATTGTGATTACTTAAAATATGTGTTTCAGCTTAAAAAACATCATTTTCTTGTATAAAAGATATAACTAGTGGGATGTGCCAATCTTATACATGTTAATACTTCAAAAAGCGTAATTTTTTTAAATTTTTTCATTAGACTTCAAGATTTTTAAGTATATAACAAATTATAACACATTGTAATAATATACTTCTTTTAATTGATAAAAGGCGTAAAATAAAAACTTCATAAACAGTAAAATAAGTTTTATCAGATTGTTGACATGTTTCGGCCTTATCGAAGCCATTATCAAAACAAATAAGAATATTAAGAGTACAAACTTTATACTCTTCAATATTTTCCAAGATATTAAAATACAGACTTAAATGTTTCAATATCTGCTTAATAGCTAAACTCCGTCAGAAATTAAAGAGTGTTATTTGCACTAAAATTGACCTAATTAATTTTGAGAATTATTCAGGAGTATATGAAAAACCACTTTTTAAAGAAGACGGATCAAAGAATTACTAGATTGGCATGACAGACAGAAAATTTAGCTGTAGAAGAAAAGGAGCATGTACACAGGAAAAAAATAAAACCCAATTTGGGTCGAAAGACTCTTAGGTATGTGCCCAAATTGCATCAAGAAAAAAAAAAAAAAAAACCAATTTGGGTCGAAAAATTCTTAGGTATGTGCCCAAATTGGGTCATGACCAATTTGGGCACATAGCTAAGAATTTTTCGACGTAAATTGGGTTTTATTTTTTTTCTGTGTACTTGAAGTATGTAAAAGAAAATACAGTGATCTCTCACTTATACGCAATATACGGACAACAATTTTCCGCACCAGTTTTTTTATAAGGTAATTTTCGGCTTCTTAAATCGCAGAATTTATAAATCGAATTTTACTGTTTCAAAATAGTGGTATGAAAAAGTAATTACTGAACATCGTGTATAAGTGAGAGATCGCTGTACACAGATGTGGCCGTATTATATCAAGAAGGAACCATCCAAATAGATTTCAATGAAAGTAAGATAATTTTTTCCACCAATCTATACTATACATCCGTTATAAGAGAAACCACAGAGATTGCAACACTTAAAAATTAAATATGTAATGATGGAACATAATTTAACTTACCAAAATTGTGGCTCGAGTTACTCCATGATTATGAATATGGAAATAAACATCCAAATAAAAATAAACTAGTCGGATGTGAGAATTCCAAAACTTTCTTCTATCTCACACAGGTTTCGCATATACTAAAAAGAATCAGCTCCAATTTATATCAAGGTCTAACTGAATCAAAAGTTTTATTAAATTCCGCGCATTAGTTCTTGAGATATGACTATTACTAAAATCGTGTAAATCCTGCAAAATGCAGCATAGTAGTAAAATTACCTGTTGGGTACCACCTTGATAAAAAATGATGATAAATTTGGCTGATGGAAAAAGGCTTCATGGTGCAAAATAAAAATAAACTAAAGGGGGACACGATTAAATGTTCAAAAGGGAACACAAGTTAAAATCTTAAGCCTGATCGAAATAGTGATTTCGTACCAATAGATGTTGGCCACAATAACAAACCACCTTAGCATCCTGAGCAACAACCTGAAATAGCTGAAAACTAAAAGTACATATTATAAAACACTTCATGCTAATTAAACGAAAAATAATAATTCTTTAGAGATTATTCTCGATTAATTTATTTTTATATAAAACATATTTTAAGGTTACACAATTAATTTAATTTAAAGAAAAGCATTTAATTAAAACATGATCATAAAAGATTACATTTTTGTTTAGGTGGACGCTCCATTTTACGTTTGATTTATATCTATCTCAATCTAAATGCATCCACTGAAAAATATTATTGAAATTA
This sequence comes from Maratus michaelseni, assembly GCA_963931845.1. Classification (NCBI taxonomy): domain Eukaryota; kingdom Metazoa; phylum Arthropoda; class Arachnida; order Araneae; family Salticidae; genus Maratus; species Maratus michaelseni. The sequence goes on along the minus strand of OZ007589.1, from coordinate 34,973,988 downwards.
AATCAAAATACTTAATTTATTTGCTGCAGCAATTCTTGGGTTCACTGTCATATACATTTTCATACTAAATTTAGTAAGCACTCACAAAACATATTTTTGAAGTTCACTATTTCGCAGATGTCGAAATCATACTGGAGATTGTAGACAGATATTTCACAACAAATCACTTTATAACTTGAGAACACATTCTTGAGACTAAAAGATGAATTTTTACTGCACTGATATATAATACAAAACATTCACTTTTCACAAACATAGAAACTCACTAGGGTGGTTCCTCATACGAGAAAATTCTCGAAAATGAATGGAATCCACCCTTCTTTTTCACGTCCTTTTATAGCATGCAACACACCGCTCGTTGAAAAAACCACTAGTCATTCAGATGCGATGCCATTCCGAGTGAAGGAAGCTTGGTCGAAAAATATCCGGTATTACCACTACCTCGCGCGCCGATGGAAGAAGATACAGCGAGAGAAATTCTTCGTATGCAGGCGTTCGCCAGCTGCTGCGAGTTTAGTAGCGATGTTGCGAGATGTTTGTTGGTGCGTTCGCTGATTTATAAAGGCAGATGCGCTGACACGGAAAAACAGTTCTTTTTGCATATTGCGCTGAACTTTAAAGGTTTTTTTCATGACTTGGCTGAGTTGTGAAAGGGGTTTTTTAACATCTCCCCCCACCAACAGCAAAAAAAGAGGCGAACACTGTTCTGAAGAATAGTTGATAATTGTTGAAAATTGATGTGAAAAGTCCTGGAGTATGCGAAAAAGTCAAAGTTTCACAAATGCATACAGATGAAGAAATGTTCGTGAAAAAATTTTGCAAAAAGTCACTGAAAGTTTCACAAATGCACACAGATGAAGAAATGATGAAGAAATGTTCGTGAGAATTTTGCGAAAAAGTCACTGAAATTTTCACAGCTGCATACAGACTTAAAGAAATGTTCGTGAAAAAAATAAAAAATTTTTTATACACAATGCTACTGTAATCATTACAATTGTATACACCACACATTATATGATACAAAAATTCAATAATTATATTTAACCATCATGAATATGAAAATATTTACAAAAATACACACACACCAATAAATATAAACTACAGAAATACCTAGATTGCTTTAACTTTCTGCAATATATTTTGAGTTGCCACATTCAACATTTTTCATTTTCAAATTATTTTTTATTGTACCATATATTATTCAATTTCCTGAATTAAGTTCAATGAATATTGAAATTTACTTTGTAAGTTAAAAAAGATTTCACAGATATTCTAAACAATTATGAAAATACATATGAGGAAATCATTCACATATTTTCCTTTTTGACTCAAATACAAAATTAAAAAGGTAAAGTTTAAAAAAAAATATTTCAATAAATGTTATTCACTAGCAAAGTGATCAATTCTACCAGTATATTGAAAACAAACATTGAGAGAGAAGAAATAGAAAAAAAAAAAATTAAAAATAGAATTTTGACTTGAGCATAGTATATATATACTTTGAAGTTTCCGAACATACACATATTTCACAAAAATATTAGAATCACTACTCAATTTTTATTTACCTCAGTTTTGTTACAAATATTATCATTTAATGGTACTTTTGGGAAAATTTTACTGACATGAACTTTTTTTACATATTCATGACCATCTTCATTAATTTTTATCAAATAATTATCATTTCTCAATTTTTTGTCAATTACATGTGGTCCATTATATCTAGGTTGTAATGCAGTATGATGTTTAAAATCTACAAGAAAAACTTCATCACCAGTATTTAAAGAGGGTTTACTTCTGCCCTTCACATATTGTTGGTGATAATTAAAATAACTAGTTTCATTTTCCTTAACTAATTTTCTAGTTTCCTGAAAATGACTTTGTAATTTTGTTAGATATTTACTATATTCTTCAGCAACTTTTGGTTTTTCAAAAATATTTAGAGGTATATTGAGTTCTCTGCCCAAGAATAGTTCAGCCGGTGAAAATTGAGTTACTGCATGCTTAGAGGAATTATAATGAAGTTTAAAAAATAATAGTCTATCTGACCACTCGAATACTTGATCAGAAAGTGCTGCTATGCTGTTTTTCATAGAAAGATGAATTTTCTCGATTAAACCATTACTCTGCGGATAATAGATTGAACTCTTTCTATGCTTAATATCCATAGTCTTAAGATAATCTTCAAATTCATCTGAACGGAAATATGGTCCATTATCAGTCAAAACAGTCCTAGCGATCCCGAATTTGGAAAAATATATATTAAGTTGATTAATTATAGTTTTAGAAGTGGTATTGCTTAATGGGATAGCCTCAAGATACCTGGAATAATGATCAACTATTGTTAAAATAAAAAATTTGTTGTCATGAGATCTAGGAAGTTTGCCTACAATATCTAAAGCTATTATCTCACATGGAGCTAAATCAGCTTTTGGAATCATTTTAGTGACAGTATTTTTAGGTTTAGGTTTAACTTTTAAACATCTTTCACAATTGCTACAAAAATTTTTAGTGTCCTTAAACATTCCTTTCCAAGAATAGATTTTGCGAACAAAATTGTAGGTTTTTTGAGTGCCAAAATGAGGAGCATGAGCAACTTCCAAACAATCCTTAATTAAAGATTTTGGAATTAAAATTCTACTGAGATACTTTTTTTTCTTTAACGGCTTCTTGGGGAAAATTTTTATCATTACAATTTTAGTTTCTGAATCAATATAATAGTTACTTGCAGTTTCCTCATCATTATCATTTAATTTTTGAATAATTTCCTTAATAAATTCATCATTTTGTTGATTATTTACAATATTATTATGATCTAAATTTGAATTACTTTGAAAAATATTTATATTATTTATATTTAAGGTTTCATCTTTATATGCTCTAGATAAATAATCAGCAGGGTTAATAATACCAGGAATGTGATCTATCTCATAATGAAATTGATCCAGATACAGAAGCCACCTAGCTACAATCTCACTCTGATTGTCCAGTTCCATGTGATATGTTAATGATTTTGCATCGGTATATATGGTAAATTTTTTTCCATATAATTCTTCACGAAAATGCTTGACAGATGCAAATATTGCGTACAATTCTCTTTGGATGGAAGGATATCTAGACTGAGCTGGATTGAATTGTTTTGAAAAAAATTCAACAGGATAAAATTTCTCATTGTATTTTTGCATTAAAATTCCACAAAATGCAACTTTAGAAGCATCAGTTACTAAATACAATGGAAGATCAAAATTAATGTTTTTAAGAAGGGGTTTATTTAGAATTTGATCTTGTAAAATATCAAAAGCTTCCTGACACTGTGAAGTCCAGACAAATGGAACATTTTTACGGGTTAAATTAATAATTGGCTTAGCAATTTCAGCATATTTATAAACCATGTGCCTAAAATAATTTAAACAACCAATATACTGTTGAACTTGCTTTACATTTTTGGGTATGGGAAATTTTGAAACTTTGTTTACATTATCCTCTGAAGGAGAAAAACCATCAGCACTGACATTAAATCCTAAATAAGTTATTTCTTTCTGACAAATCTGAAGCTTTGCAGGGTCTAAAGTTAAGTTGAATTGGATGAGCTTATCGAATACCTTCTGTAACCAGGCTTTAATTTCAGATATGCTGTCTGCAGCGACAATAATGTCATCAAGAAAGAATTGTAAATTTGGTCCTTTTAAGCTAGATAAACATTTAGAAATTAGTGTATGAAAATATGAAGTTGAGTTGCGACTTCCAAAAGGTAGGACTTTTGGCTGGTAGTTACCAATCTCGCAGCAAAATGCTAATTTTTCCCTATCTTTTTCCTGCAATCTTATCTGAAAAAATGCAGACTTCAAATCAAGCACACAATAATACCTTTTGCCAGCAATACTGTGCAGAATTTCTGAAATTTTTGGCAAACATATAGTGTAAGATTCAGTGATGCTATTTAACAGTCTATAATCCACTACCATGCGAAATTTGATTTCTTCAGGAGAGGTGCCTGGAATTGGTTTCTTTTTGACAAATATAACAGGGAAATTATAACTGGAGGAAGAATGTTCAATTAAACCAGCATCTAACAATTTTTTAATCTCTTCTTGTGCAAACTGTTTGGCAATTTTTGGAATAGGGTATGGTTTAGTTTGAATTGGGAAATTGTGCATTAATTTAAATTCGGGTTTGACTGCATCAGTTGAACCAAGAGTTTTATAACTTTTAGAAAATACTTTAAAGTTGTTCATTAATAATTCCAAAATCTCCTTTCTCTCTTTTTCATCTAAATGTTTAAGATTAAAATCAGATTCTGAAAGTTCTGCCTGTCTCAAATTACTAATCTCTTCTAAATTTAAACTATTGATTTGAAGAATTTGGTCCTCAGTAGGTTGGATTTCCTCGTCATCTTCAAACATTTCTACATTTCCTAGTTTTTGACCTTTACGTATATATGATGCAACATTAGTTTTATTCTCAACAATTGTCAAAATATATTTGTTGTCCTCAACAGTATGCAAAGAATTTTCAATATGGCACTTCTGCGAGACTTTTAATGGGGTTAACATGACTCTTTTAGAATTATGAATACCCTGTGAAAATTCCAATTTAATTATCTCAAATGAATTAGGTTTAATTTTAATGTTATTTATAGCTTTAGCAATTACATTAATTTGAGGTTTATCATTATCATTAATTACAGTATTTTCTTTAATCTGCGGAGAAGTTTCTTCAAATTCAAAATGGGTTTTGTTGATGGAAAGTCTTTTATTGAATGTGTCAATTAGAATTTTGTTTCTCTGAATGAAGTCATACCCTAAAATTATTTGGTAGTTACAATTCCAGCTACTCTGAGTGACAAAAAATATGTTATGAAACCAACGAGTTTTCATTTTGAACTTTATATTGACTGCTGACAAATATGGGATAGTGGTATTATTAAGGGTCTTAATTTTGACTGCTCTAGAAATATGCTCAACTTTCGCTTGTTGCTTAATTTCTGCTAAGATGCCTGGTTGCACCAGCGAGAGATTTGCACCGGTATCGAGAAGAGCTGGTACCTCTAAATTACCAAATTTAAGCTTAATAATAGGAAGGTGATTTGTATTATTATCAAAATTACACGACATTACATGGAGATTCTCAAGATCTTCACAATTATTTTGAATTGTTACATTATCAAAATTTTGAATTTCATTTACAGAGTTTAAGTTTTCATTTAAATTTGAATTTTCTTCTACAGATTTTAAATTATCATTTACTTCTAAATTTTCCTCACTAGAATTTGAATCTGAATTGTTACTAGATTTTGAATTTTCAATTGATTCTGAATTATTTACAGATTCCAATAGATTTTCATCCCTAACAATTTTATAATTATTGGTCCTTGTAAAATGGGATCTATTTTTACTACAAGAACCATCTATAAGTTTAAATGATTTCTACGCCTATATGGGTGATTTCTACGGTTATTTCTATAATTGCCAAAATTCCTTCCACTGCTGTTACCTCTAGAAATAGGAATATGGTTGGGGTTATGATTGAAATTATTGCTGCGGGAATTTCTACCCTGTGGAAAATACCAACATTTTGTTGTCACATGACTTTTTCCACATATATGACATTGGACTCTTTCATTTTGACTTTGTCGAAAAGAATTGCTAGCATTATTTTCAGATTTTACTCTTTCCAATTCTTCCTTTAACTGTTGAATTTGTTTGTTACCCTCTAACTGGCTTTGCATTATTGAATTTAGTTCAAAGTTTTGACACACATTGTTGTTAATAATGACTTCTTGAGCCTCAAGAGCCTTTTCTACATTAGTTGCATGTTTACATGCCTCTAAGTAATTTTTTGGACCTAATTTAAGAATTTCGACCTTAATTTCAGGCCTAACAGCATCCAAAATTTTGTTCAATTTGATGGAATCAATGAATTCATTTGAATCCCTAGTTTGTATATCTATCTTTGATAAATATTTTACTGCATAAGAGTTTATTTCATCAATTAAGCTCTGAATTGACTGATTTGGTTTTTGCCTGATGTTATTAAATTTTGATTGTATCTCATCAAATGGTTGACATCTTTTGAATTTTTTAATTAATAATTCAGCCAATTCATCAAAATTTTGAATGTTAGCTACCTGCGGGGAGTCAATTAGAAATTTTTGGGCAGCATCTCTACAATTTAATTTTAGAATTAAAATTCTTTTATTTACGGGCCAATTTTCTAATACTGCTACATCTCTAACCTGTCCGACAAAATATTCAACATTTTCACCAGAAGTTCCGCTAAAAGTGGGAATGGATGAAGCCAAACTTAAATCTATGATTCCTTTACGAGCCATAGTAAATAACAGAAATAAATGTCAAAATATAGACTTTTAAGGGGGAGGAGGGGGGAAGCGGAACTTAAAATTTACACATTCCTAACATGCAATTACACAATATCAATATTACAATACATATATAAAATCATAAATAGCTTAAGATACATAAATCATGCATTTAAAAAAATCACAGATAAAAATATAATAAATGGTGTGTATATTTTTGTAAAAATATACTCAGGAAGCTATTGTGGAGACCAGATTCTCAACCTATTTAATTTTACTTTTGCACGCGGCACCAAATGATAAAAAATGATGATAAATTTGGCTGTTGGAAAAAGGCTTCATGGTGCAAAATAAAAATAAACTAAAGGGGGACACGATTAAATGTTCAAAAGGGAACACAAGTTAAAATCTTAAGCCTGATCGAAATAGTGATTTCGTACCAATAGATGTTGGCCACAATAACAAACCACCTTAGCATCCTGAGCAACAACCTGAAATAGCTGAAAACTAAAAGTACATATTATAAAACACTTCATACTAATTAAAACGAAAAATAATAATTCTTTAGAGATTATTCTCGATTAATTTATTTATATATAAAACATATTTTAAGGTTACACAATTAATTTAATTTACAGAAAAGCATTTAATTAAAACATGATCATGAAAGATTACATTTTTGTTTAGGTGGACGCTCCATTTTACGTTTGATTTATATCTATCTCAATCTAAATGCATCCACTGAAAAATATTATTGAAATTAAATCAAAATACTTAATTTATTTGCTGCAGCAATTCTTGGGTTCACTGTCATATACATTTTCATACTAAATTTAGTAAGCACTCACAAAACATATTTTTGAAGTTCACTATTTCGCAGATGTCGAAATCATACTGGAGATTGTAGACAGATATTTCACAACAAATCACTTTATAACTTGAGAACACATTCTTGAGACTAAAAGATGAATTTTTACTGCACTGATATATAATACAAAACATTCACTTTTCACAAACATAGAAACTCACTAGGGTGGTTCCTTATACGAGAAAATTCTCGAAAATGAATGGAATCCACCCTTCTTTTTCACGTCCTTTTATAGCATGCAACACACCGCTCGTTGAAAAAACCACTAGTCATTCAGATGCGATGCCATTCCGAGTGAAGGAAGCTTGGTCGAAAAATATCCGGTATTACCACTACCTCGCGCGCCGATGGAAGAAGATACAGCGAGAGAAATTCTTCGTATGCAGGCGTTCGCCAGCTGCTGCGAGTTTAGTAGCGATGTTGCGAGATGTTTGTTGGTGCGTTCGCTGATTTATAAAGGCAGATGCGCTGACACGGAAAAACAGTTCTTTTTGCATATTGCGCTGAACTTTAAAGGTTTTTTTGATGACTTGGCTGAGTTGTGAAAGGGGTTTTTTAACACACCTGTTGGGAGATTTAGACCAAAACCTAATCAACAATAACTTATGTCAACGTCTAACAGAATCTGAAGTTTGGTGAAATTCTGTGCATTAGTTCTTGAGATATAGCTATCGTAAAAATAATGAAAAAAGTGGTGTAGCAGCACCACCTGTTGGGATATTTACACCAAAACGTAATCAGCGTCTATTTATGTCAAGGTCTAACTGAATCTGAAGTTTGATGAATAAGTGCATTAGTTCTTGAGGAAATCCGAAAAATGCAGCATAACAGCGCCACTTGTTGGACGATTTACACCAAAAACAAGTCAGCACCAATGTATATCAAGGACTAACAGAATATAAAGTTTTATTAAATTTTGTGCATTAGTTCTTGAGATAGAGCGCCCACAAAAGTTTTGTGACATACAAACAGAGTCACAGACTCACAGACAAATATTTTCTAAAAACAGTCAAATCGTGTTCAAGACCTTCTAAAACGTATAAATCCGTCGAAAACCGGAAGTCGAAAATTTTCATGAATCCAATACTTTATTCTTGTAGAAAAAAGTAAAATAACGTGCGTAATTCTAAAGAGTACGTGAAAAATTGAATGATGGCGTTTCAAATCATTACATCATAGACCGTGCAATTGTACAATATTCTCTTTTGTTTTGATAATGGCACCGATGGAGCCGAAACATGTTAACAGTCTAATAAAACTTATTTTACTGTTTCTAAAGTTTTTATTTTACCCCTTTTAGCTATTAAGAGAAGTATATTCAAGATTTTTGTCAATGAATGTTTCAAAACCATGGAGAGGGAGATGGGGAGAGGAAGAGAATTACAACGAAGTCTAACAAACGGGTACTATATCTAAAAACGTGAAAAAATTTTGCTTATTATAAATATGCAAATTAAACCTAGATTGGGCAATTGAGGGATTCAGTATGATTTTTTATTTCAATAGCTACCGAGCAAGAATCGAAAATCAAACAAATTCGTTATCGCAACGCCACCTTCAGGCCGATTTTCTCCAAAATTTTATACAATCCTCGGTTTATTACATTACATCTAAAAATAAAATTTCATCGAAAAATATTTTTAAATTCTCCACCTAAACTTCTAAAAATCGAGAAAAACGCACAAAAACCGCTATCGCAGTGCTCCCTTACGGAGGAATATGACCATTTTAAACCGAGACCTAATATCCACAGTCAAAAACATATATGAAGGGTGTAGATGCAAAATTCACATTCTCTACTTAACCTAGTTTTTAGGAAAATGCAAATAACTGATTATTATGAATAAACATGATATATTGGCACAATTTTTTTGTGATATATTTGTTGCCAAAAGTTATGGCAATAAATTTATCAAAAAAAAAGTGTGCTAATATATCATGTGTATTCACAATAATAGGTTTTTTGCATTTTTCTAAAAGCTAGGTTAAGTGGAGAGTGTGAATTTCGCATCTACGCCCTTCACATAAATGAAGTTTGATTCATTTCTATGCATAAGTTCGTACACTTTCCGATGATGCAATAATAAAAATGGCACAAAAATTGCAAATGGATCTTCAGACGGAATATCCCTAAATTCAACTGAGACCTGCTGACTGTAGCCAGAAACATATATATGAAATTTGGTTCATTTTTATGCGTAACTTCATACACTTTTCGATGATAGAAAGAGGACACACGGACAGACAGATATTTTGTAAACACATGTTCTTTGGGATCTCTGATACCTAAAACGTGTAAATCCGTCAAAAACCGGAAGTCGAAAAAATTTCGATCACAGTACTTTCTTATATTACAGTTAGAAGAAAGTAAAAATGGAACGCGATAGGAGTTTTCAATCCTTTTAATTATTAATTATCACTATACCTTTTAAAGAAATAACCTGGAGCATGGGAAGAAAAAAACTGAAGGGAAAAAAAGGAAAGATAGGATTGATTATTTGTCTACCTGAATCAATCGTCAAGGCTGTTGACAGGTTAACTGTCACTTGATTGCAACTGATCTTATTTTGAGATTCAGGCCTTAGTGAGTGAATAATCTTGGAAGTGAAAATGATATCATACAATTTAAAACTGAAACATTTTAACACGATAGCGTGAGAAGGAATTATTTTCATTGACGTTCTTTTTATTCCGCTGGTACTGAAATTGAGATACGAGTAGAATTTTAATAAAAGAAAACTGCCCAGTTAAACTGACGGCATTGAGCTCACAGGCTATTCACATTAACTGTAAATTATATTCTTATTTCAAAGAATTTGAAATAAGCCCTCGAAAAATGAAGAAATCGACAATATATTAAGAGGGGGGAACCATCCCCCGTTTCTCCTTCTTATAATTAACCAATGAACCCATAAAACTAATCAGAGAAGCGTCTTACCACAATGAACCTATATACAAAATTTGAAAAAATCGGATAATTCTGAATGAAAAATCCATTTATCTAAATTAAGGGGGGGGGGTAGCCCCCCGTCCCCCCTTTATACTTAACCAAAGAACCCCCAAAACTAATCAGAGAAGCGCCTTATCACAATGAACATATATATAAAATTTGAAGAAAATCGGATAATTCTGCTTAAAAAACCCATTTATCTATATCAAGGGGGGTTTAGTCCCCCCCGTTCCCCCCTTTATACTTTACCAGTGAACCCCCAAAACTAATCAGGGAAGTGCCTTACCACAATGAGCCTATATACAAAATTTGGAGTAAATTGGATAATTCTGCATGAAAAACCCATTTATCAAAATTAAGGGGGGGGTAGCCCCCGTTTCCCTCCTTTACACTTCACCAATGAACCCCCAAAACTAATCAGGGAAGCCCCTTACCACTATGAGCCCATATAGAAAGTTTGAAGAAAATCGGATAAGACTGCATGAAAAAAATCATTTATCTAAAATAAGGGGGGAGGATTAACCCCCCCCCCGTTACCCCCTTTATACTTAACCTATGAACCCCCAAAACTAATCAGGAAAGAACCTTATCACAATGAACCTATATACAAAATTTGAAGAAAATTGGATAATTCTGCATGAAAAAACCATTTATCCAAATTAAGGGGGGTTAGCCTCCCGTTCCCCCCCCTTTGTAGTTAACCAATCAATCCCCAAAACTAATCAGGGAAGCGCCTTATCACAAGGAACCTATAAACAAAATTGGAAGAAAATCGGATAACTCTGCATGAAAAATTCATTTATCTAAATTAAGGGGGAGGATTCCCCCCCCCCCCCGTTAGCCTCTTTATACTTAACCTATGAATCCCCAAAACTAATCAGGAAAGAACCTTATCACAGTGAACCTATATACAAAATTTGAAGAAAATTGGACAATTCTGCATGAAAAAACCATTTATCTTAATTAAGGGGGGTTAGCCCCCCCCGTTCCCCCCTTTATAGTTAAACAATCAATCCCCAAAACTAATCAGGGAAGCGCCTTATCACAAGGAACCTATAAACAAAATTGGAAGCAAAACGGTTATTTCTGTCAAGAGTTATCGCGTTACGTACGTACATACGTACATACATACATACATACATACAGAACGGGCGGGCACATAAGCTCTCAGGCTTTGATAGCCTGTGAGCTAAAAACAAGTCTTAACCTCAGCACTATTGGAACTAAATAAAGCCAATGCTAAATACATCATTTAAACGCAATTATAATATTGTCAATGTAAATATATATTTATAACGTCATTTTAACTGGTGAAAGCGTTTTGCATTTTGAAAATGATATCATACAATATGTATTTTTATTCATAAAACAAGCCGCCTTTGTCGACCAGTTTGGTCTCTTTTAAATGTAAGCTGAGCATTGAAACATGTTACTTTTATTCCTAATTTAATTTACATGCTAAATCCTTCGCCAAATCGAAACATTATGATAGATAAATTAATAACTTTTTCCGATCATAGCAGCTCCTCATATATATTTAATTATGTATTTCATCTTTCATGACAAAAACCGCTAACTCCTTTATCCATTTATGCTTCATGTGCGTTTGCTTATCAGTTGCAGTACATTTGCTAATGCGGTAATTAAAAATCTATTAAGTATTCTCCCGTAATTAGGTCCACTACCAATTGGCGCATTTTAGATAATACCACTGGGTGCAATGAAGTGTTTTTTTTTGTGGAAAGCTTTTAATGATATCCACATTTACATTAAATCATACTGTTGCCATGTTGAGAAACAATGTTATGTAAGAAAAGACAACTTGCACAGTGCAAATGCATGTAATACCGTCTTTACTTGAGTAAGCAGCACGGTTTTTTTTATATCAAAAAAGTTTTGTTTTAAATCGAGAAATAGTTCAGCATTTGTTTTCAACTAATATTATATAGCGAAAGTCAAACGTCATTCTATATAATATTCTATATAATAAAAGCCTAAGTCATGTGACTGTCATCCACAGTTCCGGGATGCCCGCTTCAAAATCAATTGAATTGATTGTGATTTTTACCGTTTTCAAACCACGAAGAAAACGGTTGATTTTAATCTCCTGTAGAGAATAAAATCAGAAAGCACCTTTGACGTCATTTACTGTGAAGTATGAACCAATAAAATTATTTTTAGTTTTAGAAGTTTACAAATTAAGATATTTTGCATGGATACCATTAAATAATAATAATAATAAACTGATTCACGTTCAATAAATAGCGAGCTCACAATGTTTGGCAAACTTCTAAATCTAAAAATAATTTAACTGGTTCATACTTCATAGTGAATGACGTCAAAGGTGATTTCTGATTTTATTCTCTACAGGAGATTAAAATCAACCGTTTTCTTCGTGGTTTGAAAACGGTAAATATCACAATCAATTCAATTTATTTTCAAGCGGGCATCCCGGAACTGTTCATGACAGTCAAATGACTTAGGCTTTTATTCTATAGAATTGAAACATTTTAATATGATAGCGTGTGAAGGCGTCATTTTCACTGACGTTCTAGCCATTCCGCTGGTACTGAAATTGAGATACGAGTAGAATTTTAAAAACAAGTCTTAACCTCTGTACTAGTGGAACTAAAATCCAATGCTAAATATGTCACTCATACGCAAATTTAATACTGTCAATATAAGTATATATTTATGACGTCATTTTCACTGGTGAAAGCGTTGTGCATTTTCTTGATTTAGGGATCCAGGTGTAGTTTCTAGTTGCCAGAAACAATTGCTAACAGGCAGTTGAATAAGACTTAATAGAAAAATACTTCAATGAGTTAAGTAATTCTGGCATCAGTAATAATGAAGAAAATATTTTTAATTTCTCGTAATTTCATCAAATCAACGCTATTTGAAATCTGTTGTCAATTTCGATCAATGAACATGTATAATTATTAAATAATGATAAAAATCTGATTTATGTATGAGGAACTTAAATAATTTCATCTAATCAACACAATTTGAACATCATTTCCGAAATTATTTTTCATCTTAACAAGAAAATACTAGGTAAATTATCTCTATAATAAAACCGTAAGTCATGTGACTGTCATCAACAGTTCCGGAATGTCCGTTTCACTTTTTCATATGCCAGGCGGCCATTTTTATTAAAAATTATTTTTTCGAATAAAACTTCATAAATGTGACATTTTTAGAAAGATCGTTCAAAATAAATTAATATTTGAGAGATGACTTACGTTCAATTATGTATATATTCTCCAATAACTTCAGTTGAAATTAGCTTCGCAGTTCAAATTCTCTATCCATGAAAGTAAACAAAAAAAAAAGATTCATTCGTCGTGAAGGTTTAAAATATTAAACCATTAAACCATGGAGATAATCGTTCGTAAAGTTAGTTTTCCATGAATGATTTTTTGGAGCGCTGCCTGGTGTCAAAAAAATAATTCGTACCAGTGACACAATCAAAGTTTACCATAATTATGTGCTATACAACTCAACTTCATTCTTTATCTTTTCTTGATGTAAGCTGAATGTAAACAAATACAACTCATGTAATGATATTTAATGAATCAAATTTCGAAACAAATTGTCAGTTAATTTGGTATTTATGTATTATACGTGAAAGGAAGAGAGACCACCGAAAATGATTGTTAATCACCAATCATATTTACCATTATTAATGACCAATCGCTTTCAAAACAGTAATTTAATATACATTTACAAAATACATAACATCATTAAGTACTTTTGTGTTATTTGGGCGCAAATCTCGCCAATAGAATTTTTAAAATCGCCAATACCAGCTTTTATTTTTCGCGTGTGCAAATTAGAAACGATACTTTTATTTTGAAATCAAATGTTCTGATGGAACAGCTGTCGTAGACGCACCGGGGCACTATATTAACTATAGAGTTGCAATATAGAGAGAAAAAACGGGTTGCTGTAATTAGAATTATAGGCGGTAATGTTGGTGTGACATATTTACGTGATTATCAAAACTGGCTTCCAAAAGTTCAATGTTTCACCAAACCATACTCGAAAATTACGTGTTATAATATGCACTCCGATTATGTCACATTATTCAAGACGTTTTAAATGAGAATAATGATAGATTTTCTTCTTGATTCTCCCGTAATCAAGTCTACAGCCAAAGTTAGCGAGAAACAAACAAACAAACAAAAAAATTTTGGCAACAATATGGTTCAGTGTAAATGGTGGATATGATTAAAGACTTTCACAAAATAGAATTCATTGCACCAAATCGTATTAACTAAAATACGCCATTTGGCAATGGATCCAATTACGGAAAACTACTTAATATGTTTAAGAATCTCCTCATTAGCAAGCATATTGCAACTGATAAGCAAACGGATATGAAGCATAAATGCTTAAGTTGGTTAAGCGGTTTTTGTCAAGAAAGATGAAATACATAACAACAAAAAATATGCGAAATGCTACCATGATCGAAAAAGTTTTTGATTTGTCTATTAGAATCTTCCGGTTTGGCGAAGGATTACGGGAAAAAAATAAATTATGAATAAAAGTAACGTGTTACAGTGCTTAACATACATTTAAGGGAGACCAAACTGGTCGCCAGTGGCGGCTAGTTTAGATATATTACGACTAACATTCCGTAATTTGGTCCAGAGCTACGGCACAAGAACTTAGAAAAAAGAAATAAAATATATTACAGGAAAAGTCTTTAATTTTGCGCCAGGCTATGCTAATATATGATAGCGATAGATCAGAGTTATAAAACACAGTGTTTAAGTATATAGCATATTGAAGAAACAGTTTATGCTGAAATAAGAATCACATTTATTCATTCATTTTGAATGTTAAACTTAAATAAAGATATATACATATACCTCCAGCCTTTGCTGGGAACTTTATTATCACATTATACCAATAAACATGCAGAAAGGGGGTTAACTGTCCTTCCATCACATCACATTTCAGGGAGTTGTTTTACACTAGATATACTTATTCCGTACATCAAACTAGAATAAAATATGCATACAGTTACAGTTAAAAGAGAGTGCCTTTACGACCGAAATGCAAAAAGAAAAACCGGTTCGGAACGATTTTATTCCCGAACAAACCACTTGACAAATTTAGGGGTACAAGATTTTGTCCAGATTTCCAACATGCGGCCCCATCGGTCGTAAAAACTTCCTCTTTCTTTTCATAGTCCAGATCAAAAATATTACAAGTAGCTCTCTGAAATCTTATATACAGTAGAGGTTGTTAGAAAATCAGACTTATTAACTTTAGAACTTACATGTTTTAACTCAAAAACATTTTCATTTATTAATTGACGAATAAATTGACATTTTATATCAATATGTTTAGTTTTAAAGTTCTTTTGACTATTTTTAGAAAAATAAATGGCAGATTCATTATCACAGTACTGAACTGGTTTTATTTTATCACATAAATTAAGTTCATTTAAGATTCTCGAATACGAAGTTAATTCCTTTACACTTTCAGTTAATGAGATAAACTCTGACTCCATAGAACTGAGTGCAATACATTTCTGCTTCGATGATTTCCAAGCAAACGGAACGTTACCAAAGTAAATTATATAACCACTACTTGAATGTCGTTTAGCAAGGTTACATCCCCAGTTAGCATCTGAATATGCACATAAACTTGAGGATTTTACATTAGACAGGTTTATTTTATAACTTTTTGTAGCAAAAACGTAGTTCATAATATCTACCACTATTAACCAATGTTTATATGTATAACCATTACAAAATTGTGACATTATATTTACAGAAAAACTAATATCAGGTCTTGATCTATTTGATAAAAATGACAAACACCCGATTAATGATCGGTATGGGTATTTTTTCATTAATTCATTTTCCACAATTTCATTTTCATTAACTTTATCTGGTAAAATACAGCCAAATTTAAAGGGTAATTTAACATAACTTTTAGATAAACCTTTATATTTTAATTCTAATCTTTCAATGCAAGTTTTTTGATGAATAAATAACGAATCAACATTTAGTTCAAAGTTAACACCTAACAAATATTTCGTTAATCCTATTTCAGTAATTTCCAAGCTATTTTTTAACATATTAGTTACAGATTGCGATATATTTTCATTTTCAGCAAACAAAACGAAATCATCTACATAAACAATTAAAATTGCATTACTTTTCAGTTTATATACACAGTTACACCATTTTAATTTACAAAATCCTAAATTATGTAGTATATTGTACAATTCAGAATTCCATTCTCGGCCACTTTGCCACAAACCATAATTAGATTTATTTAACAAACAAACTTTATTTTCGGCACCTTTCATAACAAATCCTGGTGGTTGTTTCATAAATACCGTTTCTTTTAAAGACCAATATAAGTAAGCTGATTTTACATCTAATTGAACATCATACCAATTTAACATAGAAACTAATAAAATAAACATTAGTTTTATAATTGAAAAATTTACAACAGGTGAAAATATATCATTAAAATCAATACCTGGTTTCTGTTTAAAACCTTGAGCTACGAGACGTGCCTTGTACGTTTTCCCATTTTTAGGTGCGTTCGTAATTATATAAATACGTAGCACCTATTGTCGTCGTCTGATCCGTCCGTCTGTCCGTCCGCCCGTCCGTCTGTCTGTCCGTCCGTTCGCATATAACAACGCAAAAACTACCCAACCGAATGGTTTGAAATTTAAGATACATTATCTTTCATGAATTTGGTCGAGACATTTCAATTTTTTTAAAAATCGAATCAAAACTTTAGAAAATATTAATAAAAACATTTATTAAGAAATTTGATTTTTTTTTAAATCGGTGCTTTCTTTTTATAGGAGCTTTCGAAGTTTAATCGTCAAGTGACCGAAATACTTATTTTATTACAGAAATTAATCTGCAGACGATATAATTCATTTCACAGAATTAAAAATCATCAAGATCTGAATATTTATATAACTAGCTATAGTACGAACGCACCTCATTTGTAACGTTTGACGTACAATTTCCAACTTGTTTTCTGTGTTTTTAATATTATAAACCCATTTGCTTCCCACTATTGTGACGTTTTTGGGTGGATCAACCAACCGCCAAACCTTTCTTTTACTCATGATTTCAAGTTCTTCCCTTATCGCGGCTTTCCATTTCCCCCTTTCTGGGTTTACTTGTGCATCCTCAAACGATTTAGGGATTTCAGTATTGTAAGTTTCATGTAGGAATATTTCACTTAAATATGAATCATCCATATCACTAGTTGAAGGTTCATTTAAAGTTTCAAGATTAGGATGAGTAGTTTTAGGTTTAAAGTCAAATTTATCTGGTTCATCAGCGATTTTATTTTCTTGACAATATTTTTTAACATCATTTAAAGATCTCAGTCTCTTATTTGTTATCGGGGTATAATAATACACGTCAATCCTGTTACTTTTAGTTCTAGGTTTTTCAATTCTTTTCCATTCTGAAATATTTATAGAAGTTAAAGTTACTTTACTCCCCCTTTTCTATTCGTCTTCGTTTAAGCTTTCTCCTGGTAGTTTATGATTAAGATCTAGAGTCGCGTTACTTAAACCATTTGATTCAATTTGAGATTCATTAAAATTCAATACAATATCCTTATACTTATTATTTACCCCAAATAATGTTTCTACACCCTTTTTGGATTCATCTATACGCACATGAATAGTTTCTACAATTCGCCTTTCTTTTGGCATATAAATCCTATATCCTTTTGTTTTCATGGCATAACCAACTAAAATACCGGGTAAAGCTTTAGGTTGTAGTTTATTTTGTTTAACTTTAGGAACATTAACAAATGCTAAAGAACCAAAAATTCTTAAATGTCTTACTGAAGGTTTGAATCCCGTCCATAATTCTTGGGGTGTAAGACCTTGGGTTAAACTGTGTTCGGTTCTATTTTTTGTATGAACAAACGCTAAAAGAGTTTCTCCCCAGAATGATGGTTTAATCCGCTATCGTGTAACATTGAGCGAACTGCATTCATTTATTGAAATTTTCAGCAACACCCACCTGTTCTGGCGTACAAATGGAGGATCTTTCTATTTGTATACTCAAATCAGTTAACAATTTCTCAAATAATTTATGAATAAATTGTAACCCATTATCAGTTCGTACACACTTTAATTTTTTACCAGTTTCTCTCTCAGCTTTCGCTAAAAACCTTTTAAAGTATTCAAAAACTTCAGTTTTATCCTTAATTATTAGGATCCCACAAATCCATATACACTCTATCAAGAATTTGACTAGAAATGCGTTTATACAGATAATTTCTTTTAAACGAATGTCTATAAGATTTTCCAATTACATAAGATTCACACATCTTATTTTTGTTTTACAGTTAATATTTTCAATACCTTTAACACAATTATTTTTACTCATTTTTTCAAGTAAGGACAAATTTGTAAGACAAAATCTACGATGCACAATCTCTGCATTTAAACTAGTCGAAAAGGCAAAATTTTCACATTTTGAAGCATAACCTTTAACGATATACAATTTATCTACTCTAGGTACAGTAAAACAATATCGATTAAATTTATCATACACAATCATTTTATTAATCCCCGATTGAATTTGGTTTGCTGCAATGTCTATATTAGACTCACCAATTAAATTTCTTCTCATATTAGGAGCATATAAAACATTTTTTAAAGTTATTTCTACATTACCTTTTACATCTAGTATGGTAAAGTCAATATCACCTATACCCAGTACTTCCGACGAACAGTCCTTGTCTCCAATCAGCACATGTTGGGGGAGGAGGTCCTTGTAGGTTACGAATAGACTCCTGTCATTCGTAAGGTGAGAAGTAGCTGCTGAGTCCAGAAGAAATTCTACAATTTTCTCAATTGTAGACATTAGGGCGAATTCAGATTGCCTTGTAGTTTCACTGTAGAAAACTTACTTCTTCCCTCTATAGTTTCTCTTTTTGAAACACCTAGTATCTGTGTGACCAGGTCGTTTTCAGTAACTGCATATTAAACTCGGTCCCATACGAGTAGCTGGTGAAGTATTAGAGCATCGAGAGGGTTCCAGGTCGCATCCACTACTTGAAAACCATGGCTTTTCACTGGTTACGAAATTCTTCTTTGGAATGGTTGGTTTATCAGTAAGAGTTTTCAACTTTGTCGTATAAGCACCTCCTACACTGATAACCTCTTTACTTTCATCTTTACGTTTTAAACAAATTCTTCTATATTCGCTAATTAACTGTTTAGATACATTTTCCAATTTGAATTCTGTGTCATCTAATCTGTATAACGTTTGAACTAGATAATCGTATTCTTCGGGTAAACGACGGATTAACTGGAAACATACTAACGATTCTGGCATATCAAATCCTGCATCCTTGATTTGAAACTTTTTTTCTTTAATTTTCTTGCAAAATAAACCGATGGTTTCCTCTTGCGAGTTTAACTTCATTTCAAAAAATTCATCCACTAATCCAGCTAAACGTGCCTGTGACGTTGGTTCGAAGTTTAACTTTAAGATATCCCAGGCATCTTTTCCGCTTTCTGTCTGAGCTATTTGATAAATCGTGGTATAAGCTCTGCGTTTACGTCATTCAAAATCACTGTTCTCTCGATCAGATGCATCCTCTTTACATGCAATATCGGGCTTCGTAATAAACTCCCAGCAATTCCGATCGATCAATACACATTTGACGTGCAGCTTCCAAGAAGGATAGTTATAATCCGACAGTTTTGGGAAAGGATAAGTTAACTCAGGAACCTGTGCCATTATGCTTTTTAAACTACATATATTTCCTCTAAAACACACCACACTGCATCTATTTGACATTTAAATAGCATAACATGGCCCCTTAACCATGATAGCGATAGAGCAGAGTTATAAAACACAGTGGTTAGGGTCTGTGGTGTGACTGAGTATATAGCACATTGAAGAAACAGTTTATGTTGAAATCAGAATCACATTTATTCATTCATCTTGAATGTTAAACTTAAATAAAGATATCATAGAAACTCGACAGAGTTTCTCGCCAAGCATAAGAAAAAACAATGCATTGAACCTTAAATGAAAGGAATTTCCGCCGATGGATGTCAAACAATTTTACAATTTTTTTTAACTCTGTTTAGTTTAGTAGAAGGGAAAGGGGGGTTCAACGGCCACAGGTGCAATCGTGCAATGTGGAGCTCCAAATCCGATGTGGAGCGGACTCCAACATCATAGTATCTTTACAAGGTTCTGATTTTCTTATCTCTTTATATCACTAGTTTTATTTTTCCAATGCTACGTTTGGTATTATCTTGGCAAAGCAGATTTATTTATCTCTCTCTATATATACGTGTCTGATATTATCATGGCAAAGCTGATTTATATATCTCTCTCTATATTCGTGTATGTCTGGTACTATCCTGGCAAAACGGATTTATTTATCTCTCTCTATATATTCGTGTATGTCTGGTACTATCCTTTCAAAGCAGATTTATATATCTTTCTATATATACGTGTCTGATATTATACGACAAAGCGATTATAAGTGTGTGTGTATGTGTAAAAATATATATCCATATCATGCATAAACTGGAAAAAAATATTAAAAACATTTAAACAATAATGTATAATAATAATAATAATAATAATAATAATAATAATAATAATAATAAAACTTTAGAAAATTACAAAATAGTAAAAAAAAAAGTTTAAAAACTTTATATGGTGATAAAAATACGTATGTTTGTATATGTGGGGGATTATACGTATGGGTAGAATAGGTTTCAATAAAGTTCACATACATAACATTCTATGAGAAATGTTTGTGTAGAAGTTTTTAATAAGTACACAAATTTAAAATTAACATTTTTTATTAAAACAAAAAATACAGAAAGTTTTATTTACAGTAGAGTATTTACATCTCGATTTTGCATTAACAATACAAATCAGCATTTTCTTCTTTATTACAAACGTGATTAATGTCATAATGTCCATATGCCAAGCTGCTCATCCCATCATCCATCAAGTAACGCTTGTCGTCAAAGGGACTTAAGCTAATTTTATTTTGAGATAATGTATATAGGCGATGGTCATCTTGGACGATCCTTATCTGTTTCTCCATACTTGTTTTCTGTTGCTGGAGGCACTCCAAGTAGTCTTCATGTTTGATTTTCTGTCGAACAATCTGCGTAGACACGCCTTTCGCACGCTTCTTCTCGTCTTTAACAGATTTTAGAGAGTACATTTTTGACCTCAGTCCAACAAACTCAAGGGCTAATTCACCATTAAGTTCATCCTTGAACTTGCCGAGAACCTTCTTATTGTCTTCAAAGTATAGACGATGAGATTTCGGGTACTCGGAGAAGTCAAACAAATTACGATGCTGCTCCAGATCCTTATAAATATCGGGAGTCTCTATGTGATATGTCAGAGAATCGGTGTCGGTGAATAAGAGCCGAGCTTTTTCTCCATATATCGCCTTCACAAAATCATAATGAAACTTGTACATAACTAATTTAGATAATTCTAAAATAGAAAATCCAACATAGATGGGCGGATTTATATATATGCTAGTTTTTAGTCGTTCTACAGCGGTTAAATCTTCATCATATGTTTTGAATGATTTAAAAGTAGGCGAAGCTACTAATTTTTTGGCTCTTTTTTCACCATTACAAAGCACAATATTTCTTCTGTTTCGAAGATTTTCCATGATTTTACCAAAAACAGAATTATTTAATAATTTAAAAAAATCCTTTTCAAAAGAAGATTTTGCTTCTTTCCTTTTTTCAGTATTAAAATTAATATATTTCTGTAACCATGGAGCCTGTTTAAATTTTAAACCTTTGTGCACAGCTGTAATTTTTAAACCAAGTTCTAAATACAATTTAAGATTACGATAATGGGATATATAATTCTTTTTATTATTCAAATTTGGAATAAGTTTAGGGGTTCCTATGAATTTTCTATTATTATTCACCAAGTTTCGTGCATAGGGAGATAGCATTTGTTCCTCCACAGTTACTCTCTCAGGGGCTACAGGGTATTCATTGTGCAAAGGATGTAAATGTTTTGGATAATCGAGGTCCACTTCGAAGAGATACCCAATTTCAGAACTATCAGGTAGAGACAGAACCCACTCTTCTGTGATATGACTAGTTTCACACCATTCAAAACCGCCATAGGGTAAAAATTGGCTCATAGCCCACCCATATAAGTTATTGGCATCCCAGTACATGACGTAGCTGGATGCCTCATTTTCCCTATAATCGGGCGTACCGGGTATGTTTGCCTTAGCATATCTTTGGCTTATCATACTGACGCCTCCACGTATTCCATTTTCAACCATGAGCAACATGTTTATATCAGTAAGTAACTCTAAAGGTTTTTCAGACATCTTCAAACTAGCCTGCCATGCGAGCGAAGGTGCAGTGAACAGGTGAGCAGGATCAATTTCATAATACTGCTAAGATAATTTCCTAAAGTTTTGAAACACGTCAGCAAGTAGTAGAACATCTGTCTTCACATACAGATTGTGATAATCCCCCAAAGTTTTAAGACTGAAGGAGTTCCACACAGTTTGGGCATGTTGATACTCTTTCTCATCAATCGGTTCATTGGTTAAACTATTACAAAATGCAGAAGGTGGGGGAAGCTGCTTATCATTAAATATTTCAAAAGACGTAAAATAATCATAGGGGTAAACCCCTTTACGTATAAGTAAAGATAAATTATTATTTCGTGGGAAATTTTCTTCAAGTATAGGGAATTGATCAGGTTGAAGGTTTTTAACAAGTTTTTCCAACGACGTGGGCAAAAATTGTAATGAATCGATAAAAACCATCTGAATAGGGGATGACGCGAATCTACTTATACCCATTTCATCAGTCTCACCCTCTTCTAAAACATCCTATACTGAGAAAACAACCTACCACTTACCGTGTGGGTACGCTTATGTGGTTGTCGGACCCGATGGAACATGTGTGAAGAAAGCACGGGTATATCGTGCTAGAAACTGTGTTGAGCATTTTTTAAACCAAATGATGCAAGAGAAGGAAATTTTAGGACAGAAGTTACTAAATATTAAACCTATGAAGCTTTCTCCCCAGGAAGAAAAGGCATTTCGAGAAGCAGAGATTTGTTATATTTGTAAAAAAGCTTTATATGAGAAACTTACACGTGACCATGATCACCTGTCAGGTGCGTACAGAGGAGCTGCACACCCATATTGCAACCTCAATTTCAGACAATCAAAGACAATTCCTGTTATATTTCATAAATTAAAAAACTATGATGCACACCACCTTATGACAAAGTTAGGAATATTTAAAGATATTGAAATTGACGTGATTGCTACCACACTCGAACAATATCTCACTTTTAAACTCAAAAAGCCTACCTCCCCTATTCAGATGTTCTTTATCGATTCATTTCATCTTTTGCCCACGTCGTTGGAAAAACTTCTTAAAAACCTTCAACCTGATCAATTCCCTATACTTGAAGAAAATTTCCCAAGAAATAATAATTTATCTTTACTTATACGTAAAGGGGTTTACCCCTATGATTATTTTACGTCTTTTGAAATATTTAATGATAAGCAGCTTCCCCCACCTTCTGCATTTTTTAATAGTTTAACCAATGAACCAATTGATGAGAAAGAGTATCAACATGCCCAGAATGTGTGGAACTCCTTCAGTCTTAAAACTTTGGGGGATTATCACAATCTGTATGTGAAGACAGATGTTCTACTACTTGCTGACGTGTTTCAAAACTTTAGGAAATTATGTCAGCAGTATTATGAAATTGATCCTGCTCACCTGTTCACTGCACCTTCGCTCGCATGGCAGGCTAGTTTGAAGATGTCTGAAAAACCTTTAGAGTTACTTACTGATATAAACATGTTGCTCATGGTTGAAAATGGAATACGTGGAGGCGTCAGTATGATAAGCCAAAGATATGCTAAGGCAAACATACCCGGTACGCCCGATTATAGGGAAAATGAGGCATCCAGCTACGTCATGTACTGGGATGCCAATAACTTATATGGGTGGGCTATGAGCCAATTTTTACCCTATGGCGGTTTTGAATAGTGTGAAATTAGTCATATCACAGAAGAGTGGGTTCTGTCTCTACCTGATAGTTCTGAAATTGGGTATCTCTTCGAGGTGGACCTCGATTATCCAAAACAATTACATCCTTTGCACAATGAATACCCTGTCGCCCCTGAGAGAGTAACTGTGGAGGCACAAATGCTATCTCCCTATGCACGAAACTTGGTAAATAATAATAGAAAATTCATAGGAACCCCTAAACTTATTCCAAATTTGAATAATAAAAAGAATTATATAACCCATTATCGTAATCTTAAATTGTATTTAGAACTTGGTTTAAAAATTACAGCTGTGCACAAAGCTATAAAATTTAAACAGGCTTCATGGTTACAGAAATATATTAATTTTAATACTGAAACAAGAACGAAAAATCATGCGTCAAGCATAGATTATGTAGCACTTTCCAACGCTTCTACAATAATTTTACAAATCATTACCGTTTAATAAGCTGATAGATGACATCTAAGTAAACAATTTGGAAAACGCATAACATATTTAAAAACGTAATTTCAGGAATTTTCAATATATACAATATTCGGAAAAATATCCGAATACTTTTATGTAGCCCTGTATATGATCTATAGATTTGTATATATACATAAGATGCTAAATTTTAGTTTAGTTAGGAAACGCGTAGCACCGTTTAAATTCTCCTTCTGGAGTTTCTGTCAATAAACGGAAATGTGTTCGCGAACTTTTGTGCTGCCCTGTATAGGATCTACAGAATTTATACACACCCCGTAATAGACAAAAAGCTAGTTAAGATTAAAATCGCGTTTAGTAACTTAAAACGCACTTTCAGGAATTATTGTTAACAGACAGTAGAGAATTCTTTTGTGTGGCCCTGTAAATGAACGATGACTGCTATACACACACTATTCTGTAGTAAGCCTCTTGTAATGCACCTTAGTAATATATATAAACTTTAATGCGTTTAAAATAGTGGAACATTATTTAAATAAGCCGCAGACGATTTTTCTCCATAGACGTAATGTAACGGAATTATTTTGACTGTCCCTGTAAAGTAACTCTAAGTGCTATACACCTACTATTCCATATTAAGCTTCTTCTAATGCATCTTAGTGATCTATATAAATTTCAATGCGTTTACAATAGTGAAACATTTTTAAAATAAACCGCAAATGATTTTTCCCCATAGACCGCAATGTAACGGAATTCTTTTGAGTGTCCCTGTAAGAAAACTATAAGTGCTACACACTTCAGTTGAAATAGGGAACGTGCCATAGATAACGACAATAACATATAAAAATTGCAGAGCAATCCGAGCATATTTACGGGAGTTAGAGCACGGCCAGACAGCCATCCGGCCATACGGCCAGACAAACCGAAGTCATAAGCACTTTTCAACTAGGTTGGAAAGTGCTAAAAAGGAAAGAAGCAAAATCTTCTTTTGAAAAGGATCTTTTTAAATTATTAAATAATTCTGTTTTTGGTAAAACCATGGAAAATCTTCGAAACAGAAGAAATATTGTGCTTTGTAATGGTGTAAAAAGAGCCAAAAAATTAGTAGCTTCGCCTACTTTTAAATCATTCAAGACATATGATCAAGATTTAACCGCTGTAGAACGACTAAAAACTAGCATATATATGAATCGGCCCATCTATGTTGGATTTTCTATTTTAGAATTATCTAAATTAGTTATGTACAAGTTTCATTATGATTTTGTGAAGGCGACATATGGAGAAAAAGCTCGGCTATTATTCACCGACACCGAATCGCTGACATAATCCATAGAGACTCCCGATATTTATAAGGATCTGGAGCAGCATCGTAATTTGTTTGACTTCTCCGAGTACTCGAAATCTCATCGTCTATACTCTGAGGACAATAAGAAGGTTCTCGGCAAGTTCAAGGATGAACTTAATGGTGAATTAGCCCTTGAGTTTGTTGGACTGAGGTAAAAAATGTACTCTCTAAAATCTGTTAAAGACGAGAAGAAGCGTGCGAAAGGCGTGTCTACGCAGATTGTTCGACAGAAAATCAAACATGAAGACTACTTGGAGTGCCTCCAGCAACAAAAAACAAGTATGGAGAAACAGATAAGGATCGTCCAAGATGACCATCGCCTATATACATTAACTAAAAATAAAATTAGCTTAAGTCCCTTTGACGACAAGCGTTACTTGATGGATGATGGGATGAGCAGCTTGGCATATGGACATTATGACATTAATCACGTTTGTAATAAAGAAGAAAATGCTGATTTGTATTGTTAATGCAAAATCGAGATGTAAATACTCTACTGTAAATAAAACTTTCTGTATTTTTTGTTTTAATAAAAAATGTTAATTTTAAATTTGTGTACTTATTAAAAACTTCTACACAAACATTTCTCGTAGAATGTTATGTATGTTAACTTTATTGAAACCTATTCTACCCATGCGTATAATCACCCACATATACAAATATACGTATTTTTATCACCATATAAACTTTTTAAACTTTTTTTTTTTTTTTACTATTTTGTAATTTTCTAAAGTTTATTATTATTATTATTATTATTATTATACATTATTGTTTAAATGTTTTTAATATTTTTTCCAGTTTATGCATGATATGGATATATATTTTTACCCACACACACACACTTATAATCGCTTTGTCGTATAATATCAGACACGTATATATAGAGAGATATGTAAATCTGCTTTGCCAGGATAGTACCAGACATACACGAATATATAGAGAGAGATAAATAAATCCGTTTTGCCAGGATAGTACCAGACATACACGAATATAGAGAGAGATATATAAATCAGCTTTGCCATGATAATATCAGAGACGTATATATAGAGAGAGATAAATAAATCTGCTTTGCCAAGATAATATCAAACGTAGCATTGGAAAAATAAAACTAGTGGTATAAAGAGATAAGAAAATCAGAACCTTGTAAAGATACTATGATGTTGGAGTCCGCTCCACATCGGATTTGGAGCTCCACATTGCACGATTGGACCTGTGGCCGTTGAACCCCCCTTTCCCTTCTACTTAGTTTATATTTTGCGGACGGGACAAAACGGGTTTTTGACAGATCTATATCTCGTGTTCTATCATAGAAACTCGACAGAGTTTCTCGCCAAGCATAAGAAACAGCAATGCATTGAACCTTAAATGAAAGGAATTTCCGCCAATGGATGCCAAACGATTTTACAATTTTTTTTTAAACTCTGTCTAGTTTATATTTTGCGGACGGGACAAAACGGGTTTTTGACAGATCTATATCTCGCGTTCTATCATAGAAACTCGACAGAGTTTCTCGCCAAGCATAAGAAACAGCAATGCATTGAACATTAAATGAAAGGAATTTCCGCCAATGGATGCCAAACGATTTTACAATTTTTTTTTTAACTCTGTCTAGTTTATATTTTGCGGGCGGGACAAAACGGGTTTTTGACAGATCTATATCTCGCGTTCTATTTATGATAGAAACAAAATTCTTGATTCTACGGAATGGGGCTTGCCACGTGACGAAAAAATCAAAAGAAAAGCAAGATCTGTCGAATAGGTTTTCAGGAAATGCGATTTTAAAAGTGCTGTTTTTTGCACTTTTTAAATCTTGTACAGACCAAAAGCTGTTGACAGGGCTACAGCAATGTGTAATTATCGGATTTTTACGTGGTTTACCTCATTTGAATTGTTTTTATGAGTAGTTCAAACCTTTGTAAGTTTCATGAAAAATATATTAATTAGTTTTTGAGTTATATCAGTTTAAAGTTATTGATTCCTATACTTAACATAGAGGAAAAAAATAATAAATGACCCAACTCTTTTAGAAATGGTCGTATACACATGATATTAAGATATGTTATTGCAGTCGACCCAAGTAAGCTCCCTATTATAAAAAAATTGTAACATTTAAGGTTCGTTTACAGGTTCTCACAAAAGATCTTTTGATATAGGGCTAAAGAACTGTGTAATTATCCGATTTTTACGCGGTTTTCAGCAATTGCATTGTTTTTATGAGTAGTTCAAATGTTTACTATTTCGTGTAAAAATATGAATTAGTTTTTTTATGTATATCACTTTAAAGTGATTTATTCCTATACTTAAGATGAAGAAAAGAAATATTAAATGGTCTAATCCTTTTAAAAAAGAACGTATGTGCAGGATGTTAAAATATGTTACTACGAACGACCTAAGTTAGCTTCCTATTGTAAAACAGAATTGTAGAATTTACTGTTCGTTTACAGGGTAACTCAAAAGATTTTTTAATAAGACTAAATAGTTGTGTAATTAGCGAATTTTTACGTTGAAGTACTTGATTCCTCAACACAGAGGAAAAACAATAGTATAAATAGCATAATTTTTGTCAAAGTGGCTATATACACAAGATATTCAAATATGTTACTGCATCCGATTCATTTAAACTCTCTATTGTTTGTATTGTTGAACCATATACATTTCGTTTACAGAGTCTCTTAGAAGATCTTGATTACATTACAACCGATGTATATTTACTGATTGAGATGTATTTTAATGATTTTATACTGTTTCAATCTCTGTAAGTGTGAGGATTGCGCATGCCTCTTCTTGCTCTAGTAGCGCCCCCTTCTGGAGAAACGAAAGCGCGCGGCAGTAGAACTGAGAATGTCAGCGAAAAAGAATGTCGCTTGTCATAGTAGAAACCAGAATAGTATGAAAATGGCCGTAAATGTTACCGGTCATGTATATTGAATAATATGATTAATCCTCTATGTTAATTTATGTACCTGTGCTTGTCATCTGTACTCGTTATGTCAACTTTATGTCATCTTTATGTCAAGAATTAAACTTGTGTTCGTCGTTAGAACGGCCTGTTTCCTTCAGAACGCTCACACATATAGAAGAGACATCACATTGGTGTCAGAACTAATGGATGAAAAACAGGCTGTATTACTGGATTACGGAGTGAAATATTATAGTGAAACATTATAGTGAAATATTATAGTGAAATATTATAGTGAAATATTATAATGAAATATTTTGGATAACCTTAATCAGAGGTAAGGTACATTTTTTTTATTATTTAAGCATGGCTGATCAGCTGACTAAACTTAAAAAAACTAGAGGGGTAATAAAAGCATCTATTACATCTATTATTAAAAAGATCGAAGATGCATGGGTTTTAGAATCGCCGAATTTGGTAGAATTAGAAGAAAATTTAGCTCAGCTAGAACAAAAAGGTATCGATCTTAAACGAGAAGATGAACAAATTTTAGCGCTAATTAATGATGAAGATGAAATAGAAAAAGACGCGAAGGCCTCCATAGAATATCATGAAAAAATAACTTTAGGGAGATTTAGAATTAGTAAGAAATTGAAAAATAATAGCAAAAGCCAAATTTCCCCCGTAACTCACGTCGATAATAAGCACGCAGAAGTAGTTGCACAATCTGTTAAACTCCCTACATTAAAAATTGAGAAATTTTACGGCGATATAAGTAAGTTTCAAAACTTTTGGAACTCATTCAAAATAGCAGTACATGATAATGATTCACTGTCAAATATTGAAAAAATGAGCTATTTACAAAGTTATTTAGGTGGTAGTGCATATAATTCTATTTCCGGGTTTGCGTTATCAGATAAAAATTATTTGGAAGCTGTCCAAATTCTGAAACAACAATTTGGCAGAAAGGACCTCATTGTAACGGCACACATAAATACATTATTATCTTTGAAACCCGTATTGAAAACAAATGATGTAATCGCTCTGCGAAAATTATTTGATACGATTCAATCGCAAATAAGAAGTCTCAGGTCTGTAGACATTGAATCAAATGGATTTGATAACCTGTTGACACCTATAATTCTTAAATCCCTGCCAAATAATCTTTCGTTAGAATATAATAAGCAATGTATAAAAAATTCTAGTGACTCGCAACCAAACATTGATGATTTGTTATTATTTATTCGTACCGAAATAGAGTCGAGAGAAAAACAAAATTATTTAACTGGCAATTTAGATAACCCAAGGTCAAAACAGTCGTATAATAATGATTCGCCTGCATTTCGTAGACAAATGTTCGCTAATGATAGAATTAATTCTGAAGTATCTCATATTAAAGCCACTTCTGAAACCTTTTGTATATTTTGTTCTAGTAATAGTCATTCGACTGAGGAATGTAATAAATTATCTGTTGAGCAGAAAATAGCTACATTAAGAGCTGAAGTGCGTTGTTTTTTATGCTTAAAGAGAGGCAAACACGTCGCTAAAGATTGTACCATAAAAGATAAAAAATGCACGAATTGCGGCAGATACCATAATGTTACAATATGCAGTTATTTATTTGGCAATGCCAATAAATATGATAGGGAAGATAATTCGAATGCAAATGAAAAAGCACTCACTGCTAGAATAAGGTCAGATGAGTTATTTGATTTGAAAACACCGCAAAAAAAAAAAAAAAATTAATTGAAACATTACCGACAGTAGATATCGAATGTGGTAATAAAATATTACATGGCATAGTAGATAGTGGAACTCAAATTTCTATAATAAAGGCTAATTGTGTACCCGAATACTTTAAAAATCCTAAGTGGCATAATATTGCCTTCTGCATTCGGACACCAATTGAAAGCTCCTTTAATAAATATCCCATTGAGTATTGCAGTTGATAAATTAAACCCCAAGATATATCCTAATATTATGATAACATGTGCTGCGGTTGATAATTTAATTAATGATTTATTACTTTCTCTTAATACATATAATGAATTGAATGATTTGAATAAATATAATGAAAATGAAAAGGCATTAAATTGTAATGTTGACGCGATAAGTGACAATACGAAAGAAACCAACACTGTAGATCTGTCTGCTTCAATTTTAGACCATGTGTCAGTTGAAAATGCGAATGCAAACGAGAACATTGACCAAACACCTGGCGACGACCCTGATACTTTCATAAATGATTCAGAGAAATTTAAAAGTCAACAGAAAAACGACCCTTCGTTAAATCAGTGTTCGACAGCTAACAAAAATGAATTTAATAGCTTTTCCGTTCATGAAAATTTCTTATATCACTTGGATAAATTACTCGATGAGACGGAAAATAACTCTAACCCGCGTACTAGTATTACATAATCGATCACGAAAGAAACTAATAATAATGAAAATGACATATGTACTGTTGCCGATTTAATCGTAGTAGAGAGTGGAGATCAAACCGAAACGGAAATTTATTATAAGGAAGAAGATCCCCAAATTAGGCAAGCAGAAGAAATTTTACATAATTCAAAAGATTTAAAAGTCCAAAATTATTTACAGAGTGAACACAATATTATGAAAGATACTCCCATAGTTAACAATGTAATTTCAATTTTCGGACCCTCAAACTATGCAGTCACACCTGATGAAGAAACCGAATACGAAACCGCAATTTATGCTGAAAAGAATGCAAGTGCTTCGGATAAATATTTGATTGCATCAGAAGACATGAAGGAAGAAAATATAAGACGAAACAAAATTTCTGAAAATAAAGATTTAAAAGTTGATGTCACGACAACAGAAGAATCTTACTCTGTTTTCAATAATACAATGCCAGAAACACTTGATGGAAGTTCCGAATCCAACACGATTGAATTCAGCGAGAAACGACCTTTTGTTTACGATGAAAATTCGGACTACATTATAGTCAATGGTTGTGTGAAATCGCATGAAATAGCAAACAAAGAACCCGATGTATTCCTTAAGTTAAATCATCCTGACAACATGATGTTAGAAAAATGCCAGAAGAAATCTGAGAAGCTTGATGAGTTTACAGAGACTAAGGAAGTGACGATCGACGAAAATAAAAATGAAACTGAACTTTCTAAAAATTATGTTAAAGTGAAAATAAAGGAAAGGAAGAAACAGTATACACGAGATGGCTTTTGTCGAATGAACAATGCATTTAGTACAGGAAGACGGCGAAAACGAAAAAAAATAAAATTTCTAGGTCATGTGGTAGGATCCGGTATACATGCACCCGATCCCGACAAAGTATCAGCGATACAAAACTTAGAAGTTCCCAAGTCAAAGAAAGATGTCAGAAGCATATTAGGTCTTTTATCTTACTACCGATCCTATGTTCCTTCATTCTCCGACATAGCTCGTCCATTGATTGAACTTACCAAGAAACGTGCCCCTAATGAAGTTACCTAGTCTGAGGATTGTGACAAAGCCTTTTTTGAGTTGAAACAGGCGTTCAGTAAATCACCCATCTGTTATTCCCAGAACTTTCAGAAACCATTTATTATACACTAGCCGCCACTGGCGACCAGTTTGGTCTCCCTTAAATGTATGTTAAACATTGCAACACGTTACATTTATTCATAATTTAATTTTCCCTTAATCCTTCGCCAAATCGGAAGATTCTAATAGACAAATCATGAACTTTTGCGATCATGGTAGCATTTCGCATATTTTTTGGGCACAAATGTCACATACGCACGTTGGCGCGATTCCCCCCCCTCCCCCGCCAATTTGGCGAAAACTTTGTTATGGAAATTGTTGTTTATTTACTTTTATTTTTTATTTTAATTCTATAAATTATTTTTGATATGTATATCAATATTTATTTACAACAAACTATCATTTATTTATTTTTATTCTTTTTTTTAATTATGAGTATTTTTGTTAGCCGGGAGCAGATGATAATTCGCCAAATATCGTTCCCATCACCGTCATTCATACTACAATTAATTTAATTTTAAATTATAAACCTGTCACTCATTTCATTTAAAATACTTAACTTTAATCTAAAATGCTTATATTACATAAATTTAAAATACTTCACACTTTTCATTTAAAAGAGAAAATAAATAAATAAATAAGAAATAATATCATAAATCAAAACATTTGATTTAAAAATCAAAGTATCATTTCTAATTTGTACACGCGATAAATAAAAGCTGTATTAGCGATTTTAAAAATGCTAAAAATCTGATTCATTAAATATTATTACATGAGTTCAATTTACGTCAAGAAAAGGTCCGAAAGTTGAGTTGTATAGCACATAATTATGGTAAACTTTGATTGTCTCACTGGTGCGAATTATTTTTTTGACGCGAGGCAGCGGTCCAAAAATTCATTCGCGGAGAACTTGCTTTGCGAATGATTACCTCCATGATTTAATATTTTAAATGTTCACGACGAATCAATCTTTTTTTTGTTTACTTTTATGAATAGAGAATTTGAACTGCGAATCTTTCGACTGAAGTTATTGCAGAATATATACATAATTGAACGCAAGTCATCTCTCAAATATTAATTTATTTTGAACGATCTTTCTTAAAATGTAACTTTTATGCAGTTTATTCGAAAAAATAATTTTGAATAAAAATGGCCGCTTGGCATATGAAAAAGCGATGCGGCATCCCGGAACTGTTGAGGACAGTCACATGACTTACAGTTTTATTTATTATACATGCAAATGCTTCTTCGTATGCGATAGGCGCTTGTCTATCTCAAAAAGATGAAAATGAACAAGAGTACCCCATTGCTTTTACAAGTAAAAAGCTCTCCAAATGCCAAGAGGGTTATGCTACCATCGAAAAGGAAGCTTATGCTGTTATCTTCGCCCTGAAAAAGTTCGAACACTATATTTATGGTTCGCAAGTCACTGTGGTGAGCGACCATAATCCTTTAAAATTCCTCACAGACTGTGCACCTCAAAGTGCGCGCCTTCAAAGATGGGCCCTTGCACTTCAGCGCTTTCAAGCCCAAATAACGTACCGACGTGGGAAACTCTACGCGAATGCTGACTCTCTAAGTAGGCTACATGCCTCACATTGGACTTTAAAAGAAAACTTTGAACATTCTTCTTTTTTTTTTCTGTGTTACAAGTTTGAACTTTAACTTTAAAAACTTTAACTTTATCCTAGAACTCTAAAATATTAGCATTAGTATATTATAGTGTTATAGTGTATTCTATTTGTTTATTTTCTTTGATATTACTTAATTGTTTGAATTTTTTTTGTATTAATATGTTTTACTTGTTTATTTAGATATTTACCAGATATTGATTTGTCTCAAAAGACTAAATCAAATTCTCGAAAGGGGGAGGTGTGAGGATTGCGCATGCCTCTTCTTGCTCTAGTAGCGCCCCCTTCTGGAGAAACGAAAGCGCGCGGCAGTAGAACTGAGAATGTCAGCGAAAAAGAATGTCGCTTGTCATAGTAGAAACCTCCATGATTTAATATTTTAAATGTTCACGACGAATCAATCTTTTTTTTGTTTACTTTTATGAATAGAGAATTTGAACTGCGAATCTTTCGACTGAAGTTATTGCAGAATATATACATAATTGAACGCAAGTCATCTCTCAAATATTAATTTATTTTGAACGATCTTTCTTAAAATGTAACTTTTATGCAGTTTATTCGAAAAAATAATTTTGAATAAAAATGGCCGCTTGGCATATGAAAAAGCGATGCGGCATCCCGGAACTGTTGAGGACAGTCACATGACTTACAGTTTTATTTATTATACATGCAAATGCTTCTTCGTATGCGATAGGCGCTTGTCTATCTCAAAAAGATGAAAATGAACAAGAGTATACGAATACTATGAAAATGGCCGTAAATGTTACCGGTCATGTATATTGAATAATATGATTAATCCTCTATGTTAATTTATGTACCTGTGCTTGTCATCTGTCCTCGTTATGTCAACTTTATGTCATCTTTATGTCAAGAATTAAACTTGTGTTCGTCGTTAGAACGGCCTGTTTCCTTCAGAACGCTCACACATATAGAACAGCCCTTACAGTAAGGTTTTATTATCTTGATTTAAAATTTAATACGCTTTCATTTTGTCCGCCTGAAAGCTCGTAGATCTTAAGCTCTAAATCTATTAAAATATAGTATTTTCATCGATTAAAAAAAAACTGTGTTTATTAATAAATGTATCAGGAATTGATTGAAAAAGCGATTAAAAAATTCCAACTTTACATTCATGCGCTGAGTAATAGAATGTAAAAATGTTGCTACCCCAAGATTAGAAGTTTTGCTTTTAAATATTTGCCGTTCATCGAATCTCCGGCTATGACGAACTTAAAATGCTCTAAAAACGGGCCTAGAGCACAATGAAAAGGAAATATCTTCTTAAATTCCCCATAAAAATTAAAAATGCTATATTTCGTATACAATAGGTGATCGGTAACGAACTGTTCGGTTTACGAAAAATCGATTAACGAACACTTTCGAGTGAGATTTTTATGTTCGGATAACGAACACATGTTCAGTTAACGGACACTTTCAAGAGATTTTTTTGTTTGGAGAAAGAACACCTCACGAAACAAAGTCATGATGAAGCAATGCCGTGTTTTATATTTGCCGAGCTATACTTATTGCTTCTATTGTCGACTTTGGGAACATTTTAACAGTTGCATACATATGTCCTAATTAATTCATGGACTGCCGAGGATTGAGGACCTATATTTTAGTATCCCCGAATTGGAATGGACAGACTAGAAACATTAATTATGTATTTTGTGACTTTTTGTATTTTGTGCATTTAGTAAATATAATCCTTTTTGGTTTAATCACGCTCCTTTTTAAAATCTAATTTAAAGCTTTATGATTTATCAGATCCAAATTTAATAAAATTTTACATTTTTTTAAATGGTTCATTATGTAAACGCATTAGTCTTCGTAGTATATTTACAAAATCACACAAAATTTTGGAATACATGTCATCCTACGAACATTTTCTATTTTGGAATCACTGTAATAGTTTTTATACTTTTGCAAAGGTTGCGAATCTTATATTTTTCCGATTCTCGAAACGTTCAGTTGAAAAACTTAACAAATTAAAAAACTTTTAAGGTGCTCAGTAATTTTTAAGAATAATCTATACTATTATATAAAGAGGAAATGGTGACTGACTGACTTACTGACTGGGTGACTCATCAACGCCAGCCGAAACTACTAAAGTCAGGGTCACGCAATTTGGACTGTAGATTGCTGTTACGGCTTAGGTAAGCAATAAGAAGGGATTTTTGAAAATTCCTCGCCCGAAGGGGGTTAAAGGGGGGTTCGAATGTTTTAGGTCGATTTGCCATATCTCAGCAGCAGTTATAGGTAGGAGCTTGAAATTCCAGAAAACAAATCTACTAAAAGAATGATTAAACACCTCTTTCAGCGATTTTAGAAATTCCCTCCAGAAGGGGGTTAAAGGGGGTGGTCGAATGTTTTAGGTCATTTCGCCATATCTCAGCAGCAGTTATAGGTAGGAGCTTGAAATTCCAGAAAACAAATCTATTAAAAAAATGATTAAACACCTATTTCAGCAATTTTAGAAATTCCCCCCAGAAGGGGGTTAAAGGGGGGTGGTCGAATGTTTTAGGTCATTTCGCCATATCTCAGCAGCAGTTATAGGAGCTTGAAATTCCAGAAAACAAATCTACTAAAAAAATGATTAAACACCTCTTTCAGCGATTTTAGAAATTCCCCCCAGAAGGGGGTTAAAGGGGGTGGTCGAATGTTTTAGGTCATTTCGCCATTACTCAGCAGCAGTTTATAGGTAGGAGCTTGAAATTCCAGAAAACAAATCTACAAAAAAATGATTAAACACCTATTTCAGCAATTTTAGAAATTCCACCCAGAAGGGGGCTAAAGGGGGGTGGTCGAATGTTTTAGGTCATTTCGCCATATCTCAGCAGCAGTTATAGGTAGGAGCTTGAAATTCCAGAAAACAAATCTACTACAAAAATGATTAAACACCTATTTCAGCGATTTTAGAAATTCCCCCCAGAAGGGGGTTAAAGGGGGGTGGTCGAATGTTTTAGGTCATTTCGCCATATCTTGCATGTAAATGGGATCTGTGTAATTGAAATTAAACACCTTACAAAAAGGAGTGATATCTCATCAAAAACAACTCGTTGTAAATGATCCCGCCAAGCCACAAACCTAAAACGTCAGCTATAAAAAGAAGTGATATCACATAAGCAGAAACGATATAGAAGTGCATACTCCGAGTCCCGTGTAAAAATCTATCACCACTCATAATGTTTCCAAAGGACTCGGAGTGAGGTACAGTATGTGAAAACTGCTTGGCGACCTGCAGGCTTTTATAATATATGCAGTATATCAATTTTGAAAATCGAAAAAATAAATTTTTAATTTTTGTTATATCACTTTTATAAATACTAGATGGAGCCCGTCAAAACTTGACGGAACAGAATTACTGTAACAATATCAGTAAAATAAGCTTATTTATTATTTAAGAGGGGAAGAGTAAGAAAAAATGTTTCAAAAAATGTCTTTTAATAGTTTTTTTCCCCAGTGAAATATAATACTATTTTCGATGAAAATTCCAATGAAACAATACGTAAACAACTGTGTAATGCAAATCAGTTCGAAATTGCAGCTATATTCAGTACTGCAACAAAGAAAATTTCAATGACCTACGAAGTATCATACAAATATGATATTCCTACATATTCAGTAAATAAAATAACATATTAATTAGAACACACACCTCTCTCCCTGTGATAATGCAACCGAGTGAGCTCCTATGCGCAGGTAAATTGCAACTGTCCAAAGGCACTGTCGAAATTCGACGTTAAAAAAAATTTAAATGTTAAAAAAAATTAAATGTCTTCTTTAATCATTATTTGTTTCAAATCCATATCTTGTAAATTGCATCCATTGTTTTAAGATAATCAATTTTTATGTAAATATGGAGAAATTTGCGTACAATAAAAATATACAATCTGCAGATGAGGCAGATTTTTAATGTTTTCAAGTGTAATTTATTTTTATTGTGACGAACAAAACTGCAAAGTTTGAGAAACGTTAATCATATTTTCAAACAAATTAAATACCTATGCCCTTCAATTTCATACGATTTATAAGAATTTTTGTACTTCTGAGTTACCCCGTCAACCATTTTCCATTAAAAAAAAGCTATCGCCATACTATAGGATTTAGCCAAAAATGCATGATCGTGGCATTACATTCAGTTGACGTCAAATGCGTTACATGTGCTTGTTATCACATCAAGTGATTTTTAATTCGACGTTTAATGTATTTTTAATTATGTGTTACTGATTTATTAGTTATTTCGGCACTTCTCCATTATCACGTCGACCACTTTTCATAACAAAAACTATCGCCAAACTATAGGATTTAACGCCAAACTATAGGATTTAATTCTAATGGCAGCATTCTTCCATTTCTTCAGGCGCTACACTTTCGCGAATAATTTGGCGATTATTTTTATTGAAAGTGGTCGACGGGATAATGGAGAGGTACCAGAATATTTTACTATTTTTTTTTCTTATTTTAAGAAATATATATTTTTAAGATTTGCTAATTCACTTATTTGTTTACTTTTTCAAGCATTACATTAGCGAAGATTGTCAGTTCTGTTATTATTTTTAAACATCCTCTATTTATATAAAAACAGCAAGTGTTTTATGTGGTATTTCGAATAAACGCTGTAAAATTAAGATTATTAGATTTTATCCCACTTCAACTGTCATAACTGCTCATGAAGCAGTAATTTTTGGCGATCGTTCTGTTACCTGTACAATGTTTGGGTACTTTTATGTGAGCTGGGCGCCAGTGATAACTCGCCAAATCTTGTTGCAAATGGTTGTATTTGAATTGCAACCTTCTACGTGAGATTTTGTTATTTGTACTGATATGTTTGTGTTTACGTTACTATTATTATATTTTACCTACTTTCAAGTAAGTTTTTTAAGATATTATATTGGAATGCTAAAATATTGGCTAGTTGTTATTAGCTAATGTTAAAAGACTGGCGAAAAAAAATTGGCAAGATTTAAAAAAATTTGGCGATCGCCCGGCTAACATAAAGGTGCCAATGTTGTTTTTGGTATAGCCCGAACTCAGAAAAAATTTCTGACCGATCAAATAATTGTATTTTGTTAAACATTAAATTTTCTTATTTTTAATCTAAGAAAGAAACAATCATTGATTTTACTAATTATGCAATATGCGGTGCACCCAAACAATTTTGATTAAATCGATCCAGATTTAGCAGACTCACCGGGTTTTCTTTTTGGCACCAAAATGGCGATTTTGGCTTTCTACGGCAACCTGGTGTTTTATAATAAAATTGCTTATGTGTGTAAATAAATAAAATAAAATAACATAAAAATAATTAATAAATACAATTAAATGCGTGTGTGTAATAAAAATAATGTGTGAAAATTGGGTTTTCTCGCCAAAATGGCGCAAAGAAAAATCACGCCAATCACGGTGCGTCTGCGACATCTGTTCCATTAAATCATGTAAGGGTTTTTGTATTTAATAAATAAACTTTATTAATGTATAATTTTTTGAGTAATTTAATAAATTTTAATATTTTTGTATTAGTTTTATTTTTTCAGCAAATATTAAAAGTAAACAGATTGTTGATATTCATATTTTTAGAGCATGATCAATCTTTGTTTACATTCCTACCTTGTCCAGCTAGCTTGAAGTTACGGGTCAGAGTTACTTCAATTTTGGGCAGAGTTGCAGCGTTCTCTGGCGATCAACTTATGACGTCATACACAGATGTAAAAGTTTAATTTAAAATTACTTTTGAACAAACGAATGTCCGATAACAAATCTGTGTCCAAATATCTTTCACTAAGAATGGTGAAATTTGATACAGTAGTTTGTTCTCACGGACTGTCGAAAAAAAAACCGCTTAGTGTTTTAAATATATTAGATTATTTCTCTTTTATCCTCGTAATCACGGAGTTCAGTGAATAAAATATGTGCCTCGCGAATTTATCCGATTGCCGACTTTATGACGTCATAGGCAGATGTAAAAGTTTATTTTAAAATTACGGCTAATTAATAAAATTTTCGAACAAACGAATGTACGATAACAAATCTGTGTCCAAATATCTTTCATTTAAAAGAAAAATTATGTAATTTGATGCAGTAGTTTGTTCTCACGGATTGTCGAAAGAAAATGCTTAGCGTTTTAAATATATAGATGTTATGCGAAAGAACTGACAGAACTGATTTTTCCCCAGACTTATGCGATTCCGCTTACGCTAGAATTATTGCAATATATCTCAATTTAGCTAACGTTTATTATAAGGTGCACTGTTATTAGTATGCGTATGATCATTATATATATATATATATATATATATATATATATATATTACAAACTCAAAATCTTTACATGTTTACTTAAGAAATCTTCTTCGTAAGAGTGGTGTTTCTAGTTTAAATAATGGTAAATAAAATCAACAAATTAATTTTTCAAGTTCATAAATAAGAAAAGACATGCAAACACAGAAGCTTCAGCTTTTTACAATTTTATGGAAGCAAAATAATTAAATAAAGAATAAAAATAAAAATAATATAGTCATATGTAATTGCAGGAAACGCGAACATTATAAAAGCCTGCAGGTCACCAAGCAGTTTTCACATACTGTAGCTCACTCCGAGTCCTTTGGAAACATTATGAGTGGTGATAGATTTTTACATGGGACTCGGAGTATGCACTTGTATATCGTTTCTTCTTATGTGATATCACTTCTTTTTATGGCTGACGTTTTAGGTTTGTGGCTTGGCCGGATCATTTACAACGAGTTATTTTTGATGAGATATACATATACCTCCAGCCTTTGCTGGGAACTTGGTTATCACATTATACCAATAAACATGCAGAAAGGGGGTTAACTGTCCTTCCATCACATCACATTTCAGGGAGTTTTTTCACACTAGATATACTTACTCCGTACATCAAACTAGAATAAAATATGCATACAGTTACAGTTAAAAGAGAGTGCCTTTACGACCGAAATGCAAAAAGAAAAACCGGTTCGGAACGATTTTTCTCCCGAACAAACCACTTGACAAATTTAGGGGGACAAGACTTTGTCCAGATTTCCAACAATATACGCCAATTTACTGTCAACTCGATTACGGACGAAGTTTCGGCTAATATATAGAGAACTCTGGTAACATACAATAGACTAGGAATTAGGCAGAAAGTTTTGAACTGTAGTAATATATTAAATTCATTTTTAATCGTTACAAATCAAACAGTAATGGAATTGAATTTTTTTTACCTTCAAAATTACTTGGTGAAATAAACATTAAATTCGTATGCTTAAAGCTGCTAGATATCGATTTCTATTAAAATTTTTATAAGTTACAATATGTTTTTTTTTTCGTATATTATTTACGTAGGGATAGAATTTTTGAAAGAAATGCTTTATTACCGGTCACGGATTTTTCTTTTCGTAGTACGTTAAAAAAAATATCGCCAAATTTTATGAATAAAGTTTTTTGGTACTTTTCCGTTATACGGACACCATGCCAAAATGTATGCTAATGCGCCAATTATTTCAACTCTGATCGTGAAAAGGATTTTTATTGTAAACCATGCAAAGCATTGTGATTTGCTATTCATGAAACGTGAATCGCGTGAATGATTATTATTTAACTTTAACCTCGGAAAGCTTTTCAATTTGCTATTATTCGAATTAAAAATACTTTTTTTTTTATAAAGTTATAATTTACTTTTACTGCTGACGCTGAGATGGATTTTAGCAATTACCAGATAATGTTAAAGTTGCGATAAAACTGTTTCAGGAATTTGGAATTCTGCATAATAAAAGGTTGTGTTCAAAAAACCATGACATGAAATTATGGATGAGTTCTGGAAATCCGAAATGGAGTTTTAAGTAATATTTTAAGTATATATTAAGTAATATTTTAAGTATATATTAAGTATTATTTTAAGTATATATTTGTGATTTAATAAAATAGTTCGTAAAAGTCTGTAATTTTCAAAT
Source organism: Maratus michaelseni (assembly GCA_963931845.1). NCBI lineage: Eukaryota > Metazoa > Arthropoda > Arachnida > Araneae > Salticidae > Maratus > Maratus michaelseni. The sequence continues at coordinate 34,932,008 of OZ007589.1, read as the reverse complement.
GTTATATTTTTAAAATGCTCACTTTACTATCGACGATGTTTTTTCTTTTATTTATCAAATGTTTCAATTCACGCGATTTTCATTTTGCGCCAACTATTACGCTTGGCGACAATGGAGTCCGTATAACGTAAAAGTGCCATTTTTTTAAAATGGCAAACTCTCTTAAAAGATAACGAGAGTAGGATAAAGCTAAGGATAAAAGTAGAAAGGGTAAGGTCGGCAACATTTTAAGAAAGATGCAGAGATATAAAATCATTTCAAATTGCGATTCGAAAAATTAGCTCTTGTGTGGTTGCACGGCTTATGGATTCTTTTAGATTGGTTTTAATTAGAATTCATAAATTAGTGTACTGGTATTAGCGTTAAATGGGTACTTTTGCAGTATAAGGGCTTTGGCGAGATAGAGAAAATAGCCTTGACGAGAGAAGAAATTTGACAACATATTTTTTGGCAACCTATTCACTGTTTCATTTACACAAGAAATCTTTTCAGTATTTAAACCATTTATTTAATATAAAGAAGTCTATCTATTTGTATAAACGAACACACAATGAAAATCAAATATAAAGAAACAACAATAATAATATGTATAAAAAATTATTTTATATATATATTTTATATATATATATAAATATAATTCATTTATAGACAAGCATAAAAATTCATAAGGTTTGTTTTCATAGCTGTTTATATCTTTTGACAACAAATATCACTTTCTGAAGCTCGAATTGCGCCAAACATTTTTAAAAAACGCCAAGGCCTCTATAGTGGAAAAGTACCAAATTTTGTTCTGTCATAATTTGTTTTTATTACAGCAGGATTTATGTTATAAATTAACTCCATGTTTTCAGTCCGTTCTCTGAAAATATATATTCATGTGAGAGAACGTGATAAAAAAAAGGTGCTTCTCTATTATCCCGTCGACCACTTTTCATAACAAAAAACTGTCGCCAAACTGTAACGCCAAATAAACGGGAGAAATAAATAAATAAATAAAATATAAGAATTTAAGGACATAATTGTTATTTTAATTAATGAAATAACTAATAAATCAGTAAAACATAATGAAAAATACACGCAAATGTCGAATTAAAAACCACTTGATGACATAACAAATGCGTATAATGCTTTTGACATCGAGTAAATGAGACGGCATTTTTGGCGTTTAATCTTACAATTTGGCGATAGATTTTGTTATGAAAAGTGGTCGACGGGATAATAGAGAAGTACCAAAAATAGTTACTTTAGTTTGAATTTAAATGATGCAGTTATAAGATTACGTGAAATTTTTGTATTGGCGGGGGCGCAAGTGATAAATCGACAAATATTGTTCCTATCGTCATCATTCGCATTGCATTCATTTCACTTTAAATATAAGCAGTTCACTCAATTCATTTAAAACACATATAGGTACTTAAGTATTATCCGGTCCAGGTAATAAATCGCCAAAAATGGTTGCTGATAGAGATTGAGCAGAGTTTTAAAAACACAGTGGTTAAGGTCTGTGGTGTGACTAAGTATATAGCACATTGAAGAAACAGTTTATGTAGAAATCAGAATTATATTTATTCATTCAACTTGAATGTTAAACTTAAATAAAGATATATACATAGACCTCCAGCCATTGCTGGGAACTTTGGTATCACATTATAGCAAATAAACATTCAGAAAGGGGGTTAACTGTCCTTCCATCACATCACCACACCTTCCATGGAGTTGTTTCACCCTAGATATATACTTACTCCGTACCTCAAACTAGAATAAAATATGCATACAGTTACAGTTAAAAGAGAGTGCCTTTACGACCGAAATGCAAAAAGAAAAACCGGTTCGGAACGATTTTACTCCCGAACAAACCACTTGACAGAGAAAGGGGGACAAGATTTTGTCCAGATTTCCAACATGCGGCCCCATCGGTTGTAAAAACTTCCTCTTTCTTTTCATAGTCAAAATAAAAAATGTTACAAATGGCTCTCTGAAATTTTATATACAGTAGAGGTTTTGTTAGAAAATCAGCCTTATTAACTTTAGAACTTACATGTTTTAACTCAATTACATTTTCATTTATTAATTGACGAATAAATTGACACTTTATGTCAATATGCTTAGTTTTAAAGTTTTCTTGACTATTTTTAGAAAAATAAATAGCAGATTCATTATCACAGTACTGAACTGGTTTTATTTTATCACATAAATTAAGTTCATTTAAGACATTTGCATACCACGTTAGTTCTTTTACACTTTCAGTTAATGAGATAAACTCTGACTCCATAGAACTAAGTGCAATGCATTTCTGCTTTGATGATTTCCAAGCAAACGGAACGTTACTAAAGTAAATTATATAACCACTACTTGAATGTCTTTTAGTAAGGTTACATCCCCAGTTAGCATCAGAATATGCATATAAACTTGAGGATTTTACATTAGACAGGTTTATTTTATAACTTTTTGTAGCAAAAACGTAATTCATTATATCTGCCAATATCAACCAATGTTTATATGTATAACCATTACAAAATTGTGACATTATATTTACAGAAAAACTAATATCAGGTCTCGATCTATTTGATAAAAATGACAAACAACCGATTAATGATCTGTATGGATACTTTTTCATCAATTCATTTTCCACAATTTCATTTTCGTTAACTTTATCTGGTAAGATACAGTCAATTTTAAAGGGTAATTTAACATAACTTTTAGGTAAACCTTTATATTTTAATTCTAATCTTTCAATGTAAGTTTTTTGAAGAATAAATAATGAATCAGCAATAAGTTCAAAGTTAACACCTAACAAATATTTCGTTAAACCTATTTCAGTAATTTCTAAGCTATTTTTTAACATATTAGTTACAGATTGCAGTATATTTTCATTTTCAGCAAACAAAACTAAATCATCTACATAGACAACTAAAATTGCATTACTTTTTAGTTTATATACACAGTTACACCATTTTAACTTACAAAATCCTAAATTATGTAGTATATTGTCCAATTCAAAATTCCATTCTCGGAAACTTTGCCGTAAACCATAAATAGATTTATTTAACAAACTTTATTTTCGGCACCTTTCATGACAAATCCTGGTGGTTGTTTCATAAATACAGTTTCTTTTAAAGACCCATATAAGTAAGCTGATTTTACATCTAATTGAATATGATACCAATTTAACATAGAAACTAATAAAATAAACATTAGTTTTATAATTGAAAAATTTACAACAGGTGAAAATATATCATTAAAATCAATACCTGGTTTTTGTTTAAAACCTTGAGCTACGAGACGTGCTTTGTACTTTTTCCCATTTTTTTCTGTGTTTTTAATATTATAAACCCATTTGCTTCCCACTATTGTGACGTTTTTGGGTGGATCAACCAACCGCCAAACCTTTCTTTTACTCATGATTTCAAGTTCTTCCCTTATCGCGGCGTTCCATTTCTCCCTTTCTGGGTTTACTTGTGCATCCTCAAACGATTTAGGGATTTCAGTATTGTAAGTTTCATGTAGGAATATTTCACTTAAATATGAATCATCCATATCACTAGTTGAAGGTTCATTTAAAGTTTCAAGATTAGGATGAGTAGTTTTAGGTTTAAAGTCAAATTTATCTGGTTCATCAGCGATTTTATTTTCTTGACAATATTTTTTAACATCATTTAAAGATCTCAGTCTCTTATTTGTTATCGGGGTATAATAATACACGTCAATCCTGTTACTTTTAGTTCTAGGTTTTTCAATTCTTTTCAATTCTGAAATATTTATAGAAGTTAAAGTTACTTTACTCCCCCTTTTCTATTCGTCTTCGTTTAAGCTTTCTCCTGGTAGTTTATGATTAAGATCTAGAGTCGCGTTACTTAAACCATTTGATTCAATTTGAGATTCATTAAAATTCAATACAATATCCTTATACTTATTATTTACCCCAAATAATGTTTCTACACCCTTTTTGGATTCATCTATACGCACATGAATAGTTTCTACAATTCGCCTTTCTTTTGGCATATAAATCCTATATCCTTTTGTTTTCATGGCATAACCAACTAAAATACCGGGTAAAGATTTAGGTTGTAGTTTATTTCGTTTAACTTTAGGAACATTAACAAATGCTAAAGAACCAAAAATTCTTAAATGTTTTACCGAAGGTTTGAATCCTGTCCATAATTCTTGGGGTGCAAGAGCTTGGGTTAAACTGTGTTCGGTTCTATTTTTTGTATGAACAAACGCTAAAAGAGCTTCCCCACAGAATGATGGTTTTAATCCGCTATCATGTAACATTGCTCGAACTGCATTCATTGCTACTTTATTGAAATTTTCAGCAACACCCACCTGTTCTGGCGTATAAATGGAGGATCTTTCTATTTGTATACCCAAATCAGTTAACAGTTTTTCAAATAATTTATGAATAAATTCTAACCCATTATCAGTTCGTACACTCTTTAATTTTTTACCAGTTTGTCTCTCAGCTTTCGCTAAAAACCTTTTAAATTATTCAAAAACTTCCGTTTTATCCTTAAGTATATACACTTCAGTCCTTCTAGAATAATCGTCAATTATTGACAAAAAGTATTTCCCCCCTCCTAACGAGTTAACTGGGCTAGGACCCCACAAATCCATATACACTCTATCAAGAATTTGACTAGAAATGCGTTTATACTGATAATTCCTTTTAAACGAATGTCTATTAGATTTTGCAATTACACAAGATTCACACATCTTATTTTTGTTTTTACAGTTAATATTTTCAATACCTTTAACACAATTATTTTTACTCATTTTTTCAAGTAAAGGCAAATTTGTATGACAAAATCTACGATGTATAATTTATGCATTTAAACTAGTCGAAAAGGCAAAATTTTCACATTTTGAAGCATAACCTTTAACAATATACAATTTATCTACTCTAGGTACAGTAAAACAATATCGATTAAATTTATCATACACAATCATTTTATTATTTCCCCATTGAATGTGGTTTCCTGCAATATCGATGTTGGACCCACCAATTAAATTTCTTCTCATATTTGGAGCATATAAAACATTTTTTAAAGTTATTTCTACATTACCTTTTACATCTTGTATGGTAAAGTCAATATCACCTATACCCAATACTTCCGACGAACAGTCCTTGTCTCCAATCAGCACTTGTTGGGGGGGGGGGGAGGTCCTTGTAGGTTACAAATAAACTCGTGTCATTCGTAAAGTGAGAAGTAGCTGCTGAGTCCAGAAGAAATTCGACAATTTTCTCATTTGAAGACATTAGGGCGGATTCCGATTGCCTTGTAGTTTCACTGTAGAAAACTTGCTTCTTCCCTCTATAGTTTCTCTTTTTGAAACACCTTGTATCTGTGTGACCAGGTCGTTTGCAGTAACTGCATATTAAACTCGGCCCCATACGAGTAGCTGGTGAAGTACTAGAGCATCGAGAGGGTTCCAGGTCGCTTCCACTACTTGAAAACCATGACTTTTTACTGGTTACGAAATTCTTCTTTGGAATGGTTGGTCTATCGGTAGGATTCTTAAACTTGGTTGTATAAGCATCACCTACACGGATAACCTCTTTACTTTCGTCCTTACGCTTTAAACAAATTCTTCGATATTCACTAATTAACTGTTTAGAAACATTTTCCAATTTAAATTCTGTATCATCTAACCTGTATAACATTTGAACGAGATTATCATATTCTTCGGGTAAACGACGGATTAACTGGAAGCATACTAACAATTCTGGCATATCAAAACCTGCATCTTTGATTTGAAACCTTTTTTCTTCAATTCTCTTGCAAAATAAACCGATGGTTTCCTCTTGCGAGTTTAACTTCATTTAAAAAAAATCATCCACTAATCCAGCTAAACGTGCCCGTGACTTTGGTTCGAAGTTTAACTTTAGGATATCCCAGGCAACTTTTCCGCTTTTGGTTTGAGCGATTAATATTTGGAATTTTCTTTCGATGGATTGATAAATCGTGGTATAAGCTCTGCGTTTACGCCATTCAGAATCACTTTTCTCTCTATCAGATGCATCCTCTTTACATGCGATATCGGGATTCGTAATAAACTCCCAGCAATTCCGATCTATCAGTACACATTTGACGTCGAGCTTCCAAGAAGAGTAGTTATAATCCGACAATTTCGGGAAAGAATAAGTTAACTCTGGAACTTGTGCCATTATATTTTTTAAGCTATATATATTTCATCTAAAACACACCACACTGCATCTATTTGACCTTTAGCATAACATGGCCCCTTAACCATGATAGAGATTGAGCAGAGTTTTAAAACCACAGTGGTTAAGGTCTGTGGTGTGACTAAGTATATAGCACATTGAAGAAACAGTTTATGTAGAAATCAGAAATATATTTATTCATTCAACTTGAATGTTAAACTTAAATAAAGATATATACATAGACCTCCAGCCATTGCTGGGAACTTTGGTATCACATTATAGCAAATAAACATTCAGAAAGGGGTTAACTGTCCTTCCATCACATCACCACACCTTCCATGGAGTTGTTTCACCCTAGATATATACTTACTCCGTACCTCAAACTAGAATAAAATATGCATACAGTTACAGTTAAAAGAGAGTGCCTTTACGACCGAAATGCAAAAAGAAAAACCGGTTCGGACCGATTTTACTCCCGAACAAACCACTTGACAGAGAAAGGGGGACAAGATTTTGTCCAGATTTCCAACAGTTGCCAAGTACCAATCTTGTTTATCATTGCCAATCGTGTTCAGAACAGTAATTTAATATTGAATACATAACATTGTTAAAAATGGTAAATAAATACGTAAATAATTAGAATGTGTGGCGCACAATGGAAGATTTCAACTGCGCATGTCTGGAAATAATCTACTTTTTTAGCAGGGGTCATAGGTACAGATAAGATTTATTTTTTTAGATATTGCATTTATGTTTAAAATATAAATATTCTATTTGACGAATTTAATACGGTATATATAAGAAAGATAATATGCTCAGTAAGAAACACCGTTTATATACACTTTCCCGCAAAATTATAAACAAAGTTAACGATCAATGTAAATTTGAAAAAAAAAAAAAAAAACCCCTAAAATATACGAAATTTGTTAATGCGGCGACCACTGTACTGTTTTTACGATCGCTTTACGAACATGAAAACCACACTAAAACATCACTGAGTGCAGATACCTCTTTGTTTTAGAATCCCCAAAAGTACATGAAATTCGTTAATGCGACCCTCACTGTACCGCATGTATGATCGCTTCGCGAACATGACAACCAAAAAAAGAAAAAAAAACATCATTGGATACAGCAACCTTGTTGTATTACAATCCGAAAAAATACACGAATTTCGTTAATGCAGCGACCACTGTAACGCACGTATGATCGCTTCGCGAACATGAAAGAAAAGAAAAACCACTGCATGCAACAACCTCGTTGTATTGGAATACGCCAAAAATCCTCGAAATTCGTGAATGCGGCGATGACTGTACCGCATGTATAATCGTTTCCGGAACATGAAAAAAAAAATAACATCACTGGATGCAGCAACGACGTTGTATTAGAATCCCCCAAAATACACGAAATTTGTTAATGACGCGATCACTGTATCGCATGTATGATCGCTTCGTGAACATGAAAAAAAAAAACACTGAATGCAGCAACCTCGTTGTATTGGAATCCCTGAAAATGTACGAAATTTCTTAATCCGGCGATCTTCTTTCTACAATAATTAATTTTCTATCAGACGATTTCCACATGAAAAATGAAAATGAAATAAAAAGTTTCACCAATTGAAAAAAATATGAATATGAAATAAAAATGATTAACGTCATAGTGGTAATAAAGCGGAAATTTTCAAAGATTTCTCAATAATACAAGGAGTATGAGTATGTGTATGTACACAAAACAGATTACGATCACGTCATTAGAGAATTAAAAAGAAAATCTGACGTCCTATTGGAAGTTTAACGAATTTTTCAGATGTTTGAGAATAATACAAAGCGAGTATCAATATGAGTAATAGAGAATAGTAAATATATGAGTTTGAGAAACATATTGAATCATGATAAAAATCCGATTATGAAAATATTATCGGGCTGGTTTGGATACTCGAAAAAACGAAAAAATAGACCGGTAAATTTTTACTTTATGAAAAACAAAAAATATGATTTTTTTTTGTTGCTAAATGAAATTTATTTGGATTTATTAAAGAAAGGATAAAGTGTTTTGAAAGAAATATTAAACGAAACCCTTTGAGCGATCTTCGATCACACTTACCAACTTGTTTTATTTTTGTTACTTGGGTATATGATAGAGCTTTGAGTATTAGATCTTAGTTTGAACAAATTTCGATTACTGTTCTGTTGTTTTAGATGGGTTGGTAACTGGCATTTTGTATGTATTACAATAACATACTTTATACGTTGCTTCATACTCCCCCTTTAAACAGCTTTCCCGATCAACACCGTTAACAAAAACATCCCCTCCTAAACTACCAACACTGCTTAAAAAAATATTCAACATTATCCCTTTACATTAAACATTTTAAACTTAGTATTTTGGAGTCTTTCCTGCAATAGCTTTAACTCTTGTTAAGATATTTTGAACGCTGTTCAAAGTGAAAAGCTTTAACCCTTGACTCAGAGATTAGTCTTAATTAGGTCCAGTTGAGATCGATGTTTGAGAAATCGAAGTATCGGCATAATGAAGAGAGACAATTTGATTTTGAATATCGTTAGTAACAATCATTTGTATATCTATGTATAAGGGCTGCCTTCCTTTATATATGGAACTAGCAAGCTACGTCCGCTACGCCGGTCAATTTTTCTTAACGCACCTTTAATCAAACGAAATATTTACCTTGAATTTGACCTCGTGTTTTAATACCATATGGACCTTTACTTGGAATGTCCTTTTGCATATCTGAAAACGATACGAACGCCATTGCGTTATTACATTTTTAAAGTGTCAGACAAAATTTGGGCTGTTAAGGACAAACTCTTTTCGTTGATCATTTACAGTAGAATGTGGTAAAGAACGATAAAACGATATGATATATACTATAACGATCCTTGAAAACTCATCTAACAGTGAAGGTTCCGTCAAAATCAATTCGGCAGAATATTTTTAAAAGGCTAAGCTTTCATAATCGGGTTCATCTGATTATAAAACTTTCCGTCATAAATCTATAACTAAGCAAAGTAGAACAATATGCGAGATACTAAAACCATCTCTGATAAATTATATAACTAACAGTGCAAGTCATGCCAAAACATTTCCTTTTTGAATCAGCGAAAAACGTAAGTTATAACTTAATAAAAAGTATTTACGATTCAAAAAATAGTAAATTAAATTTTTTTTCCTGCTTACGATTAAGCAATAATAATAATAAAACAAGAACGAAAAATCATGCGTCAAGCATAGATTATGTAACACTTTTCAACGCTTCCAAAATAATTTTACAAATCATACCGTTTAATAAGCTGAAAGATAACATCTAAGTAAACAATTAGAAAAACGCATAACATATTTAAAAACATAATTTCAGGAATTTCCAACGTATACAATATTCGGAAAAATATCCAAATACTTTTATTCAGCCCTGTATAGGATCTATAGATTTGTATATATACTACATAGGATGCTAAATTTTAGTTCAGTTAAGAAACGCGTAGCACAGTTTAAAATTCTCCGTCTGGAGTTTCTGTCAATAAACGGAAATGTGTTCGCGAACTTTTGTGCTTCCCTATATAGGATCTACAGAATTTATACACACCACGTAATGAACAAAAAGTGAGTTAAATTTAAAATTGCGTTCAGTAACTTAAAACGCACTTCCAGGAATTATTGTTAACAGTAGAGAATTATTTTGTGTGTCCCTGTAAATGAACGATGACTGCTATACACACACTATTCTGTAGTAAGACTCTTGTAATGCAACTTAGTGATATATATAAAATTCAATGCGTTTAAAATAGTGAAACATTATTTAAATAAACCGCAGACGATTTTTCTCCATAGACGTAATGTACCGGAATTCTTTTGACCGTCCCTGTAAATTAACTATAAGTGCTATCCACACCCTATTCCATATTAAGCTTCTTGTACTACAAATTAGTGATATATATCAGTTACAATGTTTTTGCAATTGTGTAACATCATTAAAATAAATCGCAAATGATTTTTCCCCATAGACCGTCATGTAACGGAATTCTTTTGAGTGTCCTGTAAAAAAAAACTTTAAGTGCTACATACTTCAGTTGAAATAGGGAACGTGCTATGGATAACAACAATAACATATAAAAATTGCAAGGCAATCCGAGCATATTTACGGGAGTTAGAGCACGGACAGACGGCAGACGGCCATACGGCCAGACAAACCGAAGTCATAAACACTTTTCAACTAGGTTGGAAAGTGTTAAAAAGAGATTAATTAGTTGAATAAATAGCGAGTTTGGCACGGTTTGAAATAAAAATTATTTGTACATTCAGGGTTGAAATAAATGGCGCATTAGCATACATTTTGGCATGATGTTGGTACAGCGGAAAAGCACCGAAAGACATCCAAAAAACTTCGGTCCAAATTAGGCCAATTCTCTGTAGACTCTATTATGGAATAGGACAGCTTAAAAAAAAAACAAGAACGAAAAATCATGCGTCAAGCATAAATTATGTAACACTTTCCAACGCTTACAAAATAACTTTACAAATCATTACCGTTTAATAATTTGAAAGATAACATCTAAGTAAACAATTTGGAAAACGCATAACATATTTAAAAATGTAATTTCAGGAATTTCCAACATATATTTCCAACATATTCAATATTCGGAAAAATATCCGAATACTTTTATTCAGCCCTGTATATGATCTATAGATATGTATATATACTACATAGGATGCTAAGTTTTAGTTTAGTTAGGAAACGCATAGCACAGTTTAAAATTCTCCTTCTGGAGTTTCTGTCAATAAGCGGAAATGTGTTCGCGAACTTTTGTGCTGCCCTGTATAAGATCTACAGAATTTATACACAGCAAGTAATAGACAAAAAGTGAGTTAAATTTAAAATCGCGTTCAGCAACTTAAAACGCACTTCCAGGAATTATTGTTAACAGACAGTAGAGAATTCTTTTATGTGTCCCTGTAAATGAACGAAAACTGCTATACTCACAATATTCTGCAGTAAGCCTCTTGTAATGCACATTAGTGATTATATATAAATTTCAATGTGTTTAAAATTGTGAAACATTATTTAATTAAACCACAGACGATTTTTCTCCATAGACGTAATGTAACGGAATTATTTTGACTCTCCCTGTAAAGTAACTATAAGTGCTATGCACACCCTATTTCATATTAAGCTTCTTGTAATGCACCTTAGTGATATATATCAATTACAATGTATTTGAAATTGTGTAACATCATTAAAATAAACCGCAAATGGTTTTTCCCCATAGACCGTAATGTAACGGAATTCCTTTGAGTTGCCCTGTAAAAAAACTATAAGTGCTACACACTTCAGTTGAAATAGGGAACATGCTATAGATAACGACAATAACATATAAAAATTGCAGGGTAATCCGAGCATATTTACGGGAGTTAGAGCATGGACAGACGGCCAGACGGCCATACGGCAGACAAACCGAAGTCATAAACACTTTTCAACTAGGTTGGAAAGTGTTAAAAAGAATAATTGTGTTACATTATAGTGTCTATGGTGTTTACATTATAGAGTCTATGGAGAAAAATCATTTCCGTTGGATTTTAATGAAGAAACAATACTTCAAATAAAATGAAATTGATATGCCTCAGTGAGTGGACTAAAATATGCTATTTCTTGAGAATTAAATAAAAATCATGCTCTCGTGACATCATAATTAACTTTTAAATTTTAACAGAATAATAAAGCTACTATAATTTGTGACTCGTGCTATAGCCAGTATACACGCTACACGTCAGGACACATTGCCGTTATCATTATCTTTTTATGCGTGAAGGTTTCGCTATGGTACTCCATTGTGAAATTCGGTAATTTTTTAAATTCAATATTTGAAAAACGGCATAATCATTAAATTTGAAATTTATATCAAGTAAAATATATTTTTTTGCCTTTTTAACACAGTTTGTCTAAGAATTTTCTGACAAATACTTTTCGTGCTATTAATTTTTTCAGTAACTTCAACTATTTCATTTTCCGAGATTAATCTGTGGCAACGATTAGCGAAAAACCCAGTCGTCAGCAACGCGTAGCTTTTTATTAAAAGGGATTATACGTGCACACTACGTTCGCATTTCACGAACCTGGCGAAATTGACTACAACTTGTGTAAACTAGTTGGTACATTACTTTTTCAAATTAAAATTTCATGTAACTTCTTTTTGGAACGGATGTCGCAGACGCACCGGGATTGGCCCGAATTTTTTTTGTACCATTTTGGCGAGAAAACTCTGTTTTCAGGTACCTGTTAGACCTTAGCTTGCTAAAAAAAACATGTTAGTTTTATTTTATTATAGAAACACACACAATTTTATTATAAATACACAATTTTTATTATAAAACAAACTATTTTTTATTATAAACACACACAAATTATTTTATTATAAAACAAACTATTTTTTATTACAAACACACACAAATTATTTTATTATAAAACACACAATTTTTATTATAAACACACACAATTTTTTTTTATTATAAAACATACTCAATTATTAATTTATTATAAAACACACAATGTTTCATTGCTACTTTCGTGTTATAGCGGTTCCCAAGAATCAATCGCCAAGCGACCAAAATTTGTAGCCAAATTATAAAGCATATATGACATTATAATAATACAGGGTGTTTAAAAAATGACCGGTATATTTGAAAAATCAATAAAAATTAAACGGGCAGCGATAGAAATACACCGTTTGTTGCAATATGCTTGGGAAAACAGTAAATTTTCAGGCAGACAAACTTTCGAAATTAGTTACAATTTTCAACAACAGATGGCGCTTCAGTCTGGAAAAATCTAAACAACGATATTTTCCACATATCCACCATGCGCAGCAATAATATGGCGTAGTCTCTGAACGGAATTACCAGAAACCTTTGTAAACCTGTGACTTCTTTCTGTGGGGACACTTGAAAGACCAGGTGTATCGACACAATCCAGAAACAATTGAACAACTGAAGCAGTACATCTCTTCTGAATGTGAGGCCATCCCGCCTGACACGTTTACAAAGGTTTCTGGTAATTTCGTTCAGAGACTACGCCATATTATTGCTGCGCATGGTAGATATGTGGAAAATACCGTGGTTTAGATTTTTCCAGACTGCAGCGCCATCTGTTGTTGAAAATTGTAACTAATTTCGAAAGTTTGTCTGCCTGAAAACTTACTGTTGTCCCAAGCATATTGCAACAAACGGTGTATTTCTATCGCTGCCCATTTAGTTTTTATTGATTTTTCAAATATACCGGTCATTTTTGAAACACCCTGTATATGATGTATATAACATTTCATGATGTATATGGGCAAGTTATAGTCATATATGACGCTTGTATGATGTATGTATATGACATGTGTGTAAGACGTATATGATGTATATGTGGCATATAAGACATAAATAATATGTATATAATGACATATATGGTACATATATGAGTATTTGGAGCATATATATGACGCATATATTAACTTTGCGATGATCTTGGTGAAATCATAGCTGCAACCTTAGCATTACCGTAACTGTGGGGTCCACTATAACACGAATGTACCGTTTAGGTTAATATAAAACATACGCAATCTGCTGTACCGGCTTACCATATGCAGCAAAATTTCACCAAAATTGTCGGGTTGCCCAGGCATAATATCACCATTTTGGCGCCTAAAAAATACCCTGGTGTGTCTGTGACATCTGTACCCTTTCTTTATTGAGATATCCGGAAGCTGTCAGTGATAGTGATGTAGAGAAAGAAAACATTCTACTACCATAAACGTAATATCTTCAGAAATTGCTAATGGCTATTCACTCATACTACCAAACAAAATGTGATGTAACAGATCTAAATATCGAGTGTGTCTCAAAACTAAAAAATGGTGGGGTAAAACTAAGAAATGGTGGGGTTTCTTTCTCGAAAAGAAATGTGAGAGATTATGGTACTTATGTGTTATCCGGGCCAGGTCAGCTGTGCCAAGCATGGCGCCAATAATACCAATTACAGTAACCCTTTATTTTTTAGAGTTTCGTTCATCTCACGAAACCCTATTACTCCCGCTCCGTTGTCTGTCCGTCACAGAGCCATTCTCAAAAAGTATGTAACTTACAGAGTTGAAACTTAGTGTATAAATCTGAATAGCAGCTGTGAAGAGCTCAAAATATTAAAATTTGAAAAATTCGTATTATTTTAATAAATAGAGATAAAAAACCAAAATTCTAACAGCCTTTTCCCATTAAATTGAAACATTTTTCGTTATAGCAGATGCCAAAAATTTAAAATCCACAATGAAATTCTTTCTACAATAATTAATTTTCTATCAGAAGATTTTCACGTGAAAAATGAAAATGAAATAAAAAGTTTCACCAATTGAAAAAAAGATAAATATGAAATAAAATTGATTGACGTCATAGTCGTAATAAAACGGAAAATGTCTAAGATTTCTCAATAATACAAGGAGTATGAGTATGTGTAAGTGGACAAAGCAGATTAATATCACGTCATTAGAGAATTAAAAAGAAAATCTGTCGTCATATAGGAAGTTTAACTAATTTTTCAAATGTTTGAGAATAATACAAAGCGAGTATCAATATAAATAATAGAGAATAGTAAATATATGAGTTTGAGAAACATATTGAATCGTGATAAAAATCCGATTATGGAAATATTCGCATACTTTAACATTTTGAAGGACTACAATTTGTTTAATTTTGAAATTATTTTTTTAAATATTGCATTTAGTCCGTATGACCGTGACCTACGTTATACAAGGCCTAATCACGGTTTGACGTCAAGGTAATGACGTCATGATTATTTGATCAAATCTGAGAGAATAGAGGTCAAATTTGAATAGGCTTATGTGTAATAAAATGTGTGTTTATATTTAGAAACACGTCTTATCGATGCAATAAAGAGTAAAAATGGTATTGCTTCCTGTAAAGCAACGTAAGTTTTTAAAGCTTTTCTTTATTATCATATTTGTATTATATTACTATTAAATTAAGGAATTGTTTGTAGCAAACTTTTCGTCTACGTTGTTTTTTTCTGAAACGAAAGCTTGACAACGAATCTGATTACAGAAATCATGTCATCATCATCTACTATATGTATAAAGTATTATTATATTTATACAGTTAATTAGCAATAATTTGCAATTAAAAATTGCTTTCAATGCATGCGTAATGGTTTGTTAAAACAGACTTTAGATGTATCTTCATAGCGCAATTGCAATTAAATTCGTTTTTATACTCAGGGAAATAGACACTTTGATTTGTTTATTCCGAGATTTTGTGGCGGAACAAAACATTTTTCAGCGAGTTTGCTTTCAATTGTAGTTTTGAGACGGAAATTAGTATTTTGCAGAGACAAAATAATTATTTTATTGCTCTTTTACGTATTGTATTTATAATACAGAAAACCGAAGATGAGCAAAGCAAAATCTGTTATTGAAAATGGGAATGAGTGATAGTTTTAGAGAGATTATTTCGTAGAGATATGTGTTACAGATCAGTAATTAGTAGCTGAATGTTATAAAAAATGTTTTAAGTTCATGGTAAAGTTGATGAAAGTGTGACGTTAAAATGTATTAACCATTTGTTTTTAGCTCACAGGCTATCAAAGCCTGAGAGCTTATGTGCCCGCCGGTTCTGTATGTACGTACGTATGTATGTATGTACGTAACGCGATAACTCTTGATAGAACTAACCGTTTTACTTTAAATTTTGTTTATAGGTTCCTTGTGATAAGGCGCTTCCCTGATTAGTTTTGGAGGTTCATTGGTTAAGCATAAAGGGGGGAAATGGGGGGCTAACCCCCCATAATTTAAATAGGTTTTTCATGCAGAATTATCCCATTTTCTTCAAATTTTGTATAAAGGTTCATTTTGATAATGCGCTTCTGTCAATAGTTTTGGGGGTTCATTGGTTAAGTATAAAGGGGGAAAGGGGGGATAACCCCCCCCCCCCTAATTTAGATAACTGAGTTTTTATGCAGAATTATTCGATTTTCTTCAAATTTTGTATATAGGTTCATTGTGATAATGCGCTTCTCTGAAGAGTTTTGGGGGTTCATTGGTTAAGTATAAAGGGGGAAAGGGGGGCTAATCCCCCTTAATTTAGATAAATGGGTTTTTCATGCAGAATTATCCGATTTTCTTCAAATTTTGTATACAGGTTAATTGTGATAAAGCGTTTTCCTGATTGCTTTTGGGGATTCATTGTTTAAGTATAAAGGGGGTAACGGAGGGCTGCCCCCCCCCTTAATTTAGATAACTGCGATTTTCATGCAGAATTATCCGATTTTCTTAAAATTTTGTATATAGGTTCATTGTGATAAGGCGCTTTCCTGATTAGTTTAGGGCGTTCTTTGGTTAAGCATAAAGAGGGTAAAGGGGGGGGGGGTTATCCTCCCCCCTTAATTTAGATGAATGTGTTTTTCATGGAGAATTATCAGATTTTCTTCAAATTTTGTATATAGGCTCATTGTGGTAAGGAGCTTCCCTGGTTAGTCTTGGGGTTCATTGGTTAAGTATAAAGGAGGATGCGGGGGGGGGGGTAATCCCCCTTTATATAGATAAATGGGTTTTTCATGCAGAATTATCCGATTTGCTTCGAATTTATTATATATGTTCATTGTAATAAAGGGCTTCCCTGATTAGGTTTGGGGGTTCAATTGTTAACTATAAGGGGGTGGTGGAACGGGGGGTTGTTCCCCCCTTAATATATTGTCGATTTCTTTATTTTTCGAGGGGCTTATTTCAAATTCTTTGAAATAAGTGTATAATATACAATTAATGTGAATAGCCTGTGAGCTCAATGCCCTCAGTTTAACTGGGCAGTTTTCTTTTTTATTTAATTATTTGTCACGGTGCGCTATACATAAACAGTACCAAAATTTCTGATTATGGCTCAAAAAATATTCTTTACAGTCTGTCATAATATAATTCATTACTGTTTATCTTGCAAAATTCCATAAGCTGTATGTACTGTATCAGCAAAATAAATCTTTGACCTTCTTATGATTTTTCACTTTTGTTACATGTCATAATATATACAGGTCATATACATTTTGTTACACATCTATATTTATAAAGTTATTTGTTATAATATATTTATATTTGCTTAGTTATATAATTAGGGGGGAATTTCTATAATCAATTGGATCCGATTATGAAACATTAGCCTTATTAAAAGATTCTGCTGAATGAATTTCGATGGAACCTGCACTGCTATTTTTTCAGGGATAGTTTTTGTATATTGCATATCGTTCTTTGGGAAATATTACTGTAAATGATTAAATAAACGAGTTGGTCTTTAACAGCCTAAATTTTGTAAAAAAATATGTGTAATAAAAATATATATGATAATAATATAAAAATATAAAAACACAATGTACTTTTCCGTTATACGGACACCATGCCAAAATGTATGCTAATGCATAATGTATGTGAATGTATGTATGTATGTGAATGTATGTAAATGTATGTAAATGTATATAAATGTATGTATGTAAATGTATGCATTAAATGTATGTAAATGTATGTATTAAATGTATGTAAATGTATGTATGTAAATGTATGCATTAAATGTATGTAAATGTATGTATTAAATGTATGTAAATGTATGTATGTAAATGTATGCATTAAATGTATGTAAATGTATGTATTAAATGTATGTAAATGTATGCTTGGCGACAATAGTGTCCGTATAACGGAAAAGTACCAAATACAATATAAAAATATAACCCGGTGACATTGGCTAGATTTCGTTTTGGTAATGGCAACCTGATAGAGCAATTTGCGTGTATTTTATATTAAATTAAGCATTGTGTATTTTACAATAAATTAAGCATTGTGTACATTTTATAATAAAATAATTTGTGTGTCTTTATAATAAAAATTTTGTGTGTTTTATAATAAAATAAACTGTTTCATAATAAAATGAAACTAACAAGCTGTTAAGCAAGCTAGGACTAACAGGTACCCGAAAGCGGGATTTTTCTCGCCAAAATGGCGCAAAACAAAATCGCGCCAACCCCGCAGCATATGAGACAGCTGTACCTTTCAAAGTATTATCCGATGCTGGCAAATTGAAAAAAATTTAAACAATATATCTAATTTGTTTAATCTGCTATCTAGTAACCAACACATGGGATTACTTGTAGATCGCCATTAATAAATTTAAGAGATTATATTAAAAAAAACCTGTAGTATATTTGTAAAATTTTTAGTTGTGTCCATCCCAAAACCGTGTATTTCGTTATTCGGGCTTCATCTTGCCGTGTAAAGATGATCCAGTCCCTGTGACGTCATAAGAGTCATGGTGCGGCCATGTATAACGTAGGTCACAGTATGACGGATATTATTATGACAGAATATAATAGCGGGCTTGGACCGCTATCCGGCTGGTTTAGATATTCGAAAAAAGGAAAAAATAGACCGGTAAATTTTTACTTTATAAAAAACGACTTTTTTTTGTTGTTGTTGCTAAATGAAATTTGTTTGAATTTATTAAAGAAAGAATAAAGTGTTTTGGAAGGAATATTAAACAAAACCCTTTGAGCGATCTTCGATCACACTTACCCACTTGTTTTCTTCTACATTCTAATTGTATAGTTAATATGTTGTAGATATATTATAGGCAATTACAAAAGCATTTATAGATAAGTGTATAACATGACACAGTATATGTATAAATGTGTATATATATTATATTCATAGATATAAACTTATATAGTATGGCATTAGGATATATATATATATATATCATATTTATTCCGGCGCGTATAACATATGGACAAAAATAAAACTACCAAAGTAAATTTCTTTTATAGCCGTAAAAGACACCAGTCTGATGTTATATGTTTAATAAATGTACACTAAATTATTTTTTTGTGTTATTTAAGTTTTCTTTTATGTACCATTTTAAACTATGTTATGTATTTAATAAATGTATATTAAATTACTGTTTTGAACGGGATTGGCCATTGACAATGATAAATATAACTGTGCATTAACAACCATTTTCGGCGATCTATCTCAGCACTTTATTTGTATATTTTGTTTCTCCTGAATAACTTATTCTTTTCTTTTAACAAATTGTCATTAACACGATTTTTTTTACTAAAATCATTAAACTAGAGAAAATATTGTTTTTCTTTAGCATAAAGTTCGTAAGCTATTTAATTTTTGTAAAAAACTGCCAATTCAATTTATTCAACGTAAGGGATGATTTTACAACATTGAAATGCTTACATCGTTTAATATGGACTTTGATTAGTTCAGACGGTTAATTAGCTTCTCTTTGAAATCCTCAATAACAAGAGTTAACTGTATAGATAAACAAAATATTTATATATGTATAAATACATATATAAACCAACATAAAAGTTCATCAGGTTGGTTTTCATAGCTGTTTATATCATTTGGCAACAAAACTCACTTTCTGAAGGCCGAATTGCGACAAGCTTTAAAAAAAAACCAGCCAATAAATACGCCAGTGATATAATGAAAAAGTACTTAAAATGTTTTGGTTTATGGCATTCTTTCTTATTTTAATACTTTTATATTAGCCGGTCGTAAGTGATAAATCGCTAAATATTGTTCCCATTTCAACCACATTGGTATTGCATTCATTTCATTTAAAATAAAAAACTTTCAATGATTTAATTTAAAATACATGTTTTCCACCAATTTCAACAAAAACATAGAAACATAAAAAATAATTAGAAATAAGAGCATCTTTCTATTAACCGGTCGCAAATCTCGACTATGGAAATCTTTTTTTTCGCTTGCCAATAGCTGTTTTTATTTTTGCTTGTGTAAATTGAAAACAAAACTTTGATGTTGAAATGTTAAAATAAAATATCTTTACTTTACCATATTATTTCTTATTAAAATTTTTTTTTGTTCAAGTGTAACGGACGGAAGACAAGGCACTCTTCCTATGTATCCACTCCAATCTGACAATGAAATGAACATTTGGCTATGACTCGATCATAATTACAGTGTAATTTGCCACAGCGTTACCTTAGTAAATGAGTGATTAATAAATAATCTGGGACGTGTTTACATACTTTCTTTTAACTTACATTTCTGTATGTATGTGGCAGTCAAATCTTGTGGCTCGTTTTTCACCCACTTTCTGTTGACGCAGTGCTTTGAAATGTGGAATATACATATATATTCCTGAGGACAAAACATGAATCGGATATTATTTTTTAAATTTTCGATCCCTAAGGGATGGGGGGGGGGGGGGGTGGTCAACGTCGGCCCAAAACTTGCATTTTCACCCACATACATAACGTTACGATTGTTTAATTGAAAAAAAAAATAGCTCTATTGTTTCAACATTCATCCATTGTCACCACATTGTTGCCCGCATCATTATGACGTCAGCATTGAGCGAGGCACACATTTGTGCTTTATAATATATAAGTTGATTTTTTTGTAAATTTTAATGAAAGTATTTTTTTTTTAATTTACATTTAATTATTTGAAATTCAATCTATTACCTAAAAAAATTAAAGGTCAAAATTCTAATTCTTACCTACGTGCAACAGTCTTCAGCAATCGGTCTAAATATTGTCACGATGTTTGTTGGCTTCTCCCTCCCTCCGCCGCGAGCAATGTATAAAACTGATGCCACCGCGCTCGACGATTATTATACTCTCCAAACCTCCCTAAGCCACTCCTTGATGTATTTTACTTAAAGAAAATCACTTTATAATTTTTCCGATTGGCTGTTTTGTAACCGGACTATCTTCCCAACAGTTTTCGGTAATCAGGCTAGGAATTGTTGTTGGTCATTATTCGCAATGAGAAACAAGAACGAAAAATCACGCGTCAAGCATAGAATATGAAACACTTTCCAACACATCCAGAACAAAAATTTACCGTTAAATAAGGTAAAAGAAGTTAATTAAGTAAACAGTTTAGAAAACATATACCACATTGAAAATTACAGTTTTCGAAATTACCTTCCATTGCAAAAAAAGTAGTCGAATTATTCTGTGCAGCCCTGTACATGATCTGTAGATTTGGATATATAATACATAGCATGATAAAGTGTAGTTCAGTTTGAAAATTCACCTTTAGCAATTTTCGCCAATCGATGGAAATGCACTCGAGATCTTTTGTACAGCCCTGTATATTATCTAAACACTTTTTCTCACATCACATATTAAGCTAAAATTTAATTCGGATAAAAACGCATAAGGCAACTTAAAACTCACTTCCAGCAATTACTAACCATAAACGACAATGTATTTTCATTTTTGTATAGCCCTGTATATGAATTTATTTATATTCCACAAACTTATATAAGTCTACTAAATATAGTTCAGCAAGAAAATGCGTAATAAGTTTAAAATCTACCCTTAAGCAATTCACTCCCATAGTGCGTAATACTTATGAATTCCCTTGTGTAGCCCTGTATATGATCAACCAAATTTATACACACCACGTAATATGAAAAAATTTAGTTAAACTTAAAAACGTAAACCAAACTTGAAAACGCACTTATCACACATAGACTGTAATTATCGCACGTATACTGTAACCGAATTCTTTTGTGTGTCCCTGTAAATGAACGATAAACGCAATGCACACAATACTTTTAAGCGAGCAATTTATAGTGCACCTCAGTAATGCATATAATTTTCATTATGTTTGAACTAGTGAAACATCATTAAATTACACTGCAAACTATTTTTCCCCGTCTAACAATGTGTAACAGAATTCTTTTTATTTGACCCTGTAAATGAATAATAAATGTTTTGTACCCATATTCTACAAAAAGCATGTTTTAAAGCGCTTCATAAATATATATCAATTTCATCATGTTTCAAATGGCGTAGCATCATCAAAATGCACTTGAGATTATTTCCCATTGACTGTAATATAACGGAATACTTTTGACTGTCCCTGTAAAAAAATTATAAGTGCTACACACTTCATTTGAAATAGGGAACATGCTGTGGTAGATTCTGATCCGAATGTCGGTAAAAGGTGAACTCTCGAACGAGTGTAATAAATCCCTAATATTCTATAATATATGTAAATAAAATGTTATTAAGTTGTTAAAGAGGAAGTTTTGATTTATCTGCTGTATGAAATATTTTCAATGAAGTTTTGATTTTCATGAAAAGAATTTTAGAAATACTTTCGATTCGAACGGAATCTGCAGTTTTAACAAAATGGTATGCTACAGAAAGTGAGTGAAAAATTTTCACAAAATTACATCTTTACATACATGAACCAAGTTCAGTTAAATAAAGTAGTGTAAAAAATGATGTGCGTGTATATATGTATCATATATCGGAGTTCAGGTAATAGATTTACACACAGTTAAAATTTATAACAGTGTATGAATTATATACACGGTGAATATTTTTTATAGCAGTATTATATCTGATTAGCCATGATTGCATGGTTTGGTTACCATTATAAAGCAAGAAATGATTCATGGGTAACACTGACGTCGTACCGACGGTGAGCATTCAATTTTATTTCTATCGCAAAATTTATTAATTTCTAAACATCGCAAAATTTCAATTTCTACACTGTCAATTAAGAAAAAAGTATTTTCAGATGAAATTTGTTTGAAAATTACATTTTAATTTACTGAGTTTTTATGAATTTTATAAAATAGTTTTCAAGAATGATTTTTTTTAAAAAATCCACCCAGTTATATTAACCCGATTGTCAGAGTATTAAACTGTTTGACGTGATATAATGTATAAATAGGTCATCATTCCGGTCATCATCACTCCATAATAAAACTAAACCTTCACACAGTAAATAAATACATAATTAAAGCAGAAATTTAACATATATATGTAATCGAAGTACACACTTAAACACTTAACATTCCCAAAATGAAAAAAAGTTGCTATAAATAGTGACAACTTTGGCGAATTCTTTGGCTACAATCCGCTGGCATGCGGCTAATACGAATGTAATAACGTTTTTAGTAAATTAAAAAATATATATTATTTAAATGTCTAATTGACATTTTTTATATAAAATCTCTTTTTTGTTCTAATTGGTTGGAAATTAAAAAATTATACATTAAATGTGAAAAATTTCGTAAATATACTAGAACTTTTAATTTTAAAACCCCTATTAATTAAAATGTTTCTTTTATTACAGTTATTTAAATATGAAAATCGAAGACGTTGATAATATCGCCGGCGATTCCAATTCAACTCATGTTACAGACATAAGAACAAATAAGACCGCCAATTAAAAAAAAAATCAACTTAGAGTACCCACCCAACAAAAGAACATTACAGAATTCAAAACAGTGTTTAGATAAAGCAGAAAATCATAATGCAAATGTTTCATCATCCTCGTATTCTACTGGTTGCACCAAAGAAAATAATGAAACCGGGAAAAGTCTTTTCTCAATTGACCTCTTCTCAAAAGCCGATCCACTAAAAATATTTAATGAAGAAAAGTTGGCTACAGAAATTATCGATAATGTTATAAAGAAATTTAATGAAATTATTGTTGGCATGTCACAACATAAACAATGAAAAGTTATTAGTTGCATAGCTATTACTAAAGGGTCAAGTGTCGAGATAATAAGTTTAGGAACTGGCACTAAATGCATCAATCCAAAAAATCTTAGTATAAATTGAAATGTTACCAACGACTGTCACGCGGAAGTAATAGCTAGGAGAGGTCTAAAAGCATATCTATATAAACAGTTGGAATCGTATATACATGAAAATAATAACACTATATTTATGAAAAACGAAAAAAACGAAATTCATATAAATCC
Source organism: Maratus michaelseni (assembly GCA_963931845.1). NCBI lineage: Eukaryota > Metazoa > Arthropoda > Arachnida > Araneae > Salticidae > Maratus > Maratus michaelseni. Next base: position 34,908,040 of record OZ007589.1, on the reverse strand, counting down.
AGGTATAAACTTTCACCTTTTTATCAGTAGTGCGCCATGTAGAGATTCACGAGTTTTTTCTCATAACAAAAAGAATGTATTAAATATTTTCCACCACAAAATATCTCATGGAATTTTATGACGAAAGATTTACGGTAGTCATTCCATTAATTGTAGGACACAATCAGAAAAAGCTAAGTTTTGTTCGTTGAGTTGTAGTGACAAATTAGCGAGCTAGAATGTAGTCGGACTGCAAGGAGTCCTCCTGAGGCAATACTATTAACGACTCCTATGCCGAAATCATTGCGCGAAGAGCGCTCAAATTCTACCTGTACAACACCCTCTAATTTTTAGTAGAAAAAAAATCCTAATTTATATTCACGACGAATAATGAAGGTAAGATACCTTTAAAATCTGATATCGGTTTTCACCTTTTTATTACCAGTGCCCCTTGTGGTGAAGGTAGAATCTATTCTCATGGCCTAATGAATAAATTAGTCGACCCTCACCCGAATAGGAAAAATAGGGGTATATTGAGGACTAAATTAGATGGCGTGAAACGATGTCAGCCGGTAAAAAATTGAAATTTCATACACACATGGGAGGGATTAAAAAGTGGTGTAGAAAAATTACGTAAAATGAGCTGCTCTGATAAATTAAACTACTGTAATATCGTGGGAATACAGGGTGCACTAATGGCAAATTTCACATCACCAATATATTTAAAAACAATAATTGTGGGTGAATTGTTTCATGCAGTGCATCTTAACAGAGCACTGTTTGGTAGGATTGAGCACTAATTTTAAAAGTTACTAAGATTATATCGTGTTAAAAACCAATTTTACATAAATGAAAAGCGTTCACAACACTTCTAGCTGGCCCTACTCCAAAGTGTAGCCTTGACTTGTCATAGAGAGGAGATGTTGTGATTGAAGTTATATAATGCCAAAAGGGCAAAACCGATAAGGGAGAAGTTTCCAGATTAGCTAAATGCAATTTATTTAATCATTTTACATGGCAGGGACATTAAAATTATTAGGCACAAAATGTATCAAAGGGCTAACTCTTAGCAACAATGGCGATGCAATTAATGACTCACACGCCGAAATCATCGCGGGAAGGGGATTTAAATTAAATCTATACAAAAACCTCGAACTCTTAATTGAAAATAATCCCAAATCGATATTCACAATAAATAATGAAGATGAGATAGTTTTAAAATCCGATATTGTTTTCACCTTTATATCAGTAGTGCCCCTTGTGGTGATGGAAGAATTTACTCTCACGGCCTACTGGATAATTTAGTCGATTCTCACCCGAATAGGAAAAACAGGAGAATATGGAGGACTAAATTAGATGGCGTGAAACCATGTCAGCCGGTAAAAAATTGTAACTTCATACACACATGGGAGGGATTAAAAAGTGGTGTAGAAAAATTACGTACAATGATCTGCTCTGATAAATTAAACTACTGTCATATCGTGGGAATACAGAGTGCACTAATTGCAAATTTCACATCAGCAATATATTTAAAAACAATAATTGTAGGTGAATTGTTTCTTGCAGTGCATCTTAACAGAGCACTGTTTGGTAGGATTGAGCACTATTTTTAAAAGTTATCGTGTTAATAAACCAATTTTATTTAAATCAAAAGTGTTCTCAGCACTTCTAGCTGGCCCTACTTCAAAGCGTAGCCTTGAATTGTCGTAGAGAGGGGATGGTGTTATTAAAGTTATATAATGCCAAAAGGGCAAAACCGATAAGGGAGTAGTTTCCAGATTAGCTAAATGCAATTTATTTAAACATTTTATATGGCAGGAACATTAAAATTATTAGGCACAAAATGTATCAAAGGGCTAAATCTTAGCAACAATGGCGAAGCAATTAACGACTCACACGCCGAAAACATCGCGCGAAGGGGATTTAAATTATATGTATATAAAAACCTCGAAGGCTTAATTGAAAATAATCCCAAATCGATATTCACAATCAATAATGAAGATGATATCGTTTTAAAATCCGATATTGTTTTTCACCTTTATATCAGTAGTGCCCCTTGCGGTGATGGAAGAATTTACTCTCACGGCCTACTGGATAATTTAGTCGATTCTCACCCGAATAGGAAAAACAGGAGTATATTGAGGACTAAATTAGTTGGCGTGAAACCATGTCAGCCGGTAAAAAATTGTAACGTCATACACACATGGGAGGGATTAAAATGTGGTGTAGAAAAATTACGTACAATGAGCTCCTCTGATAAATTAAACTACTGTAATATCGTGGGAATAACGGGTGCACAAATTGCAAATTTCACATCACCAATATATTTAAAAACAATAATTGTACGTGCATTGTTTCATTCAGTGCATCTTAACAGAGCACTGTTTGGTAGGATTGAGCACTATTTTTAAAAGTTACTAAGATTATATAGTGTTAAAAAACCAATTTTACATAAATGAAAAGTGTTCACAACACTTCTAGCTGGCCCTACTTCAAAGCGTAGCCTTGACTTGTCATAGAGAGGATATGGTGTTATTGAAGTTATATAATGCCAAAAGGGCAAAACCGATAAGGGAGTAGTTTCCAGATTAGCTAAATGCAATATATTTAAACATTTTATATGGCAGGAACATTAAAATTATTAGGCACAAAATGTATCAAAGGACCAAATCTTAGCAACAATGGCGAAGCAATTAATGACTCACACGCCGAAATCATCGCGCGAAGGGGATTTAAATTATATGTATACAAAAACCTCGAACTCTTAATTGAAAATAATCCCAAATCGATATTCACAATGAATAATGAAGATGAGATAGTTTTAAAATCCGATATCGTTTTTCACCTTTATATCAGTAGTGCCCCTTGTGGTGATGGAAGAATTTACTCTCACGGCCTACTGGATAATTTATTTGATTCTCACCCGAATAGGAAAAACAGGGGTATATAGAGGACTAAATTAGATGGCGTGAAACGATGTCAGCCGGTAAAAAATTGTAACTTCATACACACACGGGAGGGTTAAAAAACTGGTGTAGAAAAATTACGTACAATGAGCTGCACTAATAAATTAAACTACTGTAATATCGTGGGAATAGAGGGTGCACTAAATGCAAATTTCACATCACCAATATATTTAAAAACAATAATTTTAGGTGAATTGTTTCATGCAGTGCATCTTAACAGAGCACTCTTTGGTAGGATTGAGCACTATTTTTAAAAGTTACTAAGATTATATCGTGTTAATAAACCAATTTTATTTAAATCAAAAGTGTTCACAGCAGTTCTAACTGGCCCTACTCCAAAGTGTAGCCTTGATTTGTCATAGAGAGGGGATGGTGTTATTGAAGTTATATAATGCCATAAGGGCAAAACCGATAAGGGAGAAGTTTCCAGATTAGCTAAATGCAATTTATTTAAACATTTTATATGGCAGGAACATTAAAATTATTAGGCACAAAATGTATCAAAGGACTAAATCTTAGCAACAATGGCGATGCAATTAATGACTCACACGCCGAAATCATCGCGCGAAGAGGATTTAAATTATATGTATACAAAAACCTCGATCTCTTAATTGAAAATAATCCCAAATCGATATTCACAATGAATAATGAAAATGAGATAGTTTTAAAATTCGATATTGGTTTTCACCTTTATATCAGTAGTGCCCCTTGTGGTGATGGAAGAATTTACTCTCACGGCCTACTGGATAATTTAGTCGATTCTCACCCGAACAGGAAAAACAGGGGTATATTGAGGACTAAATTAGGTGGCGTGAAACGATGTCAGCCGGTAAAAAATTGTAAGTTCATACACACATGGGAGGGATTAAAAAGTGGTGTAGAAAAATTACGTACAATGAGCTGCACTGATAAATTAAACTACTGTAATATCGTGAGAATACAGGGTGCACTAATTGCAAATTTCACACCACAAATATATTTAAAAACAATAATTGTAGGTGAATTGTTTCATGCAGTGCATCTTAACAGAGCACTGTTTGGTAGCATTGAGCACTATTTTTAAATGTTATCTTGTTAATAAACGAATTTTATTTAAATCAAAAGTGTTCACAGCACTTCTAGCTGGCCCTACTCCAAAGTGTAGCCTTGAATTGTCATAGAGGGGGGATGGTGTTATTAAAGTTATATAATGCCAAAAGGGCAAAACCGATGAGGGAGAAATTTTCCAGATTAGCTAAATGCAATTTATTTAAACATTTTATATGGCAGGAACATTAAAATTATTAGGCACAAAATGTATCAAATGACTAAATCTTAGCAACAATGGCGATGCAATTAATGACTCACACGCCGAAATCATCGCGCGAAGAGGATTTAAATTATATGTATACAAAAACCTTGAACTCTTAATTGAAAATAATCCCAAATCGATAATCACAATGAATAATGAAGATGAGATAGTTTTAAAATCCGATATCGTTTTTCACCTTTATATCAGTAGCGCCCCTTGTGGTGATGGAAGAATTTACTCTCACGGCCTACTGGATAATTTAGTCGATTCTCACCCGAATAGGAAAAACAGGAGTATATTGAGGACTAAATTAGATGGCGTGAAACGATGTCAGCCGGTAAAAAATTGTAACTTCATACACACATGGGAGGGTTAAAAAAGTGGTGTAGAAAAATTACGTACAATGAGCTGCACTGATAAATTAAACTACTGTAATATCGTGAGAATACAGGGTGCACTAATTGCAAATTTCACATCACCAATATATTTAAAAACAATAATTGTAGGTGAATTGTTTCATGCAGTGCATCTTAACAGAGCACTGTTTGGTAGCATTGAGCACTATTTTTAAAAGTTATCGTGTTAATAAACGAATTTTATTTAAATCAAAAGTGTTCACAGCACTTCTAGCTGGCCCTACTCCAAAGTGTAGCCTTGAATTGTCATCGAGAGGGGATGGTGTTATTAAAGTTATATAATGCCAAAAGGGCAAAACCGATAAGGGAGAAGTTTCTAGATTAGCTAAATGCAATTTATTTAAACATTTTATATGGCAGGAACATTAAAATTTTTAGGCACAAAATGTATCAAAGGACTAAATCTTAGCAACAATAGCGATGCAATTAATGACTCACACGCCGAAATCATCGCGCGAAGAGGATTTAAATTATATGTATACAAAAACCTCGATCTCTTAATTGAAAATAATCCCAAATCGATATTCACAATGAATAATGAAAATGAGATAGTTTTAAAATTCGATATTGGTTTTCACCTTTATATCGGTAGTGCCCCTTGTGGTGATGGAAGAATTTCTCTCACGGCCTACTGGATAATTTAGTCGATTCTCTCCCGAACAGGAAAAACAGGGGTATATTGAGGACTAAATTAGATGGCGTGAAACGATGTCAGCCGGTAAAAAATTGTAACTTCATACACACATGGGAGGGATTAAAAAGTGGTGTAGAAAAATTACGTACAATGAGCTGCACTGATAAATTAAACTACTGTAATATTGTGAGAATACAGGGTGCACTAATTGCAAATTTCACACCACAAATATATTTAAAAACAATAATTGTAGGTGAATTGTTTCATGCAGTGCACCTTAACAGAGCACTGTTTGGTAAGATTGAGCACAATTTTTAAAAGTTATCGTGTTAATAAACCAATTTTATTTAAATCAAATGTGTTCTCAGCACTTCTAGCTGGCCGTACTCCAAACTGTAGCCTTGATTTGTCATAGGGAGGAGATGGGGTTATTGAAGTTATATAATGCCAAAAGGGCAAAACCGATAAGGGAGAAGTTTCCAGATTAGCTAAATGCAATTTATTTAAACATTTTATATGGCAGGAACATTAAAATTATTAGGCACAAAATGTATCAAAGGGCTAAATCTTAGCAACAATGGTGAAGCAATTAATGAATCACACGCCGAAATCATCGCGCGAAGGGGATTTAAATTATATGTATACAAAAACCTCGAACTCTTAATTGAAAATAATCCCAAATCGATATTGACAATGAATAATGATGATGAGATAGTTTTAAAATCCGATATCGTTTTTCACCTTTATATCAGTAGTGCCCCTTGTGGTGATGGAAGAATTTACTCTCACTGCCTACTTGATAATTTAGTCGATTCTCACCCGAATAGGAAAAACAGGAGTATATTGAGGACTAAATTAGATGGCGTGAAACCATGTTAGCCGGTAAAAAATTGTAACGTCATACACACATGGGAGGGATTAAAATGTGGTGTAGAAAAATTACGTACAATGAGCTCCTCTGATAAATTAAACTACTGTAATACCGTGGGAATAACGGGTGCACTAATTGCAAATTTCACATCACCAATATATTTAAAAACAATAATTGTAGATGAATTGTTTCATGCAGTGCATCTTAACAGAGCACTGTTTGGTAGCATTGAGCACTATTTTTAAATGTTATCTTGTTAATAAACGAATTTTATTTAAATCAAAAGTGTTCACAGCACTTCTAGCTGGCCCTACTCCAAAGTGTAGCCTTGAATTGTCATAGAGAGGGGATGGTGTTATTAAAGTTATATAATGCCAAAAGGGCAAAACCGATGAGGGAGAAATTTTCCAGATTAGCTAAATGCAATTTATTTAAACATTTTATATGGCAGGAACATTAAAATTATTAGGCACAAAATGTATCAAAAGACTAAATCTTAGCAACAATGGCGATGCAATTAATGACTCACACGCCGAAATCATCGCGCGAAGAGGATTTAAATTATATGTATACAAAAACCTTGAACTCTTAATTGAAAATAATCCCAAATCGATAATCACAATGAATAATGAAGATGAGATAGTTTTAAAATCCGATATCGTTTTTCACCTTTATATCAGTAGTGCCCCTTGCGGTGATGGAAGAATTTACTCTCACGGCCTACTGGATAATTTAGTCGATTCTCACCCGAATAGGAAAAACAGGGGTATATTGAGGACTAAATTAGATGGCGCGAAACGATGTCAGCCGGTAACAAATTGTAACTTCATACACACATGGGAGGGTTAAAATGTGGTGTAGAAAAATTACGTACAATGAGCTGCACTGATAAATTAAACTACTGTAATATCGTGAGAATACAGGGTGCACTAATTGAAAATTTCACATCACCAATATATTTAAAAACAATAATTGTAGGTGAATTGTTTCATGCAGTGCATCTTAACAGAGCACTGTTTGGTAGAATTGAGCACTATTTTTAAATGTTATCTTGTTAATAAACGAATTTTATTTAAATCAAAAGTGTTCACAGCACTTCTAGCTGGCCCTACTCCAAAGTGTAGCCTTGAATTGTCATAGAGAGGGGATGGTGTTATTAAAGTTATATAATGCCAAAAGGGCAAAACCGATGATGGAGAAATTTTCCAGATTAGCTAAATGCAATTTATTTAAACATTTTATATGGCAGGAACATTAAAATTATTAGGCACAAAATGTATCAAAGGACTAAATCTTAGCAACAATTGCGATGCAATTAATGACTCACACGCCGAAATCATCGCGCGAAGAGGATTTAAATTATATGTATACAAAAACCTCGATCTCTTAATTGAAAATAATCCCAAATCGATATTCACAATGAATAATGAAAATGAGATAGTTTTAAAATTCGATATTGGTTTTCACCTTTATATCGGTAGTGCCCCTTGTGGTGATGGAAGAATTTACTCTCACGGCCTACTGGATAATTTAGTCGATTCTCTCCCGAACAGGAAAAACAGGGGTATATTGAGGACTAAATTAGATGGCGTGAAACGATGTCAGCCGGTAAAAAATTGTAACTTCATACACACATGGGAGGGATTAAAAAGTGGTGTAGAAAAATTACGTACAATGAGCTGCACTGATAAATTAAACTACTGTAATATTGTGAGAATACAGGGTGCACTAATTGCAAATTTCACACCGCAAATATATTTAAAAACAATAATTGTAGGTGAATTGTTTCATGCAGTGCATCTTAACAGAGCACTGTTTGGTAAGATTGAGCACAATTTTTAAAAGTTATCGTGTTAATAAACCAATTTTATTTAAATCAAATGTGTTCTCAGCACTTCTAGCTGGCCGTACTCCAAAGTGTAGCCTTGATTTGTCATAGGGAGGAGATGGGGTTATTGAAGTTATATAATGCCAAAAGGGCAAAACCGATAAGGGAGAAGTTTCCAGATTAGCTAAATGCAATTTATTTAAACATTTTATATGCCAGGAACATTAAAATTATTAGGCACAAAATGTATCAAAGGGCTAAATCTTAGCAACAATGGTGAAGCAATTAATGACTCACACGCCGAAATCATCGCGCGAAGGGGATTTAAATTATATGTATACAAAAACCTCGAACTCTTAATTGAAAATAATCCCAAATCGATATTGACAATGAATAATGATGATGAGATAGTTTTAAAATCCGATATCGTTTTTCACCTTTATATCAGTAGTGCCCCTTGTGGTGATGGAAGAATTTACTCTCACTGCCTACTTGATAATTTAGTCGATTCTCACCCGAATAGGAAAAACAGGAGTATATTGAGGACTAAATTAGATGGCGTGAAACGATGTCAGCCGGTAAAAAATTGTAACTTCATACACACATGGGGGGGTTTAAAAAGTGGTGTAGAAAAATTACGTACAATGAGCTGCACTGATAAATTAAACTACTGTAATATCGTGAGAATACAGGGTGCACTAATTGAAAATTTCACATCACCAATATATTTAAAAACAGTAATTGTAGGTGAATTGTTTCATGCAGTGCATATTAACAGAGCACTGTTTGGTAGCATTGAGCACTATTTTTAAAAGTTATCGTGTTAATAAACGAATTTTATTTAAATCAAAAGTGTTCACAGCACTTCTAGCTGGCCCTACTCCAAAGTGTAGCCTTGAATTGTCATAGAGAGGGGATGGTGTTATTAAAGTTATATAATGCCAAAAAGGCAAAACCGATAATGGAGAAGTTTCCAGATTAGCTAAATGCAATTTATTTAAACATTTTATATGGCAGGAACATTAAAATTATTAGGCACAAAATGTATCAAAGGGCTAAATCTTAGCAACAATGGCGAAGCAATTAATGACTCACACGCCGAAATCATCGCGCGAAGGGAATTTAAATTATATGCATACAAAAACCTCGAACTCTTAATTGAAAATAAAAATGCAATGAAATTCGAAAATTAAATAAAAAAATCGAAAGAAATCGAAAAATAAGGAAAATTTGAAAATAATTCGATTTCATAGCTTTAGAAACTTGAAATTTGGAATAAAGGTAATATTTAAGATACTAAATAAAGAAACATTAAAAAATATGTATAATTAAAAAAAAAAAATCGAAAATTTCAAAATAGAAAGAAAGAAAAAAAAAAGAGAGAAATTAAAAATAATATGATCTCGTAGTCTTAGAAACTGAAAATTTGGTGTAAAGGTAGTGTTTAGGATTCAGAAAAAGAAAAAATTAAAAACACAACAAAAATTGAAAATAAAATAAAAAAATCGAAAAAAAAAACGAAAATTTGAAAATAATTCGATTCTGTAAAATTCGAAAAACAAAATTCGAAAATTCGAAAAATTGAAAAAAATTTGATTTTGTAGCTTTAGAACTTAAAATTCGGCGTAAACTTATTGTTTAGGATACAGAAAAAGGAAAAAATAAAACACAATAAATTCGAAAATAGAATAAAAAAAACTCGAAAAAGATCGGAAATTTCAAAATAATTCGATTTTGTAGCGCTAGAAACTTGAAATTTTTAATAAAGGATACAAAATAAGATAAAAATAAAAAATCCAGAAAATTATAAAAAAAATTCGAAAAATCAGAAATTGAAAATAATTTTATCTTGTAGTCTTAGAAACTTAAAACTTGGTGTAAAGGTAGTATTTACTATTCAATAAAAGGAACAATTAAAATATTCGTTAAATTTGAAAATAAAATCGAAAAATCGAAATATCTTTAAGAAATCGAAAATTCGAAAACAATATGATTTTGTACTGCTAGAAACATTAGTTTTAAGATAATTGTCCTATTAGCTAGTACAACGCCCTAATTGTTTTATGTTATTTCCCCCGGATTATGGTTTTCTTTTCTTTCGTTTACGAACTTCGTTATAGAAAAGTTCCGCTATAGACTGGCTACGATATAGGCGATTTCTTTATAGACAGGTTTGTTTTCTTTCACAGGTTGTACTCTATTTACTTCACATATGAAATATGGATTGTTAAATGATGTTAGCCCCACAAAAATTTTCACAGCTCCCCCTACCCTCCCGACATTACTGGCTGGTTATGGCTTGATAGTCCTTTCTAAATAAAATCATGGTGCTCTAAGATTCCCTTGATTTATCTCTAAATTGAACCCAAATTAGTCCTAAGAAGGCGGATCAAATAATTACTATATTGAAATGACAATCAGGTAACTTAGAATTAAAATCGAAAAATCAATAAATTTATAAAAAGTCGAAAATTTAAAAATAATTCGATTTTGTAGTCCTAGAAGCTTGACATTTGGCAGAAAGGCAGGATTTAAAAAGTAAGGAAAAATTAAAAAATCCGTAAATAATAAAAAAAAGACTAAAAAAAAACATCGAAAAAAGGAATATAGTTTGATTTATTGGAAATTTCCGGAAATTTAAATTTTGGCTTTCTTTTTATACTAAAAAGTTCTTTTATGTTAAATATCAAATATCTAGGGCTGCGAGTAATATCTCAGATGGATAGCACCTATCCTGGAAGCAATTGAGAGTACTTTTGACACTCCCCTTCCCATAACTTAGTGCTTGCCTGAAATCTCTCTTTATCTACAGTACTTTGCAAACGAAACTAAAGCTTCAAAGTTTTGATACCTGTAAATAATAGGGACAGAGTGTGGGCTTAGCGAAAATCAGTGGATGATCACCAAAAAGAATCCAAAATCAAGAAAAGGAGGATTACTTACAAAAAGAAGTGAAATCTCATCAAAAAGTCACCTGTAAAAAATGCAGCCAAGTCTCGTAACTCATTTACCGTAAAAAGTACTGAGATCGTATAAAGCCAAGTTTAACTATCTTATTAACTCTGAAATTTTCATTCACAAATCACTCCTAATCTCTACATCTTTAGTTAATTATTATTTTGTGACTTGGCAATTACGCAGCAGAGGGAAGTTATTACACCTTACTATGTTATGGGATGGGATGGGATAATTTAATTAAGGCAAATTATATACGCACAGGGAAGTTATTACACTTTAATATGTTATAGTATTATTTGAGTAAGACTAACTATATACATTCTCGTGCTACGTAATTGCCAAGTCATAAAATAATAATTAATTAAAGATGTAGAGACTAGGAGTGATTTGTGAATGAAAATTTCAGAGTTAATAAGATAGTTAAACTTGGCTTTATACGATCTCAGTACTTTTTACGGTAAATGAGTTACGAGACTTGGCTGCATTTTTTACAGGTGACTTTTTGATGAGATTTAATTATTTAAAATTAAATACGAGAGACGTTGCGAAAATAAGTTTCGTCATTTTTTCCACACGGAAACTTTATTGCAAAAATAAATAAATAAATAAATAATTAAATAAATAAAATTAAATAAATGAAATAAAATACACCACGGCATCATGAACTATACACCTTGCACTATTTTTCGACATAGTCGCTACCGACATTGAGACATTCGTCGCAGCGTGCAATCAGTTTGAAGAAACCACTCTGGTAAAACTCGGTGCCCTGCGATGCAAGGAAATGTCGCACAGCCTGCTCCACCTCAGAATTGTTTTGGAAGTGACGTCCCGAGAGTGCGGATTTCAATTCAGGGAACAGGTGAAAGTCCGATGGGGCAAGATCGTTGCTGTAGGCCGGACGATCCAAAATTTCCTATCCAAAGCTACGAATCTGATCTTGTGTGAGCCTTGCTTTGTATGGTTTTGCATTGTCGTCCATGAGCACAAAACGATCGCACTTCCATTGGCGACCACATTGTCAGTAGTCTGTCTGCCATCGTGATTTGTATTCGAATAACTTCGGCACTCCGGTCTGCTGCTACTCTCTCTTCTTCGGCGCTCTGCGCATGTGTCATTCCTCCTCCATTGAGGCTTCTTCCGTCGTTGAACTATCATCGAGTGTGGATTCTCCTAGCGATTGTTTTTTTTTTTCACTTAGAGTACCATCGTCTTTTTAAAAAAATGACAAAACTTACTTTCGGAACGTCCCTCGTATCTTAGTGTTTGAAAATTAACGTTATAGTATAGTTTCCCAAAGTCACATTTTTCGATTAGTATAGAAACCTCATAAATAAACCTAGATTAAAAAAAAGCTGTTTCTAAGAAAAATTCTCATATTTAAATGTTTAATTTCACATAATATATATATATATCTTTCCCTCTCCCTCCCTCTCTCTCGTCTCTCCCATTTCTTTCTCCCTGAACCTTTTCACGAAACGCATGATTTAAGGGAGATTTTAACGTATATTCGTATCTGTATTTCATGTATTATTTTTCATTCTACTATGTTAATTTCCAGTGTATGAGACAATAAATTAAATGAAATAAACTTTTTGATATTTACACCATACACATTTCTTCGATAAGTTATGAACCATGAAATGTAGTGAAAGGGAAAAAAAAAGAATAATTTTGTGCTGGACGATTTCTTTAAAGATAATGTGATTTTCAATTTAATTTTAATTAAACGTTGTCTATGTATGTTTGTTATTTCAAGTAGATATCTCGTAAGTAACCTTGAATTTTATAAAATAAGTCAAAAGCGATTAGATTAGCTGAAGAAAAAATATGTTGTTTAATTGAACGAAAGCCTTCAATATATTTATTCAAAGTGCTATACTATCGAATTTATCAACATATTTACACATGAATGATATTTATTCAGTATAAGATTCATTACTAAAAATAGAACATAGCATAAAATGTTCTTTTAAACATTTTATTAATGAATTACTTATATAATAAAATTCTTAGTTTACTGTATTGAAGAAGACTTAATTAATTAAATATACATATTCAATGAGGTGGGCGAAATGAATTACATTTACATGTTTAATTAACATCACAACACAAGTACTTACATCACATTACACATAACATAACTACATCTATATTCTAAGGGTACTGCAGTGAAACAAAAACGTCTGAACGATAGGTGTCAGTACTGACTGGAGAGACATTCCTGTGGAGCTGCCATCTAGAGTTTTTTCTTAAAAGTAAAACACCAAAGTTAGTAACACCGTTTTATTTGACTAACGAAATTTTAATATTAAAGTTCAAGGTATAAACATTAATTACTTATTTCTGACAGTAAGTTTAGGTATTATAATTCTTGATTAATGCTATACTTTGACTGTTTCATGATGCTTTTAACAAAATGTTCCTCGAAATTACAAATAACCACTTTCTAAAATATTTTTAATAGTGTATTACTTTTAACAAACTTTGACAAAAATAAAGCCCTGTGATGAAGATATGTTTCCTGAAATTCGTAAACAATATTTGTAGGAGACAGGACCGCGCGTGTCTCTGTGATTTATTACTGCAAAAGTAAATACATCAGCGGATAAATTATGACTGTTTCACACCACTTAAAAATGTAAATAAATCCCTTGAGTTCAGTCTTGAATATATCTCACACATTTAAGTGTTTATGAAGATAAATTATATTTACAAGTTCCTAAAATTTGACGCGTTACAATGTTTTAAGTTGCAAGCGAAGAAACGTCAATTACACTTACCAGTTAAATTTGTAAACTATATTTTAAATCTAGAAGTAACAGAAAAAAAATAATAAGCAGCATCAATTATTTTAATTTAGACTATCACACAAAAAGAAGTAAGACCTTTTTTAAAACAAGAGTATTTAAAAAAAAAAAAACATTCTTATGGAAAGATATTAATGTGAATATACTTACATTAAACATATTTTCCGATTTTATGTAATTTTAAATTATTTCCGTTGAACTAATATATATATATATATATATATATATTTAAAGTAATTGTATTACCTTTATTTTATTTGTATTATAAAGTTATTTACTCATTTTCTTTGATAAATACATTTATTTTTTAACTAACTATAACTGAATTTCACATTTCTCAAGAAAACGTTTTCCCCATACAAAAAAAAAAAAAAAAAAAAAAAAAAAAAAACTTTGCAGATATAGAAGGCTTGTGGAGTTATGTAATAAGCCATTATTTTATGCCGCACTAATTCACTTTAAGGTAAATTGTATCCACCAATATTTTTGGATGTTATGTTATTATTCATTAAAGGTCATAGATATAGAAAAAACTTTACATTAAAAATTGCTGCTTTCTATTAGTTCAAAATCTTAATTGTTAATAATATTTAAAAAATAACAAAAATTAAAAATGTATATGTTACATTATTAAATCTTCCTTCGCAATGTTTCTCTGTTTTATAATAAATTATCACCAGTTTCACTAATTCCTTATTCCTTAACCTTCCTACCCTGAATGGGTCGAATCGACCCATTTCTATAATTTATTTCCTTCGATTCGAACCAGAAATTTATTCTTAAAGTAAGTTAAATAAAAGCCACAGAGAACCAAGTTAAATAAATGTGTTAAATAGTTTTAAATAAAAATTCTGGTGTGATATGTTTTTAACGAGGTTTAGTAAAATTTCAACAGGGTAGGAAGATTAATAATATCTATCGTTAATTCTATTTAATTCTATTAAATTTCCCTTAAATTCATTATTATTTTGCCCAATTTACTTAAATATAAAGCTCTAAGTTACTCCTAAATGATATCATAAATTCCGATCATTTCTGTGAATTCGAATGTTTGTTTGAAAGCCATTTAATTTTTTTTTCTTTCCCCTTTACTCTTTCGAGTTTCGCGCGATCGTTTCTATTCACTTTAAAATGCATCTGCTTAGAATGTGTTAGAACTATTTACTTCATCATCCTCACCGGTCATGACGTAGATTGAACACGTATTCCATATTCTCTCATTGGTTAGAGCGCGCACTACGTCAAGATTTAGTATCTTTCCGCTTATTCACAAAAAGCGAAAGTAATCGTGCTTCACTCAGATTTTGGCCGAGTTTGAAACTGTTAACAGTCCCCTGGCTGCGTCTTTTACTCATCGTGTATTCTAAATAATTTAAACCTAATAGTTTGTCGAGAGTTATGATCATGTTCGACGTATTTTAAAAGCAGCTTGTGGCAACTAACTCAGTGAGAGATGGCACTGCCTATATAAATCATGTGAGGACTGCTTTCATGACGATTATTTAAATAAAAAACATGGAATTCTGAGTCTCGTGTTTTTTACATCCGGGAGAAACACCCACGGTGTCAATTCATTGCCTGGATCCCCTACGACGACTGCCACTATATTTATGCTTCGAACTAGCTGTTACCCGTGACTTCGTTCACGCAACATTAAAATAATAATAAATACATTAATTAAGCAAAATATTTCACTCCCGATAATTAAAAACGTTAATAATTAACTAACTCTTTATCACATTTCATAGGAGTTACTTGCGGTATTTTTTGTTATAGGACCTTGACATAACTCAGTCTTAAAAAAGTGAAATTTTGTGCCAAATAATCGCGAAAATTAAATTGCAACCAATGCAAAAAGGAGGGCCAAATAAAATCGTGGAAATAGACGAACTGGATAAAAACAACTGTGAATTTTAGCTGATAAACAATTTTACTTTTAACGCCTTTGTGAAACGTTTTAACAGCCATCCTTCAAAAAAACATTAATTGGAATTAGTATATGATATTCTTTAAATTCAATTCTGCCTCCGTGGTTTAATGCATAGCTGAAACAAATCTTGTTTTCTAAATGGCAGTATGTTGACAGGCAATTTTTGTTCTCCCGAATAAATTGATCCATGAATTTTGAATATGTGAAAATTTGTTTTTATTTTTCGGATAATTTACTGAAATCAAGATTTTGTTTTCATCATCTATCTATTCAAAGTGAAAATAAATTCTGTTTTTCAGTTTTAATGAGAAAATGGTGTAAAAAATATACTGATCTGTTTTATTTCTCTTTTTTCATACACAAATATGGAGTATGTTACTTTCCGTTTTTAGAGAAACTTCATTAAAATTTACAGAAAAAAAAATCTTGGTATCTAATTTATTTTTTTTTTAATTCTGAGAGTTAAGTCTTCGGATCAATGATAACCGGTATTAAGTAAATCGCGTTGCGTTCGATAGTCTAAGAGTAGTTTCGAAATACAAACACACGGTCAGATTTTAATAGAATAGATTCGTGTTCATTTTCCTTTTCTTAAAATTATGATGTGATTTTTAGCAGAAAACTCTCATATGTATATAATGGATACTCATGCTTAATAACCAGTATAGATAAAAAAAAAAACATTTAAATTTTTCGTTATAAATATGGCGTAAAACTCATCTACTTTATATGCTTACTGATCCTTGTATTATTAATGTAAGAAATTGGTTCACATTCATTTTAAAACATATCGGAAAATTCCCGTTTTATTTCAAATATATATTTCCCCAGAGAAATCCCTTTTAAATGGCATAATACTTGTTAATTTTCTTTTCCATGCAATTAATTTCAATACTGGCATAGGGGAAATTATGTTATTTTAACGAAATAATATTAAATCTTTAGGTTTTTATCAACAAAAATGGAACTATTAACATTCGTCATTTTTTTAGGTAATCGAGGTATTTCTTTTAGTTTTAAGAATGAAAATATTTTTTTCTCGCTATCCATGACATCATTTTCAACATGGATAATATTGCGGAGCATATTATTGACATTTGCTAACCATTTTCTTTTGAAATTTCTTTTTACTTTTTTAAAATTTAAATGAAAAATACGGTATAGTTATATTAGCCGTGCGCAGACGGTAAAATACCACGTATTGTTACCATACAAAAGAAAAAAAAGAAAAAATTGAAGAAAAAAAACCTAAGATAATATTATTTCACAAATCAAAGCATATCCGCTTTATTTTCCATGTATGACGTCATATTAGCCTGTTTCCTATGGTTACGCATATTGAAATATTAAAACCTTGTATTATTATCAAAAACTAAAAAAAGTACGTTTTATTTCTAATAATATTATTTAATCTTTTTAATTCTTTAACTTTTTTATTTCATTTTCATTTTTCACGTGAAAATTTTTCAATTGAATCAAAATTGTAGAGTAAAAATTATTATTCCGGGTTTTTAATTAGTTTTGGCAACGATAAAGTATTAGCAACGGAAAAGTAAATTTAACCATTTTAAAATATTACACGAAAAAATGTCCATTTATTCTCTATGAAAATAACGAAATTTGGAATTATTAAGAAAAATGTTTGAATAAAATTAACAAAAACCAGCCTATGTTCATAAGAGGGTTATAATCCACCTATATGCAAAAACACAGGATCATTAAATGCTCCATTTTGACACTGGCTTCAGCCTAACATTTGCACACAATCAGATTTATAATATTATTAGGATAGGATAAACGACGACTGCGACCATATTTATTCTACGAAAGAACAACTAGTTTCAATTATAAAATGTTGCTTCAATTCCATACAGCTTATCGCCAATCTTCTTCAACGATTTCAGGAATTATAAGACAAGCCGGTAGAATTTTTGAAAAATCTACGCATTAGCAAAGCGTGATTGCAGATAATCTACAATAAGAAAGGTGTTGTAATTAAACCAAGTCGAAAGCTAAAATGTCAACAAAAATGTGCTCATAAAACAACGAAGTCTAACCCCAACGACGCCAGCCAGGATGAATTATTTGGAATAAACAACAACAACAACAACAAAAATATAACAAAAGGTAATGTCAAAATAACAGCAAAAGTTGTTATCAAATGCATTGCAATTGCGTAAGTTCTTTTTTAGGGTTTCGCTCATCTCACGAAACCCTATTACTCCCGCTCCGTTGTCTGTCCGTCACAGAGCCATTCTCAAAAACTATTTAACTTACAGAGTTGAAACTTTGTGTATTAGTCTGAATATCAGCTATAAAGTGTTCAAAATATTAAAATTTGAAAAATTTGTATTATTTTAATAAATAGAGATAAAAAACCAAAATTGGAATAATACGACACATAATATAAACACCAAATTAATTTAATCACCGCAAAGAAAAACGAAAAAAGCCATTCGATGAAGAATTGTATCTTCTTTCAATTTATGTTAAAAAAATAAGCTTAGGGGATCGTCTTCATATTGAGATTGCGCCAAACACTAAAATTTTCAATATGAACATACAATTTTGACAACATATTTGGTGTTGTCTGAAAACTTTACCATAAGATACCAAACAGGAAATTATTCGGTCAAATACTTTAGGATTTATGAAGTTTTAAAGTTTCAAGCTTCTAATATTAAATTATCTGTCAATCATTGCAAAACAAATTACAAATGCGGGTAATTTTTAAAGAACAATTTTAGAATCGCATTAATTAAACGTTTTGGAAATGGATTTTTGTTAAGCCTGTTTTAATTACAATTTATGCTTTTTCGAAAAACAAACTCAGAATACGTATCTTTTCGAAATTAATTTTTGAAAAAGAAATAGGAATTGTAATCTTGAGTTTAAACGAAACAGAATTTTAGAGATTTTAAATGTACGAATCCAAATTTAAAGTAAATTCCGCCAAGTGGGTTTTGAGTTATGTTTTCATATGCATGTTTTCATATGCATTTCATGATGCATCAGGAATGATCAATTTGGATAATTAAGATTTACTGACGCAAATGTATGGTTTCATATTTCCAAATAAAAAGATTAACGAAATTGCGTCTTCTTTGCACCTGAAGAAGAAACACAATATTCTTTCGAAAAGCCTAGTGTATTTCTTTATTTCTAAAGTGTTATTAAGGTGTTTTAAGGTGTTTATGGCGTTTTCTTTAACTTTATATAATTCTGATTAAAAAATAATTTACGTATACATTTAGGACTGCGTTATTAATGAAATAAAAATGATCAATTATGTATGATTTAATGTACTTCAAATATTTAATTATGCGAAAATTTAGTTATGCAAATAGTTGATTGTTGGAACTGTTTAATTTCTACTTTATCGGTATTGTTGGGGAATTTGAAACACAAAAGTAAATTGACTTAAAAACGTAGGTATTTTAAAAATTTCTTTATATATATATATATATATATATATATATATATATATATTTTAAAATTGATAAAAGTCAATAATTAATACATAAATGCAAATTTCCTAAATATATTTAGTACAGAAAATGCTTTTTAGAATAAAAATATATTTTTTTAAGAAACTACTTACAATTTAATTTTAATATTTTGATAAATTCCATTAACTTTTATATTCCAGTAACGTTCATTAAAATTAATATACACATCTAATTTCTTATCGAATTATGACTGAGAATGAATAAGCTTATAAGGTAAACTAGATCAACTAATTACAATACTTTACCTCATATTTAGACTCACTTGAGATTTAACAAAATATGCAAGCTTTTATTTATTTTCTTTTTAGTAAACTTAATTTACATAAAAACATGAAGTGTAAATAAATAATCATGGAAATTAAAATACTAAATGCTAACTAACTTCAAAACAAAAAGAGACAGATAAAAATAAGAAAAGTGATTTTTTTTCTTGCTTCAAGATGTATTTTATTGTTTTTTTTTTAATATTCATTTTTATTCGTGATAGAAATATTTTATAAACTAAAATGAGTGTTTTGGATAATTAAGATTTACTGACGCAAATGTATGGTTTCATATTTCCAAATAAAAAGATTAAGTAAACGAAATTCTATATTATACAATCAGTATAACAATAGATACACACCATAAAATTTAATCACCGCAAAGAAAAACGAAAAAAGACATTCGATGAAGAATTGTATCTTCTTTCAATTTATGTTAAAAAAAATAAGCTTAGGGGATCGTCTTCATACTGAGATTGCTCCAAACACTAAAATTTACAATATGAACATACAATTTTGACAACATATTTGGTGTTGTCTGAACACTTTACCTTAAGATACCAAACAGGAAATTATTCGGTCAAATACTTTAGGATTTATGAAGTTTTAAAGTTTCGAGCTTCTAATATTAAATTATCTGTCAATCATTGCAAAAAAAATTGCAATGCGGGTAATTTTTAAAGAATAATTTTAGAATCGCATTAATTAAACGTTTTGGAAATGGATTTTTGTTAAGCCTGTTTTAGTTACAATATATTCTTTTTCGAAAAACAGATTCAGAATACGTATATTTCCGAAATTACTTTTCGAAAAAGAAATATGAATTGTAATCTTGATTTTAAATTAAACCGATTTTCAGAGATTTTAAATGTACGAATCCAAATTTAAAGCAATTCCGCCAAGTGGGTTTTGAGTTATGTTTTAAAACTTAACCGCATTGCAACAATTAAGAAGGAATTTAACATTAAGAGTTCCAAACTTTAAACCTTCATAATTCCTAACTGTTTATCGAATGACTTTCTGTTTAGTATACTAAGGTACAATTTAAAAAAACAAATCAAATATGCTATGAAAATTGAGTGTTTGTGTTGAAAATGCCAAAGTTTGGTACAATTTCATCATGAAGACGATTCCCTCAGCTTATTTTTAAAACATAAATTGGAAGAAGACGAAGAAGACATAATTTCCAGTCGAATGGCTGTTTCCATTTTTTCCAAAGTACTTTAGAAATTAAAATGTATGTAGTGTTCTCTTTTTTTTTTGGTCGATTGTACATTTTTTATCCATATTATTGTAAACTATAAAATATCTGAAAGTCTCTACATTCATAGTACTGGGAATGATAATGCAAAATAATAAAAATTTGAATGTTTCTCATATTTATTATGCATAACTTAGATACTCCTTTTATCATCATCGGTAAACAGTGCATTCAAGACAAATGTATCATTAAGAATATAATACTGGAATTTAGAAGAACTACAAAAGTACAGCAGAATCATGATTATACGACACTCCATTATATGACATACTCGTTAACCGACATCCCTCAGATATTTCATTACATTGGTGTCTGTACTTTAAATCTACAGGGGAATCGAATCAATTACGCAAATCTTTTAAATATGGCACTAATTTAATTAGTGTATAGTGTATAAATATCCACCGATACTGGGTATAATTTGTCTCATGCATGCCAATGGTGTTGTGATCATGATTGACTTTCCCTCTTGTGCTGTGTGATTGTAGCCTTGCCATGTAAGAGTGAGAGAATTCTAGACTGGATGTCGTCTGGATAGCTTAACTGGTAAAGCACTTGGTGCGCTATACCAAGGAATCCGGGATCGAACCCCGGTCTGGACATTTTTTCACTCTAATGGCTGTACGCTGTTTAGTAAAGTGATAATTCACATCCTTTGTATTTCATTATATACATATATATCTGACATATGTCAAATTGTAACTCATTTATTTATGAACCGATTCGGATGTGACTGAGTATGTGTATAGGACATACCAAGGTCTCAACCGAATTCGTTGGCCAGCTTCATCCGCCATCTTGTTTCAAAATGGCGGCCAGTTAAATTTTTTTTAATTTTTAAAATTCAAAAAGATGTACAAAAAAACTATAAATTGAAAAAAATGTTTATGTTAAGTGTTAGAACGTGATACAGGAATTCTGGAACATTTTTAATTTTTGCTGTATCTTAAAAAATGGCTCAGATATGGCAGTTTGAAATTCTAGGGTGGCTGAGATTTTGAAACAATCTGATATTTGTTATGCTGTAACTCTCGTATTTATGAATTGATATGAATGTGACTGATCATGTGTACAGACCATACCAACGAATTCGTTGGCCAGCTTCATGCGCCATCTTGTTTCAAAATGGCAGCAAGTTAAATTTTTAAAATTTTTTAAAAAATTAAAAAAGATGTATAAAAATTTATAAATTTAAAAAGTTGTTTCCGGTAGGTGTTAGATCGTGATACAAGTATTCCGGAACATTTTTTGTTTGTTCTTTATCTTAAAATTAACTGAGATATGGCATTTGAAATTCTAGGGTAGCTGACATTTTGAAACAACCTGATTTTTGTTATGCTGCAACTTTCAAGCTGAAATTCGCATTCAAATTCACTATTAACGAAAACCGGGATTAATTTTTCTATAACCAAGTTCCACGCCATTTAGCTTCGGGTGTTTGACTAAAATGAGTTGAAAACATGGACTATGAAAGCTACCTTTTCCTCTCGGTACAGGCCGAAATAACTTTTTTTTTTTTTCAAACCGCTAATTTTTTTCCAAACCCCTAAATCTCATAATTTCTTAACCAAATTTACGCTCGATCATTAGCTAAAAAGTTAGTACATTGTATTAAAATTTCAGAACGATTTTATAAATTTATTTTCTTTAAACAGAATGTGTCTAAAGTTAACCATATGTGCAATAGAAACAAACCAAAAGAAAGTCTCAAGAGTGACATTCAGAAAAGAATTTTTTTCTAAAGATTAATAATAATATTTTTTAAACATATACAACCGATGGAAAAAGAAGTTAGCGTAAATGCGGTCTGGTATTTTATTTCGTATTTTCATTTCCGGAACACATGCACATGTTTGAACTTTGCAAAAAAACCGAATTCTTCGAATAGTTTCGAAAAGATATTTTTAAAGAGTTATTATTCGTATTTTTTAAAACGCATTGCATTGTTAGAAAGTTAAAAGTAAGTAGATTATACCCTAGTATATGTAGTTTTCGTGTATTTTGAATAAATTAGCCGATTTGCGGTGCAAATAATGGGAGAAAAACCGAAAAACGACTTTTCGAAAATATTTGTTTTGAAATGGTTATCATATTTTATTAAACGGATTGCATCGTTAGAAAGATAAAAGTACAATAATACGTTGGATATTTTTTGCTTTTTTGTATTTCCACTCTTCGAGCTGATGCGGACTGCAAAAGACGGAAAAAAGTAAACATTTTGATCAATCGGTTCTTTCGTGCTTTGAAAACTGCTGAACCTGCTTTTGGCCGCCACGATGAGAATCTTCGTGACATTTTGTGACGTTCATTATGATTTTTATGTAATATCTCGGCTAATAAACAAAAAAAGGAAAAATCTGAACCTCAGGTGCATCAGGATCTGTCTTGGTCTATCCTCACCTAATTTATCCTCTACGTGTGGTAGACTTTCCTAGCCATCGCCAACACACACACACAGCAACACTTCAATCTTTCTTTTATTAGTATAGATTTAACTTTTGAAATAGGTGTTCTTATATTTTAATACATTACATTTATTGATCATAACATTTTTTGCCTCCAAAACTGGTCTTTGGAATTTTCCAAAACACATTTAAAAATTTACTAAATTATTGGATTATATTATGTTAGTTTTATTTGCAAGTTTTACTAGATACTAATATAATACAATTTAATAAGAAAAAAAATCAGTTTACGAGTTTTGAATCTAAAATTTTGTTGATATTTTTTTAACTACTCATATACAACTTTTATATTTAATATTATAGAAAATCCCAATGTCACTAATTAATGCCTTGAGTCATTAATATATTTAATAAACAATTAAGAGTACACGGTTAATAACTTATTAGTATTTCTACAACTTAAGTGCATGCAAAGTTTAAGTAGCTTTTACTAAATTTTATGTATGTAATTACTTTATAAAATTAGCTAATGAGCAATTCTTCTAAAGCTGTTTTTTTAATTTTTATATTCGGTTGATACTTTGCGATTTATAAAGCAGAACATTTTTAATCTTTTAAAAGCATATATTTCTCGTTATTTCAGCCCAATAAAAAAATCTTTAAAATTTTATCTGAGATCTTTTTAAATTAATTAGAATTTCCTGAAATTATGTAAATTTTAAAAATAATATCAGAACAAAGCTCGGTTCCATAAATCTTTAGGCTATCAAATATTTTTCCTAAGTTATCTCGTGCTGTAAAACAAAAATAATTTACATAATTGCACTGCTTTAAAATTAAACCCAATTACGAAATCGGGTACAAAAGTTTTGCATCGTATAAAAATTAGTATTCAAAAATTTTAAGCAAAGTAATTACTTATTCAAAGTGTTTTATTTTTTTATATTAGATTTTTGTTAAGCTTAAATTGAATTTCGCAAGAAATTAAGAACATTAAAAAGTTTTTCTTGTAAAAAATAACTGAGGATCCGATGAAATTTATATTCAATGCAAATTATATTATCTGAAATGTTCCATAATTTTTACATTAAATAAAATATAATTTTAATGCACAACTTCATTATATTTAAAATTTGCGGCGATATCTCAAAGTATTTCGAATTCCATTTTATTAAGAGCAATACAATATACATAAGTAAATATGATGTGTTTAGTATTTTGCACGTCTTTAATTATATTAAAAAGTCCTTCCGGCCTGTACCGGATTTAAAAAGTAGCTTTCAGAGTCCATTTTTTTAAAAATCACCTCATTTTACTCCAACATCCGAAGCTAAAATACTTGGAGTCCGATATAAAAGATTCAATCACGGTTTCTGTTAAGACTGAATTTGTATCTGAATTTCAGCATGAGAGTTACAGCATAACAAAAAAAATCATTGTTTCAAAATATCAGACACCCTAGAATTTCAAACTGCCATATCTTAGCCATTTTTTAAGATAAATCCCAAGTAAAAAATGTTCCGGAATCCTTGTATCATGATCTAACACTTAACGTAAACAACTTTTTCAAATTATAATTTTTTGTACATCTTTTTGGATTTTTAAAAATTTAATTTTTTTTAACTGGTTGCCATTTTGAAACAAGATGACTGATGAAGCTGGCCAACGAACTCGGTCGAGACCTTGGTATGTCCTATACACATACTCAGTCACATCCAAATCGGTTCATAAATAAGAGAGTTACAGCATGACAAATGTCAGATATATATATAAACATTTGAACGGAGGGTGGTTTTGGGGTATGGGGGTCATGATCGGTGCTTTTTGTAAGGAAAGCTACCTAAAAAAATTTGAAGATTATTTATTAATTTTTAGGTAGTTTTCCTTACAAAAAGTTACCTATTGCAGCCGTTCGGAGGAAAATAATTCCAAAATATTTGGTATATTTTCACCGATCATGACCCCCCCCCCCCCAGACCCCCCAAACCACCTCCGTTCAAATGTTGATTTATATATATATATATCTGACGTATGTCATGCTATAACTGTATTATTTATGAACCGATTAGGATGTGACTGATGTATGTGAATAGAACATACCAAGGTCTCGACCGAGTTCGTTGGCCAGTTTCATGCGCCATCTTGTTTCAAAATGGCGGCCAATTAATTTTTTTTTAATTTTTTAAATTTTCTAAAAGTTGTATAAAAAATTATAAATTGAAATATATACTTAAAAATTTAAAAAGTATGTTAAAATTTGTGTAAAAAAGGATGTTTAAAACGGAAGTTCAAAAGAGGTTCTTGAAATAAACTTTGGTTCAAAGGTTCATCATTTATTTCTTAGTGCATTGACTAAACCACCACTAAAAGAAAATTCATATTTTTGCCATGCCTCATTACTAAAAGTGATGTTAATATTTACAATGGCAATATAATATCTTTAAACTAGGACTTCCCTCAAAGGGATTAGTCTGAGTGATATTGCTGAGAACATAGGGTTAACAATTACAATATAAAGAAAAAGAGCAAATTAAATGATAGAATTACAAAATATTATATATAAATTCATATACACTGTTAAAAAATAGAAAAGAAGTACCGTTCATCAGTTGTGTTGTCATAATTTTTTTTAACATGTGGCAAAGAATCTCCTTTTCTTAAGCGCGTATTGCGCAAAACTTGGGAAAAAAAAACCGCCTAATCTTTTAAAACGCCAAGATTTTTAAAGTTACGTAATTGGATTTGCAGCCAATAGATTATTCTATCAAGCGTGGCTTAACGCAAATTTCATTTCATTGTTGCACTTTTTTTTGTGTGTGAATTTAAAATTTTTCTTCCTTGATTACATATCTATTATTTGTATAACTGTTTATAATAACTCTTGCGCTTCAAACCACATTGATAGCATGCTTTGCTACAAACCAGATTGCAAAACTTTAGTCTAAATTACTATTAAAGTATACAAAAAATCTTTCGATGACTTCTGTAAAATAACTTTTACATTAAATCTCCATATCGGCAAAATTAAAAAATTATATATATATCAAAGTTAAGCTTAACAGATACTTCTTGATTATTCTCTAGGAGGCTCTGCCCCTGCGCCTTTACTGCGCCACCCGCAGACTTTTCTTTTGCCAGTCTGTCGCTCCACAATCTGTCTGTTTCCCTATCCGTTCTTCTGCCCGTCTCTCTAACCGATTGTATATCTCTCTACACTTCTCGCTACCTGTCTCTATATTTCTCTACTGGTCTCAATACCCGCCAATCTATTTCTCTAACCGTCTGTCTATCCGTCTAACTACTTGTATGTTTAACCGTGTCTCTATCCACTTCGCTACCCATTTGTATATCTGTTTCACAACTTGTCTATCTGTCTC
Source organism: Maratus michaelseni (assembly GCA_963931845.1). Taxonomy (NCBI): domain Eukaryota; kingdom Metazoa; phylum Arthropoda; class Arachnida; order Araneae; family Salticidae; genus Maratus; species Maratus michaelseni. The sequence goes on along the minus strand of OZ007589.1, from coordinate 34,881,542 downwards.
TGTACCCGTCTGGCTACACGCCTCTCTACCCATCTTCTTACCCATTTCCGTACCATCTACTCTCTCTCTACTCGTCTGTATACCCGTCTCACTATCCGTCTGTTTTTGTACCCGACTCGCTAAAAATCTCATTACCCGTCAGTCAACTCGTCTCTGTACTCACCTCTCTACTCGTCTCTTTATCTACCACGCTACGCGTCTCGCAACCTTTCTCCCTACATTCCTGTCTACCCGTGTCGCTACCCGTCTCGTGACCCATCTCGCTACCCCTCTGTCAACCCTCTTTTCACCTTTCTCTCTAGCCGTCTGTCTATTCGTTTCGCTACCCGTCAGCCTACCTATGTCGCTACTCGTCTCTCTACCCGTCTGTCTACCCGTTTGTTTACTCGTCTTTCTACCTCTCGCCATCTCTTCCCAATATTAAAACAATTCATTTAATATACAGAAGCCGTTTATCAGTTATTAAATGCAAATAGAAGTAATTTATCTAATAAGTGTAATCAGATGCATTTTTTTTTAAATACATACATAAACCTGAATAATTTTTTCATCAGTTTTGTGTTCATAGTTGTTTGTATCATTTGACAGTAAATCTCAACTTCTTAAACCTGAATTGTCTCAAGCTTTTAAAAAAAACACAAGGTCTGTATAACTGCAAAGTGCACTGAGGGCTATATTAGCTACATGTTATTAAGTTAAGTGAAAGTTTCGTCGCGTGTGCAGCCAACTGCTTATGTCAGAAAGCGTGGCTTAACGCCATTTTAAATTCATTACAGTAAATCTCTTTTCTTTTCTTTTTTTTTGGGGGGTAGGGGGGGGTAGGGGGGGAAGGGTTTCAAATGTATACATTTAAATTAAAACTTTTGCCTCCATGCCATTAGTGTTGTTTGTATTATTAACTAATACCTTGTAGACCGAGCTTCATTTGAAACAAATGTAAAAGACTTCTACAGTTTTTTTTAGGAGAAACTTTCGTAATTGGGCCCAAAGCCAATCGGAGCATTTAATATCATTATTGTAAGTCTTATAGAGTTAAAACAATATTGTTGCTAGCTTTACTCTTGTTTGAGACCAGCCTTGCCTGTGTATCTGAATGGGGAAAAGTTTCGTATCCTATGTCGGTTGGCGAAAAAAATTTAAAATGGTGCCAAAGGGTAGTTCTAGCATGGTACAAAATTTTTTCAAGAGAGCGGTAAAACATGTTTTTCAAATATTTACAAACATACGTTTATTATAGCATGTTTTTGCACCATCTTAAAAATTTAAGCACGATGCTAAAATAAAATTTTATCGCCATATTCGATATTTTAATAAGTAATGAAAATACACAAACAAACTTATTTAACAAACCTAAAAGGCATTTTTGTGATAAATAATTGTTATTGTCAGGGGGTAAATTGTAAACAATTAATAAACGGCTAGTAAATAATAAATAGCGTTTAAAATCTAAAAATGGAGAAGTGGTCCGTATAAAAATGCAAAACATAACATTATACGCTTGATATATGTAAATCTTTTTTTATTTTTTAATATTTCCGAAGGCACAGATAAAAAGGGTAAAAATCTCTTTTCCAAATGCCAAATAGAAAATATACAAAATAGAATGCCAAATATACAAAATAGAAAAATATCTGCAAAAAAATATATTTACATAATACTACATCTGCAAAAAAATAGGATTTAGAAAAAGTAAGCCAAATCCTGCAGATCCCAACAATCACATCTAAAAACTTATCACCAAAAAAGAACTCGCCAAATCTTACGGCACAGGAGATGGATTTTTCCTCTGAATGCAGAATATTAGTTTTTTTTCTTGTACGATGGGTGATTATAATATAATTGTTTCATTTCATGTACTACATACCGTTTGATATATTGGTACTTTTATGTTATCCTGGCGCAGTTAATAAATCGCCAAATATTGTTCCTATAACATTTTCATATTGAATTCATTTCATTTAAATATAAACCTTTCACTCATTTAATTTAAAATACATACCTTTCATTAATCCCAATTTAAAATGCTAAAAAGAGAAAAAAAGAAATAATGCCATAAATCGAAACCTTTTATTTAAACACCAAAGAATTTTTTTTTTAAATTTACACACGCGAAATAAAAAAAGCTGCTATTGCTGAGATTTGCGCCAAATCTCTAATACCAAGTCTACCAAGTTATTGCGGGGTTTTTCTTTCAAACAGAAAAAAATCCAGATTAATTTTTGATTTCTACTAAATTGAAATATATTTTATTGTGCTGAATATTAGTTCTTGCATATTATTTTGCTCCATGTACTCCATGAATTTTTCAATTCCGATTGTCTACGAAAATCTCCCGCCGGTGAAAATGACGTACGCACAAAATTTAGTGACGTATGTACTTTAATTGTGCTTTTTTATCTATTTTTTTAATATAATTTCCAAACGGTTTGACATTTATTCTTAGTAATAAATAGACGTCGTTGTCACCTTTATAGGTACCTGCTGTAAAAATTTGAACGAAATCCGTTAAATATTTCTTGAGTTATGCTTGACGAAAGGTTTTAATATCCATCCTAGCTATATATGGGGCAAAGTAATACTGCGCTGTGTATGAGTCTTCGTTGCACTGAGACAATTATTACTTATTGATTTTCTTCTATTATTGATATTGAAATGCGAAATGAAAACATCATAACTTTTTGATGAAAGATTCATTCGATGTATAATCAAAACAATTACATAATTATTTTAAGTACATCGAAACGCAGAAAAATTGTACAGAATATTTTATTATTACTTATAAATAAATTTATATGTTACACATATACTCATATTACATCCTATTTAAAAGCAACGCCTAAGTAATGTAGATTCTTTATCATTTTTCATATTACGAACTCATAGTTCATTAGCATTTGTGTATATATATTTTGAAATGCAAATAGGTATTTATAATAACACCAATTTTTGCACTATTCTCTAAAATATATTTTGTTTTTATAGGGCAGCCCTGCAGATAATATTACTATCCTTTTTAACACTTTCCAACCTAGTTGATAAGTGTTTATGATTTCGGTTTGTCTGCCGTTTACCGACTGGGCGTCTGTCCGTGCTCTAACTCACGTAAATATACTCGGATTGCCCTGAAATTTTTGTATGTTATTGTCGTTTACCACAGTATGTTCCCTATTCCAAATGAAGTGTGTAGCACTTCTACTTTTATTACAGTCAAAAGTATTCCGTTACATTACAGTCAATGGGAAATAATCGTTTCAAGTGCATTTTAACGATGCTACGCCATTTGAAACATGATCAAATTAATATATAATTATGAAGCGCACTAAAAAATGCTTTTTATAGAATATGGGGAGCAAAGCATTTGTTATTCATTTACAGGGTAAAAAAAAAAGAATTCTGTTACACACTGTTCTACGGAGAAAAATCGTTTGCAGTGTAATTTAATGATGTTTCACTATTTCAAACATAATGAAAATTACATGCATTACTGAGGTGCACTATAAATTGTTTCCCTAAAAATATGGTGTGCATTGCGTTTATCGTTCATTTACAGGGTCAAATAAACGAATTCTGTTGCACATTGTTCTACGGAGAAAATCGTTTGCAATGTAATTTAAAAATGTTTCACTATTTGAAACATAATGAAATTTATATGCATTACTATAAATTGCTCACTTAAAAGTATGGTGTGCATTGTGTTTATTGATCATTTAAAATATATCGATTACAGTATACGTGCGATAATTACAGTCTATGTGTGATAAGTGCGTTTTCAAGTTTGGTTTGCGTTTTTAAGTTTAACGAATTTTAATTTTAACGAATTTTAATTTTTAATTTTTTTCATATTACGTGGTGTGTATAAATTCGGTTGATCGTATACAGGGCTACACAAGGGAATTCGTAGTTATTACATACTATGAGAGTGAATTGCTTAAGGGTAGTTTTTAATTGTGTTACGCATTTTCTTGCTGAACTTTATTTAGTACACTAATATAAGTTTGTGGAATATAAATAAATTCACATACAGGGCTACGGAAAGAACGAAATACATTGTCGTTTACGGTTGGTAATTGCTGGAAGTGAGTTTTAAGTTGCCTTATGCTTTTTTATCTGAATTAAATTTTAGCTTAATATGGGCAGTGTACAAAAGTGTTTAGATAATATACAGGGCTGTACAAAAGACTTCGAGTGCATTTCCATCGATTGGTGAAAATTGCTAAATGTGAATTTTCTAACTGAACTAAATTTTATCATGCTATGTATCATATATCCATATCTACAGTTCATATACAGGGCTGCACAAAAGAATTCGACTACTTTTTTTACAGTGGAAGGTAATTTCGAAAATTGTATTTTTCAATGTGGTACATGTTTTCTAAACTGTTTACTTACATATCTTCTTTTACCCTTTTTAACGGTGAATTTTCGTTACAGTTTTCTGGATGTGTTGGAAAGTGTTTCATATGCTGTGCTTGACACTTGATAATTACACAATTTTACATAGAACCATGTAATTCTATACCCGTGATACTTTTTACTGGAATTGTTTTTAACACTTTTTTATATGTGGAGAGACGACTCTGCGTCTGCAACATTAATACATTAGTAGTTGTAGAAAGCAATTGATTGGTATTTCTCGCGAATAATAACTATATTTTGTGTAGCATTGGATTAATTCGTGAGGAACAATGGGATTCAACACGTGTACATTATATCTGATGTACATTATATTTGATACACAAGATTACAATAATATAAATACTAATACTAATTAATAAATCTACGAACGAAATTTGGGAAACCGAAACATGTAAGATTTAAAAAATTCACTGTTTTTCCTCCTTATCATAACATCAGAATAGAAACGAAAAAGCATGCATAGGCTCTCTAGTCTAGGAGGTGTTTCCACGACCCACTCAGCTATTATGTCAATGTATTTAAATAAATTAGGTATACACCGGATTCTGGAACAGTTAAAAACAATTAAACAGTTTAATGTTTCAAGGATATTCCCAGTTGAAACAACAACTCCACGCGATTAACAGTACACCATTTACAGTAGTATCAGAACTTGCTGCTTCTCCATGAAACGCTATGAAAACTACACCATTGTTTAAATCGATGTAACCAGCCGTTCTTAGCAATGAAAGATTGTCCACTAGTTTCATCTGATTTTTCTTTCATTTTTTCAAAAATTAACTGGCTTCATTAGATATTGCGTTTTGTCCGACATGACAAGTTTTGACAATCACCTGATTCTCACACCATCAGCAATAATACCATTTTAACGTGTCGATTGAGGAATTTTCGCCGTATTTATTAGGCGATCCATGTTCTTCTTCGATAAGTATTCGTTCTTTATCTTTGATGATTCTTCTTACAGTCATACAAGCTAAATTAATCTATGACGTATTATTATGTGTCTTCATTGAAAACTTGATGATTTAATGTTTTGCTTCCAATGTAAAAATCTTCCTTTGTTTTCTTTCTTCATATGTGGAATCATTAGTTTTGTTTTTCGTTTAGATGCCATCGTCAAAATATAACTGTCGCGTCGTGTTGCATAAATACACAGTATTTATCATTATGTGGGATTTTCCTATTTTGTGCGGGATTCGCGCAACCACCGCGCATACTGTTTCAAATTCTGCATGGTACAACAATCATCAATACCGCATATGCTCATGAGGAAATATGTAGAATTTATTAGCATATATCGGATATGATACAAATGGCATTAAAGGTTTCATAACATGTATTCTTATTTTAGGTAAGTCGCGTTGTATCGTTTTGAAGTATATGGTTATCTGATTTTAATAAAATTTACTTATATGGTTAACATTCAATTAAAATATTATTTATTAAATACTATGCAGAAAGTGAAGATAAAATATGTGGATCACGTACTTTAAAATTTATTTAAACAAAGTCACACTAAATTTAATCTATTAACAATATTTGTGCCATATTTTTAAATTTAAGAAATAAAATAATTCTAAACGCACTTGCAATGATACTAAAACTGAAGGCAATACATAGTAAGTTAAAATATGGATTACATATAAAAGAATAAAAATCAGCTAGATGTATTGTAGAAAACTGTAAGATAATGATATAAAAGAGGATGTATTTAATGTTTTTTTTAAACACATACAAGGCCTTTATAATACACAAAAAGAGAATATTTTTCTAAGTCGTTCACGATTTTACAAAATACTAACAAACAAACACATACTTGTTTAGAAAAATGTAAACAGAATTATAACAATTCTTATATTTGTGAAATATTTTTTACTTTATATCACCATCTTATTGCACAATTGTACGGTTCAGTATATACATATACATATATTACATCTATACCGGCAATAAATATTTATCTCTACTTTTAACGTAAATGTAAATATTTTATTAAAAATAATCATATCACATCTTTACAGTTAAATTAAATAAAATATCTCAGAAAACTCTTAATACTATTATAAAAATGCCTGAGTAAAATCCTTTTTTTATAAAAATAATTATATTATAAATGAATATTTGTATTTCCTTAGTTGATTCAATAAACAAATAGAATATTACTATATAGCATCGGGAGAAATTATTTTAAAAGAATGTCAAACACATTTAGAAAATTTCTTCGCCTTATTTTTTTTTGTTTAATTCGCTGTTTAGTTTATCCTTTGAAAACTCAAAAATATATCTTTATGCAGAATCAATGAATAAATGTTTGTTTTCATAATTTAATTCACATTAAACATTTTTAATTCTACATTTTAAAATAAAAGATACGTATTTACATGTATATAATTAAATATGAATTTTTATTTTATATAAAATTAGGGAAGAACTATTTTGTAGAAATAATTGTCTAAAAAAATGAAGTGCATTACGTATTTGAGATTTTAAAATTTATCATGAAATAATATTAAGTGAAAATTTTTTTTCTATTGCAAATATTATATATTCTGAAAAATTCTTTTCAGCTGCTACATTTTTATTGTTCAAAATACAGTAAAACCTCTAAATAACGGACACCTTGGGAGCGCAGAAATTGTCCGCTATTCGGAGATGTCCGCTATTGGGAAAACTTCGGAGATTCACAAAATCGCTAAGAAATGCTTAACGTTTCATTAATTGGCTTTTATATGTCCGAGAACTTCTACTATATGATTAATCAGAAATTAAAATTACTTTTTTAAGCAATAAAACTGAAATGAAATTGTACATACATTTTTCCACTGTTTATTACATTCTTAAGGAAAAAATCTGTTACAAAAGTTTGCTTTTGCTTGCGATTACATGTAGTTAGTTTTTCTATGCGACGTTTTAATGCTATCATTAGTTTTAATCCTTCTGAATCATCTCTTTTTGGAAAAGGAAATAAATATGTGTAACTGCTCACTGTGTTTTGCCGCTTTTTGGAAATTTTCGATATTCCAGGAAACATCCCCTGGTTTCACTATCTGATTCATATCGCTAATAGAGTCAACTTTTGTCGATATAATCGCCTACGTCAACTGATTCATTTTCAGTAGGTCATCATCAATACTGATGGACATTTCGGCATTTCTTCACTCCTAATCCATTTCATTAATTCACTTATAGCGATAGTTCTTTATTTCTATCGGAAATAAGTGTTTCATTTTCTTTTAATATAAAGCCTGTTTTTCTGAAACATTGTCAAACGCATTCTGGTTACATGTTTTTACAGCTGAAGTAATCCGAATTTTAAAGCATCGGGAACATTAACTAATTTTAGGCTGTTCTCAACTGTATTCATAGAATAAACCTTCGAAAGAATATGTCTTAATAAAAGCTTTCTCTACTGAGCTTTACAATTGTATATAACGCCTTTATTAAGGGGTTGGCATACGGAAGTTGTCTTTGGGGGGGTGGGGGAAACATAGTTTTAACATTGTCCAATTTAAACGGTTTTGGATTAGAAGTTGCACTGTCCAAAAACAAGAGAACTTTTCTTTGTTCTTTCATCCTGTTATCAAAGAAAGTTAACAATTTAATCACTAAAAAACTGGTTATCCACACTTTTTTATTCGCTCTATAACACCAAATTTTTTAAATTGGATGTTCTTTGAGAAACACATGGGTTTCAGAGATTTTTGAACTATAAGAAGAATTTAAAATTCCCCTAACATATTGCAACATAGTAAAACAGTGATTCGCTCTTTTGTCATTTTTTTGCCGATACAGCCATCCTTTTAAAAGAACAAAGTCTTACTTGAAAAATTATGAAAAAGAGTCCGCTTTCCTCGGCATTCAAAATGTTTCTCTCCTCCTAACCTTCGTAAAAATGATTGCAGTTATTCATTCCAATCCCCCACTTTTTTCAGAGCTATAGATTTTGCTTTTCCATATATTGTTTTGAAAGCGATGTTGTGCCGAGACAGAAAATTTTTCCGCCATCTACCCAAACTCTTAAAATCATGTAATCCGAGTTCTTTGGCGACTTTTAAAGCCTTTTCTTGAATCAAAGGCCCACTGATAGGATTTTTTTGAAACGAAGTGAAGTAAACCAATTCAGAAATATAGAATTAATTTCAATGGAATCAGTATACCTCAATTTCACATTTTTGGTGTTCTCGTTAGAGCTATTAATCCACAAATTATTTATTTCGTAAAATCTCTGCCATTTGTGTTTTACCTATTTTAAAAAATTCGGCAAGTATCCGTAAACTCTATTTCTGTTTTTCAGATTCACTTACATTTATAATTTAAAAATTTTTTAAAAGTTAATCGCTTTCGTTTTGAGGTCATTCTCGAAACGTTAATTACAAACAAGACACTAAATTCAGAATACGCAGAGCTCAATATATTCAGAAAACGATAAAAATAGTTTTAACATATTTTGAAACTTCGAATATTGAATGTCAATTAAATCTGTAGAATCAAACAGTAATCGATACAAAATACATACGATATTGGGGGATTCCACAGGCCACTGGGGATTTTCGAGAGACCACCCTCTAAATTTATCTGTGGTCAAAAACTTTGGGACACATTGCCTTGAAAAATTTCGAGGCTTTTTATTTTTTTTTTTCATTTTCTTTCTCGTTAGAAAATCATTTTTCATCCTTGATCGCCAAAGCTACTGTCCGCTATTCGGAATGTCCGCTATTTAGAGGTTAAACATACAAAAATTTAGATTTTGGGAGTGGGGATTTGAAAAATGTCCGTTAAATAGAGGTGTCCGCTATTCGGGAGTGTCCGTTATAGAGGTTTTACTGTATTATAAAAGTGAACAATAAAGATAATATTTTTAGTTGTTTCTTAAAGTATCATATTTAATATGCTTTTGTTTTAAATTTATTTTTAGATTTGATTTTGCTCGCGTTTCCGATTACGTAGAATGTAAGTTTTGCAAATCAGAATGCTAATTTTACATATAATTTTTGCTTTTTCTTAACATAATGTATCTGACTAAAAATGCAACTCTTTTCAAAATCCGTTCAGGAGATTTTTTAAATAAGTCACTCTTTCATAATCGTGCTCAGAAGTTTCTCCCAATTGCATTTTATATATATAATAGGTTATAGAAATGTACCCCATAGCTCTATAACTAAGCAACGTTGAAAGATTTGTTATACACTTACACCTTCCCACAAAAATTACCTAACTTGACAATGTAAGTCTCATAAAAATCCACCTAGCAGAACGCGAGTTATGAGCGTTAGGAATGAAACTCCCATCTGCGTTTTATATATACCAGGGCATTCAACCCGGGTCTCCGGCGAGAGAGAATATAGATGACTACTATTTATTTTTTTATTGAAAACTCTAATACATTTTTTTAATAATTTTATATTTTATTTTATATTGCCCTCTAACAACACCAATGAGCATTTTTATATGAAATATGTCAATTATATATTCAAATAAAATATTAAAATTTATTAAAAGCTGTAATTTCGCATTGGTCTTGTGTCAGAAATTAACAAAAAGAAATAGCTAACAACTGCGTTATCTAGAACAGTTTTTTTTTAAATTCTGATAATTTCAGCGGTTTTAAGAGCTTATTTTGATTACATCTTTGTTAAATTTGTGTTTTATTTATGCTATTTTATTCATTGATTAATGAAGTTTTTATTTCGTTATTGAATATCAGCTGGAAACAAATGCTGAACTTTTTATATTGTTTAAAGTACAAACGAATTAATATTTTGTAATCGTCTGCAAGCGATATAGATTTAAAAACAAGAACGAAAAATCATGCGTCAAGCATAGATTATATAGCACTTTCCAACGCTTCCAAAATAATTTTACAAATCATACCGTTTAATAAGCTAAAAGCTAACATCTAAGTAAACAATTTAGAAAACGCATAACATATTTAAAAACATAATTTCATGAATTTCCAACATATACAATATTCGAAAAATATCCGAATACTTTTATTCAGCCCTGTATAGGATCTATAGATTTGTATATATACTACATAAGATGATAATTTTAGTTCAGTTAGGAAAAGCGTTGCACAGTTTAAAATTCTCCGTCTGGAGTTTGTCAATAAACAGAAATGTGTTCGCGAACTTTTGTGCTGCCCTGTATAGGATCTACAGAATTTATACACACCACGTAATAGACAAAAAGCAAGTTAAAATTAAAATCGCGTTCAATAACTTAAAACGCACTTCCAGGAATTATTGTTAACAGACAGTAGAGAATTCTTTTGCGTGTCCCTGTAAATGAACGATGACTGCTATACACACAATATTCCGTAGTAAGTCTCTTGTAATGCACCTTAGTGATCTATTTAATTTCAATGCGTTTAAAATAGTGAAACATTATTTAAATAAACCGCAGACGATTTTTCTCCATAGACGTAATGTAACGGAATTATTTTGACTGTCCCTGTAAAGTAACTATAAGTGCTATGCACACCCTGTTCCATATTAAGCTTCTTCTAATGCACCTTAGTAATATATATAAATTACAATGCGTTTAAAATAGTGAAACATTATTTAAATAAACCGCAAATGATTTTTCCCCATAGACCGCAATGTAACGGAATTCTTTTGAGTGTCCCTGTAAAAAAACTATAAGTGCTACACACTTCCGTTGAAATAGGGAACATGCTATAGATAACGACAATAACATATAAAAATTGCAGAGCAATCCGAGCATATTTACGGGAGTTAGAGCACGGACAGACGGCAGACGGCAGACGGCCAGACGGCAGACGGCCAGATGGCAGACGGCAGGACGGCAGACGGCCAGACGGCAGACGGCCAGACAAACCGAAGTCATAAGCACTTTTCAACTAGGTTGGAAAGTGCTAATAAATCGTGCTTGAAATTTAATTTAAATGCTATAATAAATAAGTAAATTGTGATACAGTTTTCAAACAAACAAGGACAAATAAATTATCAGTATCATACAAGGCGAAAATTTCGTTTGTAAATTTATAGTTTTAAAGTTCGAATTGCATAAAACAGAAAAACCTTTAGTTTAAAGTTACATTCGTAAATGATGTTTATTAAAAAGTATTAACTAAAATACCATAGTTGGTACTTTTCCACTATAGGGACCCTGGCGTTTTTTTTTAAAGCTTGGCGCAACTCGGCCTTTAGAAAGTGAGATTTGTTGCGAAATGTTATAAAAAGCTATGAAAACAATACCAATTAACTTTTATGCTTGTATATAACACACACACACACACACATATATATATATAAACGTATATATATACAATTTACATCTGTTTAAACATAATATTATATAAATGATTTTTTAGAGAAAAGTTTCCCTACATAAATCTATAAATAAAGTTCTACATTTCTGCAGAACCAGTGCCCCGAAAATGATACATTTCTGCTCTTAGAAACAAGCGAGTGCAATCGCAGTGCCTCCTCTGTTTTACTAGGTTCTCTAGGTTCTAATCTGTGAGTACTTTGAGTGGCACCTGAATTACTCATCCCTTCCGATGCAGCATGGAGCAAGCGAACGACCGTTGAAAAACTATATTTTTCCCCGTATATTCACCGTTAACTTTTTTTTTTGTTGTTGTTGTTGCGGATCAGATTGCGGTCATTTTTGCGTTGAAATTTAACTTTTAAGGTGAGGTTCAGTAACTCATTTTTGAAAAAGAAAAGTGCACAATACTGTTTCAGATGTAAAAATTATATATTTGACTATAAAGGAGTATATATATATCCTCTTTAATAAAAAGGTACGTGTTGCTGACGACTGGGAATTTCGCTAATCGTTGCCACAGATTAATCTCGGAAAATGAAACATTTGAAATAACTGAAAAAATTAATTGCTGGAAAAGTATTTGTCAGAAAATTGTTAGACAAATTGCGTTAGAAATGTAAAAAATTGTATTTTTCTTGATATAAATTTCAAATCCACTGATTATGCCATTTTTCAAATATTGAATTTCAAAAATTACCAAATTTCACAATGGAGTACTACAGCGAAAACTTCACGGGTAAAAAAATAATACTAACAGCAATGTGTCAGCACGAGTCACGAATTATAGTAACCGTATTATTCTGTTAAAATATAAAAGTGAATTATGATGTCACGAGTGCATGATTTTTATTTAAATCTCGACAAATACTAGATGCGCCATTTCTTGTTAGTTGTGTATAATATAGGTTAATTCACGTTATTAAAAAATGTAGCTATAAAACATATAAATCAATGGAAAACGGTAGGTAATAAATTGTAAACGTAATAATAAACCGTGTTAAAAAAAACATAACTTAGTGAAAGTATCCGTTTTTGTTATTTTAGGATGTTCCAGGTAAAGGTATAGATTACTTTAAAATACAAGGTTAAATTCACCGATATATTTCGTTTGATTCAAGGTTCTTTTGGAGAAACCGACCAGCGCAGCGGGCGTAGTCTGCTAGTATATTCATATTTCTAGATCAAATATAAAATTTATATTAGATATATAATTATAGAATATTTTTTATAACTACTTTAAAATTTAATTTCTTTCTTTTTGGGTTTCGGTTCGATTTTGGGTTACAGAATGACGGTTTCTGGTCGGGTTTTGAATTAAATTCAAACAAAATATTCGCGTTCGGGTTGTGTATGACCAGACTCGGACTATAATGTAAATAAAATAAAGGGTTGCCACAAAACATGAAATCAAGGTATACACTACTTCAATGTTGGTTTTATTTTTCTTTAAAATTACCAGTTTACTTTGTTTTTAGAGCGCATTTAACAATAATTTCATTAGTTCTGCATAATAAAGCAGCGTAATTCTTTTGCACATGTACAAATAAATGAATTAAGAGTCTGATTAATTCCTACGTCTAACGAATACATTAAGAATGTATGAAAAAAATGAACAATTGAGAGGGTCGGAGCAAGAGGCTGCTAAGCCGTATTTTTGAGCTCTCCGTCAGCTCGTTCTATGCTAGGAGCGCGGAAGAACAATTTCGTAACACGTGACCTATTTTAACCAATGAATGTTCAACTTTTGTTTCACACTATCTTTTAGTTAGGAATTAATATTGAAGAAATGCGCCTCTCCGATGCTTTTGGCGGGAAAAGAATTTTCTAGAATATCGTAGAAATTTAAAAGCGCGGGAAAACTAATAGAATATTTTTGGCTTTTGTGTATTGAGTATACAAGTTTCTCAAAAACAAAACAATTTAAAAGAATGATTTTTTAGACTATTAGGAAAGTGACAATCGTGAATTTAGACAGAATAAAAGAAATAAAAGAGATTTAAATACGGGAATAAATAGGAAATATTTAATATAATAAAGAATTTAAGGAAATAGATTTATTAAGAAGAAATATACTTATGAAATGTGGTTTTTACACCTTAGTTGACGGGAAATAAAAAGTGAATGTAAGTAGATTAGGATAAAAAGTATTTTAAATATGGACAGTAATGGAATATTTTAATAAACTGGGGTTGTAAATGGAATATTAATAAAAGGATTTTTTATAGAATAATTTTAATAGGGTATGGAATGTTAAATTTTGTAATATATAGTATAACTTTGCCAATTTCTGAGTAACATTTGCGATATTCTGAATAACAATACGGCATTACTTTAGTTATATTATTTTAATGATAAACGCTTTCTTTCTGGTAAAAAACTTCTACAAACATCTGGGGAAAAAACGAAACCTGTGACATATGCTGCCGTCTAATGACATTATAAATTTGTTTTATGTAGGATATTATAATTTATACAATATTAAGCAACAGCTTACAGTGTCAGATTCATTTCACCAAAAATGTGGCTTGGCACTTTCTTGCTCCGATCCCCTCAATTCAAAAATCTATGAAACACATATATGAAAATCTATGACCTTAATGTGTTCTAAAAGTGAATGTTCCATAGAAAACAATTGTCATTTTCTTTTTCTTGAGTGTCTGGTGTCCAGAGGTACGAAAAAAGGGAACCAACTCTCTTTCATTAGAAAAAAAAAAAGCAAAAAAAAGCAGGACCGGCATTTGGATTGCAACTTGCCAGGAATCGAGCATGTAGTTTTCGAGTAATTTTACTCTGTATACATTAATTTACATCTCAATGCTCAGTGATTAACTAGAAAAGTTTTTTTTAAGTACTACCCACTGTTTTTAGTAGCGTACACAGCACCCTCCAGTTTGTTTTGATTTTATATTTCTAAATGAAAATCTTTCCAAAATAACCTAACATTAGAAACACAACTGCCTTTGGTAGGATGCATTCTGCGTAAACCATGAATGCTACGCACGCTCCAGCCTGTTTTAATTTTACATTATTTGTCATGCTATTGTTATTTATATTTTCTTTTTATGTTCGTACTAGTTACTATATTTTTCAATGTTCTTTAGAGCATTTTCATGCTACATGTCGCATGATTTTTTCGCAAACAAGGGGTTGAACGTAAAACGGGAAACACTGATCTGAATGTAGAATAATATAGTTTAAAATCTAAGATGTGCGTTACATGCTGTAGTATACGGTATTTTAAGTATATTTTCAACATTCGTAAGCAAAAATAACAATGTATACATTACTAGTCATGTGACAGAATTTTTTTTAATCAAATAATAAAAATTACTAGTCTAAATCATAATTTCTCCAAGTAAAATACTTCTTGTTATCGTTATAAGTATCTGCTTTATAAAATCATTTTTTCAAAATGACTACCAGCGTGCATTCTGCTAATTAAGCAAACTGCCATTTTTGCGTCTTTATGATTCATTCTTTTACTTAATTTCACTGTTTTATGCAATTGGGAATGTCAAGATATTTTGAACTATTTTCTGTAAATGTAATTATGATTGAACTATATTTAAATTTTATATATGCTAAGAAAATTAATAAGATGTTTTTCTCAGAAAATGAAAGTTACATTCACAGAAAATTTAATGATGATAAGAGTACACCTTAATTAAATTTATCTTTTCATATAAATGAAAGTGCACGTTCTATTTTGGTTATTTAAATTTATTCCTGACATCTATAGATAATTTCTGTTTTCTTTTATTTAAAATAATTGTTATATATATATATATTTTTTTTTTCAAAGAAAAGAAAAATTAACGAAATTTAAAATCGCGAAAAAGTTTAAAAAATCATTTTAAAATGAGGGATTTGAATTTAATGTATTATATCACAACATGCAGTCAAACTTGATATTGACTTTAAAATCCGAAAAAAGTAATATTAACATCATCAGATTCCGGAGTAGATCAACTATGCATCTTAATCTAAAATAAAATAATTTAACAAGAACATATTTTTCGATATTTTTACATCGAAAACAAAAAAAAAAAATATATATATACAAATTTGATAAAATCCCTCCTATCTCCGGCCTTTATTTACAAAAAGCGCAAAATTTTTTAAAGAATTAATTGAGAAAAAATATAAAGCATAGTTTAGGAATATTAGTTACATAGTTTAGAATAATAATACATAATTAAAAAAGATAATATATATACTAAGTTTTCTAATGAAACTTTTCAAAATTATATAGTTCTTAAAAAAAAAAAAAAAAAAAAAAAAAAAGTATAAAGATTGAATTAACTGGCATGTTCCGTAAATGATGATTACTGAATGCTTTAAATGTCCGGCTAGTTGAGTGTTACAGAATCTGTATCTGATAAGAGGGACATTGATGAAATAGTCAAGCAGGAAAACAATTTTTTGCATATTTGCCTGTCGAAGTCAGAATTTTTTAGCATTTTATCCAATTTTAGATGCCACAACTAGATTGACGCTATTTCTTACTGTTTTATTGAAACCTTCCTCTCCCGCTCCCCCCCCCTCCCCCCAGTTTTCTAATCATATGACTTGTTAGCTGTCTAGAGAGGAAATGAATGGCGTTTTCAGTGTATGGGAAGAAAATGCCTTTAAAACTTGATTTTGCCATTAGAAATGCGACTAGGGATGGTGGAGAGAAAAAATGCTGTCTGTGCTAATTTCTTAGACAAAGTTTTATAACCCCACCTCCCAAACTAGATTAAATGACTTGGTCGTCAGATAAAAAAAATCTTAGTCGCCGGTGTCTACCTGACGATCGCATTTGTCAATCCCTGGTCATGGTAACAAAATAAAATCTATTTCTTAATGTTATCAAAACTGTAAAAAATAAATAATCTGTACTAATATATAAAATTGGAGTGCCTGTCAGTGCTTTTCTTAAAAACACACCTAATTCTAAGTTCTTTGGAATTTTTAGACGAACTATAGTTAAAAAAAGAAAAAAAAAAGAGAATAAACATTTAAATTGCTCTGTCTGTTTGTCCAGAATAGGGTCAGAATCGCTTGCATAACAAACACTAATCATATCAGGGGCAGATAGGAAATGTTTTTGGTACCATCTGCATTTTTTTGCATTTCCATATCTTAAATAGTTTTTCAGAAAACAGGAAAAAAATCAGACGAATCAATCAATCTACTAATCCTTCAATACTCAAAACTTCGGGAACTAATTGATCAATTTTAAGGAATCTTATAAAAATTTAAAGGTCTAATTAAGATTTATAAATGATAAATCTGGCTACAATCTGAAGTTTGTAGCATTTCAATATCTAAAATAGATTTTCCGGAAAAAGGAAAAAAACGGTTGAAAAACCAATCAACCAACCTTTCAATTCTAAAAAACTCCAGAGCTTATTGATCATTTTAAGGAATATTAAAGCGATTGAAAAGTCTAATTAACATTTATAAATGATAAAAAATACATTTTTTCTTATGACTTATACATTTAATTTAAAAATGGGTAAGTATTTGGTATGTATTTATCCTCAAAAACTTAAAAAAGACCTTTTAAAATACAAATGCATGGGTTGATACGCAGCAAATGCAGAGAGATAACGTTCTAATATGCCTAATGAAGATATCGGCTAGTTAATAACTTCCGAAAATATAGTTGTGTTTTTACTAATATTTTGGAAAAATAGAAGAATTTCTACATGAATTTGCGAAACACAAATTTCAAAATACGGAATTTGGTATACCGCTATTGCATCAGATAATATTTTTAATATATATGTATTACACTATATTACTATATAAATAATCTCATCTCATCAGAGAATAATTTTCTGTTCTTTACAAGTTCAAAAATATGAAATTCACGTCATTATAAATTTCAGAAACCTATCCTTCAAACCGGAAAAAAAAAAAAAAAAAAAAAAAAAAAAAAGAAGACAATACTCATTAACCATTTACGTCCCTCAAAATACTCTTAAACTTTGAAAACTTTGCATTTGTATGTATTGTTTTCTGTAGTGACATCTCTTCAGTGTTATATTCATACAAATGATTAATAGAAAAATTGGGAGTTAAATGTCACAATGTGTTTGTCTTGTCTTTTCTCCTGTTAAAAGTCTGACAAGATGATTCAGTGCAGGAAAAGACTTTCTCCTAATTAACTCCGTATGTTAATGAACTCCATGATTTATTTCTCGAACATGATTCTTTGACATTGACAACGAAACAAATGCACTTTAATCAGAAGTATTTCCATTGTTGTTTCTAACATACGTTCAAAAAAAAGTTACGCATACAGAGTTAGCAGACTAATTTATGGGAAGATAGTGACATCTAAAAATGTTACAGTAAAACATTCTTGCCTTGTTAGAAAATAATGCTAGATTTCAACTATATTATATTGATTTTATAGAACATTTGAGAGAAAAATGGCAAAATTTATTTGTTTTGACTTTAGTTAAACATCGACATGTTATGTTAAATGCAAGCACAAGATGATATGGTGCAGATAAAGAATCTCCCAAATAATCCATCTGCAAATCAACTAGGTGATTTCTATCCAGATCATGATTATTTGACATTCTTTAACATCGATATAATTTTGCTATTGGAAAAGTATTTTAACTGTTTTATAAAGTGAACAAAATCATTCAGCACGATATTAAAAAAAACATCATTATTGAACGTATCTTAAAAATGGCCCTTTTTAGGGTTCCGTACTTAAAAAGTAAAAACGAAACCATTATATGATCATTCCTGTACCTGTCCGTCCGTCTGTCACAGCCCTTTTTCTCGTAAACTATAGGACGTGAAAAGTTGGAACTTGGGAAAGTTATAAAGCCTTTTTACCCACATATTTTCAGATTATTAACTGTTCACAAATATGTTTAGAAAAAATTTAGGAGGCTAATTTAGTTGCTTGAAAAAAAAAAATTCTTTTTATATATAATTTGGGGTATAGTGTGAAAGATCTCATAATATCGAACTCAAAAATATATTTGTTTTAATTTTAGGTATTATATTTTCAGAGATATAGTTCAACATGCACTGCAAAATTATGTCCCCTCCCCTCTATTTCCGAATCTACTGAAACTAAAATTATGAAAAAATTAGGGGTAGTAGGAGTTTATTTAAACTTTGCAGGAAAACTATAGCGATTTTCCTGGGTAACATTGTTTTTGAGAAAAAAGCATTTTTCCGTTACACACAAACTTTACTTTTCGAGCAGTCAGAGGGGGAGGTGACGGGCGCTCAAGGTATGTATCGACGCAGAATCATCCAAGGATATTTGGTAATGATTTTCTGAAACAATTGTCGTTAATTAATTGATATATTAATTAAGTTACTTGAAAAAAAACCCTCTTTCTATTTATCGTGTAGGGCATCGTTCGAAAGATCTCGTAATATCGAACTCAAAAATATATTTGTTTTAATTTTAGGTATTATATTTTCAGAGATATAGTTCAATATGCACTGCAAAATTATGTCCCCTCCCCTCTATTTCCGAATCTACTGAAACTAAAATTATGAAAAAATTAGGGGTAGTAGGAGTTTATTTAAACTTTGCAGGAAAACTATAGCGATTTTCCTGGGTAACATTGTTTTTGAGAAAAAAGCATTTTTCCGTTACACACAAACTTTACTTTTCGAGCGGTCAGAGGGGGAGGTGACGGGCGCTCAAGGTATGTATCGACGCAGAATCATCCAAGGATATTTGGTAATGATTTTCTGAAACAATTGTCGTTAATTAATTGATATATTAATTAAGTTACTTGAAAAAAACCCCTCTTTCTATTTATCGTGTAGGGCATCGTTCGAAAGATCTCGTAATATCGAACTCAAAAATATATTTGTTTTAATTTTAGGTATTATATTTTCAGAGATATAGTTCAATATGTACTGCAAAATTATGTCCCCTCCCTTCTATTTCCGAATCTACTGAAACTAAAATTATGAAAAAATTAGGGGTAGTAGGAGTTTATTTAAACTTTGCAGGAAAACTATAGCGATTTTCCTGGGTAACATTGTTTTTGAGAAAAAAGCATTTTTCCGTTACACACAAACTTTACTTTTCGAGCGGTCAGAGGGGGAGGTGACGGGCGCTCAAGGTATGTATCGACGCAGAATCATCCAAGGATATTTGGTAATGATTTTCTGAAACAATTGTCGTTAATTAATTGATATATTAATTAAGTTACTTGAAAAAAAAACCCTCTTTCTATTTATCGTGTAGGGCATGTTTCGAAAGATCTCGTAATATCGAACTCAAAAATATATTTGTTTTAATTTTAGGTATTATATTTTCAGAGATATAGTTCAATATGCACTGCAAAATTATGTCCCCTCCCCTCTATTTCCGAATCTACTGAAACTAAAATTATGAAAAAATTAGGGGTAGTAGGAGTTTATTTAAACTTTGCAGGAAAACTATAGCGATTTTCCTGGGTAACATTGTTTTTGAGAAAAAAGCATTTTTCCGTTACACACAAACTTTACTTTTCGAGCGGTCAGAGGGGGAGGTGACGGGCGCTCAAGGTATGTATCGACGCAGAATCATCCAAGGATATTTGGTAATGATTTTCTGAAACAATTGTCGTTAATTAATTGATATATTAATTAAGTTACTTGAAAAAAAAACCCTCTTTCTATTTATCGTGTAGGGCATGTTTCGAAAGATCTCGTAATATCGAACTCAAAAATATATTTGTTTTAATTTTAGGTATTACATCTTCAAAGGTATAGTTCAATATGCACTGCAAAATTATGTCCCCTCCCCTCTATTTCCGAATCTACTGAAACTAAAATTATGAAAAAATTAGGGGTAGTAGGAGTTTATTTAAACTTTGCAGGAAAACTATAGCGATTTTCCTGGGTAACATTGTTTTTGAGAAAAAAGCATTTTTCCGTTACACACAAACTTTACTTTTCGAGCGGTCAGAGGGGGAGGTGACGGGCGCTCAAGGTATGTATCGACGCAGAATCATCCAAGGATATTTGGTAATGATTTTCTGAAACAATTGTCGTTAATTAATTGATATATTAATTAAGTTACTTGAAAAAAAAAACCCTCTTTCTATTTATCGTGTAGGGCATGTTTCGAAAGATCTCGTAATATCGAACTCAAAAATATATTTGTTTTAATTTTAGGTATTATATTTTCAGAGATATAGTTCAATATGCACTGCAAAATTATGTCCCCTCCCCTCTATTTCCGAATCTACTGAAACTAAAATTATGAAAAAATTAGGGGTAGTAGGAGTTTATTTAAAATTTGCAGGAAAACTATAGCGATTTTCCTGGGTAACATTGTTTTTGAGAAAAAAGCATTTTTCCGTTACACACAAACTTTACTTTTCGAGCGGTCAGAAGGGGAGGTGACGGGCGCTCAAGGTATGTATCGACGCAGAATCATCCAAGGATATTTGGTAATGATTTTCTGAAACAATTGTCGTTAATTAATTGATGTATTAATTAAGTTACTTGAAAAAAAAACCCTCTTTCTATTTATCGTGTAGGGCATCGTTCGAAAGATCTCGTAATATCGAACTCAAAAATATATTTGTTTTAATTTTAGGTATTATATTTTCAGAGATATAGTTCAATATGCACTGCAAAATTATGTCCCCTCCCCTCTATTTCCGAATCTACTGAAACTAAAATTATGAAAAAATTAGGGGTAGTAGGAGTTTATTTAAACTTTGCAGGAAAACTATAGCGATTTTCCTGGGTAACATTGTTTTTGAGAAAAAAGCATTTTTCCGTTACACACAAACTTTACTTTTCGAGCGGTCAGAGGGGGAGGTGACGGGCGCTCAAGGTATGTATCGACGGAGAATCATCCAAGGATATTTGGTAATGATTTTCTGAAACAATTGTCGTTAATTAATTGATATATTAATTAAGTTACTTGAAAAAAAAAACCCTCTTTCTATTTATCGTGTAGGGCATGTTTCGAAAGATCTCGTAATATCGAACTCAAAAATATATTTGTTTTAATTTTAGGTATTATATTTTCAGAGATATAGTTCAATATGCACTGCAAAATTATGTCCCCTCCCCTCTATTTCCGAATCTACTGAAACTAAAATTATGAAAAAATTAGGGGTAGTAGGAGTTTATTTAAACTTTGCAGGAAAACTATAGCGATTTTCCTGGGTAACATTGTTTTTGAGAAAAAAGCATTTTTCCGTTACACACAAACTTTACTTTTCGAGCGGTCAGAGGGGGAGGTGACGGGTGCTCAAGGTATGTATCGACGCAGAATCATCCAAGGATATTTGGTAATGATTTTCTGAAACAATTGTCGTTAATTAATTGATATATTAATTAAGTTACTTGAAAAAAAAAACCCTCTTTCTATTTATCGTGTAGGGCATGTTTCGAAAGATCTCGTAATATCGAACTCAAAAATATATTTGTTTTAATTTTAGGTATTATATTTTCAAAGATATAGTTCAATATGCACTGCAAAATTATGTCCCCTCCCCTCTATTTCCGAATCTACTGAAACTAAAATTATGAAAAAATTAGGGGTAGTAGGAGTTTATTTAAAATTTGCAGGAAAACTATAGCGATTTTCCTGGGTAACATTGTTTTTGAGAAAAAAGCATTTTTCCGTTACACACAAACTTTAATTTTCGAGCGGTCAGAGGGGGAGGTGACGGGCGCTCAAGGTATGTATCGACGCAGAATCATCCAAGGATATTTGGTAATGATTTTCTGAAACAATTGTCGTTAATTAATTGATATATTAATTGAGTTACTTGAAAAAAAAAACCCCTCTTTCTATTTATCGTGTAGGGCATGTTTCGAAAGATCTCGTAATATCGAACTCAAAAATATATTTGTTTTAATTTTAGGTATTATATTTTCAGAGATATAGTTCAATATGCACTGCAAAATTATGTCCCCTCCCCTCTATTTCCGAATCTACTGAAACTAAAATTATGAAAAAATTAGGGGTAGTAGGAGTTTATTTAAAATTTGCAGGAAAACTATAGCGATTTTCCTGGGTAACATTGTTTTTGAGAAAAAAGCATTTTTCCGTTACACACAAACTTTACTTTTCGAGCGGTCAGAAGGGGAGGTGACGGGCGCTCAAGGTATGTATCGACGCAGAATCATCCAAGGATATTTGGTAATGATTTTCTGAAACAATTGTCGTTAATTAATTGATGTATTAATTAAGTTACTTGAAAAAAAAACCCTCTTTCTATTTATCGTGTAGGGCATCGTTCGAAAGATCTCGTAATATCGAACTCAAAAATATATTTGTTTTAATTTTAGGTATTATATTTTCAGAGATATAGTTCAATATGCACTGCAAAATTATGTCCCCTCCCCTCTATTTCCGAATCTACTGAAACTAAAATTATGAAAAAATTAGGGGTAGTAGGAGTTTATTTAAACTTTGCAGGAAAACTATAGCGATTTTCCTGGGTAACATTGTTTTTGAGAAAAAAGCATTTTTCCGTTACACACAAACTTTACTTTTCGAGCGGTCAGAGGGGGAGGTGACGGGCGCTCAAGGTATGTATCGACGGAGAATCATCCAAGGATATTTGGTAATGATTTTCTGAAACAATTGTCGTTAATTAATTGATATATTAATTAAGTTACTTGAAAAAAAAACCCTCTTTCTATTTATCGTGTAGGGCATGTTTCGAAAGATCTCGTAATATCGAACTCAAAAATATATTTGTTTTAATTTTAGGTATTATATTTTCAGAGATATAGTTCAATATGCACTGCAAAATTATGTCCCCTCCCCTCTATTTCCGAATCTACTGAAACTAAAATTATGAAAAAATTAGGGGTAGTAGGAGTTTATTTAAACTTTGCAGGAAAACTATAGCGATTTTCCTGGGTAACATTGTTTTTGAGAAAAAAGCATTTTTCCGTTACACACAAACTTTACTTTTCGAGCGGTCAGAGGGGGAGGTGACGGGTGCTCAAGGTATGTATCGACGCAGAATCATCCAAGGATATTTGGTAATGATTTTCTGAAACAATTGTCGTTAATTAATTGATATATTAATTAAGTTACTTGAAAAAAAAAAACCCTCTTTCTATTTATCGTGTAGGGCATGTTTCGAAAGATCTCGTAATATCGAACTCAAAAATATATTTGTTTTAATTTTAGGTATTATATTTTCAAAGATATAGTTCAATATGCACTGCAAAATTATGTCCCCTCCCCTCTATTTCCGAATCTACTGAAACTAAAATTATGAAAAAATTAGGGGTAGTAGGAGTTTATTTAAAATTTGCAGGAAAACTATAGCGATTTTCCTGGGTAACATTGTTTTTGAGAAAAAAGCATTTTTCCGTTACACACAAACTTTACTTTTCGAGCGGTCAGAAGGGGAGGTGACGGGCGCTCAAGGTATGTATCGACGCAGAATCATCCAAGGATATTTGGTAATGATTTTCTGAAACAATTGTCGTTAATTAATTGATGTATTAATTAAGTTACTTGAAAAAAAAACCCTCTTTCTATTTATCGTGTAGGGCATCGTTCGAAAGATCTCGTAATATCGAACTCAAAAATATATTTGTTTTAATTTTAGGTATTATATTTTCAGAGATATAGTTCAATATGCACTGCAAAATTATGTCCCCTCCCCTCTATTTCCGAATCTACTGAAACTAAAATTATGAAAAAATTAGGGGTAGTAGGAGTTTATTTAAAATTTGCAGGAAAACTATAGCGATTTTCCTGGGTAACATTGTTTTTGAGAAAAAAGCATTTTTCCGTTACATACAAACTTTACTTTTCGAGCGGTCAGAAGGGGAGGTGACGGGCGCTCAAGGTATGTATCGACGCAGAATCATCCAAGGATATTTGGTAATGATTTTCTGAAACAATTGTCGTTAATTAATTGATGTATTAATTAAGTTACTTGAAAAAAAAACCCTCTTTCTATTTATCGTGTAGGGCATCGTTCGAAAGATCTCGTAATATCGAACTCAAAAATATATTTGTTTTAATTTTAGGTATTATATTTTCAGAGATATAGTTCAATATGCACTGCAAAATTATGTCCCCTCCCCTCTATTTCCGAATCTACTGAAACTAAAATTATGAAAAAATTAGGGGTAGTAGGAGTTTATTTAAACTTTGCAGGAAAACTATAGCGATTTTCCTGGGTAACATTGTTTTTGAGAAAAAAGCATTTTTCCGTTACACACAAACTTTACTTTTCGAGCGGTCAGAGGGGGAGGTGACGGGCGCTCAAGGTATGTATCGACGGAGAATCATCCAAGGATATTTGGTAATGATTTTCTGAAACAATTGTCGTTAATTAATTGATATATTAATTAAGTTACTTGAAAAAAAACCCCTCTTTCTATTTATCGTGTAGGGCATGTTTCGAAAGATCTCGTAATATCGAACTCAAAAATATATTTGTTTTAATTTTAGGTATTATATTTTCAGAGATATAGTTCAATATGCACTGCAAAATTATGTCCCCTCCCCTCTATTTCCGAATCTACTGAAACTAAAATCATGAAAAAATTAGGGGTAGTAGGAGTTTATTTAAACTTTGCAGGAAAACTATAGCGATTTTCCTGGGTAACATTGTTTTTGAGAAAAAAGCATTTTTCCGTTACACACAAACTTTACTTTTCGAGCGGTCAGAGGGGGAGGTGACGGGCGCTCAAGGTATGTATCGACGCAGAATCATCCAAGGATATTTGGTAATGATTTTCTGAAACAATTGTCGTTAATTAATTGATATATTAATTAAGTTACTTGAAAAAAAAAACCCTCTTTCTATTTATCGTGTAGGGCATGTTTCGAAAGATCTCGTAATATCGAACTCAAAAATATATTTGTTTTAATTTTAGGTATTATATCTTCAAAGATATAGTTCAATATGCACTGCAAAATTATGTCCCCTCCCCTCTATTTCCGAATCTACTGAAACTAAAATTATGAAAAAATTAGGGGTAGTAGGAGTTTATTTAAACTTTGCAGGAAAACTATAGCGATTTTCCTGGGTAACATTGTTTTTGAGAAAAAAGCATTTTTCCGTTACACACATACTTTACTTTTCGAGCGGTCAGAGGGGGAGGTGACGGGCACTCAAGGTATGTATCGACGCAGAATCATCCAAGGATATTTGGTAATGATTTTCTGAAACAATTGTCGTTAATTAATTGATATATTAATTAAGTTACTTGAAAAAAAAACCCTCTTTCTATTTATCGTGTAGGGCATGTTTCGAAAGATCTCGTAATATCGAACTCAAAAATATATTTGTTTTAATTTTAGGTATTATATTTTCAGAGATATAGTTCAATATGCACTGCAAAATTATGTCCCCTCCCCTCTATTTCCGAATCTACTGAAACTAAAATTATGAAAAAATTAGGGGTAGTAGGAGTTTATTTAAACTTTGCAGGAAAACTATAGCGATTTTCCTGGGTAACATTGTTTTTGAGAAAAAAGCATTTTTCCGTTACACACAAATTTACTTTTCGAGCGGTCAGAGGGGGAGGTGACGGGCGCTCAAGGTATGTATCGACGCAGAATCATCCAAGGATATTTGGTAATGATTTTCTGAAACAATTGTCGTTATTTAATTGATGTATTAATTAAGTTACTTGAAAAAAAACCCTCTTTCTATTTATCGTGTAGGGCATCGTTCGAAAGATCTCGTAATATCGAACTCAAAAATATATTTGTTTTAATTTTAGGTATTATATTTTCAGAGATATAGTTCAATATGCACTGCAAAATTATGTCCCCTCCCCTCTATTTGCGAATCTACTGAAACTAAAATTATGAAAAAATTAGGGGTAGTAGGAGTTTATTTAAACTTTGCAGGAAAACTATAGCGATTTTCCTGGGTAACATTGTTTTTGAGAAAAAAGCATTTTTCCGTTACACACAAACTTTACTTTTCGAGTGGTCAGAGGGGGAGGTGACGGGCGCTCAAGGTATGTATCGACGCAGAATCATCCAAGGATATTTGGTAATGATTTTCTGAAACAATTGTCGTTAATTAATTGATATATTAATTAAGTTACTTGAAAAAAAAATCCTCTTTCTATTTATCGTGTAGGGCATGTTTCGAAAGATCTCGTAATATCGAACTCAAAAATATATTTGTTTTAATTTTAGGTATTATATTTTCAAAGATATAGTTCAATATGCACTGCAAAATTATGTCCCCTCCCCTCTATTTCCGAATCTACTGAAACTAAAATTATGAAAAAATTAGGGGTAGTAGGAGTTTATTTAAACTTTGCAGGAAAACTATAGCGATTTTCCTGGGTAACATTGTTTTTGAGAAAAAAGCATTTTTCCGTTACACACAAACTTTACTTTTCGAGCGGTCAGAGGGGGAGGTGACGGGCGCTCAAGGTATGTATCGACGCAGAATCATCCAAGGATATTTGGTAATGATTTTCTGAAACAATTGTCGTTAATTAATTGATATATTAATTAAGTTACTTGAAAAAAAAACCCTCTTTCTATTTATCGTGTAGGGCATGTTTCGAAAGATCTCGTAATATCGAACTCAAAAATATATTTGTTTTAATTTTAGGTATTATATTTTCAGAGATATAGTTCAATATGCACTGCAAAATTATGTCCCCTCCCCTCTATTTCCGAATCTACTGAAACTAAAATTATGAAAAAATTAGGGGTAGTAGGAGTTTATTTAAACTTTGCAGGAAAACTATAGCGATTTTCCTGGGTAACATTGTTTTTGAGAAAAAAGCATTTTTCCGTTACACACAAACTTTACTTTTCGAGCGGTCAGAGGGGGAGGTGACGGGCGCTCAAGGTATGTATCGACGCAGAATCATCCAAGGATATTTGGTAATGATTTTCTGAAACAATTGTCGTTAATTAATTGATATATTAATTAAGTTACTTGAAAAAAAAACCCTCTTTCTATTTATCGTGTAGGGCATGTTTCGAAAGATCTCGTAATATCGAACTCAAAAATATATTTGTTTTAATTTTAGGTATTATATTTTCAGAGATATATTTCAATATGCACTGCAAAATTATGTCCCCTCTCCTCTATTTCCGAATCTACTGAAACTAAAATTATGAAAAAATTAGGGGTAGTAGGAGTTTATTTAAACTTTGCAGGAAAACTATAGCGATTTTCCTGGGTAACATTGTTTTTGAGAAAAAAGCATTTTTCCGTTACACACAAACTTTACTTTTCGAGCGGTCAGAGGGGGAGGTGACGGGCGCTCAAGGTATGTATCGACGCAGAATCATCCAAGGATATTTGGTAATGATTTTCTGAAACAATTGTCGTTAATTAATTGATATATTAATTAAGTTACTTGAAAAAAAAAACCCTCTTTCTATTTATCGTGTAGGGCATGTTTCGAAAGATCTCGTAATATCGAACACAAAAATATATTTGTTTTAATTTTAGGTATTATATTTTCAGAGATATAGTTCAATATGCACTGCAAAATTATGTCCCCTCCCCTCTATTTCCGAATCTACTGAAACTAAAATTATGAAAAAATTAGGGGTAGTAGGAGTTTATTTAAACTTTGCAGGAAAACTATAGCGATTTTCCTGGGTAACATTGTTTTTGAGAAAAAAGCATTTTTCCGTTACACACAAACTTTACTTTTCGAGCGGTCAGAGGGGGAGGTGACGGGCGCTCAAGGTATGTATCGACGCAGAATCATCCAAGGATATTTGGTAATGATTTTCTGAAACAATTGTCGTTAATTAATTGATATATTAGTTAAGTTACTTGATAAAAAACCCTCTTTCTATTTATCGTGTAGGGCATGTTTCGAAAGATCTCGTAATATCGAACTCAAAAATATATTTGTTTTAATTTTAGGTATTATATTTTCAGAGATATAGTTCAATATGCACTGCAAAATTATGTCCCCTCCCCTCTATTTCCGAATCTACTGAAACTAAAATTATGAAAAAATTAGGGGTAGTAGGAGTTTATTTAAACTTTGCAGGAAAACTATAGCGATTTTCCTGGGTAACATTGTTTTTGAGAAAAAAGCATTTTTCCGTTACACACAAACTTTACTTTTCGAGCGGTCAGAGGGGGAGGTGACGGGCGCTCAAGGTATGTATCGACGCAGAATCATCCAAGGATATTTGGTAATGATTTTCTGAAACAATTGTCGTTAAGTAATTGATATATTAATTAAGTTACTTGAAAAAAAACCCTCTTTCTATTTATCGTGTAGGGCATCGTTCGAAAGATCTCGTAATATCGAAATCAAAAATATATTTGTTTTAATTTTAGGTATTATATTTTCAGATATATAGTTCAATATGTACTGCAAAATTATGTCCCCTCCCCTCTATTTCCGAATCTACTGAAACTAAAATTATGAAAAAATTAGGGGTAGTAGGAGTTTATTTAAAATTTGCAGGAAAACTATAGCGATTTTCCTGGGTAACATTGTTTTTGAGAAAAAAGCATTTTTCCGTTACACACAAACTTTACTTTTCGAGCGGTCAGAGGGGGAGGTGACGGGCGCTCAAGGTATGTATCGACGCAGAATCATCCAAGGATATTTGGTAATGATTTTCTGAAACAATTGTCGTTAATTAATTGATGTATTAATTAAGTTACTTGAAAAAAAAACCCTCTTTCTATTTATCGTGTAGGGCATCGTTCGAAAGATCTCGTAATATCGAACTCAAAAATATATTTGTTTTAATTTTAGGTATTATATTTTCAAAGATATAGTTCAATATGCACTGCAAAATTATGTCCCCTCCCCTCTATTTCCGAATCTACTGAAACTAAAATTATGAAAAAATTAGGGGTAGTAGGAGTCTATTTAAACATTGCAGGAAAACTATAGCGATTTTCCTGGGTAACATTGTTTTTGAGAAAAAAGCATTTTTCCGTTACACACAAACTTTACTTTTCGAGCGGTCAGAGGGGGAGGTGACGGGCGCTCAAGGTATGTATCGACGCAGAATCATCCAAGGATATTTGGTAATGATTTTCTGAAACAATTGTCGTTAATTAATTGATATATTAATTAAGTTACTTGAAAAAAAAAACCCTCTTTCTATTTATCGTGTAGTGCATGTTTCGAAAGATCTCGTAATATCGAACTCAAAAATATATTTGTTTTAATTTTAGGTATTATATTTTCAGAGATATAGTTCAATATGCACTGCAAAATTATGTCCCCTCCCCTCTATTTCCGAATCTACTGAAACTAAAATTATGAAAAAATTAGGGGTAGTAGGAGTTTATTTAAAATTTGCAGGAAAACTATAGCGATTTTCCTGTGTAACATTGTTTTTGAGAAAAAAGCATTTTTCCGTTACACACAAACTTTACTTTTCGAGCGGTCAGAGGGGGAGGTGACGGGCGCTCAAGGTATGT
Source organism: Maratus michaelseni (assembly GCA_963931845.1). Taxonomy (NCBI): domain Eukaryota; kingdom Metazoa; phylum Arthropoda; class Arachnida; order Araneae; family Salticidae; genus Maratus; species Maratus michaelseni. Next base: position 34,851,471 of record OZ007589.1, on the reverse strand, counting down.
ATCGACGCAGAATCATCCAAGGATATTTGGTAATGATTTTCTGAAACAATTGTCGTTAATTAATTGATATATTAATTAAGTTACTTGAAAAAAAAAAACCCTCTCTCTATTTATCGTGTAGGGCATGTTTCGAAAGATCTCGTAATATCGAACTCAAAAATATATTTGTTTTAATTTTAGGTATTATATTTTCAAAGATATAGTTCAATATGCACTGCAAAATTATGTCCCCTCCCCTCTATTTCCGAATCTACTGAAACTAAAATTATGAAAAAATTAGGGGTAGTAGGAGTTTATTTAAACTTTGCAGGAAAACTATAGCGATTTTCCTGGGTAACATTGTTTTTGAGAAAAAAGCATTTTTCCGTTACACACAAACTTTACTTTTCGAGCGGTCAGAGGGGGAGGTGACGGGCGCTCAAGGTATGTATCGACGCAGAATCATCCAAGGATATTTGGTAATGATTTTCTGAAACAATTGTCGTTAATTAATTAATATATTAATTAAGTTACTTGAAAAAAAAACCCTCTTTCTATTTATCGTGTAGGGCATGTTTCGAAAGATCTCGTAATATCGAACTCAAAAATATATTTGTTTTAATTTTAGGTATTATATTTTCAAAGATATAGTTCAATATGCACTGCAAAATTATGTCCCCTCCCCTCTATTTCCGAATCTACTGAAACTAAAATTATGAAAATATTAGGGGTAGTAGGAGTTTATTTAAACTTTGCAGGAAAACTATAGCGATTTTCCTGGGTAACATTGTTTTTGAGAAAAAAGCATTTTTTCGTTACACACAAACTTTACTTTTCGAGCGGTCAGAGGGGGAGGTGACGGGCGCTCAAGGTATGTATCGACGCAGAATCATCCAAGGATATTTGGTAATGATTTTCTGAAACAATTGTCGTTAATTAATTGATATATTAATTAAGTTACTTGAAAAAAAAACCCTCTTTCTATTTATCGTGTAGTGCATGTTTCGAAAGATCTCGTAATATCGAACTCAAAAATATATTTGTTTTAATTTTAGGTATTATATTTTCAAAGATATAGTTCAATATGCACTGCAAAATTATGTCCCCTCCCCTCTATTTCCGAATCTACTGAAACTAAAATTATGAAAAAATTAGGGGTAGTAGGAGTTTATTTAAACTTTGCAGGAAAACTATAGCGATTTTCCTGGGTAACATTGTTTTTGAGAAAAAAGCATTTTTTCGTTACACACAAACTTTACTTTTCGAGCGGTCAGAGGGGGAGGTGACGGGCGCTCAAGGTATGTATCGACGCAGAATCATCCAAGGATATTTGGTAATGATTTTCTGAAACAATTGTCGTTAATTAATTGATATATTAATTAAGTTACTTGAAAAAAAAACCCTCTCTCTATTTATCGTGTAGGGCATGTTTCGAAAGATCTCGTAATATCGAACTCAAAAATATATTTGTTTTAATTTTAGGTATTATATTTTCAAAGATATAGTTCAATATGCACTGCAAAATTATGTCCCCTCCCCTCTATTTCCGAATCTACTGAAACTAAAATTATGAAAAAATTAGGGGTAGTAGGAGTTTATTTAAACTTTGCAGGAAAACTATAGCGATTTTCCTGGGTAACATTGTTTTTGAGAAAAAAGCATTTTTCCGTTACACACAAACTTTACTTTTCGAGCGGTCAGAGGGGGAGGTGACGGGCGCTCAAGGTATGTATCGACGCAGAATCATCCAAGGATATTTGGTAATGATTTTCTGAAACAATTGTCGTTAATTAATTAATATATTAATTAAGTTACTTGAAAAAAAAACCCTCTTTCTATTTATCGTGTAGGGCATGTTTCGAAAGATCTCGTAATATCGAACTCAAAAATATATTTGTTTTAATTTTAGGTATTATATTTTCAAAGATATAGTTCAATATGCACTGCAAAATTATGTCCCCTCCCCTCTATTTCCGAATCTACTGAAACTAAAATTATGAAAATATTAGGGGTAGTAGGAGTTTATTTAAACTTTGCAGGAAAACTATAGCGATTTTCCTGGGTAACATTGTTTTTGAGAAAAAAGCATTTTTTCGTTACACACAAACTTTACTTTTCGAGCGGTCAGAGGGGGAGGTGACGGGCGCTCAAGGTATGTATCGACGCAGAATCATCCAAGGATATTTGGTAATGATTTTCTGAAACAATTGTCGTTAATTAATTGATATATTAATTAAGTTACTTGAAAAAAAAAACCCTCTTTCTATTTATCGTGTAGTGCATGTTTCGAAAGATCTCGTAATATCGAACTCAAAAATATATTTGTTTTAATTTTAGGTATTATATTTTCAGAGATATAGTTCAATATGCACTGCAAAATTATGTCCCCTCCCCTCTATTTCCGAATCTACTGAAACTAAAATTATGAAAAAATTAGGGGTAGTAGGAGTTTATTTAAACTTTGCAGGAAAACTATAGCGATTTTCCTGGGTAACATTGTTTTTGAGAAAAAAGCATTTTTCCGTTACACACAAACTTTACTTTTCGAGCGGTCAGAGGGGGAGGTGACGGGCGCTCAAGGTATGTATCGACGCAGAATCATCCAAGGATATTTGGTAATGATTTTCTGAAACAATTGTCGTTAATTAATTGATATATTAATTAAGTTACTTGAAAAATAAACCCTCTTTCTATTTATCGTGTAGCGCATGTTTCGAAAGATCTCGTAATATCGAACTCAAAAATATATTTGTTTTAATTTTAGGTATTATATTTTCAGAGATATAGTTCAATATGCACTGCAAAATTATGTCCCCTCCCCTCTATTTCCGAATGTACTGAAACTAAAATTATGAAAAAATTAGGGGTAGTAGGAGTTTATTTAAACTTTGCAGGAAAACTATAGCGATTTTCCTGGGTAACATTGTTTTTGAGAAAAAAGCATTTTTCCGTTACACACAAACTTTACTTTTCGAGCGGTCAGAGGGGGAGGTGACGGGCGCTGAAGGTATGTATCGACGCAGAATCATCCAAGGATATTTGGTAATGATTTTCTGAAACAATTGTCGTTAATTAATTGATATATTAATTAAGATACTTGAAAAAAAAAACCCTCTTTCTATTTATCGTGTAGGGCATGTTTCGAAAGATCTCATAACATCGAACTCAAAAATATATTTGTTTTAATTTTAGTTATTATATTTTCAGAGATATATTTCAATATGCACTGCAAAATTATGTCCCCTCTCCTCTATTTCCGAATCTACTGAAACTATAATTATGAAAAAATTAGGGGTAGTAGGAGTTTATTTAAACTTTGCAGGAAAACTATAGCGATTTTCCTGGGTAACATTGTTTTTGAGAAAAAAGCATTTTTCCGTTACACACAAACTTTACTTTTCGAGCGGTCAGAGGGGGAGGTGACGGGCGCTCAAGGTATGTATCGACGCAGAATCATCCAAGGATATTTGGTAATGATTTTCTGAAACAATTGTCGTTAATTAATTGATATATTAATTAAGTTACTTGAAAAAAAAAACCCTCTTTCTATTTATCGTGTAGAGCATGTTTCGAAAGATCTCGTAATATCGAACTCAAAAATATATTTGTTTTAATTTTAGGTATTATATTTTCAGAGATATAGTTCAATATGCACTGCAAAATTATGTCCCCTCCCCTCTATTTCCGAATCTACTGAAACTAAAATTATGAAAAAATTAGGGGTAGTAGGAGTTTATTTAAACTTTGCAGGAAAACTATAGCGATTTTCCTGGGTAACATTGTTTTTGAGAAGAAAGCATTTTTCCGTTACACACAAACTTTAGTTTTCGAGCGGTCAGAGGGGGAGGTGACGGGCGTTCAAGGTATGTATCGACGCAGAATCATCCAAGGATATTTGGTAATGATTTTCTGAAACAATTGTCGTTAATTAATTGATATATTAATTAAGTTACTTGAAAAAAAAAACCCTCTTTCTATTTATCGTGTAGGGCATGTTTCGAAAGATCTCGTAATATCGAACTCAAAAATATATTTGTTTTAATTTTAGGTATTATATTTTCAGAGATATAGTTCAATATGCACTGCAAAATTATGTCCCCTCCCCTCTATTTCCGAATCTACTGAAACTAAAATTATGAAAAAATTAGGGGTAGTAGGAGTTTATTTAAACTTTGCAGGAAAACTATAGCGATTTTCCTGGGTAACATTGTTTTTGAGTAAAAAGCATTTTTCCGTTACACACAAGCCCCACCAGTGGCTGAGAGGTTCTATGCTCTCGAAGCTGGTAGACGGGAGGTGCTGGGTTCGATCCCAATCGCGCCCGTCGGCCTAATCGTTCGGAGTTTTCGTGGTTTTCTTCGAGCCGTGGATTTATCCATGCGTAAATACGGGTTAGGTTCCCTTAGAAAGACCCCCACGAAGGGCACTCCCCCCGGGCCTATATCCCATGTGTAGATAATTGGCCGTCAATAATCAACCCAACCCAACCCGTTACACACAAACTTTACTTTTCGAGCGGTCAGAGGGGGAGGTGACGGGCGCTCAAGGTATGTATCGACGCAGAATCATCCAAGGATATTTGGTAATGATTTTCTGAAACAATTGTCGTTAATTAATTGATATATTAATTAAGTTACTTGAAAAAAAAACCCTCTTTCTATTTATCGTGTAGGGCATGTTTCGAAAGATCTCGTAATATCGAACTCAAAAATATATTTGTTTTAATTTTAGGTATTATATTTTCAGAGATATAGTTCAATATGCACTGCAAAATTATGTCCCCTCCCCTCTATTTCCGAATCTACTGAAACTAAAATTATGAAAAAATTAGGGGTAGTAGGAGTTTATTTAAACTTTGCAGGAAAACTATAGCGATTTTCCTGGGTAACATTGTTTTTGAGAAAAAAGCATTTTTCCGTTACACACAAACTTTACTTTTCGAGCGGTCAGAGGGGGAGGTGACGGGCGCTCAAGGTATGTATCGACGCAGAATCATCCAAGGATATTTGGTAATGATTTTCTGAAACAATTGTCGTTAATTAATTGATATATTAATTAAGTTACTTGAAAAAAAAAAACCCTCTTTCTATTTATCGTGTAGGGCATGTTTCGAAAGATCTCGTAATATCGAACTCAAAAATATATTTGTTTTAATTTTAGGTATTATATTTTCAGAGATATAGTTCAATATGCACTGCAAAATTATGTCCCCTGCCCTCTATTTCCGAATCTACTGAAACTAAAATTATGAAAAAATTAGGGGTAGTAGGAGTTTATTTAAACTTTGCAGGAAAACTATAGCGATTTTCCTGGGTAACATTGTTTTTGAGTAAAAAGCATTTTTCCTTTACACACAAGCCCCACCAGTGGCTGAGAGGTTCTATGCTCTCGAAGCTGGTAGACGGGAGGTGCTGGGTTCGATCCCAATCGCGCCCGTCGGCCTAATCGTTCGGAGTTTTCGTGGTTTTCTTCGAGCCGTGGATTTATCCATGCGTAAATACGGGTTACGTTCCCTTAGAAAGACCCCCACGAAGGGCACTCCCCCCGGGCCTATATCCCATGTGTAGATAATTGGCCGTCAATAATCAACCCAACCCAACCCGTTACACACAAACTTTACTTTTCGAGCGGTCAGAGGGGGAGGTGACGGGCGCTCAAGGTATGTATCGACGCAGAATCATCCAAGGATATTTGGTAATGATTTTCTGAAACAATTGTCGTTAATTAATTGATATATTAATTAAGTTACTTGAAAAAAAAACCCTCTTTCTATTTATCGTGTAGGGCATGTTTCGAAAGATCTCGTAATATCGAACTCAAAAATATATTTGTTTTAATTTTAGGTATTATATTTTCAGAGATATAGTTCAATATGCACTGCAAAATTATGTCCCCTCCCCTCTATTTCCGAATCTACTGAAACTAAAATTATGAAAAAATTAGGGATAGTAGGAGTTTATTTAAACTTTGCAGGAAAACTATAGCGATTTTCCTGGGTAACATTGTTTTTGAGAAAAAAGCATTTTTCCGTTACACACAAACTTTACTTTTCGAGCGGTCAGAGGGGGAGGTGACGGGCGCTCAAGGTATGTATCGACGCAGAATCATCCAAGGATATTTGGTAATGATTTTCTGAAACAATTGTCGTTAATTAATTGATATATTAATTAAGTTACTTGAAAAAAAAAAACCCTCTTTCTATTTATCGTGTAGGGCATGTTTCGAAAGATCTCGTAATATCGAACTCAAAAATATATTTGTTTTAATTTTAGGTATTATATTTTCAGAGATATAGTTCAATATGCACTGCAAAATTATGTCCCCTCCCCTCTATTTCCGAATCTACTGAAACTAAAATTATGAAAAAATTAGGGGTAGTAGGAGTTTATTTAAACTTTGCAGGAAAACTATAGCGATTTTCCTGGGTAACATTGTTTTAGAGAAAAAAGCATTTTTCCGTTACACACAAACTTTACTTTTCGAGCGGTCAGAGGGGGAGGTGACGGGCGCTCAAGGTATGTATCGACGCAGAATCATCCAAGGATATTTGGTAATGATTTTCTGAAACAATTGTCGTTAATTAATTGATATATTAATTAAGTTACTTGAAAAAAAAACCCTCTTTCTATTTATCGTGTAGGGCATGTTTCGAAAGATCTCGTAATATCGAACTCAAAAATATATTTGTTTTAATTTTAGGTATTATATTTTCAGAGATATAGTTCAATATGCACTGCAAAATTATGTCCCCTCCCCTCTATTTCCGAATCTACTGAAACTAAAATTATGAAAAAATTAGGGGTAGTAGGAGTTTATTTAAACTTTGCAGGAAAACTATAGCGATTTTCCTGGGTAACATTGTTTTTGAGAAAAAAGCATTTTTCCGTTACACACAAACTTTACTTTTCGAGCGGTCAGAGGGGGAGGTGACGGGCGCTCAAGGTATGTATCGACGCAGAATCATCCAAGGATATTTGGTAATGATTTTCTGAAACAATTGTCGTTAATTAATTGATATATTAATTAAGTTACTTGAAAAAAAAAAACCCTCTTTCTATTTATCGTGTAGGGCATGTTTCGAAAGATCTCGTAATATCGAACTCAAAAATATATTTGTTTTAATTTTAGGTATTATATTTTCAGAGATATAGTTCAATATGCACTGCAAAATTATGTCCCCTGCCCTCTATTTCCGAATCTACTGAAACTAAAATTATGAAAAAATTAGGGGTAGTAGGAGTTTATTTAAACTTTGCAGGAAAACTATAGCGATTTTCCTGGGTAACATTGTTTTTGAGTAAAAAGCATTTTTCCTTTACACACAAGCCCCACCAGTGGCTGAGAGGTTCTATGCTCTCGAAGCTGGTAGACGGGAGGTGCTGGGTTCGATCCCAATCGCGCCCGTCGGCCTAATCGTTCGGAGTTTTCGTGGTTTTCTTCGAGCCGTGGATTTATCCATGCGTAAATACGGGTTACGTTCCCTTAGAAAGACCCCCACGAAGGGCACTCCCCCCGGGCCTATATCCCATGTGTAGATAATTGGCCGTCAATAATCAACCCAACCCAACCCGTTACACACAAACTTTACTTTTCGAGCGGTCAGAGGGGGAGGTGACGGGCGCTCAAGGTATGTATCGACGCAGAATCATCCAAGGATATTTGGTAATGATTTTCTGAAACAATTGTCGTTAATTAATTGATATATTAATTAAGTTACTTGAAAAAAAAACCCTCTTTCTATTTATCGTGTAGGGCATGTTTCGAAAGATCTCGTAATATCGAACTCAAAAATATATTTGTTTTAATTTTAGGTATTATATTTTCAGAGATATAGTTCAATATGCACTGCAAAATTATGTCCCCTCCCCTCTATTTCCGAATCTACTGAAACTAAAATTATGAAAAAATTAGGGATAGTAGGAGTTTATTTAAACTTTGCAGGAAAACTATAGCGATTTTCCTGGGTAACATTGTTTTTGAGAAAAAAGCATTTTTCCGTTACACACAAACTTTACTTTTCGAGCGGTCAGAGGGGGAGGTGACGGGCGCTCAAGGTATGTATCGACGCAGAATCATCCAAGGATATTTGGTAATGATTTTCTGAAACAATTGTCGTTAATTAATTGATATATTAATTAAGTTACTTGAAAAAAAAAAAACCCTCTTTCTATTTATCGTGTAGGGCATGTTTCGAAAGATCTCGTAATATCGAACTCAAAAATATATTTGTTTTAATTTTAGGTATTATATTTTCAGAGATATAGTTCAATATGCACTGCAAAATTATGTCCCCTCCCCTCTATTTCCGAATCTACTGAAACTAAAATTATGAAAAAATTAGGGGTAGTAGGAGTTTATTTAAACTTTGCAGGAAAACTATAGCGATTTTCCTGGGTAACATTGTTTTAGAGAAAAAAGCATTTTTCCGTTACACACAAACTTTACTTTTCGAGCGGTCAGAGGGGGAGGTGACGGGCGCTCAAGGTATGTATCGACGCAGAATCATCCAAGGATATTTGGTAATGATTTTCTGAAACAATTGTCGTTAATTAATTGATATATTAATTAAGTTACTTGAAAAAAAAAAACCCTCTTTCTATTTATCGTGTAGAGCATGTTTCGAAAGATCTCGTAATATCGAACTCAAAAATATATTTGTTTTAATTTTAGGTATTATATTTTCAGAGATATAGTTCAATATGCACTGCAAAATTATGTCCCCTGCCCTCTATTTCCGAATCTACTGAAACTAAAATTATGAAAAAATTAGGGGTAGTAGGAGTTTATTTAAACTTTGCAGGAAAACTATAGCGATTTTCCTGGGTAACATTGTTTTTGAGTAAAAAGCATTTTTCCTTTACACACAAGCCCCACCAGTGGCTGAGAGGTTCTATGCTCTCGAAGCTGGTAGACGGGAGGTGCTGGGTTCGATCCCAATCGCGCCCGTCGGCCTAATCGTTCGGAGTTTTCGTGGTTTTCTTCGAGCCGTGGATTTATCCATGCGTAAATACGGGTTACGTTCCCTTAGAAAGACCCCCACGAAGGGCACTCCCCCCGGGCCTATATCCCATGTGTAGATAATTGGCCGTCAATAATCAAGCCAACCCAACCCGTTACACACAAACTTTACTTTTCGAGCGGTCAGAGGGGGAGGTGACGGGCGCTCAAGGTATGTATCGACGCAGAATCTTCCAAGGATATTTGGTAATGATTTTCTGAAACAATTGTCGTTAATTAATTGATATATTAATTAAGTTACTTGAAAAAAAAACCCTCTTTCTATTTATCGTGTAGGGCATGTTTCGAAAGATCTCGTAATATCGAACTCAAAAATATATTTGTTTTAATTTTAGGTATTATATTTTCAGAGATATAGTTCAATATGCACTGCAAAATTATGTCCCCTCCCCTCTATTTCCGAATCTACTGAAACTAAAATTATGAAAAAATTAGGGATAGTAGGAGTTTATTTAAACTTTGCAGGAAAACTATAGCGATTTTCCTGGGTAACATTGTTTTTGAGAAAAAAGCATTTTTCCGTTACACACAAACTTTACTTTTCGAGCGGTCAGAGGGGGAGGTGACGGGCGCTCAAGGTATGTATCGACGCAGAATCATCCAAGGATATTTGGTAATGATTTTCTGAAACAATTGTCGTTAATTAATTGATATATTAATTAAGTTACTTGAAAAAAAAAAACCCTCTTTCTATTTATCGTGTAGGGCATGTTTCGAAAGATCTCGTAATATCGAACTCAAAAATATATTTGTTTTAATTTTAGGTATTATATTTTCAGAGATATAGTTCAATATGCACTGCAAAATTATGTCCCCTCCCCTCTATTTCCGAATCTACTGAAACTAAAATTATGAAAAAATTAGGGGTAGTAGGAGTTTATTTAAACTTTGCAGGAAAACTATAGCGATTTTCCTGGGTAACATTGTTTTAGAGAAAAAAGCATTTTTCCGTTACACACAAACTTTACTTTTCGAGCGGTCAGAGGGGGAGGTGACGGGCGCTCAAGGTATGTATCGACGCAGAATCATCCAAGGATATTTGGTAATGATTTTCTGAAACAATTGTCGTTAATTAATTGATATATTAATTAAGTTACTTGAAAAAAAAAACCCTCTTTCTATTTATCGTGTAGGGCATCGTTCGAAAGATCTCGTAATATCAAACTCAAAAATATATTTGTTTTAATTTTAGGTATTATATTTTCAGAGATATTGTCGAATATATTGGAAAAATATGCGCTCTCCTATTTCTGAATCTACTGAATCTATATTATGAAAAAATTATAGACAGTAGGAGTTTATTAATTAATAAATAGTAATTAATAAATTCAATGTACGGAACCCTTTGAGTGCGAGTTATACTGGCACTTGACCGATTTTTTTTTTTCAAAATAATGCAACATGATCAATAATAATAAATTATAAACCTGAGTTTTATTTGTGTTTTTTTTTTAATTAAAATCAAATAACTTTGCATCTGTCATAAGATATTTTAAATCTTTGAAATAAAAATAAAAAATCAGTAATATATTAAAGCGTAGAGGGGATCTGTTCGCTTCATCTTTTTATTTTTACTATGTCACACTTTAGTATGACAAACTAATGTCAGTTAGTAAACAGAGTTTCACTGCACCTTGAAATAAAGTGGTTAATTTTTATTAAAAATCTGTATTTACATATTCTATATATTTAATTTCAAGAACGCTTTTTAAACTTTTTATTGTTGCGGTTATAAATGTAATTTAGATTATTTAGTCACAATTTGGACATATATGTCTATTATATAGCGAGAACGTATTTTTTTTTGTTTTGTAATGAAATAATGTTTACTCCATAAAGTTAAAATATTAGAAATTATTTTACAATCATTGTATGTTCTATAATATATAGTTTTACATTAAACTAAATAAAAATATAAAACCTTTGGGAAAATTCAGATATATGAGATTTTATTTGTTACATTTGTAAGCAAAATATATTGTAAATAGTTCTTTTGCTTCATCATTACTAATTTAAACTTAATTATATAAACAGTAAATGTTCTTGGATTATTTTAATTCTTTAGTACATGAGCATTTCACTAAAATAAAAATTTACGAACTGCGCGTAAAAAGTTATTTTATGCGATTGCTTTTAGAAACGGCGTTTCATAAGCAATAAGGGAAAGTGTGATTTATTTAATTAGGCGTGTAGGGTAAAATTTCTTTACAATTTTTTGTAGATATTTTGTCAGGAAAAGACACGTAATTTGTTACTATTTTTTTTTTCATTTTAAAATTTAAAGAAGGAACGACAATAATTCAGAAACTATTTAAAATTTCTCTTTAAATTTTAGCAGTAGTTGTTTTTCTGTAAAAGTTTACTACAGAAAATTCTCAATCATTTATTATAAATGATTACCGACAACTTTGTGTTGACTCTGAAAGTACACTATTTGAAAATAATCCCTTTGTTAGATTAAATTAAAGTATGTTAAGCGTATTAACAATACGTGTTATCATTAAATATGCCCTTACAATAGAATTGTATAACTTTAAATTGAAAAGTAGTATATTCTTGTAGTTATTTTCTTGATTATAAGGTTCCTCATACAATTTTGTGACGCTGCTGTAGTAAATCTAAACTGGCGGCAATGCTGGATTTTAAGGATAATGACTAGTGTTTTGGTGTTATTTCATTTCCAACCGCGTTTCAAAATATGTCTATAATTTCTTCATCTTCAGTACAATATTGCTTTTTATTAAAATCATCCAAAAAAATGTTGCAGCAAGTAAATCCTTAAAAGTTGGTATCCAACTAAACGATACAAAAAGTATATATTTCTTTCTGTTTTTAAATTATACTAGCCTTTTCATGACATTGCGTTTCGTTGTAATCTGTTGTAATCGCGCGGGATTTTTATTATCAGGATAATGGAATTATGAAACGTACCTATGTTTTTCATTATCAGTTCATTGAGATTCTGTTTCTGATATGTGATTATGAAAACGGATTTTTCCATTTTTAGTGGCAAAAAACGCTGCAACTTTATAAAATTCAAAATATTATAACTGAGTAAGTTTTAATTGTAGTAGAATGCTTATTGATTTACCTCTTAAAGCAAGAAAATACTATTTTTTTAAAATATGATTTCTAGCACCCAGGAACTGGATGAAAAATTAAATTTTGTAACCTTCATAGTAATATAACTTTTTTAACGTAAATGAATTCTCAAGAGATAAAGAACAACATTTGAAACATTTTTACAACTGAAACTATGCCTCTAAAGCTGACGGTTTAAGAATAAGCGACTGTCTAACGATTAGAGGGGGGATCCTATTTTTAAACTATTACAAATATTATCTATTTTTAGCTATTACAAATATTTTATGTGACATATATTGTATTTGAGTTGTAAATAACTTTAAAAGCATTTTCTTGCAGTTACATTCTTTTATATATGAAGAAATATTTTATTTGCATATGTTAAAGCCAATAATGATAATGGTTTCGTTTTCGCTCTTATATAAAATACGTTCTCCAAATAGAAGTATAATGAGGAGGCATTTCAAAGAAACTGTGTTTGAGCAAAAATTTTATGTAATTTTGGAAAAGTTTATGAACCCGTTAAAGAAAGAATTTATAGCGAAATTTAAATGCGAGTATGTGTTTAGTATAGCACTAAAACGAACTATAAGCTGGTAAATATATATTTGGAAACAAACAAAAATGCTATAAAAGGAAAACGTCTTTTTAGCTTGTGTATTTTCAAATTAAAAATAAATAAATAAATAAATAAATAAATAAATAAATATATAAATTTGAGTGTCGTTTAAATAACATAATTTTTATGATAAAATAATGCCTATAAAAGGTTTTGTATTTTAAAAGTGTTCAACATTTTCTCAAAAATACATTTATAAAGATGTATAAAAATTTCCTTGTATAATTCTTGTAATCGTTTAGCATGATATTTGCTTGTTATCCTAAATATGTGTTTTAAACGAGGAAGAAAATCAAATATTTTTTTTAATATCGATTCTAAATTTGATAAAAAATTAGTTTTGAATACTGTGTGTAATACTGTTTAGTTGTTGCATTTTTACAAATATAATTTTTAAATACATGAATTATATAAAAGGAAGAAATGAACGCTTTTTGGAACATTAAAGTATGCACAATAAATTTCATTAGTGATAAGTCAATAATAGTGCCTTTAATAAAAATAATAACATTTAGCTAATTTATTTAAATTTATTATATTAAAAAATTATATTATTGTATATATTATGTTCTTTATCCTGAAAAAATATTATTTGTTACACTAATAAGCGTATTATTATTATTTTTTTTTTTATAATTTGCTGTACTTAAGCTCTGTTTTTACGCTGACATTTTCTAATTCATTATAAAGCATATTTGCATGATAGCATAGGAAAGTTAAAAGAACCATCATCACAAACTTATTTTTTCATTTTTTGTCTCTATTCGAGAAATTTGTCCGAATTTGTAATACATAATAGTGCCTCAGAATGGAGCTTATGTTTAAAATATAAAGGGCTATGTTCCCATTTCTCATGCCGGGAAAATAAAATAAAAGAAACATACAATTGAGTATAATCGAATAGCATATTAAGGAGAATCCACTGTGCTGTTAAAGATGTATTATTTAAATCTTCTATTTAACTATAAAAGTATATTTCTGCATGTTACATTTAATTAATCCCACAGCGATTATTCACAGTACATCTGTTTCAAATACGACTTGATGAACCAGTAGATAGAAGTTTCCTTTTTGATATTATGTGTAGATTTGCGTTGAAAGAAAGAAATAAACTTTTAATTGAAACAATGAAATTCTTAAATCCTGAAATTATATGTAAAATACAAGAAGTTTCAAAAAGAATTACACAATTACAAATGATAAAAACTTTGTTGTAAACAATGTCTGGAAGAACACAATACATAATAAAGGTCAAAAGTTTATTTTTATACTTTAAATTGTTCTAAATGGCTCTTTTCAGACACACAGGAATATTAGCTATTCCATTTCACATCACCATAGTTGCCAATCTTCCAATTTTTATTCAGAATCCAAAACATATATGGTACTATGAAATGTAATTCATAAAGTTATTTAATAATGTGACTTTTTGAAACTCGAAGTTTCCTTTTGATATTATGTATTGATTTGCGTTGAAAGAAAGAAACTTTTAATTGAAACAATGAAATTCTTAAATCCTGAAATTATATGTAAGAGTACAAGGTGTTTCCAAAATAATTACACAATTACAAATGATAAAACCTTTGTTGTAAACAATGTCTGGAAGAACACAATACAGAATAAATGTCTAAAGTTTATTTGCATACTTTAAATTGTTCTAAATGGCTTTTTTAAGACACACAGGAATATTAGCTATTCCATTTCACATCACCGTAGTTGCCAATCTTCCAATTTTTATTCAGAATCCAAAACATATATGGTACTATGAAATGTAATTCATAAAGTTATTTTATAATGTGACTTTTTGAAACTCGAAGTTTCCTTTTTGATATTATGTATCGATTTGCGTCGAAATAAAAAACCTTTTAACTGAAACAATGAAATTCTTAAATCCTGAAATTATATGTAATAGTACAATGTGTTTCAAAAATAATTACACAATTACGAATGATAAAAACTTTGTTGTAAGCAATCTCTGGAAGAACACAATACAGAATAAAGGTCAACATTTTGTTTGCGTACTTTAAATTGTTCTAAATGACTCTTTTAAGGCACACAGGAATATTAGCTATTCAATTTCACATCACCATAGTTGTCAATCTTCCAATTTTTTTTCAGAATCCAAAACATGTATGGTACTATGAAATTTAGTTAATAAAGTTATTTAATAATGTGAGTTTTTGAAATTCGAAGTTTCCTTTTTGATATTTTGTATCGATTTGCGTCAAAAGAAAGAAACTTTTAATTGAAACAATGAAATTCTTAAATCCTGAAATTATATATAATAGTACAAAGTGTTTCAAACAGAATTACACAATTACAAATGATAAAATCTTTGTTGTAAACAATGTCTGGAAGGACACAATACAGAATAAAGGTCTAAAGTTTATTTGCGTACTTTAAATTGTTCTTAATGGATCTTTTCAGGCACACAGTAATATTAACTATTCCATTTCACATCACCATGTTTGCCAATCTTCCAATTGTTATTCCGAATCCAAAACATATATGATACTATAAAATTTAATTAATAAAGTTATTTAATAATGTGACTTGCTTCGCTGTGATACTTATTTGATTAGATTTCATAGGTAAACATTTCTGGTGAAAATTGCGTTCATTTGACTTAAAAATCCGGAAGGTTGGCGCCAAAGAGAAGCATCTTCTTACAGACACGGCTGTTAGTGCATTCTGTATGCGTACTTTTAGTTCGTTCACTGTTGTATGAAAGAACAAGAAAACAAAATGATGTGTTAAGCATAGATTATAAAACACTTTCCAACACAGTCAGAACAACGTAACGGAACTTCATAGATTAATAAGGTGAAAGGTGATATCTAGGTAAACAATTTGGAAAATACATAACATATTTGAAAACCCAGTTTCTTTAATTATCATGAATAATCGGCAAAATATCCGAATTTTTTCTGTGCAGCGCTTTATATGATCAATATATTTGTATATATGATACATAGTATGCTATAATTTAATTAAGCTTGGAAACGCACAGTGCAGTTGAAAATCTCAATTCGGCAATTTTGGTCAATGAACTATAATGTAGTCGGCATCTTTTGTGCAGCCCTGAATAGGATCTATAGAATTTATACGCACCAACCAATATGCAAAAAATTAGTTACATTTAAAAACCCGTGCAACAACTGTGAAAACGCACTTCTAGCAATTACTTTTCATAGTCAATACTGTAACCGAATTCTTCTGTGCGTCTCTGTAAATGAACGATGAATGCTATGTACTCCAATTTCTGTAGTAAGCATCTTGTAATGCATCTCAGTGATATATCAATTTCGACATGTTTGAAATACAGTAACATCATTAAAATACACCACAAACGATTTCTCGAAACTATAAATGCATTTCATTTTCAATGCCTAATATGTCATAGTAAACCTGAATAACATATACCAATTGCATAGCAATCCAAACATACTTACAGGAGTTAGAGCTCTGACAGACAGATAGACAGGTTGGTTGTTGGTTGAATGGGGTTTTATGGCACAAAGTCCTTTTAGGGACATGCTGCGCCAAAAAAAAGGTTAGAATAAGACCATCAAATTAAAATTTTAAATTCATAACCGACACACAAACCGAATTCATAAATACTTTTTAACTTTGTCAGAAAGTGTGAAAAAGGCATATGCCCACAAAAAGTAATCACAAGTAATCATGTACAATGCATTTACAACATATGCCAACAAATGAACTATCACTTGAAGGTTTTCAGTGAGGAACTACTTAGAACAATATTATAAAATATGTAAGCAACAATTTTGAGCATCCTTTTGTTTAAAGCGTGTCTTTCGATATTTTTTTACAAAGGTCTTATGGTCATTTGTAACCGGGTTATTCTTTATGAAACGCCCTGTTTATATGTACTCCAATACTAATTGTAAATACTCTATTAATTTCATTTATTTATTGATGTGATGTATGACTGATTAAAAAATTTCAATTCTTTCATCTAAGCTCCTTCATATTCCAATATTTAGATTCATATTGAAAGAACAAGAATTATTGACATAAGACTATGTTTATATTTTTAAATTAAAATATATTAAAATATGTTTACATTTTGATGTTAAATGCAGAGAAGAACACTTAAGGAATATTTATTTAACATCCCGTAAAAGTACTGTAAACTACGCTTTGATATATTAAATACAGTTTAAAGTATCAGAAGCATAAAATTCAGTTGATAATTATTCCAACGTCTGCAAAAAAAAAAAAAAAAAAAAAAAAAAAAAAAGTCATAAAGCATTTTAAACTTAGAAAAACTTCTCATCCATTTTCATACTACATGTACACTTGCAAAGTATAGATTTGAGATCCCATAAAACACTGTAAACTATTTTTTTTATATATTAAATACAGTTTAAAATATCAGAACCACAAAATTCAGATAAAGACTGTTGCAGGTGTAGCAAAGAAAAAAAAATCATAAATCATTTTAAACTTAGACAAACTTGTCATGTATAATGATATTAAAGTTACAAGTATTCTTAAGAAGTACGGATTTAACTTCCCATAAAAATACTTAAAGCTAATTTTATGGGATTATTTATATTATTAAGTATAGTTTAAAAGATAGGAAGATAAAATTCAGTTGAAGACTGTTCCAGTTGTCGGAAAAAAAGAAGTTTCATAAAATTTTTTAAACTTAAAAAAACCTGTCATCTATTTTGATGTGAAATGCAGAAGTACACTTCATCATTATGGATTTAAGATCCCATAAAAGTACCGTAAGCTATTTTTTGATATATTAAATACAGTTTAAACTATCAGAAGCATAAATTCAGTTGAAGACTGTTCTAGCTGTCGGAAAAAAAGAAGTTTCATAAAACTTTTTAAACTTAAAAAAACCTGTCATCTATTTTGATGTTAGATGCAGAAGTACACTTCATCATTATGGATTTAAGATCCCATAAAAGTACCGTAAGCTATTTTTTGATATATTAAATACAGTTTAAACTATCAGAAGCATAAATTCAGTTGAAGACTGTTCTAGCTGTCGGAAAAAAAAGAATTTTCATAAAACTTTTTAAACTTTAAAAAACCTGTCATCTATTTTGATGTTAAATGCAGAAGTACACTTCATCATTATGGATTTAAGATCCCATAAAAGTACTATAAGCTATTTTTGATATATTAAATACAGTTTAAACTATCAGAAGCATAAATTCAGTTGAAGACTGTTCTAGCTGTCGGAAAAAAAGAATTTTCATAAAACTTTTTAAACTTTAAAAAACCTGTCATCTATTTTGATATTAAATGCAGAAGTACACTTCATCATTATGGATTTAAGATCCCATAAAAGTACCGTAAGCTATTTTTTGATATATTAAATACAGTTTAAACTATCAGAAGCATAAAATTCAGTTGGAGACTGTTATAGCTTTCGTCAAAAAAAGTTTCATAAAACATTTTAAATCTAGAAAAAGTTGTCATCTATATTGATATTAAATTCAGAAGTATACTTCCCATAAAAGTACTGTAAACTACTTTTATGGGATTATTTAGTATATTAAATACAGTTTAAAAGATCAGAAGCATTAAATTCAGTTGAAAATTGTTCCAGCTGTCGAGAAGAAAAATAAAAGAATTTCATAAAACATTTTAAAGTTAGAAACACCTGTCATCTATTTTTGAGAGTATATAAGTGCAGAATTTGATGAATAAAAAGCTTATTTTCTGTTCTAGAAGATTTTGGAATTTTTGCTTTAGAAGAAAAGCTTTCGTTCCATTTGTTTTGGAGCTTGAAAGAAATGTATTTTCCTGTTATGCCTGTGTGTGTGTGTGTGGTTCAAAGGAAAATCTTTTTTTATTATATATATTTTCATGCTACAAGTAATGTAAACGTTTATGCCCATAAGGTTTAAAATAATTAGATTACATTATAATTGTTGGAAATAGATTTTTGAATTGCGTTTCGCATAAATGTGGAATATTCTTTTTAATTGTTCAAAAAGTGATGTGTTTGATACTAAATACAAAATGTTTTTATTACTGCAATTTGCTTTTGATGACGGTCATCTTTTAAATTAAACAATGAAAATATTTGTGATAGATGCTAACACAGATAACTGGAATTGCTCTTCAATAACACAGATATAGGTTATTTTTTACTTTTATTTTATAAAATACTAGCTAACCCATATTTGAAAATAAATACATTATATATATATATATATATATATATATATATATATATATATATATAAAATCCTCGATTTGTTTTCATTATTATTTAATGCAAATAAAGCTTTATATAACAATCTTATGCTTTGTATTTCAACCATTTCTAAATGTAATATGAAATAACTGTGAAAAGAAATATATATGTTTTAAAAATACTACCGTTTTTCTTATTCAGCTAAACAGCTAGATTTTGGCAAAGAAACAATGAAATAAATGCATTTGTTCCCAGTTGTAAGATACATCTTGTTATCTTGTCAAGTAACGTATCTAATTCCTTTTAAGCTGACAGGTTTGTTACTAACGGGGTGCATTTACTAAGTGCGTTCTGCACTCTGTTTTATTGTCTTCCGATTTCTTCTTTTTTAATCTTTAAACTTTTGTTTATAGATTGTATTACAAAATAATTTTTATAGATAAAACGTATTTTTCGAATAGGTTCTATAGAAAGATATGCTATTTGATGCACAGTAAAACTTAATTTTTTTCATTTAGTAAATAACTTTTTTTAAATTATCAGCCGCCGTATTGCCATCCAATAATTATAAAAGCATAAGCTTTATCTAAGAGTCTTGTATTTTATACTACAATCATTGATAACTATATTTATAAAGGTTTGTTCAAATAATCATTTATTCTAAAAAATAACGCGCAAACCTTATTGAGCTAAATCTTCAGATGTTGATAAAGACATCTGACATAAATGCATTTATTTGCAATATTATGATGCATTTGGTTATCTTGTCAAAGGACGTATCCAATTCCTTTTAAGCTGGCAGCTTGATTGCTAACATATTTACAAAGTGCGTTTTGCAGTCTGTTTTATTGTCTTCTGATTTCGTCTCCTGTGATATTCAATATTTTATTTATAGATAGGGCGTTGGAATTCTTTCATTAAATGAAGTGTATTTTTTAAATATTTTTTCATTAAAAGGAAAAAAATAATAATGTGTCAATTATTACTATAATTGTTGTGTTGGCTATTAAGCATTTTCATTTTAATAAAACTACAGTTTTTTTAGTATAATGTAAACAAATTGATATCCAACTATCAGACGTTAAAGACCTGTTCCCTACATATTCCGTTGAAAATCTGTTCCATACATCAGTCACAGCCTTTTGGATACTAAGCCAACGCACTGACACAAAAATGGCAGTTGTTTGAGAATCTTTGCATTTTAAAAATGGAACTCTTTCCTATTACTCTGGGATTCCATGATAGAAAGCCTTACGTCATCGAACATATGACCGGATATTATGCACTACTTGACCATTTTGGAATAAGGGATTCACTTCCTATTGACTTTTTGCGGTACATACTTACATTATAAGACACATGAATGAAAACTATACCATAAAGTAGACTAATATTACATTTGAGATTTGATGAAAGTGTAGGGTTGCCTGCCCTCAGCTTGACCTTAGTCAAAAATTGACAGTCTTACGTCATAGAGTACATAATCGTATCGCAGCTCATATGAAAATTCATGACACCCACAATACGAATAACATGGTATGTTTTCTCCGATGGTGACAAATTTTAGGGTTCTTGCCAATTAAAATCCAACCCCGATGAGACGAAGTGGAAAAGTAATTACCATCTTACGACTTTACTCCATTCCAGCATATAATCGAACCATGCTCATATGAAAGCTCTTGAACCTAATAATAGAAATAATTTAGAATGTCTTTGCTCACGTGATCATAAACGAGGGTTGCTGCATTCCTTTGCAGTTGAAAGAAAATTGAAAACGAATACGGCTTCACGTCACGGAACACATGAACATATAATAGCTCATATGCAAGCTTTCGAAGACTAAAATAAGCATAACATAGGTTTCTTTTGCTCAAGTTAATTAAAACTAGAGTTGTAAATTAAATCCGCTTGCGATTAGATCAGTTCCCGAAATATTACGACTTTATATCATGGAGCATATGATCGTACCATAGCTCACACGAAAGTTCTCGAATCCTACAATAGGAATACCTGAAATTGCTTTCTCTCATGTTGATCAAAATTAAAGTTTCCGTGAATTAAAAGCCTACAGTGTTGAAAAATAATTACAACTTTACGTTACGTACAATTTCTCATATGAAAGCAATCGAAGTACACAATACTAACGAGGTAAGTTTTTTACGCTCACGTGGTACAAAAGTAGGTTTTCCTTCAATCAACGCCATTCACTGTTGAGAGAGAATCGAAATCGATTATGACTTTGCACCATGGAAAGCACGATGGTAAAATAGCTCACATGAAAGCTCTCAAAGCCCACAATACGAATAATGTATGTTGCCTTCCTTTAATATGTTTAAAATTAAGAATGCCGTCAATCAAAATCCTTCCCTGTTGAGAAATTGAACATGAAGTGTGCTTGCCATTTAAATGAAACAAGTCGTTAAATCAACAGCAGACTGTGTAACCTAAATGCGACGTTAGGAAAAGGTAACATAAATCACTTAATAAGACTAATTTAATTTTCTACATCATCTTCTATTTGCAATTAATGTTAAAAAACATCTATTAATGCGCACGATTCTTCGGATAATGCCGACAAATTTTTCATAAATTTACCGGGCATAATCGAAACTTTTTTTGTACATTATTTCTCTAAAATAAACTTTGGTTATTGAGGTATCTAGTAAATTGTCTGTGAGAATAGTGAAAAGAAATGAAGCATTCCAGCACCATAAACGTGAGAGGTACAAAAATTTCTAATGGTAGTTTGTCTATAGTACAAATCAAAACATGATTAACATATTGGTAAAAAGATACATTGTGATAAAAATATCATTTGTTTATCTATCGCACACATTTATTTTTTTTTACTATTAAAAAAAATTCTGTTATCCATTGTATCATATTTTAGATTTCTGTTACAATGAATATAGATTTCGGATAATCTCTAGTATCTTGATTTATTTTTTGTTTATAAAAATAATTAAACAAGCCTTTTTTTTGGGTGTAATTCATTGAGCAGAAAAGATATCACACTTTATTTTATTTCAATCTATTCGCCAAATGTTTGTCTAACAAAGCAGTGTATCTCTGAATAGTTAATTCATGTAACAATGCAATGTATCTTGCATGACTCATGAATACATTTATTTGGAAAGTAATAAAGTTTTCACATTATTTTTGCGTACTCTTGAAGTATAAACAAATAACCATTCTCTCTGGCCCTACGGCTCATAGCCTTAGTGTCAGAATTGTTATTTTATGAACTATTTCCTTTACACGTAGTAAATATTCCTAGATATTAATAAATAAAAAGAAAAGTGCCCAGTTAAACTGAGGGCATTGAGCTCACAGGCTATTCACACGAATTGTATATTATACACTTATTTCAAATTTGTGGCCTTACCACAATGAACCTATATACGAAATTTGAAGAAAATCGGATAATTCTGCATGAAAAACCCATTTATCTAAATTAAGGTGGGGGGGGGGGTTACCCCCGTTTTCCCCCTTTACACTTAACCAGTGAACTCCCCAAACTAATCAAAGAAGCGCCTTACCACAATGAACCTATATATAAAATTTGAAGAAAATCGGAAAATTCTGCATGAAAAACCCATTTATCTAATTTGAGGGGGGTTAGCCCCCCGTTTCCCCCTTTATACGTACCCAATAAACCCCCAAAACTAATCAGGGAAGCGCCATATCACAATGAACTTAAAAACAAAATTTGAAGCAAAACGGTTATTTCTATCAAGAGTTATCGCGTTACGTACATACATACGTACATACATACATACATATACATACAGAACGGGCGGGCACATTAGCTCTCAGGCTTTGATAGCCTGTGAACTAAAAAAAAAACACAATCAAGCTCATGTAGTTTTAAGATTATACATTGCATTACGATAGATTTTAAATCAGTTTTTTATATATTTTTTACAAATATAGCAAGCAATGATGTGTTCTAAAAATACATATTTTGCTACTAATATAATAAAAAGAATTGAGACAGTAGATTAAAAATATCAATTTTGAATGTATTTGGGTGATTTTTTAAAATAATTTTTAAAAGTAAAATAAGAAAAAATACACAACCTCTCAATTTTAAAATCTTGTGATTCATTGTATGTCCATTGAAAGTTTAACTATACTCTTTCATTTTTAAACAACCTATTATAATATATTATTAAGCAAACTATTTATACTATTTTACTCTGAAGCAACCATAGAATGCTTTACTTATTTCTGTTAAAGCATGAGAAAAACATAATAGTCTTAAATTCTGTTTTATCAATATTAGTATTATTGTTTAGAAATGTAAATTTATATATGAAAATATAGCATATTTCGAATTGCACTTTTGAATAGAATGTAGAATTCGAATAAACTCAAGCGTCTTGATTTTTTTTTTTTTTTTTTTATCAATGTGGTGTTTACTTCAAATTATAAATACTAGATGGCAGCACCACAAGAAATTCTGCGCTAGTAGCTACTGACACCTGCCGTTCAGATGTGTATGTTTTACTGCAGAATGTAGATGTAGTATGTGTTGTGTTACGTGTAAGTACTTGTTCTGTGATGTCAATTAAAAAGATTTAAAGTAATTTATTTCGTCCACCTCAGTTAAGATTCTGTTATATTTAATTAATTAAGTCTTCTTCAATAATATATTATAATCACAAAAAGAATGAAATAAGTTTTTTTCCTTTTATTTATCGATGAGTGATTCACTTAACAAAAAAGATTTATCACTTTATTCTATTTCTATCTATTCGCCAATGATTGACTTACAAAGCAGTTTATCTCTGTACCGTTAATTTATTTATCAATATGCACCTTGCAGGACTCATCAATATACATTTATTCGGAAGGTAATCCAGTTTTTGCATTCTTTGCGCGTTCTTCGTCAAGTAAAACAAATGAACATCCTTTCAGGCTTTTCACAAATTACTTTAGCCTTATGTTTGTTATTTTATCAAATATCTCCTTTATACCTAGTGTATGTCTCTAGGTATTTATTTAAAAATACAATAATAAACATGATACATTAAGCTTATATCATGTATTAATATATTGAGTTTTTTAATAGATTTGTTGTATTATTTTGATAAATATGTCAACCCAAAAAGCTTTCAGTGTAGAGTATTTCATATTCTATGAAGATTAAAGAAGAAAAACTAATATAATAAAAATAATTAAGACAATAGATTAAAAATGTGAATTTTGAATTCAGATCCGTGAATTTTCTAAATATTTTAAACATTAAAATAAGAAAAAGTACACATTGTTTCAATTTTAAAATCTTATTTCTCATTGTATGTTCACTGAAAGTTTAACTATACTCTTTTATTCTTATCTAGACTGGTAATTAACGTATTATATTCTATTATTAAACAAACTATTTATACTCTTTTATCCTTAAACAACCATAGAATGTTTTACTTATTCCTGTTGAAGCTTGAGAAAAACATAATAGTGTTAGTTGTGTCAATACTATTAGTATTCTTTTTTACAGATGTAAATTTATATATGGAAATATAGCATACTTTGAATATTTCTTTTGCATAGAATGTAAATTTCAAATAAACTCAAGCGTCTCGATTTATTTTTTGATCACAAAAATAATGAAATGAGCTTTTTTTTATTTGTTTTTTTATTGATGAATAATTCATTTAGAAAAACAGGTATCTCACTTTATTTTATTTCTATCTGTTTGCCAAATGATTGTCTTACAAAGCAGTTTATCTCTGTATCGTTAATTCATTTATCAATACAATGCACCTTACATCACTCATCAATACATTTATTGTGAAAGTAATCCAGTTTTCGCATTCCTTTTGCGTTCTTCGTTAAGTAAAACCAAATGAACATCCCTTCATGCAGTAATGATTTTAGCCTTATATTTGTTATTTTATTAAATATCTACTTTATGCATATTGTGTATTTAGAGGTATTTTTTTTAAATGTATAAATCTAATACGTTTTTAAGCTTATATAATGTATTACGATATCCAGTTTTTAAATGAATTTGTTATATTATTTTGATAAATATGACAACCCATGAAGCTTTCAGCTTAGAGTGTTTCATATTCCATGAAGATTAAAGAAAAACTAATATAATAAAAATAATATTAAGACAGTAGATTAAAACTATGAATTTTGAATGCATATCTGTGATTTTCCTAAATATATGTCAACACTAAAGTAGGAGAAAATACACATCCACTCAATTTTATAATTTTGTTACTCATTGTATGTTCACTAAAAGTTTATCTATACTCTTTTATTCTTAAACAACCTATTATACTCTATTATTAAACAAACTATTTATACTCTTTTATTCTCAAAGAAAAATAGAATGCTTTACTTGTTTTTGTTAATACTTATATCAGGGCTTGACAAATGAGGTCGCCAGGTCGCCACTGGCTACCAAGTTTTTGATCTGTTGAACAAGTTATTTAATCTTTCGGGGGACTTTTGTAAAAACATTAACATGAGAAATGAGCACAAATGACATTTTTTCTCTCCCCCACCACTACTCGTGTGCGGCAAACAGTGATCTTCATCTTTTCTCGTACTTTTAATGGAAGAACTAAATTTAAAAGGCATTTTCCAACTCATGCACAGAAAAGACCCTTCTTTTCAGCTATAGACAACTAGTATATGTCCCGTGATTAGAATGTGGGTAGAGAGGGAATATTTCAATAAAACAGTAAGAAATAGTGTCAATCCAGCCTCTGTGGTATCTAAAATTCGATACAATGCTAAAAAATGCTCAAGTGTTTTTGTAAGGTTCAAATCTGATATTTGTGTTTATAAAAGTTGTCGGCATATAAGTGATTATAAGTGGTTATAAATTTTATAAGTTTCATTAGAAAACATAGTTAATATTATCTTTTTAAATTATGTACTATTCTAAACTATGTAACTAATAATTCTAAACTATGCTTATTATTATTTTTTCTCAATTAATTCATAAAAACTGTCGTGTTTTTTTAAAATCAATGACGGGGAAGGGAGTGGGGAGTAAATATATTTTACTGGCAACTAGTATTTTTTCTAGCTACCAGATTTGATAAAATTTGTAAAGCCCTACTTATAGTAGTTAATGCTATAATAGTCTTAAATTATGTTGTCTCAATATTTGTATTATTTTTTAGAGATGTAAATTTATATATGGAAATATAGCATATTTTGAATATTTCTTTTGCATAGAATGTAGAATTCGAATAAAGTTAAGCGTCTTGATTTATTTTTAGATCACAAAAAGAGTGAAATTAGTTTTTTCTTTCTTTTTTTTTGTGAATAATTTATTTAGCAAAACAGATATCTCACTTTATTTTATTTCTATCTATTCGCCAAATGATTGTCTTAAAAAGCAATTTATCTCTGTACCGTTAATTCATTTATCAATACAGTACACCTTCAATGACTCATCAGTACATTTATTCTGAAAGTATAATCCAGTTTTCGCATTCTTTTTGCGTTCTTAGTCAAGTAAAAACAAATGAACATCCTCTCAGGCAGTAATGATTTTAGCCTTATATGTTTGTTATTTTACCAAATATCTACTTTACACATAGTGTATGTTTCCAGGTATTTATTTAAAAAAAACATAAAATCTAATACATTTTTAAGATTATATAGTGTGTATTAAATTAACATCATTTTTAAAACGTTGTTGTATTATTTTGATAAATATGACAAGCTTTCTATTTAGAGGCTTTCATATTCTAAGAAAATTAAAGAAAAACTATATATTTTCCTACTAATTTAAACACATGTTTCACCTTACATTATTTATTGTACCAAATATCTTCTTTAAACATTGTATGTATATATTCTTAGGAACTTATTTTAAAAGGGAATAATTACGATATATATTTTTAAGTATGTACACTATATTATGACAGTTAGTTATTAAATGAATTTCTTGTATGATTTTGATAAATGCAACGGAATATGCTGTATTCATCTTTAATGGTATCACATTCCATGAATATTAAAGAAATATGCATAAACTATGTTTTTTCCTACTATTTTTCAACTAAACTAAAGAATCCAGACTAAAACTGACAAGAGGGTTACTTATGGAAATACATATGAGTTTTTTCAGAATTTTCAATGTAGCCGACAATTCCTTATACTAAAAGTACATTCATATTTAGAAAATAACATAGTGCTGTAACAAATTTTTGCGAATTTATTGTAAACATTTCAAAAATAACGACAGTTCTATTTTTATTATTTGCTTGTGTGATAGATACTGCAGCAGTTCTCAAATTATAGGTCGAGGAATTATCGGTCAGTTGTTCAAAATTATATTAAAGTAAAAATTCTGTGAAAACGTAAACTGTCTATGACGAAATCCTGCCTTAATCGAAACGTCTAACAGACAGAAACGTTTCACGGAAAGAAAATTATACAATTATACCTACTAAAACGGAACATTGTCAGAAACTGATTTTCTTTTTCCGTTCAATTTTTTAATAGATGGGTCCCGAGACGTTTGTAAATTTTAAGGTTTGTCGCATTAAAATAAAGTTTGAGAACCACTGCTGTATTGTATTATACCACCATATTGTATTACATATATTATCCAGTTCCATAATTTTCCCATAATTTATTATTTTCGTTATTTATTTTCAAGTGCAATATAATTCATTTCTCTATTATTTTCCCTACAAAATTTAAAGTTGTTCTTGAGGGCAAAAAAAGTGAAAATTTTTTTTCTATTTTTATTTCACTAAGAAACACCTGATATCTATTTCATTAGAAAAATCAAAGTTTACAAAAATATAGTTTACAAAAATAGTTATACATTATCCAAAAATGAATAATCATTTCATGATGATAGTAAAACTTAATTATATCGTATGATATATGTGTAAATTATTGTTAAAAGACTAATGTAGTTAATTAGTCATTTTATGGTGTAAAACGTTCAAACTCTGTAAAAGGTTTAATTTGTGAAGTAAAAAATAAACTTTGTTTAATACAATATAAGAAAGAAAGAATGATATACTTCAGCGGGAGAGCATTATCTTCAAAAATAAACATTAGGAAAAAATTATTCACAGTTCAACATAATATTAAAATATATTAATTTTTTTTCAATCATACGTTATCTGAAATAAGCTGCACAAAACTTATATTTGATTTCTTTTTTCTAAAAAAAAAAAATAATAAAATCATGTTAATTAAATAAAACTTTTAATTAAATAATGACTATATGTTTCATGTCTGGTTTCGAAACCCTTATTTATTTCAGAAAGAAAACAGAATAAGAAAAGAACAGATAAGAAAAGAATCCAGATAGAATAATACAATCCGTTGTAAACCAAAATATTTGAAAACATTAGTCTTAAATTCTTATGAAATATCGTTTAAATCTTTTTGAAAGAATCTCTTTTCACTTTATGAAAAGGAAGAGCAGTAAAATCTAACTGTAAATAAATCCTAGAACAATATATTTGCAGTATAATACGAGTTCTAAAATTCTCCCGCTAACAGTGTGATAATTTAATAAAGAAACTTCAGATGTTGTCTGAATGACATTTCCTTTTTTGAAAACTCTCCAATTTCAGTTGAAGAAAAGAAAGAAGGTTGTATATTAACGTGATCGTGTTTTCAGTCGTTTCAGATAAATCACGCTCTAATATAAGAACTTCCATTAAAAACTTAATTATAGGAAGGATTTCTCGTTTAGAGTTTCTAGTTGTACATTTTTTGTTTAAATTTAACAATACTGTTCAGCAGAAAATTGTATATTTTTGCTTCAACGAAATAAATTGAATCCTTGACAATGCATTAGACAATTTTCCAAGCTTAAATTGTGCTGGTATCATAGATATAAATTTTCATTAAAATGCAACGCTTTTCGTTCTTCTGAATAAAAATTAATATATTTTCAACACATTTTTTTATTTTTTATTACTGAATACATTTAAATTTCACTTTAAATTACCAAAGACGGGCGCTAATAAAATGTACCTTAGTAATATATACTCAATCTAAATGACACACTGGCTCAATAATTGTATTGAAGATTATCTGCGTGCCAATCATAGGCATTTGTGATGTTCAGTATTCTAGTTCTTTTTAGAGAAAATTTGCTGTATGTGTGTGTCTCTAAGACCTGGTAAGCAGCTAACATTACATTTCAAACTGCATCGTTATAAATATGAATTAAAGCGATTTATAGACCTTATTAGCTCAAGTTTGAACTGATGAGGAATTGCTTAATTAAAAGGATTAATAAAGATATGGAAAGGAATAATTTAATGATCAACTATTGAAAATTAGATTCGAACGACGAATCTGATATTTAAGAATTACTTTATTATTATCTTACCAGAAATAAGATAAGTAAATCGAGTAAAAAGTAAATAAAATTGAACGTAGGAATCCACACATACCAGAGCTGCACCAAAAGTGGTGTGGGCGGTGCCCCCGCACCAGGCACCATCAATTAGGCTAGGCGCGGGCAGGCTTCATAGACACCTTCAGATCTGATTATTGATGCGCCGATGATGTTTCACACCAGGCGCCAAATGGCGTTGCTGCGGTGTTGCTACATACATTAGTTTGATTAAATTGCATTTCATTTTGCATAATGCTTCTAATTTTGCATAAATTTTGTGATATTTTAAAAGAAAATATGTCTCGGGACTGAAGGATCCGATACGTGTTATCCTTCATTAAATCGATTCTTCCATAAATAAAGAATATTACATTTTTTTTATAACAACACTTTTTCAAGAAAATGAAATTAAAACCTATCAAGGTTCTTTCCTTTGATGAAGCTGATTTAATTATCAATCTAACGCCATTTCGCTTGGTATTGTAAGCAATAGCTTCTTTGTTTCTGATAATGGTAAGCTGATTAATTTCACCTTAACTCAAATTAAATGATACTACTATTATTTAAATTCCACAAAAGGGATAGATTCTTTTTAGAATTTTCAATAACAACACTGTTTCAACAAATGACAGTAAACATGGTCAGGATTCTTTTCCGTTCATTATTAAGATCCACATTGCGCCCGTGATTGTAAGCAGCAACTAGTTTGTTTCTGATAATGGTAATCTGATATTAAATCATTCTTCTATTATTTAAATTCCACAAAAGGAATATAGAATCAAAATCTGACCGTAAACAAACTCTAAATTCCTTATACTATATACCGGATGCTCCAAAAGTTCGTTAAAACTTTAAAAAATCATTAAAAAGAAACAAATGATGCTAAAAATATGCGGTTTGCAAAAATGACATTAGAGGCAGATCGGATTTTTATTAATAACAAAAAAAGTTGTGATTACACAAAATAGCCGATAGATGGCGCTGGCATGCATAATATGAAGTAGATGTATACAAATTAGGCTTATAGTAAAAGACCCATTTCAGCGAAGAGTGTGACAAGCTTCAGTATCCCAGTACATGAAACCCCAGTACATGGTCCTTTACTCGTCTTGAGACATTTTATCGTGCAGAATTTTCGCAATGCGTCAGTTCCCGATTCCCCGTTCTTGGAAGAGACTTTAACTAACAGCGCTCGATCTGGTAACGATAGCATACTGCTGGCATCGAATGAAGAATTTGTGTGCATTGAAGGGTTTTATTGACAGCCTGGTTTGCATGAATGTGCTTCATATTATGCATGCTGCGCCATCTCTCGGTCATTTTTGAACCATTTTTTTTGTTATTAAAAAAAATCCGATTTTCCTTTATCGCATTCCTTAAAACCGCAATTCTTTAGCATCATTTATTTCTTTTTAACGAATTTTTAAAGTTTTAATACCCGGTCTTCCAAGTAGGTCTTCCCGGTCTTCCTTAATAATCTTCCAAGTCAGAAATTTTCATATTTTAAGCATCTATTTAAATTAAATTATTTTTGGTGTATAAAGTAATCGGCGATGACAAATAGATAGATGTAGATCTTTCTTCTCCAGATGGTGATAATAACACACCACTGGAGTTAAAAAAGGATCTACATCTGTCTATTTAAATTCTATTGTTCACATTCCGCTGACATACATACATAAAACATTTAGCGTAAGAATTGCTATACAGTGTTATCAGAATGTAAATTTAGTACACTGCTGAATAAGAAGTTTGCTACTCTTCTCAAATAGTATTTTCTGCCAAGTTTAATTTCCTTAGAAGCTGAATATATAACTTTCATTTAATACTGTCACAGATTCTTGAATACAAAGCTCCCCAATTTGCACACTAGGCTAAATTTTGCAGAAAACAAGTAGCTTAAACGTAATAATGGGCATTTTATGACGAAATGGAAAGGGATTTTCATTCAGAGAGGCGGAAGCTAAAACAAGTTTAAATTGTATTAAATTAGTCGTGCGTGGTGTTGTTCGAAGTTTGTTAAGAAATATTTTTTAATTCTAAGAAATATTTAAATTTTGCTTTGATGTGATTTTAAATAACTAAGCAAAAGTTTCCAAAATATTTTGAACATGTATATTAGAACTTTTGGAAATATGTCATCAGTAAAATATATGTAAATGAATAAAATAATAACTTTTTATCTATAAATTTAATATTTTGAAATATCATATAATTCTATAGGAAAATTGGTTTTGTAAATAAAAAAAGGCAGCCATTTGCTTTCCGTGTTTATTTAATTAGTACAATACTATATATTATTGCCCAACAAAATTAAATATGTTGTAATTATTATATACCGAAAGAAATTATGTATTTTATATTGTTTTAGAAACTACTTATCTAAACTATATGTACTATTTTTTACAAAGATAATATTATTTATTTATAGTAGCTTTAGATTACGAGAAATGTTCCTAACACCGCTCGGAATTGTTGAGAAATCAGAATGAATTATATAGTTACCAGGTGATGTATTTTTGTATTAAACTTTTATTTAATTAACTAATCATATTTTAATTATATACTTTTAACACACCATTTAAAAAAAATTCAAATGAAATTGTTTATCATACGTAAACTACGAAATATATGTTAAAGAAACATTACAAGTATTTAGAAATTGAAATGGGGGAAATTTATAATGAAGATTTTGATTCATATATATATATATGAAAATTAAAAACACTGCATAAAATAATGATTTATTTTTTCAAACTGTCTTATCTGATTTATAAAATGAAATACAAAATATATTGCCATTTTTTAAAGCATTCATTGACTTGCTGAAATTATTCCTTACAAATACAGTAAACTCTCGACTATCCGGTCCTCCGTACTATCCGGTCTAGTAAAAAAAAATGAGGAATGTTGTGAGTGACCGATACAGGCAGGTTCTCGTCCGTGGGAAGTGCTGACTCACGACAAGAAGGAGCAAGCGGTCATCTATCAAAGACTTTTTCAAAAACTAAAAACTGTAAGTTTTGACTCTTTTATCTTATGCATAACTTTTCATATTTGCGCAATCATTTATTAATAAACATTAAAATAATATTTACTAATTTTGTTTTTCCGAATTAGGTTTACGGTTTACTTTAATGTTTTGCTTATTTTGAAACTGTATGTACTGTATATATAAAATGTATCTTAAAATGTGTAACATGTGTTTTTAATATTATGGAGGGGGGAAAGCAAGAAGTGAGTAAATATTTATGGAACTTCGGCCTATCCGGCTTTTTTGTTATCCGGCCTACCCTTCCGCCACATTAGGCTGGATAGTCGGGAGTTTACTGTACATTTATAAGTTCATTGTGTATTCCATCTCTCATAAATAAAATACTATAAACACGTTTTTCAAAGAAAAAAAAAGTCTCTTAATGAAAAAACTCTGAAGTGACTCCAACAGACTTTAGAACATTTTAAAGAATACTGTGAATTCAAATAAATTTGCTGACCCAATGGAATCAACGGGATTCGAACACTGGAATCCCTGTTTCGAAAGTGAAGATGTTACCTCAGAGTCACAAATGCAGTGAAGCTCAGTACGCGGCTCACTGTCCTGGAGTTCATTTCATGTAGGTTGAAAGTTGGATTTTTCTCAAGTTAGGCACATGATTAAATATATATATAAATATATATATGTACACATATAAACATTTTTCGTAAAATGAATTCTTGTTTTTAAAATTTGATACAGTAAAAAGTTCTATAAAGCGTCTGTAATGCTCATCCCAATTAATAACCCAATACTGGAATAGATTATTTTAATTCTGGTCTATAGGGTTTCATCTCACATTCAAGAACCTCCCCTATTAGCTAATGGAGCATAACCTCCATGCAGTTAAAATTAAACTATTGAAATTGATATTTATGTATTAATAATTACTACGTAACGCCCTCATGTCACTTGAACAGTATAAAGCAAGATATTATACAGGGTCATCGAAAAAGAATGCCGGGATTTTGAAACCTTACAACAAATTAATTCTTAAACGTACGGAAATAATTCTTGTGTTGAAATGTAGTGAAATAACGTAAAGTTTTCCTTCCACTCACTAGATGGCGTGCAACCTTGAATGAGAAGTTCCCCAACTCATGCAATGGATGAGATCGCCCAATTCCGTGACCTCCACGAAACACCGACCTTATGCCTGTGTACAGTGAAAGAATTACTGATATCTTCCATTTAAAACGTCGAATCACAGTCGCCAGAGATGAATCACAGTACATGGAGGGAGACTGAATATCTTCTGGATGTCTGTCGAGCGACTAATTGTACACATATTGAAATAGATATAACGTTTGGTACTTTTCTTAATATTTTAATAATAAATTTATGCTCTAACTTGTTTATTTATTTGCGTAATACAAATTTGTAATCCCAGCATTCTTTTTCGAAGAACCTGTACTGTTCTTGAGATCTCTGTGTCTATCCCCGGCAACCTCAAAAAGTATATAATAATAGTGCATAATAATGTATAGACATATGACTGGAAAAACGTAAATGCAGCCATTGAGCCCCTTTTTCTCTACCTTATTTTGGCTATTTCGGAAATTTTAATGAGTACTTTTATATATTTAATATTAAATAATTAAGTAAGCAATTGAGGTGGACGAATAAATTACTTTTATACAATTAAGGAACATCCCAACACAAAGTACTTACATCATATTATACATAACAGAACTACATATATAGTGACTAATAGCAGTAGAAACAGAACATTAGAAACAGAGATGTCATTAGCGACTGGAGACTTACAATTCTTATATTATGGTGCTGCCATCTACATTTTACTTTCTGAAGTAAAACACCATAAATCTCCCCCACTTTAATATTGCAGACGTGTAGGAGCTCTTCGAATTCTTTTAGAACGTCTAAGTATCTGTGGGGAGGAAGAGGAACAATTAGTTTTTACAAGATCTGCAACATCATCAAAAGTCTTATTTGGAACCCTGGGTTTTGGAAATGGAGGTATATCAGAGTCAACTAACTGTTTTAAGCTTTTACATAGTTGGGATAAAAGAGTCAGCTGGTTTAGGACTTGGAATAGTTGGGAGGGCAAAGTCAGCTGATTTAGGATTTGGAGTAGATGCGAGGACAAAGTCAGCTGATCGAAGATCTGAGACACTAGGAGGCATTAGTTGAGAATCACCTATATTAACAACTGTATTATCACTTCCGTGACTTTCTGTATCACTCTCTTCAGAATTTGTATCATTAGTTAAATGTACCCTTGAACCGACATTAGTTAACTGATCAACATGTCTTTTCCAAATATTTGAACCAACTTGAATTCTATAGTGTAACTTGCCCTCTCTTGCAATAATGCGACCAATTTTTCACTTGACTTCACGAGTATAATTTCTAATAGCCACTTTCTGGTTAATTTTAAATTCTTTTACAGATTACTTACACAGACAAAATTATTCAGAATTTTGTAATGGAATTTCTTGCATTTTACTTATCATGAACAAAATTTGTAACGTTTGGAAGTATCAAATCTATTTTTGTTCTAATATTCCGCTTTAGAAATAGAGATGTAGGACT
This sequence comes from Maratus michaelseni, assembly GCA_963931845.1. Lineage (NCBI taxonomy): Eukaryota > Metazoa > Arthropoda > Arachnida > Araneae > Salticidae > Maratus > Maratus michaelseni. The sequence goes on along the minus strand of OZ007589.1, from coordinate 34,816,646 downwards.
ATCCACCGTTGTAACATGAGGCATCTTTCTATACTGTAAAACAGGCATGTCAAACACGTGGCCCGCGAAGCCTTTGGCATTTTACCTGTGTTTAATTTAATTGTTAGAGTTATTATAGTTTTTAATTAACTCAGAATGCTATCACTATTTTTGAATAGTAGTATTTGTCTTATTTATTCTGCCATTAAATAAGGGGAATATTTCTCTCCAGAATTTTGTAGCATTCTGAATTTTTAAAAAATCTCGCTCGTCCGACAAAAGTGATGTTTGTAAACAGATATAATTCAATTTTACATTTATCACAGTAAAATTGTGGATACAAAGATAACCAATCGGAACGTACCAAAGCGCGGGATCTTGAGCCTGAAAATTTAAAGATTCGCAAAATTTGTATATTATTTTACTTATAATTTTTATTTGTTTTATGCCGAAACTAAAGCTTTATTTTACTAACTCTCTTCGATTTTACACCACTTTAGAAAGTAATATGCTGTATTTATATTAAGTATTTGTATTAAAAAATGGATTGTAAAATTGATAAATTTCAAAGCTAATGAAAACATTTAAAATTAAAAAAGAAATCAAAATATATAATTAAGTAGCTTTAAATGAGTTTCTTTGAAAGTGACACAAATTATCACTTTTGTGCTTGACACAAAACCCCGAATATGTCATCCAGGTTCTACACTTGGGCTTTAGTCGAACATATGGTTTTTAGATTTAAACTCTTTATTTTTATTACTTAGGTTAGTAGTTGTGTCATTGTTAATTAATACTGCGTGTTTTTTCTTTCTTTTCTTTTCTTTTTCATTCATATACACAAATTTCATTGACATACTCTCATACATCTCAGGATTTATAAAAAAAATATATGTTGAAGTTCTTTACCACTATGAATAAATATGATAAACTGAAGATGAACATCCCAGATTTTTTTTAGGTGTTTTACAATACAATTTTATTCAAAGGAAAACTGAAATTTTATCTTTGATTTATGGCGATTGTTGGAGTTTGAAATGAATGTAACATTAAGAGGGGCCAAAGCACACAGTATAATGAAATCTCACAAAAATCTGGCTAAACATCTGAATGATAAACTGTCAGAATTGAAACTGATACTTCTTAAAATAGAATAAAATTGCTTTCACCAAGCCTATTGAAGAAAATACACTTGCTTTAAAAACTAATTATTGTCATTATTATTTTAAATATCCCGCGAGTCGAAATCATTCACTGCGAAATAGAAGAAAATATGTCTATAGCAGTTAAAGAAATTTGGAAGTACTTTAAGTCTAAGTACCACTTCTAGAAAGACTTATCTATAGCGGAAGGATCTATAAAAGTCGGATATGTGTTTGAAAACTTATAGCGCTTATAAATTTATATTATATTCCTACTCATCGTCCTACTCATTCATTAATCATCGTCAATCTAGAAAATATCTTGGAAGTATGCGTAGTGAAGGTAAACAGATCTAATTATTTATACAGATATTTAATGGATTTCCATCATAAAGTTTTAACTGTTAATCGATGTTACAACTTTCATTTTAAATCGACAAGTTATGAATCTGAAGACTACCCTTAGACAAAGTACTTGGAGTTTTCATTTGAAATTACAAAGCATCTGAGTAAATTCAAGGCAAATTTCATAACGCTATCTTGTTATTTGATAGTATTAGCGTTTTCAAGTATAATTTATATTATTTTGATAAAACAATTTTCAGAAATAAATGTATTTCGTTTTAAATGTTGTAAGGCATTATTACAAAAATCATCCGGGTGGAAATTTTTAGAATATACTAAAAATATTTAAAAATGAATTCAATATAAGATTTTTGAATTTCGAAAAATATGAAAATCAGTTTAATCTATATATTTTACCTCTAATGATTGATGTTGAAATTAATCTTTAGAATTGAATACGACGGTTAACCAAAATTCAGTACAATTCCATATTAAAGCGAAAATGTATGGATATGGGGTTCCTGAATTTTTGTAATTTTTTCTCAATCAACTGATTTTTTAAAAATATATTGTGCAGTTTGACATGTTTTAGCAATGTTCGGTAGCGCAATTTTATACATCTTTGCGTAGCTGCCGACCTTTTGTTATTTTTCAAGTCAAATACACATAACTTGAACTATAAAATGCATTTAAGAAATTTAGTCAAATAAAAAGCGCACATATACAAGACACATTTTATTAAATAAATTTTCTGATTTAAAATATGTTTACTTTTATTTTTACATTAAGGAAACACGGAAGATTGACAGCGATGCCTTTGATAAACCAAGATTAACAGACCAGGGTGTACAATCAATTTTTAAAATGAAAACGATTTAGAAAATTCATTTAAATTTTATAGATTTGGTTGATAAAAAGTAATTTAGAGTATTTTTTGAAAAATAAAAATAAAATAAAATATGTAAATAATAATTTTGGAACTTTGAGAGAATGCCTTTAACATGTCTGTGTTTTGTGTGTACCCATTTTATTCTGTGTAATGATACTAATATTATCTACTTTTTTTTAATGTGGCCCGCATTGGTAAACGAGTTTGACATGATCGCTGTAAAAGAAAGTTATTTAATTTCATTTGTACCAGGTTCTGAAGATAAGGCTTTAAATCCACGTTTGAGAATTTTCACATATTTCTAAGCCTGACCATTTGTAGCTGGATGGTAAAAAACTAAGCTGCGCCGCCAGGCGCCGAGTGGCACCCATCAGGCACGTCAACCGCCGCACACTTTAACGCACTTTACCAGGAGGGTTTTCCTGTAAGCGCTGAGGCTGGTGGGAGCGCCGCCACCTGCTGACCACTCCCATTGCACACAAATGAGTGATGGCAAAGGTCGATGGGATATGCGGTGGAGCCCACACTTCGAGAACACCACCACAGAACACTGGGGAGACGCTGGAGTTCCCCCGACAGCTTCGGAGCCGGAACCCAAAAGAGGGAATCGGTCACAAGGCCGTAGCCGGGTTCCCCCAACGACTCTTGCTGTACTGCAGCTTCCGAACGTCGAGTCCTAGGGAGGGAGGAAACGACTGAACGCATCGGTTGCGGTGAGAAGAAGGGCCTCTCACCAACCCGTGCCCTCGAGGAAAAGGTCTTTGAATGCATAGACACGTCCTGGCTTAGGGTGTCTCCGCGTGGACCACAGAAACTTTCCCTCCGACGAATTCCTACAGCGAATGTAGTTAATGACCAGTCGACGCAACTGGAGGTCATTCGGAAACACATATAATAACAAACACACACAAAAAAAACTCAATAAATGTTAAGATAACAGCGGAAAGTTAGGTTAGGAACCACTATCGGACTCTGAAGGTCCGGAAAACTCCTTCAAAAGTGCCAAAGAGGCGGTCCCGATCGAATTTAGTAGCTATTAATTTTGAGACTACTATTAACCAACCATAGGGCGCAGAAAGCTCCGATTACGCAAAGACACGCTGGTTTGGTTTTCGACCCAGGGTTCGAGTTTTGGCTTGATAGCCACCGCGTTAATCGGCGAGCAACCGGTCTGATTCCTCGTAATCGAACAGTCCAGGGAAAGAAGTCGACTCCTCCCACGGTGACCCAAGTGGCCCCGAGGACACTTATCATTCTTGGTTTGAACGGGCAATCCACTTTCTGCCCGATCATTGAGGTCGATACACAACTACTCCAGCTGCAGAGGGTTACGTGGTGGTTGCGGACCATACGTCCCACACGCCCGCATGCCGGTAACTACGCTCTGTTACCTGTCAGTACCGAGGGTTGGATCACGCCGCCTCACGCACTGACCAGACGTAACTACAGAGCCACCACGCACCTTGCTCTTCGGATTTTGATCTCGCCTCCGTTATCACCCCGGATAAATTGTGGAACCTACCGTCGTTAGCTAGCCGTTGCTCAGCGTCACTACCTGGACGCGGGGCGAGGTCCCGCTCAAGCAACCGAGATTGGCGTACGGGCGTCCTTCCACCACCTAGGGAGGAGGCTCCCAAAATTGGCCGAGTCCTCACACCGCAGAAAGCATGCGCTTATGAAGAGGAGGCTCAGACTCGGTGGCCAACTTCACCGAATCCTTGCGGCACCTCCGGATTTTTCGGACGCCCCTCTATCACTGGCGTACACGTTGAGGTGGCTGTTCGTCCGTTTCTTGCCCTCGTCGTGTCGAAGAACATCACGCAGTGTCGGGCTTCCGGTCATCTGCCCCCTTAATGGGCCGAGTCGGAATCCCCGGAGGGGCCCGCCAGGTAGCTAGACGGTATAGAGCACTTATCCTGTGTTTAACACCATGATTCTGTAAAAGTATCTCACATTCTTCAGAAGTAAACTGTTTAGCATTACCAGATACCAGAGATATAGGATACACGTTACTGGCAAAAAGAGAAGAAATAGAAGTAATCGTATGTTCTGAAGTCGTATTAGGAACAATGAAAACTTGTGTACATTTGCTATGAGCATCAGCCAAAAGGAAAAGCATTTTACCCATAACAGGACCAAAATAATCAATATGAATTCTTTGCCATGGAGCTGTAGGCCATTCCCAATGATGAGTATATCTACCTTGGGAGGATTATTTTTTAAATTGACACAAGTAGTGTAGTTCCGTGCAAGATCTTCAATATCTTGGTCAATTCCTAGTCACCATACAAAACTGAGAGCTAAGGATTTCATTTTCACTATACTAAAATGTCGAAAGTGCAAATCATGTAAAATTTGTTTTTTGTGAATTTCTGGGATAATTACTCTACATTCTTTTAAAATACAACTATGTTGAAGAGTAAATTCTTCTTGCTTGCCAACAAAAAGCAAATTTTTTGGAATTGGAAAACCAGAATTAGATGATGAAAAATTTGACGTAATGAAGGATCAGATTTTGTAACTAAAACAATTGTTTTGGCATTTAAGGCGGTATTCAAAAGAATTTTTTCTACGCTCATCATCTCAAAATTTTGAGACACATTCTCAGACTCATTTTTTAAAATAAAAACATGAAACTTGGCGGCGTGATTTATGAAGACATTTATAAGGGCCCCATGTTTTTAATTTTCGTTCAATTAATTAGAAATTGATTTACAAACAATTATTTTCACTGTATGATATTTTTTTTTGTTTCCAGCGCTATCGCTTCGGGAAATTCGGTTCAAAATGTCTACTTTGACAGCCTTTTTTAAAAAATATATTCTGCCTTTATCAAAAAATCGAGACAATACGGACATTATAATGTTTCTGAATAAGAGAACCTGCCAATTGGATGCATTTTAGAGCAAAAATGAATTTACAAATGTGTCTAAAAATAAGCAGTTTGGATTTGAATACACCCTTAAAGGTAAAGTAGAAATTTGATTAATATGAAAAAATTCAGATTCATCAATTACATTACATGAATTTTATTGTGGAGGTAAATCTTCACTATGTAATGGAAGTCGAGAAAGAGCATAGACATTTCCATATTAGGATGTTTCTTATAACGAATATCATATTTAAACACTTGTAAATATAACGCATAATCTTTGCATTCTAGCAGCTGAAAGTACAGGAATGCTCTTAGTAGGAGAAAATATAGACACAAGTGGTTTACTCTCCGTAAATAAAGTAAATCTGTTACCGTACAAATTTTGAAAAAATTTCTTTACACAAAAGATAATAGCTAATGCTTCCTTTGTCTACCTGGATATAGCTTTTTTCTGCATTAGTTAAAGTTCTGGACACAAAATCAATCGGTTTTTTCAAGTTATCTGGCATCATGCAACAGAACTGCAGAGATACCATATGGGGAAGCATCGGTTGATAACATTATAAGTAATTTAGGGTTGAAATATATAAGAACTCTTTCTGGAATAATCTCATTTTTTATATTTTTATATGCTTGTTCACAAACAGGGGACCATATAAATTTCACATTATTTTTGAGCAGTTGGTTTAAAAGGTTTAAAGGATGAGCAATTGTAGATAAATTTGGTACAAATTTAGAATAATATGCAACTATGCCTAGAAAAGCTTTAACTTGTGACACAATTATTGGTCTAAGAAAATATTTAAAATAGCATCAATTTTATCTTGAGTTTTATGAATACATTCCTTATCAATTTTATAAGCACAATATGTAATTTTATCAGCTGTAAAAATGATTTGTTTCTATTTATCCTAGCATTATATTCACGTAATCTTTCTAACACTTGTTTCAGCCTTTTCAAAGGAATTTCATCAGTTTCCTCTGTAACACTAATATCATCAATAAAACCTGTAACAGCATCAATACCACTTAAAATTTGTTCGATTGTTCTTTGCCAAATTGCTGGAGAACTAGTAAGATCCATTGGTAACTTTAACAAGTGGAATGTTTATGGTTAACAATTTTTGTGATTTTTCGTCTACAGGTAACTGAAGATATGCTTTATATAAATCAATCATTGTAAAATGCAAACCACCACCTAATCTAGCTAGCATGTCCTCTACCCTAGATAAAGTATATTTTTGAACCTTCACAAATTTATTTACTGTAACTTTAAAATCACCACATAAACTAATTTTACCATTAAGTTTAACCACTGGAACTATAGGAGTTTCCCACTTACTACTAGTGACAGGTTTTATGATACCCTCATCTTGTAACATAGCTGCTAACTTTTATGATTTTTTCCTACCACTATTTTTGTCAAGAAAAAATTACTATATTTAATCCTAAATTTTCGCCGATTATATAAGACAGAATTTTCTTTTGAAAAATAGTGGTAGGAAAAAAGCGTAAAAGTTGGCAGCTATGTCTTGTAACCTTTGGATTTAATCATTTATTGCACCACGTACAGCATAAGTCACTGTTCTAGTATTGCAAAATATGGGCGTAGAATCTTTTTCTAGATACAGTTCAGCTTTCAAACCTTTTATTTCCCCAACTTCAGAAAAATCATTTAAAAATGTTTTCAATTTTACAGTTGAATATGCAATTTCATTTACACATACAGATTTCAAATTAGAGGGAAATAAATTAAATGCAGATACCCAATCTCTACCAAATGAAAGTGGGAAAATATCTTCTTTAATCAATATACAATTTAAGATTTTTAGTTTTATTTTCATAAGAAAAATCTATATTAATATATCCAACAGGTGTAAACATTTCACCAGTTGCAGTTCTTAACTGAACGTCTGGCGGAAAAAAATTATTATTTGGAAAGATTCTGCGAAAATGTTTAACAGGTAATGCAGAAATTCCGGAGCCAGTATCTAACATCATTTCAGCTTTAGCTTTATTTTCAATTAAAACAGACACTTTTATTGGAGTAGTACCTTTATCATAACTTAAAGATAAAATATCAACTGTATTAAATATATCCGTTTGTTTCTGAGAATTATTATTTTTTTTTTACAAACTTTACTCAAATGACCTCGTTTTTGACATTGGTTGCAAATTGCATTAATATATCTACAGACATTTGCTAAATGAGATGCATAACCACATCTGTAACACTTCAATTTATTTTTATTTACCTCAGAATTATCTTTATTTTCATGATTGTTAATTTTCTGTTTTTGAAAATTTCTTGGAAATGTATTGGGTTGTACATTTTTAGAACACGCAAGTTTATTTACATTCAAAATTTCATGCTTCAATTCAGAAATATAAATTTCCTTATTTTGTAAAATAATTGCTATTTCATTGGCTTTATCAAAAGTTAAATCATCAACTTGCGTAAGGAATTTACTTTAAATAGGTTTATTTTTTAAACCTCTATGAAACTTTTCCAAATTATTTTCATTTAATGTTTCATCCGAAAATGTACAAAAAGTTGTCAATTTTTTTAATCTAGCAGCAAAATCTTGTATCGATTCATCTTAATTTTATTCTTTGACAAAATTTATTAGGGGCGGGGCTTAAGTGCTTTAACAGAATATCAACAATTTTCTCATATTTCAAACATGCAGCAGATTTAGGAAAAGATAAATTCCATAACAAATTATACAATTTTGGACCCATACAGGATATAACTGCAGGGACCTTCTCTTCATCTTTCACATCATGAAGTATAAATGCCTGCTCCAGTTTATTAACATACGTCTCGAACGTCTCAGTTGAATCATTAAATTCATTGAAATGTTGAAACATGATAAAACTTCATTTACTTCAGAAAAAAATATATATATACTTACCACTCCCGTAAATGACGAACTTTGTGCAGAAACTCAAATTATATCACAATTTTAGCAGCATGTAATACGAAATAATTCTGTATCGAATACAGAAGGCGAGTTATTTTACATTAGACTCGTTATTTCTTATTCAACTTTTTCCGGTGAAATATTTCCGTTCGCCGCCACTTTTTATATTTTTAATATTAAATAATTAAGTAAGCAATTGAGGTGGGCGAATAAATTACTTTTACACATTTAATGAACATCACATTGCACATAACAAAATTACATATATAGTGACTAATCGCAGTAGAAACGTAACTTAGGAATATAGATGTCACTAGCGACTGGAGACTTATAATTCTTATTTTATGGTGCTGCCATCTACATTTTACTTTCTGAAGTAAAACACCATAAGTACCATTGGTTGTTTTCTTCACCACAATCTTTATCACTTATACCCTGCTACACTTCCTTGATGATTTTCCCTATAGACACGGTAGCAAGATGATTTTAAAATGGTTTAAATACCTAATCCGTCGTCCTATTTGTAGAAAAATGTATAAAATTCTGGCGACACTTGTTTATAACATATTCACCTAATGAGAGCTCGATCAGAAGTACCGGTAGGAAGCTATCACGTTCACTCTCTCGTACACATTACAAATCATGTATACAACACTTAATTACACAATGTGAAAAAAAATTAAATGTAGTAAAATTTTCTTGAATTTTGAATTTAATTGTAACAATTTTGATTATTTGGAACGCAGAAATATGCATGTAATATATAATGAAAAAAAAAAAAAAAACGTTAAACCTGTACGAGGTAGGTCAGCTACAAATACTTCTTTTCAGAAACTTGTAATTACATTACCTATTGTATTTCCTGCAGAAGGATTTACCTCTTCAAAACTTCATTAATATGTTCTTTTGAGACGCAACGATTGAGCGTTTATTTGAAAAAACATAATTTTGTTTAACCCTGTATACATGCTTTTAAATTATTCTTTTATCTCTAAATTATAAATCTAATAAAAAATATGTTAGCACTAATTAAAAAAAATCCGACTACGGTAAAAAACATTAAAAAATACAAAAAGAAAGGAAAATACAAAGTTCACGTTTATGGTATAATGAATTTATTTCAGTATTTAGAGATTTAGAATCAGCATACGCGTCCCTTTCATTATGTTATTACACGCGTGGGATAAGTTTTACCCCAATGGGTTTTCTTGGGTCAATTTCCCCCGGTTTGATTATAAACAAAAATTTATATTTTGAAATAAACTGTAAATCAATAAAGAACATAATTTAACTTAAAATAAGAAGTTTTTTTAAATTTAAAGTAAAAAAACAAAAACAAAAAAACATAAAGACACTAAGATTTTTTTTCTGCATATCAATACATACAAAGCTTTTACAATCCAAATTCAGCCATGAAAATACAAAAAAATATAAAACTGATATATAGAAACTGTATGTGCAAGAGTTGTTAACGTTTAAAAGAATAATTATATTATTATATTGCATAAACATTTGCATTAACATTTTCCTATCATTATGGGTTACGTTATAACACGCGTGGGGTAAATTTCCTCCCACGTGACATATTTATAACAAAAGAATGAAAAATCCACAACCGGAGGTAAATTCTTTTTGGCTACATCTTGATATCTTTCAGAGGTCTGTGAAGTTGGCCCCCCGACCTTTTCGGATTTAAAAACCGAAAACGGCATTCGTTTGAGCGTCGTTTGAGCGCGTTTGAGCGACAAAAATTTTCGTTTGAGCGACATTCTGAAAAAAGTTATAAGCAAGTTAAAATTCGAGGCCTTCGTTTTGTGAAGTTGGCCCCCCGACCTTTTCGGATTTAAAAACTGAAAACGGCATTCGTTTGAGCGTCGTTTGAGCGCGTTTGAGCGACAAACTGGAAAACGTTATAAGCAAAAGAACATTCGGAGGGGCCCACATTTTGTGAAGTTGGCCCCCCGACCTTTTCGGATTTAAAAACTGAAAACGCCATTCGTTTGAGCGTCGTTTGAGCGCGTTTGAGCGACAAAAATTTTCGTTTGAGCGATAAACTGAAAAACGCTATAAGCAAGAGTATAGGCGGAGGGGCCTTCGTTTTGTGAAGTTGGCCCCCCGACCTTTTCGGATTTAAAAACTGAAAACGGCATTCGTTTGAGCGTCGTTTGAGCGCGTTTGAGCGACAAAAATTTTCGTTTGAGCGACAAACTGGAAAACGTTATAAGCAAAAGAACATTCGGAGGGGCCCACATTTTGTGAAGTTGGCCCCCCGACCTTTTCGGATTTAAAAACTGGAAACGCCATTCGTTTGAGCGTCGTTTGAGCGCGTTTGAGCGACAAAAATTTTCGTTTGAGCGATAAACTGAAAAACGCTATAAGCAAAAGAATAGGCGGAAGGACCTTCGTTTTGTGAAGTTTGGCCCCCCGACCTTTTCGGATTTAAAAACTGAAAACGCCATTCGTTTGAGCGTCGTTTGAGCGTGTTTGAGCGACAAAAATTTTCGTTTGAGCGACAAACTGAAAAACGTTATAAGCAAAAGAACATTCGGAGGGGCCTTCAATTTGTGAAGTTGGCCCCCCGACCTTTTCGGATTTAAAATCTGAAAACGGCATTCGTTTGAGCCTCGTTTGAGCGCGTTTGAGCGACAAAAATTTTCGTTTGAGCGATAAACTGAAAAACGCTATAAGCAAAAGAATAGCCGGAGGGGTCCACATTTTGTGTAGTTGGCCCCCCGACCTTTTCGGATTTAAAAACTGAAAACACCATTCGTTTGAGCGTCTTTTGAGCGTGTTTGAGCGACAAAAATTTTCGTTTGAGCGACAAACTGAAAAACGCTATAAGCAAAAGAATAGGCGGAGGTGCCTTCGTTTTGTGAAGTTGGCCCCCCGACCTTTTCGGATTTAAAAACTGAAAACGCCATTCGTTTGAGCGTCGTTTGAGCGCGTTTGAGCGACAAAAATTTTCGTTTGAGCGATAAACTGAAAAACGCTATAAGCAAAAGAATAGGCGGAGGGGCCTTTGTTTTGTAAAGTTGGCCCCCCCGACCTTTTCGGATTTAAAAACTGAAAACGCCATTCGTTTGAGCGTCGTTTGAGCGACAAAAATTTTCGTTTGAGCGACAAACTGAAAAACGCTATAAGCAAAAGAATATTCGGAGGGGCCTTCGTTTTGTGAAGTTGGTCCCTCGACCTTTTCGGATTCAAAAACTGAAAACGGCATTCGTTAGAGCGTCGTTTGACCGCGTTTGAGCGACAAACTGAAAAACGCTATACGCAAAAGAATAGGCGGAGGGGTCCACATGTTGTGAAGTCGCCCCCTCCCGGCCTTTTCGGATTTAAAAACCGAAAACGACATTCTTTTGTGCATTGTTTGAACGATAAGAATATTTGTTTGAGTTGCAATATTTCCATAGTTATTTAAACATTTTTTTAACCATGGGGATAAAATCACAGCTTCAATATAGCCCTTTATATTAAATCTTTTGAAATTCTTTATATACTATACATTTGAGCGTATAAAATACACGTTTGAGCGACAAAAAGTTTCGTTTAAGTATAGCAATTGTTTCATAGTTATAAAGTATTGTTTTTTCCAATGTGGTTAAAATCAAAGTTTTTTTAGCATAGTCTCCCCCAATTTCCCCACAAATTTAAATACACTTGTTATAATTTTTATCTAACAAAGCGCCAGTCTCTAAGATTTTCAGAAATCCTAATTCTGTGAGTGCTATTCGTTTGAGCATCTATCAAAAATATCTGGAATAAAAATAATTCGTCGTCGCAATAATTCTAGTTTCTTTAGTAGAGAAACATTTTTTTAATTTGAGAAATTCTGTATGATATATTATTATTTATTTATTATTTTTTATATTTGTGTGGCATAGATTTCAGCGTCATTCGAGGACATTTTCAGATCATTTTTTTAAATTTCTTACCGCATTCTGGGTTCAATTAGGTTGGAATTTTGTTATAAAAAGTTTCAATTGGCAGTTTGTATACAACCCCTCATGCAAAGATATTTTACTTTCTTTAACTGCTCTACGTTTGAGCGTCAAGTAAAGATGTCTAGAAGTAAAAGAATTCGTTCTTAGCAACATTTCTAGCTTAATTATAAGATAGTATCTATTTTACGAATCTTAATTTGACAATTTATATGTATGTTATTTTTTTATTAAATTTAAATTTTTGAAATGCATTATGTGTGAGAATCATTCGAGGACATTACAGATACCAAAAGATTTGTTCTGACAGCAGTCTTAGTCCAGTTATGTGTAATTTTACAGTAACAGGTTTCAGTGTGACATATTGTATACAACCCCTATTTTAATATTATTTTACTTTCTGTAAGTGCCATTGTCAGGTTTCTGACTTTGACAGAACCTATGTGGTATATTTCTAATTAATTTAATTAATTATATTTAATCATTATTATATGTTACTGTATTCTGATATATAGTTTTCTTTTTCTGTAAAACTTCGGTATGTGAGCGAAAATGGAATTTCCCTGATCCGCTTCAACCACGGCAAATGAACTAGTCGTCTCGTCCTTCCCTACGATTTGACGTTCGGCCACCATGGGAAAGCCAGAGTCGTCGGGAGAACTCGACAATACGGCCTAGCGACCAGTTCCTCTTATGGGGTTTCCGGCGATTCATCGAGTGTCCACCTGGGTGGAGGTCTCCTCTGATTTTGGAATCCTCCATGTGCCGTAACGACCTATGTCGTCACTCACTTGGGTAAAAATGTTCGAGGGGTCCGCAGATGGCGGGCCCCGACCTTTCGCAGCGCCGTGGGAATCAGCTCCTACTGGTGCGTTAAAAGTCCTTCAGGACTTGGGTGCGACGGTCGAAACGCACCGGGCACTCCTCAGGCCTTTGGCGGCGCAGATTAGCTTTCCCTGATCCGCTTATATATTTGTAGGATGTTCACGAGATCATTGTGAAAGTTACTAATCCGGCTTTAGAAGTTGAATACAATGAGCACTGGATTCCTAGCGAACTGGGTTCAGAAGTTAATAAAAAGGAGGAATATTCTAGAGAAATGTTTCGACCGGTGTAGAAACCCCGTGAAGGAAGAAAGACAGGCCCCGTTCATCTGGAGAGTGGCGTGAAGTGTGTGAGACGAGTCAGTCGTTGGTGTGCAGTTTAGTGAGTAGGTACAGGCAGTGTCCTGGGAGAGAGTAGCGGTGTAGAGAGCAGAGCCAAGTGTGTAAAGGTGAGGGTAGCGAGAAGAGCCCAGTGTGCAGAGGAGAGGGTAGACGAGCAGAGCCGAGTGTGTAGAGGAGTGTGTAGAATCGCAGAAAGAACGTGCATCGGACAGCTTGGTCCGGGGTGAACTAATTACAGAGCGTAGATGGAATGGTGTGTATGAGTGGTGCGTAACATAATAGAGTAAAACGTGCGATCAGGGAAATTGTCATTCGACAGTCGCATACGGCAAGTGATAATAATCTGTATGAACCAATAACGACCATCACTGTAACATTTTTTTTCAGGCTAATTTAATCGATAAATTATTAGTTGATTATTTACGTGAGAACTTTTCACAATGTGTCCGGTATCAGTCTAATACCGGTAGTGGCAGCAAATACCATACCATTAAGGTCTCAAGGCTAGGAGAAGTACTACGGTGACCGCAAAAGGCGACAAGACCATAACAGCCATGTTTTTGCGTCATTAAAGAGCATTTCAGACTCCCAAAAATTTGTTCTGTCAACATTCTTAATTTAATTATCTGGAATTTTCTTTTTGCAATATTTAATTTGACAGTTTGCATACAATCCCTAATACAAGCATACTTAATTTTCTATAAGTGTTGTTTGTTTGAGTATTGATTTGTGTAACAAAGAGAATTCGTTCTGGCAACAATTTTAGCTTCTTTATATAATAATAATTTTTTACACATCCTAATTTGACAGTTTCTTTATAACATAGTACTTATTAATTTATAAATCTTTTGAATGTGTCATACGTTTGACCGTTATTCGAGGACATTTTAGGCCCCAAAATCTTTGTTCTATCAGAATTCTTAGCCCAGTTATCTTGAATTTTGTTATAGCAGGTTTCTGTTTAATATTTTGTATACAACTCCTCATACAAAGGTATTTACTTTCTGTAAGTGCTATTCATTTGATCGTCTATCTAAGCCCTTGGGAAAAAAATAATTCGTTCTTGCGACAATTCTAGCTTCTATCATTTTTTACACATATAATTTGTCAGTTTTTGTTTGATATTTATTAAATGTTTTGATTTTCTTAAGTGCCGCACGTTTGAGCGTTATTCTAGGCCATTTCAGATTCACCCCCCCCCCCCAAAAAAAAAAAAAATAAAATAAATAATAATAATAATAAATTAACCTCATTCTTAGTTCAATTATACGGCATTTTCTTCTAACAGGTTTCAATTTGACTGTTTTTAGACAGTTCCTAATACAGGCGTTTTTGATTTTCTGAAAGTACTGTAGAGTCTTGCACGAGTTGGGTACAACCTGACCGGGACCCGAAAATTCCATTTGAAGTCAACCCGCAACCCGATCAGAACCTGATAAAAAATATGTCATTAACACGAACCCGACAAAATAATTTTCGTCGACCTGCAACCAAACATATTTGAACTCGAACCCAAAATACTTCAACTTCCAACCCGAACTTGAACTGACTTATAAAAATAAATATATATTTCAATGTGAATTAGTATATATTCTGTTTACAGTGCTATAATTTAAATGTATATAAGAAATGTAATTGTAAATTATTCTTTTTTTACGGTACAGTTAAGAACACCGTTTTCTTCTCTCGGAATATAAAAAATACTATCAACATTTTGTTTTTAAAACACACACACACACAAAAAAAAAAACATGTATCATATTTGTGATCGTTTATGTACACGCACACACATGTTACGTGTGTGTAGATTGGGAGGTGTCCACTGTTCAGAGCTAAAACCGTAGGAATAAATAGTGTTGGGAATTGAAAAGTGTTCGCTAAATAGTGGTGTCCGCTTTTCGAGAGTGTTCATTATGGGGGTTTTAGTGTATATAAATTTTTCATTTGAAAAAAATATTTTGGACATTTTTTTAAAATATCGGGTCAACACGAAACCGATCCGAACCCGAAACAATGAAAGTCAGCCCGACTCGGGCTGAACTGCAGCAAAAAAAGTAGAAGTCAACAGACCCGGAACGAAAAAACATAGCGCCAACCCGACCTGACCACGGGTCGGGTCATGCATAATATTTTATGATGCATAAATTTCTGTATGATGTATTATTTTTTTTAAATTCTCTAATATCCTGTGTTAAAGAATTTTGTTATTAAAATGTTCAATTTAATATTTGGTACACGACATTTTGTCTTAAAATAATTGCTTTTCAAGTAACATCCTTTCTATATGATGAAGGATATTTCCCCCACATCTGTTACAGTACTTAAAATTTCACTATACACATATGTATTCCTTATAGACTACCGCATACCTTTGTAGTTTCCGACGGGGGTCAAGTGACGTGGATGCGACTTAGTAAACACTGTAAATTGCTACACTTGTCATGGAATTTCCTGGCGTTGAATATCATCTGTTTCTTTCTTCCTTTTTTTCTGGACATAGGTCCGATTGAAGATACTTTTCCCCTTTAGGGGGTCTTGTCGTTTTTATTTTATTATTATTTTTTTTAAAGCTTGTCGCAATTTTGGCTTCAGAAAGTGAGATTTTTTGCCAAATGATACACAGCGATGAAACAAACCTGATGAACTTTTATGCTTATTTATATATATGAACTTATATATGCATAAACATTTTAATTATACATATCTCGTTTTTAAATATAATGTACCTCTATTTCTATATAAAAACTAGTCGTTGGGGACCACCGTAATACTTACCCATCATGGATATGCATAATGTAAAATATTAAAATAGAAATGTGTAAACTACTTATAAAGTGCATTGCAATTCATATAAAATTGTGGCTTGATGACGTCACAAACTTTAAAGGCTCGATTACTGAATTGCTTGAAAGAAACATCCTTATAACTCCAAAAATAATAATCCTATTAACGAGCGGTTTATTGCATCTGATTAAGCGTCAAATTTCCAATTAAAATATATCTTTGAAGTGAAATTTGGATGAAATACAGGGTCATGAAAAATCGAAGAGTGTGGCAAATAGGATTCCAAATATCTCGACAACTAATTATCCGATCGACTTCATGCTTTTTGCAAAATTTATGTTTTTTTTTTTAATGTCTTTTATATTCATTTCTTAAAATAAACAATTTCGAAAACTTTTATATACCTTTCATCAGAACGAATATTTCGAGAGTCCGAAAAAAATTGTTCCGGTTAATCGAGGTTATTGAAATGAAATAGGCTTCTTCCTATTATTACATACTAAGTACATACCAAATTGCAAGTCTCTATCTCAATTTTTTCGGGAGGTAGAGCGTTTACAGACACACAGACACACAGACGGACGGCAAATTTTTTTTTCTAAAAATATGTTTTTCGGAATCTCCAGTGTCTGAAACGTGTAAATCCGTCAAAATTTTTTTTTCGATTTTCAAAACGATTACAAGACTTACCCTATACTACGTATGATGGGTAAGTAATAGATAAATGACTTCTTTATATTAAATAAATTATATAATTATTGAAAAAAATGCTTGTGTGTATGAAGCAATGAATAGGTTTCCAGAAAATATGTTGACAAATTGCTTTCTCTCACCAAGACCGTTTTCTGTACCTCCCATTCAAAATGAAAATTTACACATTAAATTGTAATCCATTTGAAATATTGGAGTAGCAAATGAGAAAAATAAACATGAAATTTTGGTTTATTAAATTTTCGAGACCTTTTTAAGTTAAAAACACACACACAAAAAAAAAAAAAAAAAAAAAACAATATCCCTGATATTACCAATTAAAGTTTCCGTCTCTACCAAAATTAATTTTATAGAATTTCCATAACAGTTTTTACTTTCTTCTATCTTTACAAGAAGAAAGTATTGGATTCATGAAAATTTTAGACTTCCGGTTTTCGACGGATTTATACGATTTAGAAGGTCCTGAACACGATTTGACTATTTTTAGAAAATGTCTGTCTGTCTGTCTGTATGTGACAAAAATTTTGTGGGCGCTCTATCTCAAGAACTAATGCTCGGAATTTAATAAAACTTTAGATTCAGTTAGACCCTGATATAAATTGGTGCTGATTAGTTTTTGGTAAAAATCGCCCTGCAGGTGGCGCTGCTATGCAGCATTTTTCGCGATTTCCGCAATAGCTCTATCTCAAGAATTAATGTTCGGAATTTAATAAAACTTTAGATTCAGTTAGTCCCTGATATATATTGGAGCTGATTAGTTTTTCATAAAAATCGCCCGGCAGGTGGCGCTGCTATGCAGCATTTTTCGTGATTTCCGCAATAGCTCTATCTCAAGAAATAATGCTCGGAATTTAATAAAACTTTATGTTCAGTTACTCTGTGATATAAATTGGTGCTGATTAGTTTTTGGTAAAAATCGCCCAGCAGGTGGCGCTGCTATGCAGCATTTTTCACGATTTCCGCAATAGCTCTATCTCAAGTACTAATGCTCGGAATTTAATAAAACTTTATATTTAATTAGTCTCTGATATGAATTAGTGCTGATTAGTTTTTGGTAAAAATCGCCCAGCAGGTGGCGCTGCTATGCAGCATTTTGCAGGATTTACACGATTTTAGCGATCGTCATATCTCAAGAAATAATGCACGGAATTTAATAAAACTTGAGTTTCAGTTAGACCTTGATATAAATTGGTGCTGATTCTTTTTAGTGTATGCGAAACCTGTGTGAGATAGAAGAAAGTTTTGGGATTGACACATCCGACTAGTTTTACAAATGTAACGACATTTTCACGCAAGTGGAAGCGCATTTTTATGTAATATGCCGTTAAATTCTGTTTAAAAATTCTTTATTTACATATTGCAGAAAGCATTTCTTGTCACATATAAACAAACAGTAAAAATTTTCTGCACACATATACAGTTACACATATATAATGTTTTATGTAACACTAGCTGACTCGTGGTAATAACCTTAAACAGAACTCAAATTTGTCTGATTTTTTTTTTTTGTTAAGAAGCCGCACTAAGAAGGAGATTAATATTCAAAATTGGTGGTAACGGAGGTCCGATAAATTGCTCGTCGTTAGAAGTTAGGAAATAAAAGCTAGTGAATCGGACGATTTTTAAGGGAGCTATAGTAGGGGGCCAACTGATAGTTCTGAGCAGGGCCCTAAGAGGAAAACATGTTAAAAGGTCCTAGTACTTAGCACTTTAGATCTTCAATTATTCGAAATTAAGCATATGGTATAAATTAATCATTTGAATAAAATTTTAAAGAAATGCTTAAAAAGAGGCCCTAGGGTCCCAATAAAAGTAAGAGGGTGGTGGCCCAGGGAGAGGAGTCCAAGACTCAACTTTAAAGATATTCATTGACAGCGTAACACAATTAGGGGGTTAAAAAAGAATGGCGCTCAAAAATACAATGGGCCCCGAATCGGGCCACAGGGGGTCAGTGTCCTAACTGGAATGTAGAAATGAGGGAATAAATGAAGAAAAGGCCCCAGAAACGAAGAGGATCGAATAAAAGGGGCCAAGTTATGACCAATTTAAGGCACAAAAACTTAACGGGCCCCATGGGGCACGGGTTTAAAAAAATTAAAAATCTGAGCCTCGGTTGCGTCAGAACATGCCTTGGACTTCCTCAACGAAATTTTCAGACTTCTACGTGCAGTAGATTTCGCTAGTCATCGCAATCTCAAACACAGACAAACAAATTTCTTTTATATTAGTATAGATATTATGCTAGGTTAATATGACAAATGTTATGTTAACAAATTGCCATAATTTATGGGCTTTTATTTGATTTGACACATATTCATTTTCTTAAACATATTACACTTGTATATTTTGGCAACACATATTTTTATACAGTCTAGAACACTTTTTCATAAAATTTTGATGACCATGGACCCTTTTTTATATTTCCTGCACTGTAAAAAAAATTCTTGAAAAAAAAACGGAAATTGAACTGGCAATCAAGACGCCAGTACTATTTCCGTAATTTTTAACGGAAAAAAAATTCCGTAAATTCCAGGAAATTTTTCGTGATTTCTGAAATTTCCGTTTTTAAATTTCCGTTTTACAACAGATATCTTCCGTATTTTTTTTTTGAAATTTTTACGTCGTTAAAATAAATTTATAGGATAAAAAAAAAAGTTACTTCGCGAGGACAACCTTATAAGGGATACATACATTTCTGCTCATTTTTTTCATTCCTGTGTGAGGTTACAGTAATTAACCAACCCTTGCCATGAGCGGAATCGAACCCGTTATCTACTTCATACTAATCTGACGACTTAGACCAATGCGCCATGAGTGGTCACGCCTACTTCTCAAATGTTGTTAGTTATTTTATGATGCAAAAACTTGAGGTTTCATCTGTAGATGGATTTTTTCAGTTCCAATGTTTTTAATATTTTCTTTTCATAATTTTCAATATTTTGCTGTATTATTTGGTACCTTATAACAGATAAATTTTAATTTATTATGTATTATATGCGTAAAACATTGTATTAAGAATAATGATTGCTTCTTTTTGCAACAGTACCAACATTTTCTTTTTCCGAACATATACTTTTTTTAATTATTTGCCTGATTATCTATTTATCAATTCCAATAAAAACAACAATTATCTTAATCAGACGTGTTTATTACATGCTATTAAAATAATTTTTTTTAATGTGTTACTTTAAAAAATGTATGTAAATAAACAATTTTATAGTAAATTAAATTATTATATTTCAGCTATGCTGAGAGCTTTTGCGCACGGTTCTGTTAAAGTAAATAATTAAAAAAAAAAAAAAAAAAAAAAAAAAAAAAAAAAAGATTTTTAGAGACAAACTTGAAATTAATGATCTTGGGATAGGTAGGTTTAAATCTAGACTTATTGATTTAATTTAAATTAAATTAGTTTAATTTATAAAAGTATAAGCTAACGAAATAAATTAAAAACGTTATAAAATTAAAAACTTTATTTTTAAAAAAGTAAAGAAAAAATAATCAACTAATTTTATAAATTTAAGGAAAAAACTATAAACTTTGTAAAATTATAATTTATAAAATAACAAATTTTAGCGTAATTCATCAATTTGTAAGCCAAATCAGTTTAGTTTAATACCAATTTGCATAGCCTTTTGTAACACTTACATGTTTTTACATTTATTTATCATTAATTATTATTAATTGCACAGAAAGCAGGTCTTTTTCTTCTGGAAAAAGAATCAAAACATACGTATGCTCAAAAGGAAGTAATTTAAAACTCAACGGTCTAGCAATAATGCACAAAAAATAGTATGTACTACATTCAATGGATACACATTTAATTATTAACGGTTTTTCTAATAAAAATGTTTAAAAAAAAAAAAAATAAAACACGGTAATGTTAAATATTAAAACAAAATTGCAATTATTGTGTAATATAGAAATTATTGTAGTAAGATTCATTATTAAGCAACTAAAGTAAGAAAACATTTTTTGTATGGGTGTTACAGATATATCTATTTAAAATTACTGTTTTTTTTTTTTTTTTTTTTTTTTTTTTTTTAAGAAATTTAATGCAAAGGAATTAAATACTTTCTAAGAATTGTGTTAAATATCTATAAAAATGTGTGCATGATTTGAATCAGAAGTGATAGTACATATAATTTTGAGCAAAGGCAGCGTAAAATAGCCAAGCCTAGGGTCCCTGGAGATAGTTAATACCTACGTCTCTAGGTATACACAGTTGTACACACACACTCATATTCGCAGTTAGCTGAAATTTGAAGAACTTGTGGGCGTTGAAGAAAGGGGGTTTGATGTTCAGAACTAAAAGGGTGATCAAGTTTCACTCGTCCCTTGAAAGTGACGTATCTGTATCAATGATTTTAACAGATGTAATCGTAAATTTTGAAGGAACGGTCATCGTGTTCATATGAACGAGAGCATAGATAGATAATAAACTCCCGAATGAATGTTTGAAATTAGCCGACATATGTTTATATAGTTACTTTAAAATGTGAGTGAGAAGGAGGCAGAGGTGGGTGGGGGGCAGGCTCCTTTTAGAGGATAGTAAAGTCAAAGAACTTCTAACGATATCAGTTCTTTGGTAAAGTGACCATGTTCCACAGCGTCCACGTTTATTTCAGTTAAATTGTTTGATACTCGTTTGTATACAGAGTATTCGGAATGCCTCAAAAAGCTAAAGTTCCTCACGATGAAATTTTAAAATTACTTCTAGAAACGCCTGAAATCTTTAATGAAGAAGGAAATCTTGCGACAGCTACGAAAAATATTTGGTTTAACCTTGTGAAAAGACTGGAAAATAGAATTTCTCCGAAATATTTGCATTGCTATATACAGCAAAACAGACATAATGTGTTAGATACTTTGAAAGAAAAATTCAATATTTCTAATTTAAATCAACAGCTGCAATATGAATCCTCTTCAGACTCCTCCTCTTTGTCAAGCACCGTCGAAAATAGTGATGATGAAGATAAACTAATACGACTTTCTGCAGAGGATTGGTTCAAAATAAAACCAAATGTTAATGATAATTTTGGGGAAAAATCACATGCCTCTTTGCGACCAAATGTGGACTCATATAATTTTAAAAGAGATATGGAGTCAACTAAAACTGCCCTGTCCATTCATTTTCAAAAGATCGAAAATATCCACGGACATTTCACGCAGCAATTACTATTGCACCATTCAAGGCTATTGTAAAGAATGCAATAATAAAATAAAAGGTATAATAAGGGAAGAACCTCAAAGTGATTCCGATGTATTGATTCATATACAAGTGAGGGATACGAAAGATGTACCTCATAAATTAAGAAGACCTCTCAAAGGGGAGAATCGTGAAACCATTGGAAAAGAACTTTTAACTGAAACGACTAAAACATGGCAAGTGAAATTTGCTAATAAAACTATGGACTTCGGAGATCCTCTGAATCCTGAAATGTATACTTCCGATGTATTGAGAAAAGCCAAACAACAAACTAGGGAAAAAGTGTATGGATTTACAACTGGTGACCCAATTAGCATAATATCTCAAATGAAAAAAAGCCTTCCTTGGATTGGAACCATTCACGATATAGGATTAAATAAATTTTTCGTTCATTATTGGACCCGATCCCAAATGTTTTTATACAAAAAGTACCTGAAAAGATCAAAATACGGAAAAGTAGCAATTGATGCTACTGGGTCGATAGTAAAAAAATTAAAGCATTCGAAAAATGATGTTTCTGGGCATATATTCTTATATGAAGTTGTCGTGAATGAAGGTGGACAACAATATTCAGTATCACAGATGTTGTCCGAAAAACATGACACATTGTCAATAGCATATTGGCTTGGACAATGGATGAGGGCTGGAGCTCCACCACCACAAGAAGCTGTGTGCGATTTTTCTCTGGCACTAATTGGGGGAATTTGCAGGGCATTCAATGGCGCGAGTTTGTAACATGGAGCAGTAGATGTTTATTTACCTTGGCGTCAGTGCTTATTAGTATAACGGAGCAGTAAACAGGGTCAAGTAGAGATGAAAAATATGTAGCAAATCCAGTAGAAAGAAGGATCACATAGTTAGATGCAATATAGATTTATTTTTTACGATGAGGCAATATCGATAGTTATATAAGCAAAGGGGAGGTACCTACACAAACAATCACAAGTTTTGTACCGCTTTCCTGGTCAAGACAAACGGCCGAAGTGAAGTTCTTCTAAAAGTTACATGTACGGGTGTTGGCGCGGAAAGCATGATAAAATCGCCAGTACTTGGCGAGGGAGTTTTTGGAGACAACGGTCGGACGCGTATGGGAAAAAACGATAACTGCTAGATTCTGTCTATGATAATGCATTCATTTGAGGATGGGGGGAAGGGTTGTAAAGATTCTTTCATGGAGACAGAAAAGGAAAAAGAAAAGAAAGTAATTTTGGGATTGGCGTTTGATTTTGCTAAAAGACAGCTGCAATTAACGGTTACATATAACTCGAATCTAATAACAGGGTGTGAAGGATATGAGCTTGCATATTATAGTTTACATGTGGGCGCGAGATATTTTAATTAATTCTTTTGAGAGCGGATGAGAAGTGCAAATGCTTGCATAAAGAATATCGGTTATACGTTACATTATTTTAATATGTAGAGCACAGCTGCATATATATTTTGTCTAACTTTTAAGACAGATGCACTTTTGATTTCATGAGAAGGAAACGGTTGAATTAGAAATATGTGAACATTAGTAACTTATTTTTAGCATAACCGCAAATTAAGGACAGAGAGGTTTCTGATATATGAGAGTGACTTGCATTTTAGAATGAAGAAAGTAGATTCGTTATCTAAATTAAATCAGAAATAGATTTTAGTTAACATATTGAATTTTTTTTTTTTGGGGGGGGGATTACAGACATTTAAAATCTATAAACTATAATTGTTTATTTTAATTATTTATAATTATTTATTTATTTGGGGGGGAATGAATGAATCTTTATGAATTTATTTTTTTTTTAATTCTATTTTGGGGGGGGGGGGAGGAGAAGCATGCAATCAATACATGTATGCTAGATGTTGGAAGAGGAATGGAAAAGCTTATGTTAACTTGTTAAAATTTTGAGGGGGGGGGGGGTTTGAACTGAAAGTAAGATATATGACAAACGTCTTTGTCATATATATCACCCCATTGACCAGAAAAGCTGTACTGTTTACAGTACAGTTTAAAAAAAATATATACAATACAATTATACTCTCCCCAAGCTTAAAATAATACATACATAATATAAAACAAAATACTTGTAAAATTATATGAGTTGCAACAGTATAAAGGATTTTGTTACCTCAATAGTCTGTAACATCAGGCCATAGAATATAAAACATAGTGCACTACCTTCGAAGATTTTTTTTTTAAATCTTCGTCCTTTTTATTTTCTGTTTTGATCTTTTTCTTTCTGTCTTTCTGTCTGGTACCAGCTTTAAAAAGTTACTATTTAACTAGACATGTCTAATGATAACTGAACACAAAACAGTACTCATTTTCTCAATTTGTTGCACTTAAATACCATAATTACTACTTAAGTATAATATGAAACACAAATGAAAACAATTAAAAAAATAAACACAAATAACACATAACATAAACATATATCCTTAAAAATTAACTTGACTTATATGAAAAAGTGAAAATGGATTAACTCAAGTGTAGTGTACTGAAAAGTTGTTTGAAAAAAAAGTTTTTAAAATTCGTGCAAGCACAGGACGGTAAAAAAAAGAGGTGCATGTGGCACGCCCATAAAAAGGGACCGCCCTTAATCTTGTCAATGCATGACAAGTGTGATGTCTCAGGCTTAGGGCCTTACGACCTAGGTGAGGAGGGCAGTGATGAGAGTCCACATCATTACAACATGAACTCCCTGCTCCCCAATGAAGATCGCACTGATCTCCAAACAGGAGCACGATTCGGGAACACATATACTTTTGGGAAAAGGGAATATTGTGAATTAGTAAACTAAATCACAATTGTCTCTCTAAACACAATCTGGTGAGGGGTGGTAACCTAAGGGCAAAAATTTAGAACGGTACCACTAGCCTGAAGGGGAAGAATTAGTAAAAATAAAAAAAAACAGATACAAGTGTATCTTATGCAAATCCTAATGTATTGACAGTCCTAGAGTGTTGAGAGACCTAAAATATGTCATAATCGGGTGTGATGAAGTGAAACTGTACAAGTCATGTAAGCAAATGCTTTAAGTTTGTTTACGAGAACTTTTTTTTATTTATTTGAAAGATCTTATTTATTTAAAATATTTGCAATGTTGTATTCAGTATGAATGAAAGTTTAAAGTGTGAGAGAAAAAGAATGTGACAAGATTATATTTATCTACTGTTTATAAAATTGAATGAAAAATTAAAAGAATGGTGTGACCCGATACAAAATATTGTGTAAAAGTGGTCTTCACAAGAAGACATGGACCAGCCGTGAAGTCAGGTGAAGACAAGTTATGCACAGTATACGTAGAATCCTGGCCAGGGATAAAACACTTAGTATCAGATCATATTAAAAATTTAAAAGTTTTTTTTTTTTTTTTTAAATTTTATTATTATTATTATTATTTTTAAAATTTGTTACAAATTATCTTTTTCTTAAATTGTAGCGAGGGGCGAGAATGGTGTTAGAAGAATTATTATTT
The DNA here is from genome assembly GCA_963931845.1 of Maratus michaelseni. Taxonomy (NCBI): domain Eukaryota; kingdom Metazoa; phylum Arthropoda; class Arachnida; order Araneae; family Salticidae; genus Maratus; species Maratus michaelseni. The sequence continues at coordinate 34,791,226 of OZ007589.1, read as the reverse complement.
GTAACATGACTTGCAGGATCACATAAATGTCCATATCGAGGTGGTGCTAGAAGAAGTCTATCAATATGTACCCTAAATGCAGTATCATCATGAGCATATAATCTTTTAATTGAAAATGAAACAGGAGAGTGTTTAAATGTTACAATATATGGACCGGTATATTTAGGTTTAAATTTGTCGACTGATTTTAAATAAACAATATCTTTTAAACATATATTTCTTAATTTAGCTTTTCGACTGTGAATTTTGTAACGTCTATCTTGAGCAGTTTTAATGTTGTTATATGCTTTGTCATATATTTTGTTTAAGTCATCTAGTAATTTATAAACTTCAACATGTTTATCTAGAAATGCTTGGTTGGTACTATGATCATATGTGTCAAAAATTAATGAAAGTTCACGACCAAAATGAAGTAAGTTAGGTGAAAATAGTGTAGAAGAGTGTGTCGAACCATTATAAAGTGACTTATGAATAAACAGAGCATTTTCAAAAGAGTGTCCTTCTTGTAGTAATGTGGTAACAGAATATTTAATAGACTTGTTAATTCGCTCGGCAATACTATTAGATTGTGGGTGCGAGACCGAACTGTGATGTATTTTTATGCCAAGAGCATCATTAAATGCATTATAAATATGAGAAGTATATTGTGGGCCTAAGTCTGACAAAATACAGACGGGTCTCCCATAGGTAGTTATGTAACTAAATAAGCATTTTACAACTTTGGGTGCAGAAGTATCAGTGAGAGGATAGAGTTCAATGTGTCTTGAGAAGTGATCGGTTACAGTTAAGACATGTTTATTATTTGAGAAAGGACCAAGTAAATCAGTACTGACTGTATGACCAGGATATCTTGGTGTGTATGTAGGTTGAAGAGGTGCGGGTGGAGTGTTATGGTGTTTGGCCTGTAAACATTTGACACATGAAGCTACAAAGTTGAGTGTATCTACATAGATGCCTTTCCAAAAATATTTGGATGTAAGAAATTCATAAGTTTTGGCCATACCAAAGTGTGACAGATGGGATATAGTTAAAACTTTACTTTTAAGTGAATCAGGAACTACAATGTGATATGAGAAAGTATTATTTATGATATCTTCCTTTTTGAACATTAATATTTTAGAATCAGGATGTATGAAGTAATTCGGGAATTTTGAAGAAGGTCCATTTTGTAATATATGATCATAAATACTAGCTAAGGTAGGGTCTTTTTGTTGTTCAGTGCAAAAAGTTTGATTTGATATCTCCAATAATGGGTCTCGTTTTGTTCGTTCACCTGAGATGAGAAAACTAACATGACAATTGTTGTTATTAACAGATTTACAAATATCAGGTGTTTCATGATCGACTATAGGAAGTGGTTGCGGATCATGGATAAGGTTAGGATTGGTTAATAAATTTTCTTGGTTGTTGTCAAAATTACAGCGAGAGAAATAATCTGCTAAAACATTTGAAGATCCAGGAATGTGTTCAAAATCATATGAATATTCTGAAAGGTCAATTAGCCAACGGGTGGTTATGTCTGCTGGGTTAGTAGTTTTTTTGTATTTTTTTAGAGGTTTGCTATCTGACAAGATTAGGAATTTTCTGTTGTATAAGTAATATTTGAATGCAATAACAGATTTGTAAATTGCCATGAGTTCTAGTTTTAAAGCAGGATATTTTTTTTCAGAGGAATTTAAGGATTTAGAAAAGTATGCTACTGGTAGAAGATTTCCATTATGTTCTTGCATTAAAACGCCAGAGATGGCAATGTTAGATGCATCTGTATTCAAATAAAAATTCTTATTCCAATCTGGTAACCTAACCATGGGTGAACCGAAGAAAATTTTCTGTATTGTTTTAAGTATGTCCTGATGTTTTTCTGTCCAGACGAATTTAGTTTTAGGAGTAGTTAAATCAATAAGTGGTTGCACTAGTTTGTTAAATGTTGGAATTAATGATTTATAGAAAGTTATCAAACCAATAAGCCTTTTTAGTTGTCTTTTTGTAGTTGGTGTAGGAAATGAAGTTATTTTTACAATGTTAGAATGGATTGGTGAAATACAATGATTTTCTATTTGAAAACCTAAGTAGTTGACTTTTGTTTGATGAAAGTTGCATTTATTAGGTGAAAGAGTGAGATTGTACTGCTCAGCCAAGCTTTAAAGACTGGTCACGTGAGTAACAGGTCCAAATATGACCAGTCTATTCTTCATAATAGGGATCGGGGTAATGAAAGGGAGTCTCCCCGGCTCCCCTAGTTTTGCTTTCGTGGGGGGAATGAGTTGATTTCCGATAGTTTCATGTTTACTTGTTACAAGATTATAAAAAGAATTTTTGTTCTTATGTAATAAAGCAAATAAAAATTGTAGTTTTCACTTCGATGAAGGGGATATCTTCAATCTAAAGAAACATGTTATGATAATTTAGATTATTTAATTATCGGATATAAAAATGTTAAGTAAATAAATACTATTTTTTATTGTATTTTTACACATGACATTGCAATTTATTGTTTTCTTAAATAAATTACGATTTTAAATATCGGTTCCTTTCATTTATAGGGCACACTTATGTAATTGTAGGAGAAGTGTGGTTTTAAAATGTTCTTTTATTATTATGATTATTAATACATATATTTTTAATTTTACCGCAAGAATTCCATTTTTTTTTTCTTCATTGCTGATGTTTATTTTCCTACATGAAACCATTTAATTATATGGCGAAAATGTATGACAAAATACTCAATTAATAATAAAAGAAAATAGTTCAAAGAGTACAGAGTCATACTAAAGGATGAAAAATATTTTTTACACTCAAATATTTTTAAAAATGTGCTCGAATTCAAATTAAGTTTTCGGATACCTTTTTCTAAATCTTTTTAATTCATAAATGCGCGAAAGTTTCAGACTTTCTTATTCAGATATCAGGAGATCGAACAGCGTTTTTCGTTTTATTATAAAAGTAACTAATCTTACTGAAAATGTCGTCGAAGGTCGCCCTTTGAACCTATTTTTCGGATAAGTTCACGAAAAAATTGTAATTGTAACTCACAATGTGCCGAATTTATAGGAAAATTAAAGACGCTGTTCGATTTTTAAGTATTTGAATGTTAATTCTTGAAAAATTTCAGGCAAATAGGAATAAAAATGAAATTATTGTCAAAATGAAATGAAAGAACTTAAAAAATATATGCTAAAGCTAATAAAAATAAAATTATTTTAAAGTGAAGGTCTCAGAAAAAAATAAAGCAATAAAAATGCTTGTATTTCATAATATCATCACAGACCTTCTTAAAAAAAAAAAAAAAAAAAAGTGCAGGGGGGGGGGGTCTTTATTCATTTTCGATGTCATCATCAGAATCATCCGAAAAAAAATCATCGTCATCATCGTCGAATGAAATAATTAATGGATCACACATTTCTTCTATTATGCCGTCTTTCTTCCAATACTCATTTTCCAGGTGTTCTATGTTCGTGCAGTAGTTTTTCCATTTCTCAGCATTAACATTTTCTAGTGCAAGGTTGGTCAATTTAAAAAGTTGATCCATATTTAAATCCGCCGTTATATTTCTTTTTCGAATGAATTCCTTCATATCCGCCCATACATACTCTATTGCATTTATGTCGCAATGGTATGGAGGCAATCTTAAGGCATAATGCCCATGTTCGGCTAACATGGTGTCGAATTTGTATATTTTAGTAGAGGGCGAATTCGTCTTAACAAGGTCCATCAATTCAACTTTTCGCATGTTTGAAGAATATGACACTTTGTTCAGTGCCAACCAATCCATAATTTCCCTTTTGTTTTTTGAAGAATTCGGAGGCTTATTCAATTGAATAGAGTGATATGGCGCATTGTCTATTACAACAACAGAATTTTTAGGTAAGTTTGGAATAAATTTTTCATTTGCCCATTTTTCAAAAATTTGTGAATTCATCTGCACGTGATAATCACCGGTCGTCGTGTTGGCTTTATAGATCAACGATGAATTTGGAATAAATCCCATTTCCCCCCCTGCACATAAAGCAATAATGCGTCTCGATGCCGCCCCCGTCTTCACAACACCGAACACCTCTTCCGATTGCCAGCATTTCCCGACAGTTAAATTGCTGTCAATCCATGTTTCATCAACAAAAACTATCGGTCTTCTATCTTTTCGGAACTGGTGAATAGTCCGTAAATATTTCGTGCGAGATAAAACAATATCACTTCGTTCCAAGAGTAGTTTCCTCTTATTCTGACATTTTTTCCAGCGGAATCCCATTTCAAGAAGAATTTTGCGCAGTGTCTCTTTTCCTTTCGAAAATTGTATGTTTTCTTTCAACTTGGCTAGCAATTTCGGAACAGTAGGCACTCTTTTATCTTTAGTGTAGAAGTCCTGGATAGTTCTTCGAATTACATCCAAGTTAAAATTATCCAAGTTGACATTCTCTATGGTTGTTTTCGCCTTTTTCTTTTTAGGAGAAGCGAAATTATTTACATTGTTATTAGCTTCTTTCCGAATTCTTCTTATAGCGCTATCCGAAACACCGGCAATTGCACTAGCTCTTTTTGTTGCATGTGCTAATGGAATAGTTAGGCAGCCTTTATCTGCTTCATTATCACAATATTTTACAACATTGTTTAACATATTTTTCACTGCACTGTGAAAATGTTTGCCTTGAGAGCTTTTAGATTCTTTTAAATCCATTTTATACAAGTAGAAACAAATACAATATGAATAGCAAACAAAATAAGGAGAGAGAAAAAAAACGCTAATAGTACAAGAACAGCCAGTGAAGAAATGACAATGACAAGCGGTCAGGCAAGATAAGGGAAACCTGTATTTTGTCTCCTCCTAATATAATGCTTCCCACCCTTCGGATGAGTCTATTTTTTTGGCAGCATGCCAAGGTCCGTCTTTTTGGAGTGGTTCCACAGTACTTGGAAAGGAGGTTAAAAATTTTGTCGAGTTTAGAACACATTTCATCAAAAGAATTCGCACCTATAATAAAGTCATCTTGATACGTATACACACCTTGTAGGTGTAATTCGTCAATTAAAGAGTCCATTAGAGCTTGAAAGATTGAGGCACTTGTCTTTAAACCAAAGACAAGTCTGCGGTAAGAAAAAGATCCAAACATGGTGGTAAAAGTTAGTTGATTGTGAAATTTTTCTGGTAAGTTAATTTGGTGGTATGCTTGATGAAAGTCGAGTGTTGTAAAGAATGTGTAAGAAGAGAGATTAGCGATGATATTTTGAATTTTTGGTAGTGGGTAAGATGATCCTTGTATTACAGTGTTTAACATTCGAAGGTCAAGTGCGAGGCGAAATTTTTGTTTACCAGTACCATCTGGTTTTTTTCTAACAAGTAACATAGGACAAGACCATTCGGAGCAATGTCTTTGTATAATTCCAGCTTCAAGTAATTGATTAATTTGATCTAATGCATCATTTTGTAATGCCTGAGGTATTGGAAAAGGAAGTGTTTTTATAGGATAGTCATTAATGAATTTCAAATCTGGAATAATTTTATCTGTATGCCCAAGTGTATTTAGAGATTTTGAAAATACAGGGTAATATTTGAGTAACATTTCTTTTAGAATTTCAGCCTCATTGGATGGTAAGTGTTCAAGATTGAAATCAGTTGCAGATAAGTCTTCTTTTCTTTTTTTGAGAATGTCTTTAGAAGCTTGAATGAGATTTAAGAATTGTTGATCTGAGTTATCTTGACTAATTTTATCTGGGGAGTACTCAATTATTTCCTCGACCTCAAAAAGTTGACCTATTTTAGCTTTTTTTTGAAGGTGAATGGGATTATCAGAATTGTTTTTAACCGAAATCAGGAAAAATGTATATTGTTGTGGAATTTTTCTTTTTCGCTTTGGATTTTTTGATTTTATTATAGCATCAAATCCTAATAAGTTGTCAACGGGTGAATTGTATTGAAATAAATAATCTTTGTCTGTGCTAATAGAATCTGTGAAAACTGAAATCCATTTTTGTTCCTGAGGGTTTAAGGAAATTCTACGAGTCAAAGCTACAGTTTGATTTTTGAAGGAGTTGGGTTGTGTACTACATTGGTTTATTTCAGAAGATGAAGTAGTATGTTTGTTTACCAAAGGAATCGATAAAGTGTTGTCAATATGGATAATGTTTTTGACGGTGTTTACAACAATATTGAATCGTTTGATGAAATCATAGCCGATAATACCTTGGAAACTAGATGAATCTGGTATGTCTACGATATAAAAGTGGTGATTAAAGTTTTTGTGTTGTAATTTAATGGAGGTTCTAATACATGCGGAAAAATCTACATCAGAATTGACTGTTTTGATGACAACACCAGTTGATAATCTCTTATATTTTAAAATTGTTTTTAATTCATCAAATAAAGACTGTGATAGTAACGAAATAGTACTTCCTGTATCGCAAAGTAGAGTAATATCTTTTTTTGCAATTGAGGCCTTTACAAGGGGAAGTGATGTTGAGTCTTTAATGACATTGTAAATAATTTTTGTAGTGGTGTCATCGTATTGTTCTGTGTTTGTTTGTGTCGTTTCATGCTTAGAAATTTTTACACTATCACATGTTTGTGTGCTTACAGAGTTTACTAGTCTATTAAGTGAAATTTTTGGTAAGGACGGATCTGGGAAAAAACTGGCTGATGTGTAATCAGTAGGGGGGTGAGGTGCAAAGCCATCAGCAAAATTACACCTCTGACTTAGTTTTCCTGTTGTCGGTTGTTGTTGTTGTGAAATTGTCCTCGTCTTTGTGTATTTAAGCGTTTCCACTTAAAACAGGCTTGCGCTTCGTGACCACTTTTGAAACATAGCTGGCAAGTAGTTCTGTGAAATCTGTACGACTTATGTGGAGAGGGGCGTTTGTTAAAATTGCGATTTTGAAATTTCCGTTTGTTGTGCATGCCAGCAAATTTAGTTTTGTAAGTTGCCGCGTCATCTTTAATTTCTGGTTGTGTTTGGGTATTTACAGAAAGGGCGTTTATTTTCTCGGTTAGCTGTTTCAGCTGGTCGGCAAATATTGAATCAGTTGGGGAAGGGGTGGGGTAAGCATGCAAAATTTTTTCTCCGTACAAAATATCTTGTAGCGCCTGGGCTCTTAAAACTGCGGGTTGGTACTCTGTAATCCCTTCCTCTTGGATTTTAATTCGTAGATTGGATGGAATGGTTTCCAGGAATTTCATGTATTTAATTTTGTCACGCGCATTGGCATCTTGAATGTCCGAATAAACTGTTGCAGCCAGAACATTAAGCCTATGGGCAAAGTTTTTAATGGTTTCTGCGGGTAAGAGCGTTAAGTTTGCAAGTTCGACTGCTACCTGTGATTTGCTAGGCGGGGAAAAAAAATTGGAAAATTCTTTTTCGATTACATTTATGTCATTTGAGATTAGTAAATCAGGGTTCTGTGTTAAATATTTTAATGCAGGACCAGATAATTTACTTTTTAGTAGAGCAATTGTTGCTTGCGGGCTGTATTTATTTATTTGACTAACAGACCGTACTTGGTCGAAAAAGAATTTGAGTGATTCATGATCACCGTCAAAAGTAGGCAAGTTAATTGGTATTTGCCGAGAAGCCATGGTGGCCAAAAAATACGATTAACTAATCTATGAAATTCAAGGAAACACTGCATGCACAATAAAATAACTAAAAAAAATATCAATATACACTAGCAGATAATAAATATAACATGAAAGAAAAATGTAAACCGGATTTATATCATAATAAATAATAATGACTGATCACTGTTTCTTTTTAGCGTATAGATCCCTAACGCTCATTTTTTAAATTCATCTTTAAAAAGAAACAGCGATGAATGAGAGAAAAATAGAGGAGGAAAAAAAAAATATATCCTTTTTTTTTTATAACTTTAAAATCAATTTGTATAGCATGAAATACAAGCAAAGATCTTACCTGGGATCAATCAATACAAGTATAAAAAGTAAAAAAATTCATGCAAACTATTTAAATTGTTAAGAATGGAACGTAGCATTTCTTTTCTTCATTTAAAAAAAAATGAAACCAATATTGCAAGACAATTTAAGTTATTTTTTTTATTTTATTTTATTTTTTTTTTTTAAACTGGTTTACTAAAAATTAAAAACTCAAATTAATATTTGTATCCAAAACACCTTAAAAAACAATCTTGCCTTAAATATTCATAAAATATCATATTTTACAACTAAAAAATGCAAGAAAAATAATCATATTTATATGATTTGATGAGAAGGTTCAAAAATTAAATTAACTTAATTTCAACCTGAATATTTAATTAAGAAGGTTTTGGTAAAAGGCAAACACAAAAAGAACATAACTAAAACTCTGTTATTAAATGTATTCTTTTAAAAAAGAAATGCAATAATTTAACCAAATAAAATTCACTACTGACTGGTAGAGAAAAATTAATTATATTACGAGAGAAGTATGAAGGTTGAAATGTGCCTTTTAATCAAAGCCACAGTTTATTTATTTATTTATTTTTTTATTTATTTATTTATTTAAAGAAAATTTTTTTTTTTTTACTGTGAGTGAGAGAAAGTTACAATATACTAACATTCTATTCATCCTTCATACTTATTAATTTGAAAACCATGGACCACAAAAAAAAATATTCATTATCGCGCCGATAATTTAAAAAAAAAATAATGCCATGTAAAAATCACTGATGGTCTGAATATTTTGTAATTATCTCACTCTTGTAAGTGCAGCATTAATTATTTATTGTACACACTTGAGACACTGCAGACACCACGACCACTCGTTTTCTTTTTTTTTTTTTTAATTTCACTTAGCACAGCACTATTGAAGCACAAATGTTGAAGAAATTTCTTTGGATGAAACTCACAGGGATTACCTTTTAGTGACACAGATCGCACACATAGATGGATGGAAGAGGAGGATACGTGATTTTATGGAACTTAACACTTAAAATGCAACGAAACACTTGTGGTTTTCAACGAACCACACTTTTTTTAAAACTCTAATTTTTGCACAACACAGACACTTTTAGATGAGGGGAAAGCACTGGGGGAACACCACAATATTGCATTCATGTTAGAAAAGATGAGGATCGGCGAGAGAGTTTCAGTTATGCAGATAACAGACCGACTGTCTTGAATCCGGCGGAGGGGGTGCGGGGGTAGCACTTCCAGAAAGAGCAGGAATTCAGCAGAGATGAGGGGGTGAAGAAATACTCCTGGTAGAGAAACGATCCAGCATGGCAGGTGGGAGGGCTGTGATGACGAGTTCCGGAGTCAGGTACATCGTGCTGCGAAGAGATGGGGGGGTGACGCGCAGTCTGGAATCAGCGAAGCGGAGCGGATGCAGAGTTACACTTAGAATGGCAGTTCAGAGAAGTTGTATTTAAAGTTCCACATAGTTGCAGATGAAAGGAAATATGCCTCATATAATTATTGTACCTCGGTACCTCCCCTTATTGGAAGAAAAAAATGAATCGCTAAGTTCAAGCGAAACCGGCGAAAGCACCAGAGTTTGTAACATGGAGCAGTAGATGTTTATTTACCTTGGCGTCAGTGCTTATTAGTATAACGGAGCAGTAAACAGGGTCAAGTAGAGATGAAAAATATGTAGCAAATCCAGTAGAAAGAAGGATCACATAGTTAGATGCAATATAGATTTATTTTTTACGATGAGGCAATATCGATAGTTATATAAGCAAAGGGGAGGTACCTACACAAACAATCACAAGTTTTGTACCGCTTTCCTGGTCAAGACAAACGGCCGAAGTGAAGTTCTTCTAAAAGTTACATGTACGGGTGTTGGCGCGGAAAGCATGATAAAATCGCCAGTACTTGGCGAGGGAGTTTTTGGAGACAACGGTCGGACGCGTATGGGAAAAAACGATAACTGCTAGATTCTGTCTATGATAATGCATTCATTTGAGGATGGGGGGAAGGGTTGTAAAGATTCTTTCATGGAGACAGAAAAGGAAAAAGAAAAGAAAGTAATTTTGGGATTGGCGTTTGATTTTGCTAAAAGGCAGCTGCAATTAACGGTTACATATAACTCGAATCTAATAACAGGGTGTGAAGGATATGAGCTTGCATATTATAGTTTACATGTGGGCGCGAGATATTTTAATTAATTCTTTTGAGAGCGGATGAGAAGTGCAAATGCTTGCATAAAGAATATCGGTTATACGTTACATTATTTTAATATGTAGAGCACAGCTGCATATATATTTTGTCTAACTTTTAAGACAGATGCACTTTTGATTTCATGAGAAGGAAACGGTTGAATTAGAAATATGTGAACATTAGTAACTTATTTTTAGCATAACCGCAAATTAAGGACAGAGAGGTTTCTGATATATGAGAGTGACTTGCATTTTAGAATGAAGAAAGTAGATTCGTTATCTAAATTAAATCAGAAATAGATTTTAGTTAACATATTGAATTTTTTTTTTTTTGGGGGGGGGGATTACAGACATTTAAAATCTATAAACTATAATTGTTTATTTTAATTATTTATAATTATTTATTTATTTGGGGGGGAATGAATGAATCTTTATGAATTTATTTTTTTTTTAATTCTATTTTGGGGGGGGGGGGGAGGAGAAGCATGCAATCAATACATGTATGCTAGATGTTGGAAGAGGAATGGAAAAGCTTATGTTAACTTGTTAAAATTTTGAGGGGGGGGGGTTTGAACTGAAAGTAAGATATATGACAAACGTCTTTGTCATACCAGTCTCTCCATATAAAGTTATGTTTGGACGCTCTCTTACACGGTGCTGAATTAGCATTTGGGTTAAATACATTTATCCGTTTGGATGTAGCCCATTTTATGAATATGATCAGTAGATGGTCCTGTTTTATGCTGACGCCAAAACGTGTAAAAGAATTTTATATGTATTGCATGGGCCTAATGATTAATTCGGATAGTTTTGAGAGGTTTGAAGATTTACTTCTAAAAATAATCTCAGTCTCTCTTAATGAAACCTCTGGAGAAGAATAAATTTACTGTAGCTGAAATTTATAAAAAAATCTTATTGATTTAATTTCAGCAGCAAAATTTTCTTGCAGTACATTTTTGACCGATGAATGCAACAGAGAAGGAGAAAATCCTGAAGAAAAAGAAAATTTTGAAACGTCTACGACAGAAAATTGGAAAAAAAAATCTGGCAAACAGCACAAGGTAACATCATAGAAGGGAAAGACATCAATCCTTTTTATCATCCCCAATTTAGTAAAAAGCTGGAAAAAATATGTGGCAGCTTTGTCTTATGGTCAGGAGCAATGCAATCGAAATTCAAGTCTCCTTATAAAACAGGATCATCCGCATCTGCAGAAAGTAATTTTGCTACAATCAAAAATAGAATGCTAAAAAATGAGACGATGCCTCTCAAGATTGATAGATATTTAAAGATTCACGTAGAATTTTTAGAAGGTTGCGCAAAAATTGCCGAAGCAGAAAGAAAGCGAGAAGACTGCAAAATCCTTCCTAAAAATGAAAACGGTGAAATTAAGAGAAAACATCAAGAGGAGGAAAATTTAAATACCTCGCATGAAAAATCCGAGGATATTGTAAATAAACAGTCAAATTTTCATTGTTATGCTGACAATAAAACATCGTTAGAGGATTTGAAAAAAACCGAATTTGATGTAAGACAAAAAGAATCCAAAAGAAAAGAAAATAAACTAAAAAAGCAAAAAAATAATATTTTTATGGCCACAGACAAAAATGAAATAAAAGCTGAAGAATCGTGGAAAAAATCTAAGAAAAAAAAATCAAAATATTTAAATACAAATCCGAATATCCGTAGTTGGGCAATGTCAGCGAGTTGTTCAAAATCTATTCTGTCATTCCAAGTAATCAGAAACGGAAATTCTTTCGAACCCACTACAATTAATGATATGCCAATTTCTGTGACGAATACGTGCCCTTTTGATGCTATTGTGCAAAGTTTAGGCACTGGAATGGCAGATTTTGAGCCTTATAGAAAATATGCAGAAACGTGTGACAATAGTGCCATTCAGATAGTCCTGGAATTATTAAAAGAGAGAAATTTGGCAAAATTTTATAAAAGAAGAGCGAACTACTTGGTGCATGTATATCCAAAGACACCATCAAAATATTTGCCAGGCGTATTTGTTGTTGACGCTACGGATAATGTCACACGTTTCATAGAGAAAAACTTTAACGATGCACCAAGTGTCACGGAAATAAAAAGTTGCAATAAATGTAATGCAACAATAAAAATAAACTTCCTCCCTGTGTTAAGAATAAAAACTGTTCCTGCTATGCAAATACTTTTTACTGAAGGTGTTAAAATGTTGAAAAGCGCGATAGAACTCCTGCACGGTACAACTAAACAAATGTGCAGGGTTCAGAACTGTGACGGTTTCCTAAATATAAACCGAAAGTTTGGCCAACATTTGTTTATAGAATTAGACTTTTTGGACGCCGCTAATCGCAGTCTTCTGAAAACAGATTCAAATAAAAATCAAAACTGTATAAAGCTTTCCGACTTCCCATTTGAACTTAGAATTGAACAGTCCAACTTTATTATTGGAGCTGTTATAGTTCACCAACCCGGACACTACGTGGCATATTGTCATCGAGCTAACGGTATATGGGAAAAGTATGATGATCTGATGGACAGCGTTACACAGTGTAAGGAAACGCTAGAGTTGATCCCCATTTGGCAATCTACTTTTTGGTGCCAGGAAAATAAAATATTTTAGGTAGTGAAATAGTGTATATAATTGTTTTATAGTGTATATATTATGTTGCATTTAATATTTCTCATTCAGCCTGGTACAACTCTGGACGAGTGTATATATTGAATTATATTTTAATTCCTAAGTAGTGTTGCAATAAATTCTATCAACTAATAAATAACCCCTTTTTATCTTATAATGAGTAATTTGTAACATAATTGAGTTAGATATGTATTGTCTAATTATACATATATATATTGTATAATTGTATATGTATTGTCTAATCTTCAAATATTTTTCTTTGAAAAGTAACTATATTTCTTCTTGCAATTACTTGGTTACTATTTATAAATACAGTGCAGTATCTTATTTTTTAAGTTAACATTGAAAATCAACATAACTTCATTTCCAACATTAATAATTGATTATATATAAAAAATATTTCATTTTAATGTAAGGAAAGTACATTATCGGGACTTTCCCATAAGTCGCCTCAGTTGAAAGATTTAGGATGGCAAATTTATGACCAGAGACTCGCTGGCGACAATTTTAAGCCATAAAAGTCAAATAAGAAGAACTTTGATTTAAGTTGGTCTGGGAGATAATATCAAAGAACACACACGTCGTTCCGAGAAAAAAAAACAACACGCTACAGCAACAACTGATGCATAGCCATTGGTTGGGGTTGGTAAGGAGGAGGTGAAACTGACCCTCTGTTATGCAAATTTCAGTTAAAACGGGAGATCAACTACCCAATGAAAAAAAAGAAGGATGGGCTTAAAGCACTGTCATGCAAATTTTGGGCAGAACAAAGTACGGCCCACCGTGGTCATGAAAAAGCAGTTGTGAAAAAGAATGAAAACAGAACACACATCGATATCAGAAGCGAAAGTGAGAGGTGAAATAAAATGACGCGATGAATTTTGTGCGGTCCGAAAGAGGAAAATAGAGTGAGTGGCAATTCTGATGGTAAGAAAGCAGCGAACCCGAACAACATATATGGAGAGTGGTGAAGTTGCGCTAAGTTTTGTGAAATGAACATTTTCAATAAGTGCAGCGCTATTTAGTTAGCGGAAAGTGTGCTCTGATACAAAGAGAAACCTTCTTCAATCAATGTGTATAGGTAAATATGACTCTGACCTAAGTAATTCCCCAGTTTATTTGATTTTATCAAAATATTATAAGAGAAGCTGGTAGTGTGACCTTAGTCACAAATGGAAGTCAGTATTTTAATTGTAAACAAATAATGTTGACAAAGATCAATTTAAATATTAATACAAACAAATATAAGTATCCTTTGCAAGGATCAAAGTGTTAATGCCAATATTATAGGAGAAATTTTGTTAGGAAATTAAATCAGATGTGTTCTGATAAATCTTTTTATTTTCTTGAAATAACTGTAAATATTGTAAATAAATAATAGTGTTAATTATTTGGAGTCTTCTCATTTAAATTATCTAGTATGTGTTTGTTTATTTAGATTTCCACTTTAAAAGTCAGCTAGGGGCAAGAATGATCATTCTCAAAAAGGGTAATGGGCTACTACGAAATTACACAACGCGATGGGGGAACATATCCAAAATTTAATCTCTAAGGATTCCTTTTATTATTATTATCTTGGTAAATTAATTTATTCTATTAGCCAACCCCAGAGAAACCTTTATGTATTTAATTCTAAGCTTTAATTTTGATCAACTTGTCCCAGCAAAAGGGTTATGTTGGAATGGGCAGCAATTAGAAGGGAAATTAAAGAATAAAAAATCTTAAATAAATAATATAACTGAGCCATGCATATTTCTCTTCAACATCTGCAATTCCTATAGAATTCACTGGTGCCGTCCAGTTCTTAATTATTGTTAATTGAGTTTTCAATTTTAATGATTAAAAATTGCAACTGGGTTATTGTCAAACATTAAGTTAAATACCTTTAATGTATTCTAAAATACAGGCTCATGTTAAAAGTAATCAATTTCAAATTTTATATTCAAATTGTGGAAATTTACAATCTATATAGTATATTGCAAAATAATAATTATGAAACTGTTAATTAGAATAATTTCAACTCTTTTATTTTAATGATAAGTTATTGGAAGATTAAATGGAGATTTTTTTATTTTGATGGGTTGTTTGACTTCCTCTAAAAGGCTCCACTACCAGCAAGTCGGTGATTTCGTAAATATCAGTATTCAACTTAGAAAAATCAGTATATTCGTAATTGTATGTATATTTTATGTTACTCTTATATGAACTTTGCATTTGATCTTTAACAGTATACTGAAACATTGTGCTAAGAAAGTAAATCATATAAAAAAAAAAAATCAAATGATATCGTAAAATGATATGAATAATAAAAAAAATAAAAAGATAAGGATTTATGTAGCAGATAAAATAGTGTATTAGTAGATTGTTAATGCATATATATTTTGATACTGTATACTTTATTGTATAATGCATTTATATTTTGATATCTTTGAAATTTTGCAAATGTTTACACTTGGCTTAATAATATTTTTAGGGGTAAGAATTTCCATGCATTTTTAAAGTTAGATTTAGAATTCAGTATCTAAATAAATTTTAATTATCAAAAAGCTGAATGCCAAAAAAGAATCGTAGAAATCATAGAAATAGCTTGAATTCGAGTTTTTCTGGCGTATTAACGCGAGGGCATATAAAAAAGTTAAATAAACAAAAGCAAATTGATTCGAGTAACACGATGGCAGATCCATCAGTGGACACAATAATTTCTCTAATCCCGAATTTCGATGGGAAAAAGTTAAGTGATTGCGAGTATTTTCTCAGACAATTTGAGGACTTAACTAAACAAATATTAAAAGACGATGCGAAGCTTACAATTTTGAAAGCAAAATTGTCGGGTACTGCGAGAGAGAAACTCTCACAAAATAAACGACAACTTCGCGGAAGGAAGGGTCAGTAAAGATAAAAATAAATAAATAAAAATAGATAAATGAGGGTATCACTTACTCTGATGATGTCTTCTTCGCGAGGGTGCACTCTTTGGGTGTGTGTCTATTCCTTGGGGGAAAATCCAGGCGTCCCTGACACACACCAATTTTTTCCATATTACACCAAAAAAAAAAAAAAAAAAAAAAAAAAAAACTAAAATTCACAAACACACACCGGGGGGGAGTTTTCCGTATGCGTCCCCCGGTCTTTTCCTGGTGACACTGATACATTCTGGACGTTAATTTCTGTTTCCTCCAGGGGCGTGAAACGGTAGCAGTTGGTTCCTAGCTCGTCCGCTTGGTCAGGTTGGCAGGGGCCACATCATAAAAAGGAAAAAAAACGAAATCAGTAAACAGATAAACAAATATCGAACATTCGTTTTTCATGGTATCATTTTGTTTTAATTTCGTGTTTTTTTTTTTTTTGGAAAATTTAGATAACGATTTTAAACTCTTAGAGAACGATAAAATAAT
This sequence comes from Maratus michaelseni, assembly GCA_963931845.1. Lineage (NCBI taxonomy): Eukaryota > Metazoa > Arthropoda > Arachnida > Araneae > Salticidae > Maratus > Maratus michaelseni. The sequence goes on along the minus strand of OZ007589.1, from coordinate 34,775,125 downwards.
AATAGTAATAATAATAATAATAATAATAATAATAATAAGACGAAAGGAAATAGTTCAGTTAATTAATTAAGTGATAATGATAATAATGACAGAATTTATTTTCTTGTTTCTATAAATTAAGGCTCACTTTTCAAAAGACTGCATGAAATTGGGAAATGAATCGGTCAAAAGATCATTTCATTCACATTTGCATGGTAAAGCCAAGCCGTTTAAAAAAAAAAAAAAAAAAAAATAATTAATTAATTAATTAAGTTACATTATTTTTTTTTTAGTTTAACTAAACAATTTGGATTTAACATTTAATCTCATTAACTAATTCGTTAAGCTGAGTTTAAAAAAAAAAAAAAAAAAAAATTATTAATAATGAATAAATAAATAATAATAATAGAAATAATAAAGTATATATACATATAATTCCAGCTGTGTAAAATTTTTTTAATTACTAGGATGCTAATTGCATATTAAGTTCCAACACTAATTGGAAATTTTTGCGGGCAAAAGTTTCTTAACTGCAGTAATTGGTGGCGGGCAATTAATATGTAATTAAAAACAATAATAATAAATAAATAAATAAATAAAAGTTTTTTTTTTCCATTTAAGTTAGGTTAAATGTTCTAAGATATTATTTCTTAATAAGTAGATAGGTAGTAAAAAAATAAATAAATAAATAAATACATAACAGAAATAATAATACAAAAAAAAATAATAATAATATTAATAATTATTATAATGATTAATAAATAAATAAATAAATTTTATCGGTTTTAATATATTCAAACTTTTTTTTTTTAAATGAGCATTTGGAGATAATCTTAAAAGTTGTCAGTGATTCAGAGGCTTTTAAGTACTATGCATTTCAACGTGGGCTGCTCATCTAGAGGGGAACCGAAATTGATAAGATTCCCATATGCATATTTATGAAATTAATTTGATAACGGATTTTACGAAATAAATGTATGGCATTCCGGTAGTGGACATATACCATTTAATAATCATTTAGCGTGGAGATGACTTAGTTCACACGATCTTGTAGGCTTGAAGTCATTTTTTTCCCTCCTTCTCGCTAAGTGTTTGTAATTATAAGGCCGTGATTAGATGATAATAAACTTTCAAGGATATTTGTTTTATATAAAGACTAGATGGAACCCGTCAAAATTTGACGGCAAAAAACTTGATAGTACCATAAAAATAAAATTCATAGCTGCTTTAAAATGTTTGAAACTTTTGCAGAATAATTCAAATAAATAAAAAACCCACTTTGAATTAAAGCTAGGTTGAAGAACAGCAATTGGCTAAGTTTCACTGGCACATGCACTCGCGGAATTTCTTTCATTTGACACATTTAGCGCTGTTGTGCAAGTAAATGGTAAGTGCCCCCTTGGGGAGGGGGAAATGGCAGGATGGACCAAGGAGATGCATAACATGAATAAGCAGTCAAAGACCTTTCAAACGATATGTAACATGAGGGGTGTGTGCAAAATTAAAAAAAGTACCCCCTTGGGGGGGGGGTAAAGTAGGGGATGGACACGGTATATGCATAATATGATTAAGTGGTCACAGACCTTTCCAACGATATATAACATGAGGGTTGTGTGCAAAATTTAGAAAAGTACCTCTTTGGGGGGGGGGGCAAAGTGGGGAGATGGACATCAGAGATATGCATATGATTAAGCAGTCACAGACCTTTCCAACGATATATGACATGAGGGTTGTCTGCAAAATTTAGAAAAGTACCCCCTTGGGGGAGGGGGGGCAAAGTGGGGAAATGGACATTGGAGATATGCATATGATTAAGCAGTCACAGACCTTTCCAACGATATATGACATGAGGGTTGTCTGCAAAATTTAGAAAAGTACCCCCTTGGGGGAGGGGGAGGGCAAAGTGGGGAGATGGACATTGGAGATGCATATGATTAAGCGGTCACAGATCTTTCCAACAATATATGACATGAGGGGTGTCAACAAAATTTAGAAAAGTGCCCCCCTTAAAAGGGGGGAAATGGCGGGATGGACCCCGGAGATGCATAACATGAATAAGCAGTCAAAGACCTTTCCAACAATACGTAACATGAAGGGTTTGTGCAAAATTTACAAAAGTACCCCCTTGGGGGGGGGCAAAGTGGGGGATGGACACCGGAGATGATTAAGCGGTCACAGATCTTTTTAACGATATATAACATGAGTGGTATGTGCAAAATTTAGAAAAGTGCCCCAATTGACGGGGGGGGGGGATGGACCACACAGATGCATAACATGAAAAGGCAGTCACAGGCCTTTCGAACGATATATCATATGAGTGGTGTCAGCAAAGAAAAGTCTCTGCCCCGTGTGGGCAAAACATACTCCCCCCCGCCGCCATAATTATTGATGCGGACTCATTTTTTAAATTCGTTCGCACCCCTCTTCTCCCGCAAAATGTGAATTTTAAAAACTCCCCTTCCGAATTTTTTTATACCAAAAGCACTTATGTCCATCGTCTGCATGCAGAGTTTTGTGCTTACAGACGCCAGACACAACAACACACACACAGACAGACGTTTACCGACATTAACAGCAGTGTTTCACCCAGACAGTTTCAGAAGGGTGCTGCACCCTGCCTGCCCTTTGGTTTGCAAAATAGCACCCTTCTTGCCCCTCATAAAAATAATTAGCACCCTTCTTGCCCCCTCCAGCAAAATAATTAGCACCCTTCTTGCCCCCTCCAGCAAAATAATTAGCATCCTTCTTGCTCTCAGTAAAAAAAGTGCCCTTTCTCCTTTTTGCATTAAAAAATTTGGTTTCATAATAAAAACTGACTCAATGTTGTCTTAAAAAGAGTGTTTTGACTTTGAAATATCAAAAGTGGCTTTAAAAACCAAAAGAATACCTTTAAGCTTTAACAATTAAAAAAGTGCCCTTAAGATTCTGAAAAGTGCCCTTAAGATTCTGAAAAGTGCCCTCAAAAATCCAAAAAGTGTCCTTAAGAATAAAAAAAGTGCCCTTTTTCTCACCAGCAGCACCTTGCCCCTTTTTAAACCTGGAGGAAACTCTGTTAATAGTATAGATGATACTCAGTGCCTACACATTTCACCCTTTATAATTCAGCCAATGAGTTGACAGTCGTTCATTTCCAGAAACGAAACAATAATTCTTTAGGATGAATTTTGTTTGTTTGGCGTCACAAACTTTTTAGGGCACCTGCAGACTAAAAACATATAATCAATCTTCGCGGGAAAAAAATCCTAGATTTCGTCAAATGATCACAGGAAAAACACTAATTTCATCAAAGGATCATGTAAAACGTGAATTTTGTTAAAAGGCCACAGAAAAACGTGATTTACGCAAAAGATGAGCAAATTTTGTCAAAGAATCGCAAAACAGGAAATTCCACCAAAAGATAGCGCTTTCTTGCCAAATTTCGTCTAAAAATTTGCGGAATAAAATGTATTTTATCAAAAAATCGCTGGAAAACGCACATTTCGTTAAAGTATCGCGAGAAAAATGCGAATTTCTTCAAAGATTGCTGAAAAAACGCGAATTTCATCGAAGGATTGCTGAAAATTCATGAATCTTATCAAAAGGCAGCAGAGAAAATGTGATTATTATCAAAGCATTGCGAAAAAAGAAAATTTCGTCTAAGGATCACAGAAAAACACAAATTTCATAAAAGAATCATGGAAAATAACGCAAATTTCGTGAAAAAAAAAATCGCAGAAAAAACACAAATTTCGTCAAATTATCGCTGAAAAAAAACACGAATTACGTCATAGGATAGCTGAAAAAATTGTGAATCTCGACAAAAAAAAGATACAGAAAAAAATGCGAATTTCATTAAAGAATCACGAAAAAAAATGCAAATTTTGTTAAAGGATTGCGCAAAGAATGTGAATTTTTTGAAAGGTTCTTGTGAAAAATGAAACTGTCTTTATTAAAAACAGCACACACACAAACATCTATACAAACCTCAATACACACAAACATATTATAGGCAGGGCTTGAAATTCAATTTTTCCAAGGACGGGAGTCTCCCTACCAACATTTTTAAATGGAGGGGAGTTGTAATGTTTGGGAGGGAGAAAAAAAATTTTTAAACCCCACTATTATTTTACGTGTTATTTAAAGAATTACATTAATGCAGACATGACAAAATACCATTGAAAAAATTAAGTCAACTGAGAATGATTATGTAAAATGTTTATTTTTATTATAAAAAAGGGAAGAATGTTAAGTTTTATATATGCAGTGTATTTTTCAAGTTCCATTAAATGTGTTAGGGACCCTTAACAATTAGGTTGTTAAATAAATTTCTGACTTTAGATTTTACTTGATTGAGATTCACCGATCGATCGTGGAAAAGACGCAAAGTTCATCGATCTGTCGCAGAAAAAACGCTAAGTTTGTCGATCAGTCGGGGGAAAAAAGCAAATTTCGTCGATCGATTGCAGAATAAACACAAAGTTCGTCGATCTGTCCCCAAAAAACGCAAGGTTCGTCGATCAGTCGCTTAAAAAACGCAATGTTCGTCTATCTGTCTCAGAAAAAACGCAAAGTTCGTTGATCTGTCGCGGAAAAAACGCAAAGTTCGTCGATCAGTTGCGGAAAAAAGCAAATTTCGTCGATCAATTGCGGAATAAATGCAAAGTTCGTCGATCAGTCAGGGAAAAAAGAAAAATTTTATCGATCGATTGTGGAATAAACGCAAACTTTGTCGATATGTCCCCAAAAAACGCAAGGTTCGTCGATCAGTCACTTAAAAAACGCAATGTCCGTTGATCTGTCGCGTTCGTTTGATGTCGTTGTTGAAAATTTATGAATTTCTATTATTAAAGTAATTTTTTCATTTTACCGTATTTATTTTATTTTTGTGTTGTATGTATTTTGCTACTTTGAATTTTTTTAAACTAACCGTTTTTTTTTTAGAGTGAGAGAGAGAGATTTAGTAATTTGGTGACACGAAGTTCCGCAAATTCTTAAAATCCACAAATCGTTTCCAATGTAAACAATGAAATTTACAATTAAGTTGCAAGTGCAAAATTTCAGTTTTTTAAAATTTTCATGTCATTCTGTACACATTTTAATATGTCATTCTGATCATTATACATATTTAGTTACGCATTATTAATTATTTACTTGACCTTTACTTTTAATATTTTAAATATTTCAAACTTACAGCTGAATGTAATTATTAAAACATTTGAAATACTGCATTCGAAAAATGAAATTTCAGCTTAGAAACGCGACAATTACTATTAGGTTAAAAAAATTTTAAGTAGAAAAGTACTTATGATATAAAAAGAAGAAAAAAAAATACACCAGAATTTATCTGTATTACGAAAGCGGGAGAAATGATTTTCTGTGCTATACGAAAAGATATCCAAATAACTCAATCATAAACATAGAAATAGGTATCGGTTTCTATGTTCATGTGCACTCAATCCAAACTTGAAACTTTTAAAAAGGTCATTGAATGAATGAAATTCATCTCCTCCTTTCACATCCAGAAAACTTGCTGTGTCGCCAATTATGTTTATATTTTATATATATATATAAAAAAATAATAATTCAGGCACTTTTCCGTTATACGGACACCATTGTCGCCAAACATACATACATACATACATTTTGGCATAGTGTCCGCATAACAGAAAAGTACTAAAGTTCATGGTTTAAAATCACAATAAAATATCATGAAATTTATTGATTAGTTGTGGGAAATATCGGGGAAATAATGTGTTTTTCGTGAATTTTTTGTTTTGTTAACAATGTGGTTAGAGAGCCAGGGAGAAATCCAGAAAACTTGCTGTGTCGCCAATTATGTTCATATTTTATATATATATATATATATAAAAATAATAATTCAGGCACTTTTCCGTTATACGTACACCATTGTCGCCAAACATACATACATACATTTACATACATACATTTTGGCATAGTGTCCGTAAAACAGAAAAGTACTAAAGTTCATGGTTTAAAATCGCAATAAAATATCATCAAATTTATTGATTAGTTGTGGGAAAATATCCGGGAAATAATGTGTTTTTGTGAAATTTTTTGTTTTGTGTTGTTGTGTTTAATTGTAAGCATTCATTATAATTTTCAGTGCATTATTAAATTGAAATTTTTGTTTAAAATATGTAAACAAAACAGTGACCAGAAACCTGCACAATTTCTAATATAGATAGATAGATAGATAGATGCATGCATGTAGTACTTTTAATTATTTGGTAAAAATACTGTGATCGTCACTGAAAAAACCTTAATTTAACCTAAAAGTAATTGTCGAGTGTTTAAGCTGAAATTTCATTTTACGAATACAGTATTTCAAATGTTTTAATAATTACATTCAGCTGTAAGTTTGAAATATTAAAAGTAAAGGCCAAGTAAATAATTAATAATGCATAACTAAAAGTAATTGTCGAGTGTTTAAGCTGAAATTTCATTATTTTACGAATACAATATTTCAAATGTTTTAATAGTTACATTCAACTGTAAGTTTGAAATATTAAAAGTAAAGGCCAAGTAAATAATTAATAATGCATAACTAAAAGTAATTGTCGAGTGTTTAAGCTAATTTCATTTTACGAATACAGTATTTCAAATGTTTTAATAGTTACATTCAGCTGTAAGTTTGAAATATTAAAATTAAAGGCCAAGTAAATAATTAATAATGCATAAGTAAAAGTAATTGTCGAGTGTTTAAGCTGAAATTTCATTTTACGAATACAGTATTTCAAATGTTTTAATAGTTACATTCAGCTGTAAGTTTGAAATATTAAAAGTAAAGGCCAAGTAAATAATTAATAATGCGTAACTAAATATGTATAATGATGAGATTTTTTTTTCTTGAATTATTCAGTGAAACTCGCCTTATAAATGTACGCAAATAATTCACATCAAAATCTTAAAATAACAAAGTTTTCTTTCGTGTTTAGCTATGCTTAATAACCAAAAAAGCTTGATTAATACAAAAAATTTTTCGTAAAAATACTGTGATCGTCGCTGAGAAAACCTGAATTTAATCATATCACACAGAATTACATATTAAAAGTTTAAAAAACTGAAATTTTACACTTGTTTACATCGGAAACGATTCGCGGAATTTCGTGCCACGAAATCTCTCTCTCTCTCTCAAAAAAAGGGTTAGTTATAAAAAATTCAAAGTAATAAAATACATACGACTTAAAAAGAAAATAAATACGGTAAAATGAAAAAATACCTTAATAAAAGAAATCCATAAAGTTTCAACAACCGAACAACCAAATGGAGTCGTAATCCACATACGCTTCTAGAGAGAGGAAAAAGCCTTCACCTCATTGGCTGAAATATCGCGTCTGAAGATAGTAAAAGCCTCTAGCTGATTAGCTGAATGCTCGCGCATGCCTATAAAAGGCATTTTTGCACGAAAAACTAAAAAGCAGGTTAGCTTTAAGTATATGGATGGTAATTTGGTAACATATTTAACGGGAAATGGATTTTTGTCTTAATATTGAATTGCATGAAAGACCACGTGCATGTTATTTGGTTGATCTCAATTTACGGGTCAAGACGAAGGGTAGTTTAAACAATTGGCTTATAGTCAGTTTTAATAATTAAGCTTTTAATATATATCAAAAAATTATATATATAGATATAAATATCATTAAATAAATAAATAATGAGAATAATAACTCGTAAACTTACATCATAATTCGCAGCCATACTCCATGTGACGGGGCAAATCAGGAAGGTAGATCTGAGGTGAGTTGAGGTGTTATGCACACGGAAGGATCGCAAACGCTATTCACCTGCAGGGTTTAAAAAAAAAAAAAAGAAAAAGAAAAGGAAATAAAAAAAAAAATAAAATAGGAAAGAAGGGAAAATTATTAAAGAAAAATTTCATTTTTTTTTCTTTTTATTCATTCTTTGTTGTTTAATAATTCGAAAGAATTGTATGTATATAATAAAATTACAACAATCATATGAATGGACAATACAAATGGTAACTGAATTAATCCATAAAATTGGGTCAAGTAGTAGATGAATATCATAAAGTTACAACATCATGAATGTGTCATGTTTTCAGATTGCTAGGACTGTTTTTGTGTCCATCTAAAATATTTGTCTGTTTGCATTTATTAATTAGATATAGTGCTGAATTCATTCATTAATATGTGTAAATATTGTAAAGTGGAAGACATGCCATTTCATCGAACTCAGAAGAGTATTGCTATTATATATATATATATATATGTATGTATAGATATACATTTGTTCCTTTTGGTTTGTTTTGGCCTAATTTTGGTTTAAATTTTAGTAGCACTAGATATAATTAAATAATTTGAAAAAAAAAAAAAAAAAAAAAAAAAATTGAGAATGTGGATGTACAGTTTTATATTGGATTAAACTCTTTGCTCTATATAAATATGTATATATATATACATATTTTGAATGTATACTCATTATCATAATTTTTCTCTCAGGTATCTTACATATTCAGTTATGTATGTGTAATTGTAAGATTTTGCCTGAATTGGGTTTTATATATTGTATGATGCATGTATTGTGTTAAAAATAATTATCAAGAATCATTGTAAAGTTGAATACTGATCCTTACATATCACAGTGTATTATATCTTTTTGTTTTGTATGGTCTGTTTGGCTATTTAGATATTTTGAATTTGGTGAGTGCTCTATCTTAGACACACCGGTTATATTTAACCACAAAATTTAAAATTTTTGTACTAATGATAATATTTTATCTCTAAATTGTTTGGGAATACTTAGGAAATGTGTACATATATGAACTGTTCTTTATTAAAGTCACACAAGTAATTTACAAATGAACATTTTCCTCTGCATGAACTTTAGTCTACAAGATGATTCTGTATAGATGAACGTGGACTGATATCATCTATGTGATCTATAGATTATCTGCAATGGTGATGGACTTCTTGGGTATGCAATGCTAAAGAAAACTGGACGTTTTCTTTCTTTTAGTACGGGGGGAAAGATAATGTAAGGAAAGTACATTATCGGGACTTTCCCATAAGTCGCCTCAGTTGAAAGATTTAGGATGGCAAATTTATGACCAGAGACTCGCTGGCGACAATTTTAAGCCATAAAAGTCAAATAAGAAGAACTTTGATTTAAGTTGGTCTGGGAGATAATATCAAAGAACACACACGTCGTTCCGAGAAAAAAAAACAACACGCTACAGCAACAACTGATGCATAGCCATTGGTTGGGGTTGGTAAGGAGGAGGTGAAACTGACCCTCTGTTATGCAAATTTCAGTTAAAACGGGAGATCAACTACCCAATGAAAAAAAAGAAGGATGGGCTTAAAGCACTGTCATGCAAATTTTGGGCAGAACAAAGTACGGCCCACCGTGGTCATGAAAAAGCAGTTGTGAAAAAGAATAAAAACAGAACACACATCGATATCAGAAGCGAAAGTGAGAGGTGAAATAATGACGCGATGAATTTTGTGCGGTCCGAAAGAGGAAAATAGAGTGAGTGGCAATTCTGATGGTAAGAAAGCAGCGAACCCGAACAACATATATGGAGAGTGGTGAAGTTGCGCTAAGTTTTGTGAAATGAACATTTTCAATAAGTGCAGCGCTATTTAGTTAGCGGAAAGTGTGCTCTGATACAAAGAGAAACCTTCTTCAATCAATGTGTATAGGTAAATATGACTCTGACCTAAGTAATTCCCCAGTTTATTTGATTTTATCAAAATATTATAAGAGAAGCTGGTAGTGTGACCTTAGTCACAAATGGAAGTCAGTATTTTAATTGTAAACAAATAATGTTGACAAAGATCAATTTAAATATTAATACAAACAAATATAAGTATCCTTTGCAAGGATCAAAGTGTTAATGCCAATATTATAGGAGAAATTTTGTTAGGAAATTAAATCAGATGTGTTCTGATAAATCTTTTTATTTTCTTGAAATAACTGTAAATATTGTAAATAAATAATAGTGTTAATTATTTGGAGTCTTCTCATTTAAATTATCTAGTATGTGTTTGTTTATTTAGATTTCCACTTTAAAAGTCAGCTAGGGGCAAGAATGATCATTCTCAAAAAGGGTAATGGGCTACTACGAAATTACACAACGCGATGGGGGAACATATCCAAAATTTAATCTCTAAGGATTCCTTTTATTATTATTATCTTGGTAAATTAATTTATTCTATTAGCCAACCCCAGAGAAACCTTTATGTATTTAATTCTAAGCTTTAATTTTGATCAACTTGTCCCAGCAAAAGGGTTATGTTGGAATGGGCAGCAATTAGAAGGGAAATTAAAGAATAAAAAATCTTAAATAAATAATATAACTGAGCCATGCATATTTCTCTTCAACATCTGCAATTCCTATAGAATTCACTGGTGCCGTCCAGTTCTTAATTATTGTTAATTGAGTTTTCAATTTTAATGATTAAAAATTGCAACTGGGTTATTGTCAAACATTAAGTTAAATACCTTTAATGTATTCTAAAATACAGGCTCATGTTAAAAGTAATCAATTTCAAATTTTATATTCAAATTGTGGAAATTTACAATCTATATAGTATATTGCAAAATAATAATTATGAAACTGTTAATTAGAATAATTTCAACTATTTTATTTTAATGATAAGTTATTGGAAGATTAAATGGAGATTTTTTTATTTTGATGGGTTGTTTGACTTCCTCTAAAAGGCTCCACTACCAGCAAGTCGGTGATTTCGTAAATATCAGTATTCAACTTAGAAAAATCAGTATATTCGTAATTGTATGTATATTTTATGTTACTCTTATATGAACTTTGCATTTGATCTTTAACAGTATACTGAAACATTGTGCTAAGAAAGTAAATCATATAAAAAAAAAATCAAATGATATCGTAAAATGATATGAATAATAAAAAAAATAAAAAGATAAGGATTTATGTAGCAGATAAAATAGTGTATTAGTAGATTGTTAATGCATATATATTTTGATACTGTATACTTTATTGTATAATGCATTTATATTTTGATATCTTTGAAATTTTGCAAATGTTTACACTTGGCTTAATAATATTTTTAGGGGTAAGAATTTCCATGCATTTTTAAAGTTAGATTTAGAATTCAGTATCTAAATAAATTTTAATTATCAAAAAGCTGAATGCCAAAAAAGAATCGTAGAAATCATAGAAATAGCTTGAATTCGAGTTTTTCTGGCGTATTAACGCGAGGGCATATAAAAAAGTTAAATAAACAAAAGCAAATTGATTCGAGTAACACGATGGCAGATCCATCAGTGGACACAATAATTTCTCTAATCCCGAATTTCGATGGGAAAAAGTTAAGTGATTGCGAGTATTTTCTCAGACAATTTGAGGACTTAACTAAACAAATATTAAAAGACGATGCGAAGCTTACAATTTTGAAAGCAAAATTGTCGGGTACTGCGAGAGAGAAACTCTCACAAAATAAACGACAACTTCGCGGAAGGAAGGGTCAATAAAGATAAAAATAAATAAATAAAAATAGATAAATGAGGGTATCACTTACTCTGATGATGTCTTCTTCGCGAGGGTGCACTCTTTGGGTGTGTGTCTATTCCTTGGGGGAAAATCCAGGCGTCCCTGACACACACCAATTTTTTCCATATTACACCAAAAAAAAAAAAAAAAAAAAAAAACTAAAATTCACAAACACACACCGGGGGGGAGTTTTCCGTATGCGTCCCCCGGTCTTTTCCTGGTGACACTGATACATTCTGGACGTTAATTTCTGTTTCCTCCAGGGGCGTGAAACGGTAGCAGTTGGTTCCTAGCTCGTCCGCTTGGTCAGGTTGGCAGGGGCCACATCATAAAAAGGAAAAAAAACGAAATCAGTAAACAGATAAACAAATATCGAACATTCGTTTTTCATGGTATCATTTTGTTTTAATTTCGTGTTTTTTTTTTTTTTTTGGAAAATTTAGATAACGATTTTAAACTCTTAGAGAACGATAAAATAATAATAGTAATAATAATAATAATAATAATAATAATAATAAGACGAAAGGAAATAGTTCAGTTAATTAATTAAGTGATAATGATAATAATGACAGAATTTATTTTCTTGTTTCTATAAATTAAGGCTCACTTTTCAAAAGACTGCATGAAATTGGGAAATGAATCGGTCAAAAGATCATTTCATTCACATTTGCATGGTAAAGCCAAGCCGTTTAAAAAAAAAAAAAAAAAAAAAAAAATTAATTAATTAATTAATTAAGTTACATTATTTTTTTTTTTAGTTTAACTAAACAATTTGGATTTAACATTTAATCTCATTAACTAATTCGTTAAGCTGAGTTTAAAAAAAAAAAAAAATTATTAATAATGAATAAATAAATAATAATAATAGAAATAATAAAGTATATATACATATAATTCCAGCTGTGTAAAATTTTTTTAATTACTAGGATGCTAATTGCATATTAAGTTCCAACACTAATTGGAAATTTTTGCGGGCAAAAGTTTCTTAACTGCAGTAATTGGTGGCGGGCAATTAATATGTAATTAAAAACAATAATAATAAATAAATAAATAAATAAAAGTTTTTTTTTTTCCATTTAAGTTAGGTTAAATGTTCTAAGATATTATTTCTTAATAAGTAGATAGGTAGTAAAAAAATAAATAAATAAATAAATACATAACAGAAATAATAATACAAAAAAAAATAATAATAATATTAATAATTATTATAATGATTAATAAATAAATAAATAAATTTTATCGGTTTTAATATATTCAAACTTTTTTTTTTTAAATGAGCATTTGGAGATAATCTTAAAAGTTGTCAGTGATTCAGAGGCTTTTAAGTACTATGCATTTCAACGTGGGCTGCTCAACTAGAGGGGAACCGAAATTGATAAGATTCCCATATGCATATTTATGAAATTAATTTGATAACGGATTTTACGAAATAAATGTATGGCATTCCGGTAGTGGACATATACCATTTAATAATCATTTAGCGTGGAGATGACTTAGTTCACACGATCTTGTAGGCTTGAAGTCATTTTTTTTCCCTCCTTCTCGCTAAGTGTTTGTAATTATAAGGCCGTGATTAGATGATAATAAACTTTCAAGGATATTTGTTTTATATAAAGATGGTAATTTGGTAACATATTTAACGGGAAATGGATTTTTGTCTTAATATTGAATTGCATGAAAGACCACGTGCATGTTATTTGGTTGATCTCAATTTACGGGTCAAGACGAAGGGTAGTTTAAACAATTGGCTTATAGTCAGTTTTAATAATTAAGCTTTTAATATATATCAAAAAATTATATATATAGATATAAATATCATTAAATAAATAAATAATGAGAATAATAACTCGTAAACTTACATCATAATTCGCAGCCATACTCCATGTGACGGGGCAAATCAGGAAGGTAGATCTGAGGTGAGTTGAGGTGTTATGCACACGGAAGGATCGCAAACGCTATTCACCTGCAGGGTTTAAAAAAAAAAAAGAAAAAGAAAAGGAAATAAAAAAAAAAATAAAATAGGAAAGAAGGGAAAATTATTAAAGAAAAATTTCATTTTTTTTTCTTTTTATTCATTCTTTGTTGTTTAATAATTCGAAAGAATTGTATGTATATAATAAAATTACAACAATCATATGAATGGACAATACAAATGGTAACTGAATTAATCCATAAAATTGGGTCAAGTAGTAGATGAATATCATAAAGTTACAACATCATGAATGTGTCATGTTTTCAGATTGCTAGGACTGTTTTTGTGTCCATCTAAAATATTTGTCTGTTTGCATTTATTAATTAGATATAGTGCTGAATTCATTCATTAATATGTGTAAATATTGTAAAGTGGAAGACATGCCATTTCATCGAACTCAGAAGAGTATTGCTATTATATATATATATATATATGTATGTATAGATATACATTTGTTCCTTTTGGTTTGTTTTGGCCTAATTTTGGTTTAAATTTTAGTAGCACTAGATATAATTAAATAATTTGAAAAAAAAAAAAAAAAAAAAAAAAAAAATTTGAGAATGTGGATGTACAGTTTTATATTGGATTAAACTCTTTGCTCTATATAAATATGTATATATATATACATATTTTGAATGTATACTCATTATCATAATTTTTCTCTCAGGTATCTTACATATTCAGTTATGTATGTGTAATTGTAAGATTTTGCCTGAATTGGGTTTTATATATTGTATGATGCATGTATTGTGTTAAAAATAATTATCAAGAATCATTGTAAAGTTGAATACTGATCCTTACATATCACAGTGTATTATATCTTTTTGTTTTGTATGGTCTGTTTGGCTATTTAGATATTTTGAATTTGGTGAGTGCTCTATCTTAGACACACCGGTTATATTTAACCACAAAATTTAAAATTTTTGTACTAATGATAATATTTTATCTCTAAATTGTTTGGGAATACTTAGGAAATGTGTACATATATGAACTGTTCTTTATTAAAGTCACACAAGTAATTTACAAATGAACATTTTCCTCTGCATGAACTTTAGTCTACAAGATGATTCTGTATAGATGAACGTGGACTGATATCATCTATGTGATCTATAGATTATCTGCAATGGTGATGGACTTCTTGGGTATGCAATGCTAAAGAAAACTGGACGTTTTCTTTCTTTTAGTACGGGGGGAAAGATAATGTAAGGAAAGTACATTATCGGGACTTTCCCATAAGTCGCCTCAGTTGAAAGATTTAGGATGGCAAATTTATGACCAGAGACTCGCTGGCGACAATTTTAAGCCATAAAAGTCAAATAAGAAGAACTTTGATTTAAGTTGGTCTGGGAGATAATATCAAAGAACACACACGTCGTTCCGAGAAAAAAAACAACACGCTACAGCAACAACTGATGCATAGCCATTGGTTGGGGTTGGTAAGGAGGAGGTGAAACTGACCCTCTGTTATGCAAATTTCAGTTAAAACGGGAGATCAACTACCCAATGAAAAAAAAGAAGGATGGGCTTAAAGCACTGTCATGCAAATTTTGGGCAGAACAAAGTACGGCCCACCGTGGTCATGAAAAAGCAGTTGTGAAAAAGAATAAAAACAGAACACACATCGATATCAGAAGCGAAAGTGAGAGGTGAAATAATGACGCGATGAATTT